>OZ012731.1:2664072-3886509 GCA_963942605.1 Poecilus cupreus
AGGAAGTGCAATCATCGCGATGAGTCCATGCTGGAAGGGTGATTTATTATTTCTTGGTAAACTGATATTTGTTTGTTTAATGAACTGCTCAGCCTTGGAAATTAAGATGTTCCGCATAATTTTTAAGACTAGTACCAGGAGAATTCCTTCGATACTTTTTTTTACTCTTCGTGTTTTTTGTTTTTTGTTTCAGTCGAAACAAACCTCATTACCAAAGCTGGAATCCAATCCTTGGCTCTTGGTTTATAAAGCAGCCTCTTTGCAATCATTGAAAGTACGGGTCTATCTAAAATTTTTATTGTCCAGGCAAACTGGACATTTAACTTCTTAGAACTGAAAATTGGTAACTGCCTCAAGTACACTATTACAAATGAAGTATCAAAAGTCCCTATTCAACCTATCTCTGCTAAAAATTTTGTACTAAGTCAAAGATATTAGTGTATTTAAGGTCTGCAGTTTGTACCAATTTACAACTTGTTTTTGATTGGACTGTAATGAATTACCATAAAAGTTACGGCTATTTAAGTTTTTCTTTTATTGCTCAAAAATTGCTACCCAGAAACAAATAACTAGAAACAAGTTTCCTTTGAAATTCATTTAAATGTCAATTCATTAAACGTCAAAGAATGTTAAATACAAAATGGTTAATACTTTCAGTAACGAGGAATATGTAGACATGATTCTGGTTTATGGAATAAATAAGAATAACTTATAAGAAAAGAGATATATGTGCAAATGTTTTGAATTTGGGATAAGTGCATATATGAGAATTTAATATTAATATAATACTGATTCAAGTATTGATGTTCAAATTCATCAGTTATTAAGGAAGTAACAAATTTTAAATCAAAATCACGCCTGTTATTAGGAATTTTTTAATTTCGTTTAACTTTGATTGCAAATATCTCAAAAAAATACCTTTAATACCCCATAATGCCCTCAATTAAAAAAAATCTACAAATCACTGCTTTTACTATAGTTTTTTGTTGGGTGCATAATTTAAAATTAAAATAACATTTGAAAGAAATGTATTTCTATGGAAACGAGAAGATAATGATTATTTCCAATTATTTTCAGCGGTATTCAATATGTGGAAGGTAATTTAAAAGAACTTTAATTTGGTGTAACTTTTTTGTTATTGAGTTTTTGTCAAAAGTTTATTAAGGACTTTTTTCGTAGGTAATTCCTAACTTTGCCCAGTTGTAAAGTAAATAACTATTATTGCAATTAGATTCGTTTATTCTATTCTGCGATTCTTGTTTATGAAAATCTATATTTCTTTGTATATTGGTCTATCTAAAAAATTGTGTAATAATAATACATCCACATGGCATAGTTTTCTCCATTTTTAATTTTTTTAGGTCTCTTTTCCATTGCTTGTACCCAATTCGTTGTTGGTCTCTGTAATTATTTTATAAAATAATTTTAGAACATTGTACAGAGCTAAAACACTAAAATACTCCTCTTAAAATACCCAAAAAACAGAGCTTGTAGTACCAACCAATATGTACACCTACAGTGGTAGCGGCTGTGGTCACAAGCAGGGGAATTTATTGTTTATTGATTGAAATATCCAAGTTGTTTATTTTGCCAGTAACCGGATAGACTTGAAATATTCAAAACAACACAGAACCAATCCTAATAGCGCCAACAAAATTCATGGAACACGATTTAGGGCCGTGCTTATGTGACGTTTTTATTAGCGTCGTTTCTGATTCGGCCGATGATTGAAGGGGAAGCGAAGTCTAAACAAATGAGGCCTGACTGTGTTATAAAACCACCCGCGATAAAATAACCCTGCTCTAAGAGGGTGTTCTCGGCTCTCAAACGCACATTAAATTTGAGTTGTGGATCTGTTGCACTTCGTGGATGTTTAGACGAATTTTACTGCTTTTTGAATGATGGATACTTTATGGTTTGAGGTTTCAAGATGCAGGCTAATTGCTGTTGGTGGGCCACAGCTATATATTATACAAATAACTTAATATCCATAAGATTAGTTTATAATTCATTTATGATTTCCTTTGCGCTTTATTTATATTTTATAAATTTACCGTCATGTCAGTTACTCATTTTGCGTGTAATAGCTTTAACGTAAACTTGTATAAGTTCAAATTTTACACTCCGGGCAAAACTCACGGAATATCCTCAATTAAAATTGTAATATTTTTTTATTACATTTCTTTATAATATAAGCGCTAAGAAACCCATTGTAGCAGAGCGCATCGTCAGATCTCTAATATTTTTCGAGATACAACGATTTTAGGTATTTTTCGAAGTGCAACTTCAAGGGCCTGTAATTCAAAAACTACACGAGATATCTACAAATTCTCTTCAGTTTAGCGTTTCTGGTGCCTTATATAACAAACAAGTAAATTTTTAGAATTTTGAAATTTTTTTGTATTTTTGTTCAAAATTTCGATCGGCGATAACTCGACAAATATTAAAGATACAGATTTGCAGTGTTCACCAGTCGATTTAGCTCGTCGTAAGTATGCAAAGTTTCATTAAAATCGCTTTACGGGATGGAAAGTTAGAGCAAAAAGCCTGAAAATGGCATATTTTGTCCTGAAAGTCAAGGGGTACCCCTTGACGTTTGGCCTGAATTTTGCCATTTTAAGACTTTTTGCTCTAACTTTTCAACCGGTTGTCCGAATTTTCTGAAATTTTCAGGGTTTATGTATTTCGGCTAGCTGAATCTATTGGTGAACACTGCAAGTCTGTACCTTTCATATTTGTCGAGATATCTACAATCGAACTTTTGAATAAAAATTCAAAAAAATTTCAAAATTTTCAAAATTTACTAATTTATTATAAATGGCACGAAAACCATAAAACTGAAGATATTGTTCGATATCTTGTATAGTTTTCGAGTTACAGCCCCTCAAAGTTGCCCTACGGAAAATATAAAAAATCGATATATCTCGAAAAATATTAGAGATATGACGATGAGCTCTGCTGCAATGGGTTTCCTGGCGCGAATGTTATAAAATAAATTTACAATTTTAAGTCATATTTGGGGAAATTTCCGTATTTTCAAAAATATTACAAATCATTTTTTTTTGGTCTGCCACGCTTCTTTTTTACTTTCTTATACAAAGTATAAGAAAGTATTGGAATCACGAAAAAAATCGCTGACGAGGTTTTTGGCGGAAATTTGTATAGTTTTTATTTAGTTTGAAATGTTAATTGAAAGTATAAAAACCCGCATATTTTGAAAAACAAGCATGTAAGAAACATCGATTAATTGTGAATGTTTACCATGTTTCAGATCGTCGAAACCATTCACGGATCGAAGCCAGTCAGTTAGTCCATTGGTTGAAGTGTGAATCAGACGCAAACACTTGACGATCACGCCAGCATTCCTCTCGGAGCACGCACCCAACCTAGGTGGCCGATCACCCGATCACCCGGTCGCCGATCACATATCGAAAACACCTGCACCGCCCCCGCTGCCGCCGCCCCACACATCGCGGCCACGAGACCGGCACCACGAGGCCCGGCAAATCATAGAAGAATCATAATAAGAATAACGCCGGACTTGGGCTGGATGATGCTGCAGTTGTCTTGAAGAGATGCCGAAGTGCTCTATTGGAAATGTTTTGTTATGGGATAGCTGTAGATGATGATTATTTATATATTAAAAAAATTTAGGCAAGTGATATATTTTTCCGCATAAAATTTTATATGGTCACTTTCTTTGTTGGCTCCTCTTTGTTCTTGGAATTACGGGAAGTTAAAATATATTAGAAGTAATATTATAAAATTATGTTGAGCCATTTCCTAAATAAATTATTTTGGCCCACATATTGTGTCGAATCAAAAATTTCGATAGCGAAAGATATACATGTTTCACTATTTTCATCTTGATTGTTTGTGATATAAATGTTCAAGTTACTGATTAGACTTTGTTATCAATTCATTAACCGGAAGTGGTAGCATATTTGATGGCCTATCAGGGTTTTTACAGAAATCTTAATAAATAATTGGTTTATGGTTCTTTCTTTTTTATTTTTTATTTTTTCAAATACAATAAAATTTGTCCCAAAATGTTGTTTGTCATATAAATTAAATAAATTGATTTAGCGAGAGATTAAAAAAAATTCGTCTTCCATTAATACACATGTCAAAAAATAACATTTTACTATCGTTGTTTTGTCCTTTTTTTTTCAAAAAGCGTAGGTTTCCAGAATAAACGGAAAATGTCGAAATATAATTTTTCTTTAACGTGTTGCAATTTGCAAATGGTGACTAAGATAAAAATTTCAAACAATAATTGTAGATAATATTTAAAACATTATTAATATAAAAAAATTATCATTAAACTATAATTTGGTAAGATATGTCAAAATAACTTGATAGGGCTTCAAGAAAACTACCACTTCCGGTTATTGGATTATCACCAAAATCTAATCAGCTCTTTCCAAGAGGATAGAGTTGATTTATACAAAATATCAAAATTTTCAATTTAGTAGTTTTTGAGAAACCATAACTTCAGAGATCCACACACAGATATCAACTATTAAAATTGTAATCTAGAGACCCTAAAAAGAGCTCATCCACTTTAAACTCACTACCGAATTTTTAGCATGATTCCTATACCTCTCTTACATAATGTAACGGGAGGTAAAAAGAACCAATTTTGTATTTCGAATTATCTTTTGAATTGTCCTTCATTACTTTGCAATAGTTTACGCCCAAGAAAAATAATTAATGAATTATTATTTTTTATTCATACAGAATAGTTTTGTACCTACGATTAATTTATTGGGAATGGATGGACATTTTTTTTGCAATGATAAAGTATAATTATTACAAGGAGACACATATTTTGTTTGCCAATAAATAATATAATATTATTCCTAAAATAATCAATTGTAATTTATTGTCATACATGTAGTTGTAAGCCTATGTATAAATCACTCGCTCTACAAGTGATAGTTCAGAGTTTAAATCTCGCTCACTGCAATTGCATTTAAAAATAAATATTTATATTCGAGTGGTTTGTATCCCAACTATAAGCAGAGCCATGCGCAAACTCCCGCAAACTAATTATATTAATTTATATTCCAGTGAATACCTGATCTTCGTCCACAGGCTGAACTGAATACAACAAAAAACTGGTATATTATTTAGTATGTATTTAGTTATTGTAGTGTAGGTATTGTAATGGTGTTATCTGCTTGGTTTTGTGTATTTGTTCTTTGAAATTAGTGTTGTTTCCATCGTCAGGGTTGCCCAGCTGATGCCAGTAGTATATTCTTCATTGCTACAAAGGTAAGCACATATAATTTTGATGTTTTTGACAAGATTCATTAGCTGTGAAACTGATCAAAAAGCTTTTGTAAGATGACATTGTGAACAATGCAATGTCTTCTATATGGTACAGGCAAATCACTACGAACAAGATGTCTATAGTAATATAACGAATTTGTTGGGTTCCACTTTTACTGCCTACGTAGTTTCGTAGTCCTACAGATAATTTTGTCTTAAGTGAACTCACCCAAATTGCATTCTACATAAATATAAAAGTATTATTTATTTGTAAATATGAAAGGTGTGAGTGACGTTCAGATTTACAGTTTGATATATGTTTATACTTCTGAGGTCTCCTTGTCATTACCATAAGATTTGTGTATTTATTCTTATTGGAACGTGAAATATAGTGGTACAGATTTACAAGTTATAGGAGTGTAGTATGAATTTAAAATGATACAAATCGATATAAAAATTGCGGAATATTTCTAATTAATAAATTAGTAATGTATACATCACACTTAAATGTGTGCGATATAATTTCGAAATTAAATTGAATTTCTATGAACCTATAGGACGTAGATCATATAATGTAGGTACTGGATAAAGTATGAAATGTCGAACATGTATTTTATAAAACAAATTAATTACATCTATTTAATAATTCTGCATTAAAATAAATTCACTAGAATTAATATTTAACAAATTTTGTATAATTAAAATTATGCTGTATCTAAATTTGTAAATTTAATTTATAATTTGCAAATATTTGTTTAATATGTTTAACTAAATCTACAAAATAATTCTTCATGAAAATTTTTAGTTAAAATTAATATTTGCCAAACACATTTATGAATTTGAAAATTAGGACCTGTCTGAAATTTATATCACATGCGAATTTTTGTTTAACTTGAAAAAGCCTAGTAAACAATTCTGTATTAAAAATATTTACTTAAAGTTAATATACTCTAAATATAATTTAATAAAATTGTAAATTAAGTTTGAGAATTTTTGTTTAATATGTTTAAGGAAGCTTAGTAATAAATTCTGCATTTAAATAACGTTAATATTTACCAAACACATTTATGCAAAATAGAGGTTTATATAAAGAAGGGCAATTTTAATTTATAATTTCCGAATTTGTGATTAATTTGTTTAACTAAGTGTAGCCAACCATTCTGTACCAAAATACTTTAATTAAAGTTAATATTTTAAGAATTTTATTCCATATTTTGTATATTTGAATCGGCTTAAAAATAAATTGAAATTTACGGATTTTAGTTCAAATATATATAAGCAACGGCCATGGCAGATAGCGTTGAACCCGGTTTACTCGATAACACAAGTTAAGCAGTACAGCTCGTGGTCAGTAGTGGAATGGGTGACCGCTTTGCGAAAATCCATACCAGCGAA
Source organism: Poecilus cupreus (assembly GCA_963942605.1). NCBI lineage: Eukaryota > Metazoa > Arthropoda > Insecta > Coleoptera > Carabidae > Poecilus > Poecilus cupreus. The sequence continues at coordinate 2,670,742 of OZ012731.1, forward strand.
TACTGCGTGCCGTTGTCACATCACCGAAAACGAGGAACCGAGACGGCATATAACCTCAGCAGTTGAGACGGGTTATTTAAATAAATAATTAAAATAATTTGTAATTTGCTAAATTAGTTCAATATGTTTAATTAAGCCAAATAAGTGTCAGACGAAAAAAGGTGGCCCACGACCTCTATCTGTCTCAGGCTCATTTTACGCTTTCATAAAAACTTACAAGTGAGCGTTCCAGTATTACTATATTTCAGTACTTTTAAACAACAAGAGCTACACAAAATGTTTTAAAATTGCCAACCCTGAAAATAACGCCTCACCCCTTACCCTTTCTATCTAGCAGAACTGAAAAATAAATATAATCTATATAGTAAATTGTGGTATACTTGCTTCTGTATATCCCGTCTATCACTCCAATATTCAATGCCTGTTTAATTAATTGTTATTGTTATAAAAAGTGAACCCAACAAAACAAAACCATTTAAAGCTCAATCTCAGCTCTCGCGCGATTGGCGGGGCGAAGGGGTTACAAAACGGACGTGGCATGTGTCGGTGCGTGCGCACGCGTGCAGCGCGAGTGCGTACACAATCCCGCCACTGTATTATGCGAATGCTCCGTGTAAATTGAATTTCTTTGATGATAAACTCGGCCAGACGCTAATTGCCGCAGCGTTGATTTGTGAACTGTTTTTGTTGCTGTTTTACATGGTTTATGAACAGCACGACGATTTATCACTGCATGGTGCTGCTACGACACAGCCGGGTGAACGGAGAACGGGCGAAGTTGTCGGTTGTAATGTTTAATTATTTGTAATTTGTAGAGTGCCGGGAGTTTGGTGATATATCATGAATATTTTAGTGTTTACGTACAAATTAAGATTTCTGCGAAGTAGGTTGAATCTACTAATTGCTCTAAAACTATCCCATCATTAAATTACCAATGGAAAGTTAAACATATATTGTAGAAGTCATATGGCAAAGCGACTACACGAAAAAAAATCTCGTGTAGTCGCTAAACTACTTTCTTATACATATAAAACCAACTGAACATGTATAACATTTCTGCGTATTACTTTATTTTGACAATTATTTGACATGTAGATTTAAAACGTGCTCAATTTTTTGTTTTCATTGTAACTATGTATAATATTAAAATAATAATTAAACAAGTCTGTAAAACTTTCTAACTAATAATATAAATATTGATTTTATAATATTTCAAACGACACATATTTTTGGCACTTCAAAATTATTAAATAACATTTTATATACCAAATATTTTTACAAATATCTATTAGTTTAAACTTTTTTCATAGCTAATTCTATTTTTGTAAGAAATTGTAATTTATAATTATTTAATGTATTTAATTACACTTTTTGCATGTAATTCAGCTAAATAATTAATTATATTTTGATCGTAAAGTAATGTAATTTGACGATTGTAATTTAATTATTTTTAAGACAGTAATTATAAAATTGTAATTCATTACATGAATTCAGTAATTTGCCCATCTCTGCAAAATAGTTTGGTAATAATACGGTACTTTTCTTTTTCCTGTACGAAGTGGCAGCAGATTTCTTATATGCTACTTATTTCAACATTCATTATGAAATGAGAATCAACATTAGTCAGATTTATAAAACATAATTATTCTAACTAAGGTTGTAATCAAGATTGGTTAGCATAAAATTTGACACATTTAGATAATATAATTAATTTAGAAATGAAGTTACAGATGATGAAAAAAATGGAGTTAACGCTAATCCATTTTATAAATCTGCCTGTAAATGTTATTTAATTGTAAATAAATGTATAGGTATAGATAATTTTAAACTGATCATTGATCTATCTTTATATATTTCTTGCATTTTGTTAGAAGATTTATTTGAAATTTAATTAAAACAAAAAAAAGTAAATAGCTGGGTTGTTTTAAATTGTACTTAACAATTTCTGTAAAATGATTTCGTCGAAAATATACAGTCTTAAAGAGATGTATCTAGTAACTTTTCTTCAGCAATGAAAGGGGTGATCGTTGAAGAATTTGGCAATGACATTGCATCGCGAGATTCGTTTATTTAGCGGCTTGAATGTTTTCTTTCCCGTACCAAGACCCTTTAGTGGTGTGTGACTTGCTGTAACTCAATGAGGCTATCGTCTTATAATCTGGCACCGAGGTTTTTTTACCTCAAGAGATTTCTTGAAGAGTTACTTGACTTTTTGTGATACATTATGCAGTAAGTAGTGTTTTTACTCAACAATCAAGATGGAAGAAATGTTTTCGTAATGAAACACAATACTTTTTGGATTTGTTGCTTAATTTTTGTATTTGCAATAGTTATATATGGATCTTGTGCCAAAAATTAATGTGTTTAAGAATCCCTACGATCTTCATCTAATTTTCAACAGCATTCGCATAACTTCGAAACTACCTCGTTGTAAATTCAGGTTCTATAATCCTAAACAAATATTCAGTATGTAAAATCCCTACATGTTTGTTCTCATTATCCAAAATAAAAAGTTTAGTTTTGGCCAAATGCTGTGTTTTGAATAAAATAGATGATTCAGAAAGGTTATTAACTGTTTAATGTCTTTCTATAAACATAAACAAATATTACATAGGTAGAACTCCTAGAAAAATTACACCTGGTTATGGGAAAGTAGTTTTTCCTTTCTTAAGGTTTCCCGGACCCCAATGTGACGTTTGTATAGGGGTTAAAAGATCAGTGCCTTATTAATTTGTTTGTTTTATGTTTTATAAAAAAAATAGGGTGATTCAGTATCCCGTGCTATAAAATAAAAAGTACCGTAGAATTTATTGAACTATTTGGTAAACTGAAGATATAAGATGCAGTTTCTAAAAATTTCTTAATAATTAAGAAACTAAACACGATTATTTAGTGAGCAATTAGTAGTATTTTTCAAAATTTTTATAAATTTTTAGAAATACATCTTATGTCGCCAGCTTATCGAATAGTTCGATAATTTCTACTTTTTTACCTCCCGCCACATCCTGTAAGGGATGTATAGGAATCATGCTAAAAATTCGGTAATAAGTTTTCAGTGAATAAGCACGTTTTAGGGTTCCTGGTCTCTAGATAATAGTTTGGCTATGATGTCTGTGTGTGTCTGTCAGTCTGTCTGTCCCGATTGATTGGCTTGGCCGGTCTCAATGAATAAATAACTTAGTTATCATTCTAAAGCTGTTGTTTATGAAACAATTGACAATTGTTATTGTCTTTATATTTTTTAATGAGATCTGATAAGTTTTTGGTGAAAATCCAATAATCGGAAGTGGTAGTTTACTTGAAGCCCTATCAAATTATTTTGAAATATCTTGGTAAGTTATGGTATGACGACAATTTTTGTTTTAGAATTATGTTTCAAAATTTATTATCTACAATTGTTGTTTCAAACATTGTTCTTCTATTTTTGTACGAATTTTTTCCATTTTTCTCTGTTTTCCGCTAGTTCTGTATTTTCTTTATTGTGCTGTCCCATGTATCTCTCGATCTCTCTTCTCCTTGATTTTTGATAAAACAATGCTTTTAAAATTTTATTTTTTTGGCATATGTCATAATAATTGAGAACTAATTTTTATAAGAGATGAGCGTTCTTGATAGTGGTTGTCCGTGTTCTTGCATTGTTTGATAAGAAATCTATGACGGGAGGTATTATGATGCCCGCAACAATTTATTTGTGTATGTTTGGGCACAAAATGAACACCCGCTAGAATTGGGTAACAACGTAAGTTATGTAAAAACGTTTATGGGGCAACATTGACCTAAACCCAATTTGTACAGCTATTCACGAACACCAAGCCAGACACCAGTCTCTATAGCAGGGCCAGGAGTACAGTAAATATCTTTACGAGGGCATTTGGTTGTATTTATTTAATAGTCTGCGCCTAACGTCTAACGAAACTATTTAAAACAAGCAGTCATCTCAGTGCGCAGCGGGCAGATGTGGTAATTATTTGTCATAGTTGCGAGTGAGTGTTTTACGATGGGAAGGTTTTCCTCAAGTTGTGCAGCTCTCGCATAATTATCGGAAGCTGGTAATAAAGATTAAGGTAGATGGCGTCTCAAGTGTTGAAACAGAACACACACGGTGCCGGGGGATTGTGTTCGGTGTTCGCTCTTCGCTCCCCTTGTTTGTTTTGGACTAGTTCACTTCCTTGCGACGTGATATCAGTTATCACGGTTTATTGTAACGTTAGTTTGAACACCTGATGGTTTGATAAAGAAATTAACGCGCTATTTTACTTACATCTTACGAAAATATAATTAAACTTAATACATGATTTAACAAGAATCTGTTGAGCGATGCAGTCGGATTTTGGTCATGCAAACTTGTTGATTTGACAAAAATGTAAATGCAAAGAAAAGCAATATATTCAAAAAGAAAAACTTTCATAACAAATCTTCCTAATAAAGAATTATGTAGATTAATTCGAAATGGTGTAAATAAATAAAATATATTTACATAAAGAACTTAATCCAAAAGTCTCTAATAAGTGAAATATATTTAATTATATTACTCGGCATTAACATACCTCATTCGACATTCACACGAGATGGCTTAAGCACCTCAACTGACTTACTCCCACTTCCTAACAACATTCTTCTCAATATCACATTCACTGGACACATATTCCGGACAGTATAACACATTTCTCTCAAATACCTCATTTTTACAGCAGTTATACACCCAACATTTAGAACCATTACAGTTACAAAATAACATCTTGTTTCAAGAAAATTTTCAGTTTTCCTTTTGTATGCATTCGTTCAAGAAAATTTTATTTCTTACAAAAGGATTAGGTCCAATAAAAAAAAATTTTTTTAATATAAATTTTTTTATTTTCTTTTTTCTGTATTGTAAGAAAATGAATATATTTTAAATTTTATTTTCAAAAATAATGAAAAAGAAGTCGTTTTAATTTATACAAAACAAAACGGTATCATTTTGAATTAAAACTACTCCCATTTAAAATACTTTGATGTGTTCCTTCAAAACTAAATTAATTTTCATACAAGAATATTTATTAAACCTACAAAAGTTTTTAATGAAAACGAAATCGGATTGGCACTATTCAAATCAATGTTTCTCTTCATTTAAGAGGAATCTGTTTGTTCCAAGAAAACGTTTTTGTCAGCATATACACTCAATCGAGCATCTCTGGATACATTCCCGTTTCGAACAAATATACCCAGAGTACCCAATACTTTGCACCCTGCAGACAACCGCATTTCAATCTCCCGGTCATTACATCCATTCCTCGGGAACATCCTGACAAAATATACAAACTAATTCACTTATTCCATTCTACACCAATTCTCTCTACTTCATTTAAGCTCACATTTAAATTCCACCCTTAACGGTAAAGAATTAGATAGCCACAGATAAAACTAAAAATTGGACCAACGAAAAACTGCAAAGCGAAAAACAAAATCTATTTAGTCTTAATAAACTGAGCTCCTAAACTAATGCAAGTAACTAATTTTGAGTCGATGGTCTATGCCAAATAAACAATTAACGAACGCTGTGTTAGTTACTTGTATAGGAGCTTAAGTATTAAAACTAAAAAGGTTTATTTAATTTTTCGTTTTTCAGTTATTCATTGGTTCAATTTCATGTTAAAAAGTTGTTTTATTTATTATCGTGTACAAAAGTGTAAACAATATAATCAGAATGCCATTTAGGAAAGATCCATTTAGATATCTAGTGACTTTCGTCACTCAATGAAAGTTGTAATAAATTTATTGCAAAGCTTGATGATAAGTTGTTCGTAATAACTAACAACGTGAATATATGTGCAGGATAAACGGTGGGGCCACCAGAGAGAAAAGAATACGTTAGCGGTCTCTGGTTATTGTCACAGATGCTTCTCTTGACAATCCCGTCAAGTCGCTTTTGAGCCACCGCTTGCAAAAACACTACTTATGTGTCAGTGTCTTAAGTGACCCGTCCATTTAATAACCCCGATGAGAAATATTTTCTCACTTCGCAGCCACTGAATATCTTCCGTCTTTTTTAATTTATATCTTTTGTTTTTTTACTCTTGTTTTGTTTTGTGGATGTATGTACATAGTTCGGTGACACATACAGTGTAACATGCTGACGTCTTATATTTTTCTGTCTGTTGATTAATACTTCTGTCAGCAAGATTTTTTCTTCTTCAGATTTAGTTCTGGAATGTTTCCTTTTTTATTTTCATTAATAACTTTATAAATAACATTTATGGGGTAAATAGCTCCGTGGAAACGTGTCGGACTGTGGATCGTGAGATCCTCAGTTCGAATCCCACTGCCGACAGTTACAAATTTAAATTTACCCCTGTGGTTCCCCCTCCACTAACAACTTTGGGGGTTTTGACTTGACGGCTGGTAACCGCATTTCATACGCAAAAATATATCACCTACCGAGATCTGCGTAAGCAGAGTGCCACACCCTTAATGGGTAAAAGGCGTGATGATATATTTATTTATATTTAATAACATTCAATATCGTATTATTATTATATTTTAATTTTTAATAATATATAAAAAGCCTCTCAATTTATATAGATTGAATTACGTTAGAATATTCTCATTTTACCCGAATTACAAGTAACTTTTAACGGCGAAAAATAAAAAAAAACTTTATCTTCAAACGTCATAAAAGTACGTTGTTATGTATTTCTATTCAACAAGTAGAAGTTCAACTTTGTCGCCGCCGGCGTAAAAGTATCTCCTCTTTGTCGCCAGCGGAGGACAAAGTAAAATATTATGAAAAATAGTAAATTTTTTATATTCCGAATTAATTAGATATTGGGAACAATTCATCAACAGTAAGTGGTAGATTATTTGAAGACATATCAGGGTTTTTGGGCATATCTTAATACATAAATTAGATAAATTTCATTTGAATAATAAAGATGTAGAATAATATTACTTACAATTTTTATTTGAAACAATTTTCTGTATTTTGTTATCATCAGATTTAAAAATAGTGTTCGTGGTACCAGCCAAAACCTTTGGGCCAAATTGTTTATTTGTTATTATTAGAGTTGTTATTTTTCCTTAAGATGTTCTTAAAAAGAACAGAAATTATGATACAAATAATTTTCCTTTTGTTAGAATAGATCTATTTTTCAAAAGCTATTCTAAAAGTTTTAATTGGCCCAAATGATATGATTCAGGGCTCGTATACTTGTTGAGATGTTGAATTTAAGTAATATTTTACAGAACTTAAACAAAAATCTTTTAATTTATTACGGAGTTTTGAAAGCATTTTCAACTTATAATCTACTGAATTCTCCGTGTTATATAATTGAAGGATGTGGCCGGCAAAAAACGAATAAACATAGTCTAATTATAATAAATCATCGTACACACCATTACGACTAAATTCATTAAGAAAGTCTGTTCCGATAAACAGTGCAACATGAAGAAAACGTAAAAGTAAACAAAAAATAAAATAATTCGCAATGAAAGTCAGATATCTGTTGCAACGCACATTAATTACATAGATAACACGCGTCAAGCCGCACAAGTTCACAGAATCCATCCAAGATGAACGCACGGCGACACGAGACGAGATGCGCTGCAAATGGAAGAACACGACCGCGACAGATACGTCGGATTTATCAGCGGCCGCGCATCGCAGACTTCCGGTCAGCTCGGACCAATCCCAGCACACATGAGAACTTCATTACGCACTTGGATCAATCATATTTTATTTTTTAAGGATGTCGAGACATTGTTCGTGCTCATAAACATATTTTGAAATTTCAGAGATATTGAGGTTACATTTAATCGAACTATTATGTTGCATCAAGTAGTTTACATTCCCGTTAAATATTTTAATCTATTGTTAGTTTATGTCAAACTTAAAATTTAAGCTTTGGTACAAATAAACATTCGTACATTATATTAATTAAAACACTGCACACCACTATTTTTCAGTTTTAGAATACTTCCATGTCTGTTTATTTATTTCTATACTTATAGATACCCATGAGCATAAGGACAACTTTCAAACTAGCTGAATGAAAATAGTATATTGTACAACGAGCATGCAATGGTACTCATTTCTTACGAGTATGAAATGGATATTCCATGCGAGTTTACACTATACTTTTTCTACGACCACAATATTATTTCAAAAATTAATTTAATTTTAATAATAAATTTGTCCCGCTTTCACCATTTCAATATATGACAATTCTGAATAAGTATCTTAGCAATGGCACCTGCACTTAAATGAACTGATCTGTATTGAAATACTCACAAAACAAATTCATTTCGCACGATGCTTCAATGTACCTTATATCCCTAGCAACAACAAACATACAATGAGCAAATTTCTCAGTGGTCGTTGAAAATAGGTATTTGTGAAACTAGTAAAGAAATAAAGGTTATAAGCTTTCGCTATATTTACATTTAATAATACATTTTAAGCTTAGAATCAGTTTCTGGTGAATTATTCATGGGCCCTCCTACACCATTTGAATTTCGGTAAAAGTAATTAAATTATCAAATGAAAGAGAATCTGCACATCAAATTGCTTCATTATTATCAATTGGCAAATCTACAGTGAACGAGTTACTTGCTAATTTTGATGCAGGTTATGGTTCAGAACTGTGTCCTCAAAGTGACAGACCGCGAAAAACAACCAGGAGTGTGTACAACAATATTAAATGTAATTCTGTGTCGTGTGTCTGATGCTTGAAATTTTCAGGCATGTTATCTACTGTAGAACAACTGGAACAAACTGCTTTGTAGAATATCTCGATATACGAAGCGGTCCATAATATCATCAATTTGTACAAATGGTCGACTCCTTGTGCTGAAAAAATATCCCATACCATGACATTTTGCCACCATTGAGTTGATTTTAAATGAAACGTAAATTGTATATTTTCAAGGAATATCCTCACTTAAAATTGTAATATTTTTTTATTACATTTCTTTATAATATAAGCGCTAAGAAACCCATTGTAGCAGAGCGCATCGTCAGATCTCTAATATTTTTCGAGATACGTCGATTTTTGGTATTTTTCAAAGTGTAATTTTAAGGGCCTGTAATTCAAAAACTACACGAGATATCTAAAAATTCTCTTCAGTTTAGCGTTTCTGGAGCTTTATATAACAAATTAGCAAATTTTTAAAATTTTGAATTTTTTTTGTATTTTTCTTCAAAATTTCGATCGGCGATAACTCGACAAATATTAAAGATATAGATTTGCAGTGTTCACCAATCGATTCAGTTCGTTGAAATACATAAGTATGCAAAGTTTGATAAAAATCGCTTTGCGGGATGGAAAGTTAGAGCAAAAAGCCTAAAAATGGCGTTTTTTTTCCTGAAAGTCAAGGGGTACCCCTTGACATTTGGCCTGAATTTGGCCATTTTAAGATTTTTTGCTGTAACATTTCAACCGGTCGTCCGAATTTTCTGAAATTTTCAGGGTTTATATATTTCGTCGAGCTGAATCTATTGGTGAACACTGCAAGTCTGTATCTTTCATTTTTGTCGAGATATCTACAATCGAAATTTTGAAAAAAAATTCAAAAAAATTTCAAAATTTTCAAAATTTACTAATTTATTACAAATGGCACGAAAAACACAAAACTGGAGATATTTTTCGATATCTTGTATAGTTTTTAAGTTAAGTTGCCCTCGGAAAATATAAAAAATCGTCATATCTCGAAAAATATTAGATATATGACGATGCGCTCTGCTGCAATGGGTTTCCTGGCGCGAATATTATAAAGAATTATAATAAAAAAAAATTACAATTTTATGTCATATTTGGGTAAATTTCTGTATTTTGAAAAATATTCTGTTAAATAAATAAATCTAAAACTACGCTTTTATCAGTCGTTAAGTTACGATTCCTATAGATGTTAGTGATTGTACAGTTCGCTGCGTACCTCAACTAATCATTAAGAAAATTGCATAGTGTACACAACAAATAATTTAAAATAGCAATCATAAGAACTACGTATGAGTCAAGAAGATAAGCAGAAAATGAAATGCATCACCAAATACCAACGGCTCGATACGACTGTTGGTTGTTATTAAAAATAAAAACACACACGCAAATTCATCTATAACCTATCTAAAACACACAAGCAGAGAGACTCCAGTCAGCAAATCGTCGCGATATCTGAGCGAGCTAAGACCACCGGGCATTGTGTATACAGTATCTGCACAGCCACGCAAGACGCCTAATAGCACCACTGGCTCTGTAAATAAACTCCGCGGGCCCACATGTAAATCCAACCTGCTCCGCCTGATGAGTTGGCGAGCACTGCTGTTTACATCGCAGGTTTCGAGGGAGTTTCTACTTTCCGTGGAATTCTATAATCAGTTGCTACATTTCCTTTTGTTTCGAGGCTAATTGCGCAAGAAACAAAACACAGGGTTTTTAAAATGTATAACATGTATATCTTTTAATTATTTAGGGCCAGTCCACTACAACTAAAGATTGGACTGGTAAATACCACGAGTTCTGTTATTGGGTGTTTTAAGAGAATAGTTTTAGCCTTCAAATAAAAACGGTAGATAATACATTTCTCTGTAATATTTTAAGCATTTTTTTACCTCCCGCCTACCTCTAGGTAAGGGAGGTATTGTTTTTGGTTAAAAAATTGGGTAGTGAGTTTTCAATGAATAAGCACGTTTAAGTGTCCCTACACTACGATTTTATTATTTTCGCCATGATGTCTGTATGTATGTATGTATACATGTGTATGTGTTTAGTCTATGACGATTGTTTCGTCTCGCATAACTCAAATACTATAATACCAAAAATACAATTTTGTATATTGCTTCTTATATTAATATGAAGAGCTGATTAGATTTTGGATAAAATTGGTCAACCGGAAGTAGCAGTTTACTGGAAGCTCTTAACAGTTTTCCGTGAAAATGCACAGTTAAATTAAATTTTTCAACAATTTAGGTTGTTTTGAAAATTGTAGAATATTTAATTTTACATCTGTTTTGATTACATTAATTTGTATTATTTAATATTTATAAAGAAATTAAATTTCATAACAATTCTGAAATGACTGGAATATGTTTTGATACACGAAAATCGGAGTATGTAATTTTTGAATTAAATTTTGTTATTTTTAAGACGATTTTGCTAGAATGCCCGGGGGAAGGCAGTGTTTTTTGTATATTTTACCATACGAGTGCATAAATAGAAAATTTTTGGTTGTCAGTAGCCTGCGATTGTTTCTTCTCGGTATTTCATTTATTTGATAGGTACTTATTTTGACAGATCCACGAAGAACATTAACCTATTTATCTAAACATCGTAATATCCTTGCTGGTAACTAGTAGTTTTAAGGAATTAAGTTAAAGGAACGCACTAGAAATAAAAACGGAATATTTGCGCGACGGTAAACAAATTGTAGTGTTGCGTATTCTTATTTAAAAATAATAAATAAACAGATGAAAGAATGAATAAATATTATTATTATATTTATAAGATTCGCATTCCTTATTCAATCGTATGTAACGGTTTTCAAGGTTCATGGAAATAAATCTTGTACTTTTTGCACTATTTGTAGGTTGATAAACTGTTATGTGTTCTACTCGTATTCTATTTTTTATTTTCAAATTGAAACAAATTCATTTCTATTTCATATTGCTAAAAAATGCTACTCCTATAAAATATTCGCAACGACAATAATGTACTCGAACATTATTTATGTGTTTTACAATAATAAATTTTTGATTTGAAATGTATTAATATATGAACCTGAACAAGTGGATGCCATTCAATATGGTTTGTCGACCTGTACTCTGTAACACCTACCTTTTACAGTTAATGTCACCAAAATTCCGCCCTATAACATAAAAACACAAATCTGTCTATGATTTAAAAGCTTGTAACTTAATTATTTTCTTCAAAAAGATACTTACCTTTACCATCATTGTTTTTTTGATAATATACAAATACTGGTTTTCTGTGCCCACAATTATTTATAATAGAGTGCTGACTATTCCAGTATCAATTATCAGAACTTAAGAAGTGTGCAGGCAGTCGTTGCTTTCCTAATTTTGTACGACAAAAAAGTAATGTTAAAAGGTAGAAAATTGTATTGCAATAAATAAAAACCATGAGTTAATGAATATAGCTTTTAATGAAATAGAAAAGTGTCCGCTTTAATACAAAAGGAGATTTTTAATCGTACATAAACATAAGTAATCGAAATATAATAACATATTCTATCTATAATGTATTGAAATATAAATTACTGTGTGTATATTTACTTGTATACAAATGCAGATAACTGGAACAATATTTACCAGTCAACATAAATACACACACAATCTGAAAAAATATAAGTATATACTCGTATTTTACAAGGCACTAATATTTGTACATTTTCAGTTTTAATATTTACATAAACATAAACTAAAGATTCTAAAGATATTAACTGGAAAACAAATAATAATTATCACGTTACTTATAACATAAATTTCAACTAAACTTCATACATAATTCGCCCAGGAATCATTGCTGGACGCCGTCGGGACCACATAAGTCCCTGAATTGCCAAACACCGGCCTCTGATGGGGAAGATACTGGTAATTCGGTAAATACTGTCCATTCCCACTGTAATACCCAGCCGAGGCATTCAAAGGAACCCCGTTTTGATAGTTATACATTGCTGGGTTAGTAGAAGCATACCTCTCACTTTTAATCAATGCATCACTTGGCTGAAGTTCATGGTATCTAACTAAAGACACTTCGTCATATCCATAACCTTCATTAGATGCAACAGATTCATTCCCAACACAGTATCGTTTATTCTTATGCGCATGCGTGTTATTGTTGGCTTCGGCATCATGGTGGACATCACGTGGATGTTTACTGTGATGCGCATGCGTTGTAGTTGACGGATAACCTCCCGATGGTAAATACTGGTCAAATTCGCTGCCATCAATACATTCCCCATTTATTATACTTGTCTCTAAATCTGGGATGCGGAAATCAATGCTTGGGGTTGGTTCAGAATTGGAAGCCACGGCTACTGGAGTGGACCTAGAAGCCGGACTCGTGGGCCTGGAAGAACAGTGAGAGCTTGGAGGAGTGCTCGAAAGACGGCTGGATGGAGAACATGGACCGCCGCTTAAAGAGTCTTCTTGTTTCATGGGGCGACTGAAAAAATATTAGGCATGGTATTAATTAAAGTTGGGTATTATTTTCAACTTGACGTTAAATTTAGATTTGATTTAATACGTACGACCTACTTGTTTTTATGTTTGGGTGGACACGTGTGTGATTTAATAAAAACCTACGGTGTTGGGTTTCTCGGCAAAAAAATTTGGTTCAAGATTATTTACGATCTATAGCGAAGTGATATTTAATCCCTAGATCGCACAGGCAATATGAAATGCTTACTAAAAATGTTGACATAATATTGTAATTCACTTGTCAGTTATATTTGCGACAACAGTTGCCGCTAGCCATGGTGCGATGCAAGCAATTTTATTTAATACCAATAATTATATTGATGGAATTACCAGCCAGTTAGTCTGTCTATAGCTGTTGCGGAAACAATTTTACAGGCAGATTCACAAAATGAATTAACGCTAACTCCAATTTTTTGATCATCTGTAACTGCATTTCTAAATCAATTAAATTAACTTAATTGTCAAATTTTATACTAACCAATCTTGACTACAACCTTAGCTAAAATATATATGTTCTGAGAATGGAAAATGAAGTTACGAGTAATAATAAAACTGAAGTTAGCGCTACTCCTTTTGTAAATCTATTTGTTACGATATATTTCTTTTGTTTCGATAACAATAACAAATTAATTACACATAAACCAAAGGCATATATAGGTGAACTAAGTCCGATTGGGAACAACAATCAGGTGGACAAACCGATATGTGGCCTCGGCAAAAATGCGTATTAATTCTGTCCATCCAAATACATAACAAATTGACAACTACCTATGTAAGTATGAGTGGTACATTTAAAGTAAAAAGTTCTTTAGGAAATAATACTCGAGTACATTCTTATCCTTCAAATCTACCGAGTTTGGTATCAAATAAAAGGTCTTAGGAAGAAGAATTTAATTCAAATATCAAATAATAGTTTTGAACGATCGTCTGTCGTTTTTAAACAAACTATTATTTTAGTTTTTAACAAAAAATTAAACCGACGGAAAAAGTAACTTAATAACTAAGCTCCTCTTAAACTAATGAAAGTAACTAATTTTGAGATGGAGTTCGTTGGTGGTTTGTTTAGCGCCGACTCAAAATTAGTTACATTAGTTCAGGAGTTTTAGTTATTAAGACGAAAAAGGTTTATTTTATTTTTTGCCTTTCAGCTTCTTTTTCTCAGTTCAATTTTTTGTTATTTTTTTTTTACAATATGTTATTAATTGAATCCTGACAAGTTTGATGATAACTTGAAGGTGATAATAGTATTATTAGAATTCTTTCGAATTTGACATAAAATTGAGCTTTCTGAAAGATGAATTTAAATTATCATATTATATGAAAAATGTACCTTTTTTTTAATTGAATAATTTTAATAATTGTATCTAGCGGCATTTGGAGCCACTCATTCAAGGTACGCATTTCGGTTTGTAAATCTACATACATCGTTGGCTACAGTAAATTTTGTTTTTACAAATTTTCAAAATATATAGGTGCTTAGAGCATGGTGCTATTTACACCAAAATAGAAAACGTGTACAAATGTAATTCTTCAGAGAACGAGATTTATCAAAATAAGTACAACTTTACATCAAATAGCTGTAAAAACTAACAGATTAATTGTGAACGTCCACCATTTGCATTTCTAATTCAAGCAAAGACAACAGGATGTGAAACATTTTTCGTTCTTGGAACATGGAAACTGATAAATTAATTCAGGTCGAGGAAATATATTTTATAGGCTCATCAAGATACGCTACAGCAACATGTTGCTCAATCTCGCAGATGATGTATGCGATAAATGATTAATAATTTAATTAAAAATAATTTAGACCACATGTGCAATAATTAAGGAAAAATTAAGAATTTCAACAGTAAATATACCACGCCATCTGGCTTGCATTTACATTCATGAATCTGCAACTGATTTTCGCAAATACTTGGTCTATCAAGCGTACATATTAGATAGAACAAACTTAGGTTAACACAAAAAGTTTACCAGCAGTTATAGTTTATTATCTTTAGTTTTATTTAACGTTAAATATATGTAGAAATGTTAGAAATTAATTGTACAATTTAGTAAATATAATACACATATCATTAAATAAGTCTTTCGATATTTGTAAAACATTGCAACTAAAAATTTGAAAAGAACGAAGTCATGTGATTCGACCAGTTATTATTATTTTAGTTTTAAGTTAGTGGTAGAGTCTCTTAAAGATGAACCAAAAGTTTATGGTTATCGTAATAGAATAGTGCCAACCAACCTGAAAGCGACGCCATGGTGACCTCGCGTTGGAGGAGGCGGCGACCCGACGCCGCCGTCCAAACCACATCCCCCGATACCAGAACCCCCCTTGGGTTGTTTGCGTCTGCGCGGTTGGTACTTGTAGTCCGGGTGTTCCCGTTTGTGGATCACACGCAGGCGTTCAGCCTCCTCCACGAATGGTTTCTTGTCCGCGTCGCTTAGTAACCTGTAACACAAACAAAACAGTTTCGTTAACAATGCGACTTTTTTAGTTACTAAAAATATGCCTACTCAAATTTTATATGTTTATTTGGATCTGTCGGTTAATAATTATATTATTGTTTCAGAATCTAGAAACTGTAACGAGGACTGTTTTGCAACACCATGGGCAAAAAGATCTTAGAAACTTAAACGTAAGACCATTAATTTCTAGTTATTAAACAAATATATTATCACGCCACCTACCCATTTTAGTAAGTTGAGCAAGTGATATATTTTTGACGTGTAAACTTTTTGTCTAATAATAATAATAGTAACTTTATTGGACACTACAAAATATGGCCCAAGCCACAAATGAGATTAGTGTAATAGGGAATCTGCTAGAAATCGCGGCCCAAAGAAGACTTTACCTCATTTTATAATAATTATTTTATTAAACATTATTTAAAAAATAAAAATACGAGTATTAATAAAGGGTTGTCAAAATGTTCCTTTCGTTCCTGTCATTCTTTTGGCGAAGATAGGTCGTCACTACGTTCTTCCCTTTCAACCCACTACATAGGCGAGGACATGTCATTGTTTCTCAACAAACTGCCCCTAAAACAGTTTATTTAATACTCCATAAGTTAGGTTTCTAGTAATTACTACAAAAACAATTGCCGATCGTATTAACGGAATAATTTGTAATAAGGAATAATACCCTACAATCTAGGGTTTTATGAAATTTAAAAAAACAATCAAACAATTGCCGATCGTAAAGACTAAATTTGTCGCTGCGTTCCTTAATTTCCTGCCCCTAAAACATTTCATTTAATACCCTATAAGTTAGATTTCTAGTAATTTCCACAAAAACAATTGCCTCTCGTAATAATTTGTGAAAAAAGGTTTATCACTACATTCCTCAACTTCCTTTTCCTAAAACATTTTATTTAATACCTAACAAGTTAGCTTTTTATGAAATTAAAAAAAAAAAACAAATGACGATCATAACGATTTGAGATAAAATGATTTCACCACCACGTTTCTTAATTTTCTGCTCCTAAAACATTTCATTTAATACTCCATAAGTTAGGTTTCTAGTAATTTGTATAAAAACTATTGCCAATCGTAATTATTATTAAAATAGGTCGTCACTACGTTTTTCATCTTCCCACTGCTAATTGAAGATTCAATTGATTCCCCATAAATTAGATTTCTGTGAATTTTAAGACAAAAATTGCCGGTTGTATTCCATTTATTATAAAAATTACTTTTCAATTGACTTTAAGAAAAATACTAGGTAATTTTATTCCATTCAGTTATTTTTACAAATATTGGAAAGCGTTAAAAGTACAAATATAAAATATTACAAGTTACAGATTTGAAAAATTCTAACAAATAAAATTCGTGACAAGAAATATTTTTACATTCTAAGGAATACACATATAATTATGATACTGTAAAAATGTGGTTTTTGAATCAATGAAAAATAATATATTGTCATTAGACCACCTACGAAAATCCCGTCATAAAAATATTCGACAAGATGAAAGATGTATCATCTGCATAAAAAGAGATTAATACAATATTCGCCATTTCGCCAACTGAAAACTATATAAAATTGTTCTACTTCCGCATTACAAATTTACCGTGTGAAAGTATTGGACTTGTTTGAATAAGAGTGTCAATATTTCCGTAAATTTGATTGATTCCCTACGTTTCGGTTGGGGTTAGTGTCGGAATGCTGGAGAGAAAGCATTTTTATATTATTAAAATAAATATTATTACTTGATTCAAGATAAGCACCCCTTTCGTTGAACTGGTTACATTGTGATAATTTGTTTTTTATGCATATGATATCATAATTTATCAAATCAAAATGTTTTATAAATATATACGTTTAGTCTAGCTTGCAGTAGATAGTCTTCTATAAATAAATATCTTTGAAAGATGGGCCGGTTTGTTGCCATTACAATGCAATTCTATATCTTTGTAAAGTAATTATATTTTGCAGTAAATTCTGATTAAAACTGAGAGACTGTAGATATATTGTATGAGCGGTTTGTTTACAAACGTGATGAAATAGAAATATTACGTGCGATTTTGCAAAAGCTTTCTCCTGGTTTGATGGTACATATTTGCAAATATTTCACATGTATTTGTTTTACTGTTGAATTTTAATAGAGAAACTCCTACAGTGCTGCTTACTATTTGGCACAAAATACTGCAATAAAACACCGTCAAAAATGTTATCATTCGAGATTTATTATTTAAATTATACATCTTCTCTTTTGATTATATTATTATTATTTTTTTGAAGAGCACCACGGTAAGCTATTTTAGTAAAAGATTATCCCAAGATACTTAAAATAACAAGGATATAATGAATAATTATTGAACATTTAAAATTATTTTTTGCATATGTACGATAAAGGCAATTTCATAATTTAAACAATACTTCTTTTTCTGTTCACCTAATGCCCGGTATTAAAAGTAATTTAGGTGTCACTTAAATTTACTTTTAAATTTATTTGTTTTTAATAAAAGCACATCACTTCAAATTATTTTGTGACTTACTTAACATTACTGTCATTAATTTTATTGTCATTTGGATAACTTGATGTACATCTTTAGTATGGAAGTAAATTTAACTGGAGTTTAAATTTCTTTATAACACCGGGCATAAAATTACTAATATTACTACATCAATGTAGGCATTAACACACCATTATAAACACTCAATCGAGCATCTCTAGATACATTCACGTTTCGAGCAAATGTACCCAGAGCATCCTATACTTTGCACCCTGCAGACACCCGACTTTCAATCTCCCGGTCAATACGTCCATCCATCGAGAACATATCACCCAAATATACAAATTCATTCACTTGTTCCAGTCTCACACCATTCCCTGAAACAGTACAATCAGTCACCAAATCATTTTACATTTATCGACATTCAATAGCAGATTTAAACCTTTCCCTACTTCATATATGTTATTATTATATCATTTAATTATATGTTTATTACAATAAACTAAGGACCTAAAATATAAGGTTCAAACAAATCTGAAGAAAATTCGAAACAACAATAAATACATAACTGGAAAATATTATGAATCCAAATATTGTTACGAAAGAAAAGGTCAAACTATTAGAATATTTCAAAGTTTTATTACAATTCTACAGAAACAAGTTTGAATGTTTCCTGCTTTTATATCTTCTCGGTAATATAGCGAGCTCTCGCGCTTGTAGAAATTAAAATAACTACGCTGGTGTTATCTTCAACTCTTCAGCCCCTTCGTCTCTTGCACGTGGTCATGTTGATAATTTCATTTCTTAGTACAGAGCAAACACAGCTGTCACTTTAAGTTATCTCATAAAAACTTCGGCTAACGCGCTTCTAATAAATTTTCAAGCTATTGTATGAATAATCACTTCCTGTCAAATATATTTGTATTAATTTTTGTGCTGATAATAAGGAATTATTTGGTTCTGGGGTTATTTTTAAGGACATCGGCGAGACAGTTTGTATTTGTGTAGGCGTCGGTTGCTACATATTATCGATATTGTAAGGTCTTGATTTGTCTAGCATTGTCCTTCTAAGAATTTTACATTTTATGATAGTTACGAAATTTACTATTTGTGCAATTAGACTTTGAAAGACGAAGCATTTCAAATATGTAATATATGTCACGTTTGTTTTCTTTTCCAAATATGACCTATAAATAACTCGCTTATTCTAATTTTTATTATATAGTTATTTGTATTTCAAGGCACTAAAGTGTAATTTTTTATTATGAATACTTTAGTGTCGAGGTGTACATTATATTTTTTCCGTAATCGATAAAATTATTAATTAAAAACATAAATAAATAGCATTATGTATTTATAAAACGTCAGCTAGATGTTGCGACGGGGATGGACTCTGATAAAAAAGTAATGTCAAAGTGTCAAATGTCAAAAATGAGCCTGAAACAGATAAATGTAGTTGGGCCACCTTTCTTTGTTTAATACTTGTTTTTAGAATGGTTTCTATACGTTTGTTGAGCAGTTGCTATGTAAAAAATTATTACACAGTTTTGTCTAAATGTAATAAATAATATTAATGTTCGACCGTTACATTTTTGTTATCATAACTGCCTGATTAGCCGGGCAGTTATATGCCAAATAACGCCCTAGTGCGTTATACATTTGACGTTGTTGCTATTCGGTGCAGAATATACAATTTCGCAAACATTGACTTCTATTGGCTGATAGAAATATTGAAATAAACAAATCGGAATTATAAACAAATAAGAATATCACGTTACCTAGTTAAAGTGTTTGCAAATAAATTCGATGCTACCTCGTTGTAAAATTAGTTTCTATAAACTTCAAAAAATCTTCAAAATGTAAAATATGTTTGTTCTCATAGTCTAAAATATAAAAGTTTAAGTTCTGGCAAAATGCTATGGTTTAGAAAAATTATTAACTGTTTTAAGTCTTTCTATAAACCTAAACAAATATTAAAAATCCGTAAAAAAATTACACCCAGTTATGGGAAAGTAGTTTTTTTCTTGAGGTTTCCCAGATCCCAGTGTGACGTTTGTGTAACTTTGAAAATTCTGTGACTGTCCTGGGTTAACAGAGTAGTATTCAATTATTTGAAAATTCTTTTAAATTCAGATACTTAATAGTCATTTGAACTCATTTATATTAATGTATTAATTAATTTTATTTTAAAATCATTGAATGTTAATTTCTTTATATTTTTTATCAACTTTCTAAGCGGAATGTACAATAAAGACGGTGGTCCACCGACTGGTTGCATTTTCAATGTTAGCTAGCATTCCAGTATTATTATATTTCAGTGATTTACTCATTTTGCGTAGAGCATTCTGCGTTTGTAGATTTCGGTTGTATATATTTTCGAAGATTAATATTTAAATATTAAAAAAATTATCATATATTCAAACTTCTGAATATCAATTCTACTATATTACTACTTTGACGTATAATAAAATAATGGTATAATATCAATCCAAAAATAGTATCAAAAATTACGAGCAACGAGCATCATTTAAGATAACGCGATAACGTCCATAAATTTAAATGCATATCTCTTTAAAAACTAGAGAAAACAAATAACTAATTAATAAAGACATAAACTCCAAGAGATAAAACAAATTTTTCCTCTGAAGTCTCAACCACACCACAACCAATAACAATAATTAGTCATCAGATCCGACCGCAAATTACAATTTAATCGAAACAATTTTACAGTTTAATTGTTGCTGTATGTATAATGTTAGGATGGTATCGTGTGTGTAGTATTGAATGGAGCTGCACTAATTATATGTAGATAGCAGGCGGTGTTATCGGTTGGCCGCGGCCCCGGGTCGTCGCGGTCACAGCCGTCGGCGTCGCAGCGGCAGCGTCCCTCAACAAGAACCACACAAAACACAGAATTTTTCAATAATAATTCACGAACCACATAAAAACAACGCTTGAATTAAATACAGCAAACTACAGTTGTAAGCGATGCCGTGACGGTCAAATTTGCACAAGAAAATTTGATCAAATTTCACGTCAGATAATTTGACGGTTCACCGATTGATTACAGATAAGTTTCCGGTTTAATTAAATGTTTTAAACAAACTAAATAACAGCTTAAAATACGTAATTATCTGTAATATATTGTGAGAAAGTTTGAGAGGCACTGGTGTAGCGGTCAATGATCGCCCTTTATACATTGCCACCCCAGATGATGAGTTATTTTTCAAATCATTTATAATTGTCATATCGTAGAATTGTTTTATAGTTTGTTGGGAGATAATTAATTTGTTTTAATGTAACTTAAAATTTTTATATTATTGCTGTTTTTACCTATTCCCTTTATAGCAAAAGTGTAAATACAAAAGTGTTTAGAATTTAAAAATGTATGCAATAAAGCCCATTTAATTACCTAAATATTAGTATTTCACGATATATCAATCAAATTAATTTTAGGGAAATTGTAACACTGTCATGGAAAATTAATACCGAAGAATGAAATATATTTGACATTTCATAACAGTTTAAGGGATATTTATTTATTTAATTATTTATCAGAAAGAAATGGAAGGAAATGATCTCTCAAAATAGCCATTATATCATTACAATCTTCTAGGAAATGTCTACAGAAAATAATAACACTGTAATAAATAAATCTAAATCAAATATCTGAAGAGTCAAAAATTTTTAGTTTTTGTTTAATTTTCCATGGCCGTGTTACAATTTTTGTAATAAATATTAATTTTAATTTAATTGATAGATCATTAATGCCCGGTTGCACCAACTTTAGATACATATTAAATTTGGTTTAAAAAAATAAAAGCGTATCTAATTTTTTACATCAATATCAATTATTCCATATGACATAACTTCGATTTGCTTTTATTTATTTAAACCAAGTTTAAAATTTAACTAACATTGGTGCATCCAGCCATAAATAATAAAATTTAGGTAAAAAAAACAACGTTAGTATATACACTTTTGATGTAAAGTTAATATGTAAAAACTCACAACAATATAAAGAAAATTGATATACTTATATTATACATTTTAATTCTACACCCTGTTGCTATTGACTTTATTTCTTGTATTTTCCCTCTGCTTACACTTTTGAGAATTTCAAGCAGAAAAATATATCGTTTACCGAAATCCAAAGTACACGGAAACAAGAGTATCGAAGAAGTTACCGATCTATTCGGTAAACTAAGGAAATAAGATTATCAAATTTTTAGATAAATATTTCTAATTACCTACTAAATAATTGTGTTTAATTTCTAAATGGTTATGATATTTTCCGAATAGTTCAGTAAATTCTACGGTACTTCTTTTTTAAATGTACTGGCAAATTATATAGTATGGAATATCAAAGAATGTTTTACTTTTATACTTTATTTATGAAAAATATATTTGTAAATTTATTTAACTTCAAGTATAAGCTAAATTATTAAAATGAAATTGTATTTTAACATACAATACAACAATTAAAAAAAAAACAAATAGCTTCGATATCAGCGCTCAGGGGTTCAAAACAAAGTTAGTAATAATTGTATAATAAATTGCCAATAGTCCTCGCAATCGTTTTAACAGCTTTACCTTTCGGTGCAAGAGACCGGGTACTGTCCCTTGCGGGTCACCCATCCAAGCATCCAACTAACTCAAAACTTTAGTGCAGCGTTTTTAACTTCGTCAATCACAACACAATTTCGTTAACCTGCTAGTTAAATAAATTTTAATATATTCATTTCAGTTATTATTATTATTTATTAAGAAACATTTATTAATAAATTTCTTCACTGGTGGAACAATTTACGTATACTAGTACAGCACCACCATACTTGAGCATTCCATCAACATGTGTTTTAATTATAATTGAGCGGTAAGACTTTTTCTGATAACTCCAAGATGTAAACGCGCTGGCATTTGACCACTTACCTATACATGCTCAAATACACTTCTACGCAGTATTTAACATCTGTAAAACATATGTTAACAACACTTGAACGAATATATTAAGAATATATACAAGTGGTGTAGAAATTATTTTACTTTATATATTTAATTTCGATTGCATTTAAAATGGCTGCGATGTTTGTAATGGTAGACAGAGGTGTCTAAGTTTATACGCAGATTTTTGTAACTTATAAACATTATATCGTGTATAGCAAATAGAGTAAAGTAAACGATTGGAATTGATTTTAAGATAAATAATCAAGATCAGTTCGCCATTAAATTAGTTGCATAATATAGGCAGGTCCCGCCCAACAAATAAACTATATTTGATATTTGGAAATGTCACAGCTGATTCTATTTTTGGAAAAAATGGAATTTATTGTTTTGTTTGTAAACTTCCTTTTCCGGTTTTTCAATTTCAGTCAAAATCAACTCAGCTCTTCATATTTTCATGAAACTTATAAATTCCAAATTTCGTTTACATGTCTTGCCTCCTTCATGGTATATTGCGCTCACGGATATCCATCCTCACCAAAGAGTTATATGATCTAAGATCCTCACACACATACATTATTGAGAAATTGGTCTTCACAGATTCAGTGGACCTCAAAATATGTATTTCCGCAAAAATCTCGTCAGCGATTTTTTTAATGATTCCTATACTTCTTTATACTTTGTATAAGAAGGTAAAATGAACTATACTGCTATATGAGCAAAGAAAAGAGTAAAAAGATGTAATGGACTAATGTTGTGACTATGGTATAAATGGGTACAATAAGGTCGCAAATATTAAATGATATGTAACAAGATAGTGTTAGTGTTCCTAGTATTTAAAGATAGTAGGTATGAAAAAGAAAAGGAGAAGAAGCCTTCAAAAACAAACTGGTGTAATGCGGTGACGAAAGACTTACAGCTAATATATTATTAATATTTATTTCATATTGTATCACATTTGCATGTATATCAGACTGAATTCTGATCAGTATAAAGGAGACTTTACAGTATTCTTATTTTTTATGGTACCTAGTGTATCGTTGCACAACAATATTTTAATAGGATTTGATCCACAAAATTGGTTTCTATAACCAAGATGACCTGATTGTTTTTAAGAATGTAAGAAGGGGAGAAAGAAAATAAATTATCATCCTAAAATGCGACGTATTTATGAAATTAACTCTTGTATGTCATACGTTCTTCATCGCCGTCGTTTACCGGACTTATAATGTAAATAACTATAATACGAGTATTGGTTTTTAAGAATGTAAGAAGGGAAGATAGAATAGTTATTTACTTTACAAGTGGGCAAAGTAAGGAATTTCCCACGTGTGAAGTATAACGTTTTATCCAACACCTCTTATTAAATGCAAAATTTATGAAACACATATCATTTGACAGTGACATTTGCTTAAAATTTTCTAAATTAAAATGTCTATCGAAGTGGTTACCAAGGTGTGATGTGTTATTATTATTGTCATAAATAAAAAAAATACTCACTAGTGGCTTTTCTCAAAATTATACCAAAAATGCGACTTATTTATGAAATTAACCCTTGTATGTCATACGTTCTTCATCATCGCCTTCGTTTACCGGACTTACAATGTAAATAGCTATAATACGAATATGGGCTGTACCGAAATCAGATCATACTGGATGTTAGAGGCTGCACCACGTTGGGACCCGGGGCTCCAGCACAATCCAGTCATCACCAGTAATGACCCGGCGGACCGACGTCCACCTCCGCAGCCGTAATTGTCGTTATCGGTCGCATTCATCGTCCAAATTAATATCCGCCTGTCACATTACACAGCAGTGGCGGTGCCGTTTGTGTCGACGGACACACGCTGCGATTTGATTGCGAACTGTTTGACTTGCCTTTGCTTTCTTCGGCTCCGCCAGCACGAACTCTGCCTTCGAGGCTCTGTCGCGCCGTGTGTTGCTGCGCTTATTGTTTTATGTGTGGTTCCGCGTGCCTGCTATTCCATTTAGAATGGGTATTTCTTAATTTAATTAATTCAATTATCGAGAATGTTGCCAAACTTTTCCAAATTACCATATGACAGTTGGAAAGCATAACGTATTATTCTGATTTTGTCATAGAACTTTCAAAACAAACCTGCGTTCCCTTTTCTGTAAACATTAGCTTTTGGCATGTAACAGGCAGATTCGTAAAAGGGATTAGCGCTAACTCCATTTTTATTATTATTCGTTACTTCATTTTCCATTCTCAGAACATAAATATTTTAATTAAGGTTGTAATCAAGATTGGTTAGCATAAAATTTGACTAATTTTGTTAATATAATTAATTTAGAAACTAAGTTACAGATGATGAAAACAATGGAGTTAACGCAAATCCCTTTTATGAATCTGCCTCTAAAATTATAATTGTGCACAGTATATAGCGGATTAAAATAATAAATATTGCAATTACCTACTTCCTAAAGCGTTCAGTCTTCAAAAAAAGAAGGGTTATTTAAATGAACAAACAAATTTAGGATATTTCAGTTTTCTCCTCTTGATTTATAACATACTATTCTGATTTTACCATATATCTTTCAAATCATAGATACAAGTTTCGGTTTCTGCAGACATTGAGCTTTTGGCATTACCTATCACAATGGACAACAGAAGAATACCAAAAATGACATTTGAATATAAACTTCTTGGAAAACATTATGTAGGACGACCAAGGAAAAGGTGGAGCGCGGATTCAGAATAGGTCTAACTAGAGTCTTGTGCGGATCCATTTTTTGTATCCGCATCCAAAGCACATCCGCAGACTTCATATCCGCATCCGCACTTTACCATGTCCATCGACATTCGCAAATTTTATAAATGAATCCTAAAATTTTACTGCTATTTAAAAAAATTAAGTATTAAATATTCGTAGAAACATTATTCGCAATATTGCAGAGTGTACAACGAGTTAGAAAGGATAAACATTACAATTACCTACTTTTCCAATGCAGTCAGTCTTCAAAGAAACAAAGGACATTGAAAATGAACAAACAAATTTGGGATATTTCAATTTTCTCAATAATAAACTTAGTACGAATACTCAGAAAGCCATAGGAAATTTCTCGTTGCCAATAATCTACCATTGAAAATACATTTTGTCTTCAGGATTGGAATGGACAACTATTGCTAAAAGTTTTTTTTTAGTAGAACAACTAGAAAATATGCGCTTTTAATCCGTATACGCATAAAATATTTAAAATGTTATCCGAATTAGCAGGAGTCTATTAATAACCATTAAGTATAATTATCAAGAGATGGCGTTGATAACAATTACCAAAAGGTACATGTCAAATTCATTTTGTAAGATATCTTATGATGGCGAATGCTTGCATTAGTGTTGGTAGTTTGCTTTTATTGGCAGCAGAACTGTTGCCATACACACTGCAAAATTTTCCTTTATTTGTAGGTGTTTTTGGAGAAAATTCAATCTTAACCTATAATCTACAAATACAATGAACCTTTCATTTTTACATATTATTTAAATAATACGGCTTAAACAAATGCTATAATTACATTGGACTACTCTTAAAATAACTACTATTGTTATTAATTTTTAAAAAATAACAATTAATTTCAAAATACAATAAAATTTATGTACCTTCTGGTTAGTTTAGCTTTCTACCACTAGTTAGCGTATTTTAATTTTGGAAGCCCAATAATTAAACCAGAGAGCAACAAAAGAACGGAAAATTTCATCAAAATGTTCCATATATTCTAGATAAATACGAATATAATGATATATTGCATCTTCGAGTCTAAGTATGATGCATGTACAAAGATAATCAAAACGTAGTTTATTTTCTTAGCGTGGCACAAATTTATTTATTCAGATTACAAAGTTTGCAGAAGCAATATGGGATGTGTTTATTAGTTTATTGAAATAAAGTAGGTACAGCGGTTTCTATTTGGTTTGTGCAACAAATATTTAACATCAACCTTTCAGATCACTCAATTAACATTCTCAGATTTATTTGTTTTACTGAGATATAAAATAAAATTAGATAACATGTTGGATGTTTCTCTTACCTCCACAGTTTGCCCAAAGTTTTGCTGAGTTCCGCGTTGTGAAGTTGCGGGTACTGATCTGCAAGTTTTCTTCGGGCAGCTTGCGCCCAAACCATGAAGGCGTTCATCGGGCGCTTCACGTGAAGTTTTCGTTTCTCTGAGGAGGCCCTGCACAAAAATGCCCTACATTATTAAATTAGAAGTTGAAACCACATATTACACAAATGACAGCTGGACAAACATTAACTTACATTTAAATATTATTTAGTAGGGATCAAACTAAAGATTTTAAAAATAACTAAAAGAAAATAAATATATCACCACGCCATTTACTCAGTTTGAGTGTGGTTCTCTCGGTAACTAATGGTTGAGTGCGCATCTGCGCAGTTATCGCCGGGAAAGTCCCGATTTTCCACAAAATGTCCCGCGTCCCGATCGGACCAGTATTCGTCTAGATTTTCGAAATTTACAAATAATCTAAACATATATAATAGGCTACTGTGTTTCCTTGTTTCTCAGGGTGCGCGGTTTTGATGACAATTCAACTCATATGTCATCTGTTAAAAATGGGCCAATAGATTTTAAGGATTTAAAATTTTTCACCAATTGAAAAGAATCATACTGACATTTTTCACTAGTGTTCTCTTCAGCATTTTTTTTTTTTTCGACAATTTTTACTAGTGATCCTGTCAACAATTTGAAACAAATGAATTGTTATAGGTACTGTTGCTGTGGAAGTGAATCTAATTGCAAGTCAGTTTAAAGAAAGAATATATTTTTACTTGCTGAATTGTCATTCATATTATGTGCAAGTTTGATTTCTGGAAATTTATCGCCTGAACTATTGAGTTTTTATTGCTACAAAAATTACTAAGAATCAAAGAGTGGTGATTTTCAAGAAGCAATAAAAACGAAATACTCCAGAAAGTAAATTTACATAGGATCAAATCTAGCACGAAATAGATTCAGCTAGAAAATCGTTTTTTTAACTGAGAGAGCTATTTTTAAAAATCAATTGTATTCAGTTGTATTTAAGGCAACCAAAAGGAATATAAATAAACGATAGGAAAAATTTGAAAAGCTTGCAAATTTAAAACGAAATGTGAACAAATAATATTAAATCTCGTTTTTCTACGTCCATTTATGAAATCGACCAAGCACTTGAAGGTACTACTCCCCAAAATACTCGAAAGCGTACGTGTGGAAACAATTCCGTGAATTTCAGGTTGGAATTATTTAAGAATCTATCACATTTATCAATATTAGTAGATAGCAGAGCTGTCACCGGGTGTTGGAGAAATCAGAATTGTATATTTAATTGTTATTCCATTAATAATTCAATTTCTGGACATTATCCTTATAAATTACCTACATCTATTCAAAGTGATATCCAAAAATTATGCAAGGTGTATTTGAACCAATCAGAAGTGATAATTTTTTACGTATCTACAAATCAAATTTAGATTATCCTGGAAATCCTTCTCTTGCATGTCAGTAGAAAAATTTCCAGTATAATTGAAATTTGATTGGTATATACGTCAAAAATTCTCACTTCTGGTTTATTCAAAAATGTAAAATACGATTTTTCTTCGAATACCAATCGTGTTACAAGTTATGCAGACAATTTTTAGGGCTGCATCACTCATGGTTATTACGCTTGAAAATATCACTCGTGGTGCGCACTCGTGATATTTAAAATCAAGCGTAATACCCATTCGTGAAACAGCAACAAAAATTGTAGACATAAATTGCAACATTAATGGTTTCATATATGACAGTAAAGAAAACGTGATTTTCTTTGCTTTATTTTTATATTTAATAATAATTCAAAACAATGCGAAGGGTAACTTGTATTATTATTATTTCATCATGCGGAAAGTTGTCAGTTTCGGAACACCAAGCACATTAAGCGTTGCATACTTAGAGGTATATTTTGTGTAAATATAGGAAAATCAGTAGCTGTCATATACACACACATTATCCCGCGTAACGCGTAAGGTAAGAACTCCAGCGCTAATTTAGCTAATTAGCGTCGTGGTTACAAAACGTGCCGCTAGGGGGCAGGGCGGTCGGCGCGGGGGTGGGGGCGCTGCGGTCCACGCAAGGCGACCAACATCCGGGTCGGCGACATCAAAGGGCCTCTTTGTTCATTTGTAAATTGAGATATGTTAGTGTGTGCCCGTCAAACGATGTTACACCTTCTTGGATTTGTTTTAAAAAACGCACATGTTTCTGATTTAGCGGTTGGTGTTTACCTACTTTAAATCTTTTAGCTTACACCACTTATTTAATTGTGCTCATTAGGAGATACAGATGGGCTCAAATATATTTCACGTGTGATAACATTTTATTGTTTTCATAACAAGTCATTTAAAACTTTGGTTATTCCAGAAGGAAATCAGCAGTTCTATAGACGTGGTTTTATCTTAATTACTTTATTTATTATCGTTTTCAGTTTATTTTCGCGACTTTGCTAAACATTATATTTATTATTTCAACAACAAAATTTTATTTTATAAATATTGCAGCACGTGCAACATCGAAATATAATACTGTACTTGTTACAGTAACGAGTTTGAAAAACGTACTTTATTACAATAAAAAAGATGCGATGATCGACTAATTCGAAATTATGGAAAGAATGAAAAAATTAATAATAATAATAATAAATAATAATGTTTAGTTAAAAAAAATAATAGCATTGTATTATTATAAAAGTTACAGCTATTTAAATATTTGTTTTATTTTTCAAAAATTGCTGTCCACATGGTTGAAAACAACTTACAAACAAAAACACAACTGACAAACAAATTGCCGTTGAAATTCATTTAAATGTCAATTCGCTAAACGTCAAAGTATAATAAAATTAAGTGAAAATTGTTAATACTTTCAGTAACGCGGAATATGTAGACATAATTATGGTTTATAGAATAAGTTCATTAATTAAAGAGATTTCTACAATTCACTGCTTTTGCCATTATTTTTTGCTGGGTGTATAATTTAAAATTAAAATGACAGCAAATTTTCAAATTTCTAAGAAACATATTTCTGTGGAAACGAAAAAATAATGATTATTATCAGCGATATTAAATACGTGGGCGTTAATTTAAAAGAACTTGAATTCGCTGTAACTTTTTGGTTATTGAGTTTTTATTCGATTTTTTCATAACTTTTGACGTATCATTTATGTATTGTTTTGTAAAACTGTATTTAAGTTTCGAGCAAATCGTTTTTAGAAACATGTCTTGAAAAAAATGTTTTGTCTAACACAAGAAAGCGCTTCTTTCACTTTCGCTCGAATTGTCTCATTTTCAAGCTCGAGTGGGAAAAAAGAAGCAGTTTCCTCTCTAGTTTGATAAATAACTATTGTTTTTTAAATTTTCCATGTCCTTGTTACAATTTTTATAACAAATATTAATTTATTTATTTAATTTAATTAATTTATTGAGCCTTATTAAATGCATTTTTTAATTCTGAACAACTTTTTTAAAACTTTTATTGTAA
Source organism: Poecilus cupreus (assembly GCA_963942605.1). Classification (NCBI taxonomy): domain Eukaryota; kingdom Metazoa; phylum Arthropoda; class Insecta; order Coleoptera; family Carabidae; genus Poecilus; species Poecilus cupreus. The sequence goes on from OZ012731.1 coordinate 2,701,365, forward strand.
AATGAATAAGTAAATAGTTACAGCATTACAAAATAAATAGCATTGAAACCCCTATACGCCACATTTCAATTCTACACCCTGTATATGTTAACTGTAAACTTTTCAAGATGTGTTACTGATTACATGAAAGTTCGAACAATTGACGATCGCATATGAGTCCCCAAAAAATGATCTCATTCGTGTTTAAATGTATGTGAAAGTTAAACAATAAATTTTGAACATATAGAATCAAAACTGTAGGTACTTTAAAAAGGAATAAAATTAGTATGATGAAAAAGTCAAATATAGTAAATGTGAAAACGGTAAATACGTTAAGAAAATCACTAAAAGCATACCGTCTATTAACATTAATTAACACTTATCTTAACAAACTTTTAAATTAAAAACATTTTTACACATGTACACCAGTAGCTGAAACTTTCAAAAATCGAAGGACGGTGACACTAACAATATTTATAACAAATCCATTTAATAGTTAGCAACAAAGTTAGACAACTACAGATTTCTGTTTGACTATCCGTCAGAAAATACTCAAAAACTACACAGTTTTACACTTGTATTTTCTTTAATAATTTGCGCAGAAAACCGCAAAAATTTAGAACGCCATAAAATACATTTAGTCTTAATGAGATGGTTTTAAATATTTTAACAGAGTTGCTAATTCGCGCTAAAACGAGGCTGTGGAGACGGCAGCGGCGGTAGTTTCTATTTTACATAAAACGCAGCCTTGGTAAGTGCGAATTGACCACAGTAAACATGCCTCCAGTTTGTGTTTAGAAATTCTAATTAAATCAATAGATTTTTATTTTCTATTTCCTCATATTTGGAGTTTCATACTCGAAAACTTATTCACTTTAATAGTCTTATAATTTATTCTATAGAGCACAGCAGAAAAGTTTTTGAAGAAACTTTCTGGAAAGAATCACAAGAAAAATTTGGTGAAAATTTTGGTAATTCATTTTTTATTATACCTTCAAAATTATCTTTGTTCAGCAAACTATAAAGCCTGCGAAAACGCAACTTTAAAACACGCCGTGCTTTAAAGTTGCTAAGCAACAATAAAAATAATTATTATGAATATCTGTCAAAATTGTCATGACAAATTGTAAAACAATAAATACTAATCAATCTCCATGTAAACGACATACGTTAAACGTCACAACTCACAAGCGCAAAAATATGAAATGAATCAAAATCAAAATGTTGGTTTTCAGTTTTATCCAGATAATGGTGCAGGTATAATAAAAAATAGCGTATAATATACGTAAGTGAGTTTAAAGCATTAGCGACGTTAAAAGCACTCCGCTGCGCGTCGTGCGCTTAAACTCGTCGTACGTACTTTAAAAGCTTATTTATACACTTGTATCATAATATACTATTATATCAATGCGTATTTTAAAATATGTTTTCCAGCTTTCCAGAAGAGCATTAGAATATCCAAATTAAAAGTTGAAAAAAACTTTTAAAATTATTCAAGTTCAGTGCAAATATTTATTCAAATGCGTTTTGAATTACTGCACGTACTATTTATCAGGAAAACAGTAATTCGAAGCATTGTATATTAAAATAAATATTTTTATAGAACTTCATCCGACTGTATTTTATAATTTAACTAAATAGCATTTAAATAGCTCTATGGTAACATATAAAATTTTAGTAAAAGTAGTTTTTACATAAAATACTGCCTTCTCCGATAACATCTTTGGAGGATGTTATTTGACGGAAGACGCAAAATTATATTAAACCGATATATAATACTTCACATAATTTTATATACTGGATGTAGAATTGAAATATTTTTTTATATTGCTGTATTGTTTACCTATTTACATTACAGAAAAAGTGTAAATATAAAAATTGTTCATAATTTAAAAATGCATGGAATAAAAACACATATTCCAAAGAGAATAATGCAACACTAATAAATAAATCTAAATATGATTTATGAAATGTAAAAAATTTTCGTTTTTATTTAATTTTTCATGGCTGTGTTACAATTTTTCTAATAAATTTTAGATTTAATTTGATTGATATATTGTTAAATACTAATATTGAGGTAACAACATTGGCCTTATTGCATGCATTTTAAATTCTGAACAATTTTTGTATTTACACTTTTGCTGTATAATTTAAAACGTTCTTTTAAATAACAGCTATTTGTGTATTTAGAGCGCAAAGTTATGTATCAAACACTATTGAAAAGAGTTCGAGCGACATAAATACTCGTATCATACACAATATATTTCTGGCGACTTATTATAAAAGACAAATTAAAATAATAGTAATTTGTTTAACTAGGCACCAAAATATCAGATTTACAGCAGAATGCCGTGTTGAACATATTATTTTTTAGGCGATTTGGAATTAATATTAATTTTTAATGATTATTTTTAATACATATTTTGATAACAATCGCCATTAAACTAAAATCAAATTTGTTGAACAGTTTCTTAGAATTTGTTGACGGTAAATATGTGTTTTTTTAACGGTTGCCATGTAAAATACTTTTACAGTCTAGGGAGTAAAAGTAACTCTTTACAAACTTTTTTCAGTCTGCAAAGTGTAACCTTTAAAATATTACATTCCTGTCACATATTGTTGTAGTTGTTTTTTTGCTTCGTAACCATGGGGATGATAGAGTAATAAAAGAAAAACAAAACAGTTAACTTTTCGCTAATTGCTATTGGACATGTACAAAATTTTGTTGTTTTTTGGAATATTGGAGACGAGCGACAAATTAAAATTCCTCACAAAATATCAGCTCTGCGTTGACAAATGCAAGCGCGAAAATTAACATTTTTTTTATTTATTAATTCATCACTATGGTACGAAAAAAAAAAACAACTAGAACAATATACAGGAATGTAATATATGCGATTATTTTAATGAAATTAGACCAAAGTATTTTTCTTTTATAATAATTCGTCGGAAAAATATTGTGTATAATTCGAGCGCAAAGTACTTATGTCGTTTTCTCACAATTGAATCGTTCGAGCGACAAATAATAAATATTCAATTAGCTATTATAGCCTTTATAATAATAATAATACTCTTGGAAATATTACTAATATTTGCTCGTTCTGTAATATTATTGCGGATGAACAGTTTTTCAAAGTAACAGATAAAGTTAAATTACGGGATGTTGTAATTCGTACAAATCGCAAAACTTACTTGGTGGCAATGGGAACGAGGGTCCAGTCGTATCCTTCTAGTACTTTGGTCACAGCGTCATTAATTTCAGTTTTATCTTTATCACTGGACGCAGCAGTATTCTCACTGTCCATCACATTCTGCGCGATCGACGCCGCCGCTGCCATGGCAACGCTAGCTGCAGTTCCCGCCGTCAAAGTCAACACAGGCCGCGAATGTCCTGCACCAGCCGCCAACATCACACGCGAAACAATCGATCAGCAATCGAACATAACCTCACCGCGGAACGTCCACAACAATGAGTGCTTTATGGACGCGAGACCTCTGACATATAACCGGAGAGCAAGAGCGTTGAGGTCGACTCGCGGCGTCGCGACTCGGTTTCGGCGAGATAGTGGGGCGAGTGCAGCGAAGATAGTGCATTTGTTAGCTGGGATTTTCTTCAGCGTGGACTAACACGTGCATGAGAGTCTTGGATGCTGGCGAATGGAAGCGGTCCGTTGGACTAAGACCGCCTTTGCTGTTTTGTGATTGGTTTACGGGAATTGTGCTCTTTAATTATTTTCAGGATGCTGATGATGAAGATCGCAGCGCGCTGAAAATATTTACATTATTTTGTTATTTATTTATTTTTACACTACTGCAGTTATTTCTACAGATATATTGCCAGTGTTTGGTGCAGTAATTACGAAACAATTAAAAGACGATTAGCAAAATAAAATTTTGTCATTTTATTCTTTAATTCATAGTTGTTGTAGCATTCAACAAGACGTTCTTATACATAAGAATATAATAAATATATATTAGATGTTTTAGTTATATGTTTATTCTTACAGTAACTATGATTATTGAAATAATAATGAAGGCGTGATGATATATTTTATTTATTTTATAATGAAATAAATAGAAACTTCAATGGACCTTAAAAAAACTATGTGCACCTCTCAAAATAGTTATTTATGATACAAGTGTTAAAAGAGACATTTTATGAGTAAGTGGGGAAGTTTGTGAAACGAGGCGAAGCCCAGTGAAACAACCCTACGAACGAAATAAATCACTTTTAACACGAATATCATACAAAATTTTATCTACTTTTTTCCTAGTGTATTAGTAAATACTAAAAAATGTAGAATTTTATTTTGACAGATACCTAGGGTTATATTTGTTGATTTATTGATATAAATAGTTTGCAACGTGTTAAAACTAACAATAAAATCACTTTTAACACGTTGCTCTGTTACTTTTAACAATAGTGTTAAATAGTGACACTTTTAACTTGCTATGCAATCGTTAAAAGGGCCGCTTTTAACAACGGTCGTAAATAAAATATATTATACATTGAAAATATGAAAATAACTTGATAACAATAAATTCCCCCATCAGAAAGCTTCAATTTGATACCAAACTCGAAAGTATTCTAATAACTATTTTACAAACAATTGACTATCAATCAAAAGTAATTTTTAATATTTAACACTCAATTAAACAAAATTCAATTAATAATGAAAATAAAAAAAAAACAATTGACGATCGTTCAAAATTTATTATTCACATTTCAATTTAAATCTGCTCCCTGACACCATTAGTAATAGAGATGAGCGAAAATTAGTTTTTTTCAAATTCGAATATCGAATTCAGATATTAAATGTATCTTGAATTTTCAAATATATCGAATACCTCGAATATTTTAATTAAATAATATTTAATTAATACCGAGCCTTTTATCTTTCCTTGTGTACACTATTAAAAATTAAAGAAAACCTAAAAAAGTACATTAAAAAAACTACACCTATCTGCTGAACACAGCGCTGACTACCTAATCATATTGCTCAATATTCGAAGTATTCGACTTGTTTTGATGTTAATAATCGAAATCTCGAATGTCGAATACTTTCCTTATTCAAGGTATTCGAGTATTCGCGAATGATATTTGTCCATCTCGAAATAATACCTAACTCGATAGCTTTTATTTTTAACTTTTTTCGCAGCGAATTTCAAATTTAAAATAAATTGCATATATTGTTTTGTTTATCAAGTAAATTTCCACTTCTGGTTTTGCATTTGGTATCAAAATCTACACAGTTTTCCGCATTGTCAGAAAACTTATAATTATGAAGTTGCCCATCCATCCACACAGACGTCATATACCTACTACGTATACGAAAGTAGTAACACAAATCTGTATAGGCTTGACTTAGATTCCGTAAACCGTAATTGGAAACTTCTTTAATTAATACTTGCTAGAAGAGGTTGCAATTCGGTAAACTATTTTAATATAAAGTAGCTAAATAAATAAGAAGAAACAATTACAACAAATAACTGATTTGTTTTATTTATTAAATAACGAAAACGTAGGTACTTTACTTTTTTTGTTCTTATTGCAAATGTACAATTTCATCATGAAAATTTGTTTTCGAAATGCGAAATCTTTTCTATTTAGCATGCTATAGTTGCGAAATTTTGAGTTAGTGCTTTGCTAATAGATCGACAGTCCCTTCTATTATTATTTCACAAGAAATCAGCTGCGACAATAAAAACCCTGATAAAGGGAAAAGCTGAAGACGAAAAATCGTAGTGTATTATTATTATATGTAATTATTTTTATTATTCTTTCTGTTGCAGTTTGGTACGATGAACAACGACCATTGAAATGGTAAACAAATACAGAAATCCATATCCTAGTCAAGGATCACAATAAGGATATGAATCCAGCACTCTCGATACAGGAGCAGGATTGCAACAACTACACTTCCAAAGGTACTAATTTTATAGAAGATTGTCTTTTCATTCCTTACCACCCTTCTCTTTAAAATTGTATTTGATATTGGATTTAAAATAGTTGAATTACGAAAAACTGAAAAGCGAAAACTAAAACAAACCCTTTTAATCTTAATAACTAAGATCCTAAATTAAAGTAACTAATTTTGAGTCGACGTCCGGTGCCAAACAAACAATTGACGAACGCCGGCTCAAAATTAGTTTACTTACATTAGTATAGGAGTTTAGTTACTGCGAAATGGTTTATTGTATTTTTGCTTTTCAGTTTTAAGTCGGGATTTTTTTGTTTGTTTATAACATGTCAGTATTTTTTGATCTGCATTTTGTACCTGACATTGTTGTATTCTTTTCTTGTACATAATAAATAACTTTTTTCTGTAACGTTTGTACCGCAGAGAAATTCAAAATTTCTTTAACTCGCCAAGTAACATCGTTCGTACTTAGTAGTAATAATAATATACCAGGAAAGGAAGGCAAAATTATTCTGAAACATTGCTGGATTTATTAAACGCATACAGGAAAATATAAATTGTAATGAAATTATCTAAACGACTCTTATATTAAGATTATTTATTACTGCGCGCAAACATCTGGTGAGTCTATAAATTACGTTTTACCCTTTAACATTAAATTCTTCGAAGCCCAATTATAACACTTCAAACATCAACAAAAAACATAACCGCTTATCTAACCAAAAATCACAAATCCATAATTACTGCTTCACGTCAACACATCACTTTCCTTTTCTTTTCTCTATTTCTATTTTGTGTCGCGTTCACTGCGCGGGCATACCTATCCGCTAGACATTACTCCGAAATGTGTCATTTAGCTGGGCCCATTACTTGGTACATTTATATCTGTGTGCTGCGACAGTGCTAGGAGCTGAGCTTCAGGACAGTACTGACTGAAATTCAGCCCGGGGGCTGGTTGTTTCACCCGGGGAAAATTACTAATTTACATGTGAGACATTTAGAAACCGATTTAACGTTTGATATCTTCTCAAATACTGAACAAATCCTTGAGAGGATGCGGGCACAATGGAGTCTTTCACCATTTTTTTTTTATTTTATTTTATGAAACTTTATCTAAATTGAAGACTATCTACACTTTTAAAAAGTCTTAATTGTTATTCATTAAGCCACAATTATTTTTTTTAAATGTTTTGACGTCATAGTAGAGGTGTTGCTGGATCTAAAACAGTACAGATTGTAAATAATTGTAGTCATGTTATTTTTTACTTATTTTATTATTATTATTACAATAAAATAGAACATTTATGTAACAAAAATTATTTAAATCTCTACTGTTTTAGATCCAGCAACACCTCTACTATGACGTCACAACATTTTTTAAAAAATGATTGTGGCTTAATGAATAATGCAAAAAAATTTTTTTTTGCAATACCTGTACTGTAAGTTACCCATTAATAACAAAATTTAAACACAGTAAGTGGAACTTTTATTGCACAATTGGTTTTCATGCTTACATCTTTTACTTACCGTCCACGGTGGATGGTAAGTGAAATTTACCGTTCTTGGTGGATGGTAAGTAAATATATATCATTCAAATTTTATTTTTAACCTCAATCTGACAGCTGTTAATTTTGATACCTATTTTTCCTTTTCTTATATTTACGCAGGTATTGCAAAAAATATCTTACTAACCTCGAACTGTAAGTGATTTTTTAGGTCTCGAATATTTAGGAAATCTCGAAACTACATTTTCGACTTAAAAACTATCACTTACAGTTCACGGTACGTAATATACTATTTCATGACATTACTAATTTAGCATTTCTTGATTGTGGTGGTTCGTGTTGCTGTATTGTTTTATATGAAATATATGGCGAGAGGTATGAGGTATTGTGTATCCTCAAAAGTTTATTTGTTATTGCCATAGTTACAACATCGTGCTTTACATACATGTACTGGAGGTAAAAATGACCTGAAAAAGTTTTCATGATACTCATGTGAAATCTTCGCGCCCTGGGGTAGATCTCTCCTTAGCCGGTCCTGGTAGGGGTGCAGATGGCACAGTCCCAGCGCAAGGCGTTATCTAGATGCTAATTAGTGGCGCGCGTATAGATAATTGGCGCACAGCGCAGATCACAGGTAGATACGAATGAACGCATTCTCGGGCGACGCTTTGCCAGCGTCAACGCTCATTTAACCCATCTGATGGAGATGCGTCGGCAGCTCAAGATTTACTGGATTTACTGGAGCTCGGAGTTTAGCTTTTGCTTTAGATTTATTTGTTAAAATATTTCCAAGTAGAAGTACAATTAAATCAGTTGCCAGAATCGGGTCCTTCACTAGATTCACAAAATGGCAAATAGTTATTTATATTATAACTAGACCCAGAAACATCGTACTGCATATAATGGCAGTTTTAAAAATATTATTATTTATTAAGATCGATACATCGAAATTAAAATTGTAATTAAACATTTGACTTTATATTTCATCCTGGAATAAATGTATATTTTTATTATTTACCACGAAACAGTATATTATTATATGAGGGATTACGATAGTCATTATTCACGAAGATGAAGTTTGCGTCACGAGCAGTAGGCGAGTGATGCAAATCAAATGACGGAAATTCGTTGAAAAACGTCAATATAAAATACACAATGACAACTAACTACATGTCAACTTTCAGACGGCTGTTACTTGGTGATCTACATCATGTCTTTAAACTAATTATTATTATATTAGGGCCGATATTTCCATCTACGAATAAAGTACCGAATAAATTATTCGCCGAATAAATGAAAATTATCGCATCGAAATCATAGCTCAAATGATGCTTATTGTTCTAGCTGTCAATTTTTGATGCGTATTTTTTATTTATACGGTGAATAACTTATTCAGAACTTTATTCGTAGATGGAAAGACCGGCCCTTATTTTTATTATTAATTTCTGGCTCTGTGATTGGTCAAGACGAGTGAATTATGGGTAGTATAATTCATCGAAAAAATTGAAATAATGTGGACATATTTATACAGAAGTATTTTAATTCCACTTAAATAATTTTCTAAACAATGAAATAGAACATTTATGTGATTACAATTACTAACAATCCCTACTGTTTGAGATTCACAACACACGACAACTCAAACATCACAACAATTTTAAATAATCATTGCGGCTTAATGAATAACTATTAAGACTTTTTAAAACTGCAGATAGTCTCCAATTTAGATAAAGTTTCATTAAAAAATAGTGAAGGACGCTATTGTTGGCGATCTTAAAATAATTTTTGTTTTCTTCCTTATTACGAACAAACCCTACAACACATGAATTCTAAATCATAAGATATTTGGTTCGATGTTCTCCCCTGTAACTTTTCCACATCTTTGGGGGTATTGCACGACCAAAAAAAGTATCAGTCCGATATCTGCCCTAATAATTTATAATTATATTCTTACTCCATCTACCCAATTAGATGTGACGCTCATCTCAGTAAGCGTCATATTTTTGCTCTTGATTAGCGGTTACAAGTTTACAAATCTTTCAAAATAGAAAGGTACCATCTATTTTCTCAAACATCAACACAATGTTTTTGTATGTTTACTTTTAGTTTTTCTTGGTTTCTAATATTATTTGTATGTTTCTAGGCTCACCACCAACCTGAAATCATATTGGAATAGCTGGTGATCTTATCATCATCACCGAAATAGTTATCATCAAGGACAACAACAGCAGATTTAACATCTGCACTTGGAACATCCCGGAATGTTAAAGAGGCATCAGCCTGCACCAATGCTTGTAACATGTAAGTAAGTTATTCTGCTATACTTTCATAAGACAATTGTCTCTAGATCCTTTTGTTGAAGATGGTCAATCTCAATTTCTTTTCCTATAAATTCTTGTAATAAGTTTGCTCCACATCTTCCTATCTTTTGTTTATTGTTTTACTTTGTAAGTTTTTAATTCCTTCATCTCTTAAATCATCTACTTTCCTTAGCCATGTTGATTTATCTCTGCCTCGATTTCTTCTTCCTCTTCGTCTCCATTATGCTACTGATTTCGTTGCATCCTTTTCTTCTGCTCTCCATATGTCCAAGCCATCTGGCACTCTGTAGTTAAATCTTTTTTACTGTCCCTTCTCCTTCCAACACTTGTCTGTTTCATAGTTCATTCTTATTTTGTGTTCTTTTTCTGATATGTTTATTGGTCCTAATATTATTCATATTTTTTTTCGTTCTGTTATTCTTAAATCTACTTCATCTGTTGTTAAGGTAAACACAAATTAATTTTCTGTCATATTTTTTAGACTACAATTACGAGATTACTTCTGAGAATTGCAACTATTTGATAGATAAAGATTTAGAACAGTCTGGAAAGGTCACTAACAGATACTGTCAAATTTGAAGATTGTTCTGGAACTTCTTCGTATTTAAAAAAGTTTATTTATTCCAAGATATCTTAGTAAATAATTAATTTGAATATTATTTTAAATCTTTATATTTATTTACAAAAATATTTATTTAAATTGGATTTATACTTTTCAGGGAGAAATGATAATAATATTGCACGCTGAGTTCCTCGGGCTTCTGCTGAGTTCTGCTGATACAATGAACCACGCGATCGCTTTCTAGAACCTATCGGCTCCTCAGTAACAGACGACACATCGACGGGACCGAGATAAACAACTACAGCTTCTTCGTCAAGAACCAGCGTCTGCACACCTGGAACGATGTCCTCTACAGCCAATTTCTCATTAAATATTTAAGTTATCATTAAAAACAACTGAATATATGAATTTCTTGTGGAAATTAGCATTAAGATTTATTAGATTTGTTAAAATTTTTGAAAACGTTATTGACTTATTGGGAAAAAAATAGTTTTTGGTATGGCACCATTTTGAAATTTTTATTTCATAATTTTTTAAAAATTGTTTGAGAAAATGTTGTAGCCAAAAAAGTTGAACTCTAGATTAATTGTTGAGTTAAGAAATATCACATATGCTTTTAAATTATTTTTAAATAATAAGATATTAACAAGTAAAAAATCTAGTCATCATGGCTGACATTTTTTTGATTGTCGTTTTTTCGTAAACTATTTGAGTTAGAGTACTCTACTCTGAAAATTACAACTCTAGATAAATTGTAGTTTTAGGAAATATCACATTTGTTAATTAATTATTGTTAATTAGAAAGATACAGGCCATGTAAAAAGATTCATGTAGCAATCATGGCGGACATTTTTTTGATTGTCGTTTGTACGTAAACTATTTGAGTTAGAGTACTCTACTCTGAAAATTACAACTCTAGATAAATTGTAGTTTTAGGAAATATCACATTTGTTAATTAATTATTGTTAATTATAAAGATACAGGCCATGTAAAAAGATTCATGTAGCAATCATGGCGGACATTTTTTTGATTGTCGTTTGTTCGTAAACTATTTGAGTTAGAGTACTCTACTCTGAAAATTACAACTCTAGATAAATTGTAGTTTTAGGAAATATCACATTTGTTAATTAATTATTGTTAATTAGAAAGATACAGGCCATGTAAAAAGATTCATGTAGCAATCATGGCGGACATTTTTTTGATTGTCGTTTGTTCGTAAACTATTTGAGTTAGAGTACTCTACTCTGAAAATTACAACTCTAGATAAATTGTAGTTTTAGGAAATATCACATTTGTTAATTAATTATTGTTAATTAGAAAGATACAGGCCATGTAAAAAGATTCATGTAGCAATCATGGCGGACATTTTTTTGATTGTCGTTTGTTCGTAAACTATTTGAGTTAGACTACTCTACTCTGAAAATTACAACTCTAGATAAATTGTAGTATTAGGAAATATAATATTTGTTAATTAATTATTGTAAATTAGAAAGATATAGGGCATGTTAAAATATTAATGTTGCCATCATGGCGGACATTTTTTTGATTTGATTAAGAATAGTCAAGTCCCCAATTAGCAGAACTGTAGATTAATTGTAGAGTTAGGAAATATCACATATGTTAACATATTATTGTTAATTAATAATATATTGGCAAATAAAAATGTTTATGTTTTATTGTTCGTAATATTTATGGTTTATTTGTAAAATTTTGTGGTAATGCTTTATTTATTGCAATAAATAATTAAAATTATGATTTGTGTTTTAATATATTCATCCTTCCATATCTCCGTTTTATTGAATAACCCTTTAAAGTAAGGGATTATGTCTTCCCATAATGAGAAAATGAAATCATATTTGTCAGAAGACTGTATTTGATTGTTGGCTAATTGGAGGAAGCTCAAATTTTTAACTTTGTATCCGGGCAGCAGAGACTGGCAGAGCCCTCGGATAAGAAAAGAAGTTATTCATTTTTGCTATAGTTGGCAACATTGATTTTATCAGTGATACCAACGATAGCAAAAATGAATAACTTCTTTCCTTACCCAAAAAAGTGCTCTTTCAATCTTTGTTGCCCTGGTACGAAATCCGATTTTCGGTAAAGTTCCATCTGACAAATCCAGGCTCTCTTATGATAAACATTTTCGAAGGGTTTTATAGTTTATTCATTCAGGTTGTACCTGATTGATTTCAAATGGGAATTACGCAATAAATACTAACCCTAGGCTATTTTAAATCACAGATTCGGAATCTACAGACCCTAATGAAGGGTGTAGCGCCCTTATCTCAATTTTTTTTACCCCAAAATTTAATAGTAAAAACACCAAGACTATAGTCCAACTTTTTTTTGGAAAATACCCAAAAAAATTGAGTTAGGGGTGGATTCCTATAGATTCAGCCCTAAAAACTCCCGTGGCGGTCTCGAAAATTGGCGCTCACCCTTAAATTTGGGGTAATTCATATCCAATTTTATGTTCTTTATGTAGTATGTATATAAGGTTCATTATTGCATGTCACATTTCCTCAGCGTACCAGCAATTTTATATATTATGAACGGCAAGTCAGAAGTGATACAAATTATGAACCACAAGTCCGCAGTCGGTCATAACATATAAAAGTTAAATGCGAATTACGTAAGAAATACTAACCCTAGGCAATTTTAAATCACAGATTCGGAATCTACAGACCCTAATGAAGGGTGTCGCGCCCTTATCTCAATTTTTTTTACCCCAAAATTTAATAGTAAAAACACCGAGACTATAGTCCAACTTTTTTTTGGAAAATACCCAAAAAAATCGAGTTAGGGGTGGATTCCTATAGATTCAGCCCTAAAAACTCCCGTGGCGGTCTCGAAAATTGGCGCTCACCCTTAAATCTTATGTAATTAAATAAAGCAAAGTAAATACTGCTCTAATTATTTAACTACACATCCTATCGCAAAATGGTTGGTGAAATCGTATTCAGCACATTCTAAAAGGGGTATACAATCATTTCCAGCCCTTTTAAGTTAATATTAAGGGTGATTTTTAAGGGAAACTATTCTGAAACTTCAAAGCGTCATATCTCGGAAACGGTAAGAGATATCGCAAAAATAACGAAATTTCGCCGTCCCCTGTGATTTGACCCCTGAAAAACCGCTATTTTTCTACAACATATGTGAGTATGAAGGGCGTAGGGCCAAGGGTTCCCGAAATCGCTAATTTGTCGTCTCTGTTTGAAAATATCAGCGTTTTCAAAAAACGAGCATCTTCAATTAGTTTTAATTATCAAATCGAAAAAATTTGAGTGCCGAGTTACCGCATCCAGGTAGTGCTGCCATCTCGTGCAACATTTGTGAACTATTGTTGCGAGTAGCGGCCAACAATATTTTCAAACTGCGATGATTTTTTGTACTTTAGGAACCAATATTTCTGAGATAAAATAATAGATGGCAGCACTAAGATTAAAATTGAAAATAATGAAATAAAATTATGAATTTCGATTCATTAAATATCAATATTAATTTTAAACTATTGTATTGCATATTTTAATGTGTATAAAACACAAATAATTTGTTATAATTTCTTTATTATCTCTATGGATAAATACATGTTATTATATTTCGTTTATTTAAGATATTAATTTATATTATTTATAAGATAACAGCCTTCTAGTTACAAATAACACATATGTAAAATAAAAACTAATATATTGATGTTGCTGGCAGCGGATGTCGGTCCTGATGATGTTTCTGTAAACATCCAGGGTCTGGCGAGGCTGGTCAGAATACCAGCAGCTCCACGATGATGATGCAGTAGCAGAAGATGGTTCCGGGTCCATGGAGGTCCTATGTAAACATACAAATAAAGTATTAATATAGTTGTATCAATGTAAAATTAATTAACTTACGATTTCGTTGTAAATAATTTTCTTCAAAGCTGATATCGGCTCGGAAGACACTGCTGAAGGTGGTCAAGGCTCCGGTGACGTTGTCCACTTGTCGGTGATAAAAGAATAACTGGGAACCTGAAGAAACATACATGGCATGGTTAGGAACAAATATTTGTTGATGTCTAAAGAAATATGAGGCATAAAAATAGGAACTTAAACATGAATGAAAATTTTGATAATTTTTTTTATGATTAAAAATAATTTTCTTACATCGTAATTACTGGCAGCAAGCGTCAGTCCTGATGAATTTGATGCCGGAGGGTTTTCGATGATGATTAAAAAATGAGCTTTAAAACGCACTACCTCAGCAAAAAAGCTGGGTACCTTTGACCTGCTTAAAGCTAGGCGCGGACGAAAACCCACATGGTCGGTCGAGGTGATGTTGTCCACGAGTCCCTAAAAACATAAAAACAATGTATTAGATAAAAGAATAATTGTGAACCTGGAAAAAACATACTATAGTTAGGAAGAAATATTTGTTGAAGTTATCCACATGTCCCTAAAAACATAAAAACAATGTATTAGATAAAAGAATAATTGTGAACCTGAAAAAAACATACATATTGTAGTTAGGAAATATTTGTTGAAGTTTGATGATATCTGAAACATAAACTCAAAATACAAGGCAGTAAAATAGTTCAATGAAATAAGTTATGGTAATCATTCATTCCACAGCACACCATTCATCCCACAGCACACCCCCATCGTTGGCTTCAATGTTGATTTCAATGATGGTTTCTTTTCTTGACTTGTTTCTTGCCTGTAACCCTACCTAAGTGGTTGTCTAAGTGTAGCTAACTTATAAACTAAGGCGCAATGACTCTAATGACAAACAACCGGTGTTGTTGTTGTCAAATTAGCAAAAACGTTCGACATATGCCGTGTCGACGACCCACTCCGGGAGCTCCTAGTTACGCGAGCGAGATCTGAAGGTTTCACGCCTACCCGTCAGGTTGACGAGGGGATCAGACCTCCCCTGGACTCCAGGGCCCACAATTGGTGGGGACTCCCCCCGATCCCCCAAAAGGTGAAGACCTACACGCTAACACAGATTCGCTTCCCCAATGGGGCCCGAGACCCGGTTCTCCATCGCGAATAAGCGCTTAATAATCGGCCGCACTACGTTGGTCCCGGTGGACAGCGCTTCGCCCCAAGTCGCGATAAACCCCCCCACGAAACGAAAGCACCGAATTTAACATATGATGGCCCACCTAGTGCGGACGTAGAGAAATGAACGCGGAGCGAGTGTCTAGCACACCCGCACGACGGAATGATGGCGGCCGACTGGCTGAAAGTGACCTAGAAATATTCAAGTTGCGCAGTATCAACGACGCTGCGACGAACGTCCCACAAGCCAAGCCTATGCTTACAATGCACAAGAACAGTGGCAAACGTACAGCGGCGCTAGTCACACACGAATATATTCAAAAGGTTTTACACTGATCCCTAATGAATCCAGTTTGGGCTGATTCAAGTCTTAATTATATGAAGAATTTATTCATTAGCTGCGTTCTAAATATAAAATAAAAGTAATAATAATTGTTATATGTGATATACGTTTTAAGAACATGATAAATTGAATATAAGATGGGATATATGATACAGTCTGTACTTAAAAAATTTTCATAATGGATTCCTATAGATTTGGCCCTAAAAACTCTAATGACCACTCTTCTTCACCAATCGCAGAGCCAGAAATTCATTATTCACGGTTATTTTAAAGCCGAGACCAAGAAACGGCCGTCTGACAGTTGACATGTAGTAAATTGTCATTGTGTATTTTGATGCATTTCAACGAATTTACAGGAGTAGAAAAAGTAAAGTATTATATTCGGGATTATGGTTATTATTCACTTGTATAATTTGCATCACTCGCCAACGTCTCGTGACGAAAACTTCATCTTCGTGAATAATGACTATCATAATCCCTCATGTACTACTGCAATGTATTGAAATAGTGGCAGGTTATCAAATTGGAAAAATCGAATTAAAATTTATAAAATGTGCTTCATCATTCAGGTCAAAATAAAACACAGATTGAATTTTAAGTAGATTTTTATTTGTAACAGTAATAATTTGATGTAGCTTTTCACAAATGTATCATTTTTATTAACATGTGAATTTTTAACCGATCACAGAGGATATTATAATAAAAATTTGGATTTACATTATTAAGTATATTGTCCAGAGTTGTAAAAATATTACTTCATAAAAACGTGGAAGAATACTAAACAAGCGAAATGAAATTCAGTGGACTTGCATGGATAGCAAAAGGATATTGACTTTGACTACCTGCACTAAGTTATTCATATATCATTTGATCATATTTGACTTGCCAGTTAAAGAAATAGCAAAGCCAATAAGTACTAAAAGAATAAGGATCTAGTCGTAACTTACAAATATGTACACCATTTCCCAGAATACCGATTAAATACTTTAGGAAACATACAGTCTAATTTGTGTTGAGGCACATTCACATTATATATTTCCTATACAAAACCCATCGTTCATAAAAAACAAAATTCGCACTACTTACACCACTACTTAAATCTATTATCACTATGTTTCAAAATTTTACAAAATACTTCAGAACAACTTTAGCAGATTTCTTTTTACCTACGTTCCACTAAGAGCTTCTAAATTTATAATACTTTAAACAAACTAAGTACACTAAAAAGTTAAAATGCAAAATTGAACTAAACGTTATAATTAGCCACTAACAATAGCTTTGTTTTGACATTATTTTAAAAAAATATAATCTACAGATCAACGTAAAATTACCGGAAAAAAATGTTCGCATAAAATTGGTAACAATTAATCATTAATAAAATATTAGGAACAAACGAAATTATGATAATTTTTACCAATTCCACTACTTCTAATTTTTAAACGGTAATGATACATTTGCACCACAAACTAAATAAGTTAATTATGAAATACAGAGTGATTGAAAAAAAGTTTTAACATATGGGAAAAAGTATACTGTTGCTTCTCTCAAAACCCAAATATCAATCATGAAATCATACTTATCACATACAGAGTGTTCAAGAATTACATGTTTTGCTGACAAGAGTGAAGTATCCAAAATGATAAAAGATACACAAAAATTTTATTTGGTTGATAAATTTTTGAAATATGAAAGCAGTACTCAAAGTTTTTTAATTTTACAAGTATCAATAATTAAAACAGAAATTATAAATTACTTAAGGAGCGGAAAAAATGTCAAAACTTATTTTATCCAACACCTTTCAATAATTTCTCTATAACTATGGCGATTTTAAACAAGGAAAGTAACCGATTACCCACTAGTGTGTATAATTTTCAGAAAAGCCACTAGTGAGTATTTTTTATTTATAACTATAATAATAACAAATAACACACAACACCTTGGTAACTACTTCGATTGACATTTTAATTTTAAAAATTTAAAGCATGTCACTGTCAAATAATATTTCTTTAATAAATTTTGCAATTATTAAGAGATGTTGGCAAAGTGGAAATAACCTCTCGATAAAATGATCACACTCAGCCTTCGTCTTCGTGAGCTAAAATTTCTCTCGTGAGTAATTCCTTACTTTGTCCACTTGTAAAGTAAATAACTATTGTCAGATCAATAGTAAACTTTTTTCCCAAATGTTAAGACTTTTTTTAATCACTCTGTGTATGGTTGATATACTTGACTAACAAAATGCATTTTTATGCTGCTGCAATGTAGCTCTAAGTACGTTTCTATTTCATCATCTGGACCAAAATACACAAATACGAAGGCAGACAGCCATAATAATTGTGTTTGCTACACAAGCAGTGTAAATCAATGTGTATTTTTGTTCGTTGTGATGAAAATAACTATAGTATTTATGTACACGAAACAGACATCAATAATATAACTTATTATCTTTTGTTATTATCAGTGGTGGGACAATAATATATTAATATTTTTGTACTACTAATTATACGTATACAATATAAAACAAATTTTTGACTACCTAAAAGCAAAATGATGTAAGTTTAGGTTATTATTTTGAATCTTCCCACAACTGCAAATAATATACTAGTTTATAATTATTCTACGAATGAGCAATGACTCCGCAGTACATACAATTGCTTCAAATTATTTGACATTTAATTTTTGAATAACAGCTTACAAGGTTTAAAATACGGTCAAAACATTTGTATAGAACTGGCATATTCTCTGTCTTTTATACTAGAGTTTACAATAAAATACAAACAATTTTTATATCAAATAAATATTTAATATTAGACGAGAATAATTTTCAGCATCTAGCTTCAGTTTATCGGAGTCGAATGACTATTAATGAAATAGTAAGTACTAAATAATGCTACCGGTAAAATGGGAGTATTTAAATAATTATGTAGGCCTTTGGTGATCCCTACATTTTATAAAAGTGGAAATACTATTCTTACAGAGATAAAATAATATTCTGATGTACCAACACATAACCACCCGCCTAATACAACTCTTAAACAGTACAAAATAGTATTTGATGATACAGAAACACACCTTCTTATTTGTTTATTCTTATTTATATTTGAGAAATTAAATTTTCTATCATATATTTATTTAATTTTTTTGACATGTATTTCACTAAGAAAACAGCTTCTTAATCACAATGCCATGTGCCACACTTCGAAATTTTTTTATTGTTTGTGATTCTTTATATTTTATTAGCTGGATTTATAGTTTATATAACGTAACAAATTTTGTAGTTTTTATAGTATGATATTTTGTTATGTTTTCAAAGCATAAAAACAAAGAAGATTGTTTCGAATAATGTTCAGAGTGACCAATATTGTTTTGACATTTATTTGTTCATTTGCAGGTTATAATTTTGATACTTTACGAGATCGTACTTTTAGTTTAAGAATGGTTGATGATATTGTAAAAGTACTTACTGCAATATTTAGATTCCCTTAGTCTATTTTATAAAAACTATAATAAATGTATAAAAACACATTACTTTGTCATATAACTTGCAATTAGAAATTAAACATAAACATAACAGCTGTGAATCGTCACTAGGCATCCGAGAGTTTTCGATAGTGTCCGAACATTACCGAAAACAACAGCACAAGAAATAAAATTTGGTCATTTCTTATGTTATGCTTCGTAAACAATAAATCCAGTTTAAATCTTATGATTATTAGTGTAATTAAAGCACCGGTCAAATTAAATATTCTACAATTTTCAAAATAATGTAAATTGTTGAAAAATTAAATTTAACCGTGGTTTTTTCACGGAAAACTGTTAAGAACTTCTAGTATAACTACCTCCGGATGATCAATTTTATCCAAAATCTAATCAGCTCTTCATATAAATATAAGAAGTAAAAATACATAAAATTGTATTTTTAGGTTTATAGTATTTGAGTTATACCAGACGAAAAAATCGGTACAGACCACACACACACACACACATACATACATACATGCAGATATCATGGCGAAAATAGTAAAAAATAATACCTCTCTTATTTAGAGATAGGCGGGAGGTAAAAAGTGGTTGATCAGGGTTAACAACACATTTCTCGAAATAATATTTCACGAAAATACATTTCTCAAATATACAAATGTCGAAAATTAAATTCAGTTTGTACATTTATCGAAAATACAAATATCTAATGTTGGAAATATTACAAATGACGAATATTACAAATTTCGAAAATGCATTTATCGAATCGCTTGGATATTTAATATTACAAACCTCGAAAATATATTCCCCAATGTTACAAATGTCGAATGTTACAAATATCGAAAATACATTTGTAGAAAACGAACCATACATAATGTCGTAGTTTCATCTAGTGAATAATGATTACAATATGATATTTGGTATTGTTCGCTTTCGACAAATGTATTTTTTCGACATCTGTAATATTCGTGAAATGCATTTTAGAGATTTGTAATATTCAAGCAATTCCTCAAATGTATTTTCGAGTTTTGTAACATTCGAAATTTTTGTATTTTCGGTGAATGTACAATTCGTGAAATGTTTTTTCGAGAAGTGTATCTATGTGTTGCCTTGATCAGTGCTATATTACAGTAGACCAAGGAATATTTGAAAATTACGCTTACAGGTAAGTAGTATATGTTCAGATCATCTATCCATCTTACCGGCAACATTAACATGAAATTCTCTACCTATAAATAAAAAGAATACAACACAAATCAGTACGACAAAACTATTGTATCAAGTGTTCTTAGCTCATCTACTGACAAGTGTGCGATTACTCGAGCCCACTATACACAAATAAAAGCGTATTCTAGTAACACCTTCCCTGGAGAAGGCAGTATTCCCGAGTTGCATCGTATCCAACGTCCAAAACTCGCAAAATACGCCATCCGCTTGGCAAGTCACACATGTGCTGCTTGCAACGCTACACACGAGGATATGTGAAATATTGACGTTTGACATAAGCGTGCAGAGAAGGTTTTTGTTTTTTTCAGAGGCCGGCTTTCATTAGTAGATCTTCGTCGGTTTCTTCCACAGAACTCTCCGACCCGGAGGAGGAGCTCAGCAGCGCTGCACCCATGGTCTGCTGCCGGCGAACAGGTGGCCGAGGGGTGCAGCGAAGCAGAGTAGGCCTTGGGAGTGAGACAGTGCCCGTCATTCGACGATCCGAAGATGCGGATGATGTGCTGTGTTGTTTCACCATTCGTGGCAATTCCTCCGGGATTGTGTCTCGAGTTAAGGATCTACAGGAATGTCGTCAATTAGCAACCTTGTACAAATATAAATTGATAATGTTTTGAATGCTTAATGAATGAATTGGAATTCTGACATTTATTTTCCTATTTCACGTTCATATAGTCTCAAAAACAATGCTAGAAAATTGAATTGTTCTAGGGGAATTTATTATTTGTATAATTGTCAGTCTATCAAAATTGGAGATGTCATTGCTCACGTAAAATTATTGCAAATAAAGTAATAACACAAATAGTCAAACTGTAAAGCACTATGTTTTATTAATATTACAGGGAAAGGTACACGAAAAAAAAAATAGATCGTTACAATAGCAAAAATTTACAATATCAATATTTATTTGAAATCGGCACTAAAGTGCTCAAAAATCGTCATTAAAAGCTCAGAAATCGTCACTAAAGTAACCAATGAAAGTAACCCATTATACGATGATTTTGAGCAACCCAGTGTTGGCAACCGTTAAATAATTATTGTACAAGTAGGATAATTTTGGCAGATATATTGACGTACTTAGTAAATTTGGACGTAAAATAAAACAAAATTCCGATGACGAAATTGAGGACAAAACACATAATTTTGAGTGTTATTTACGATAACTTCACTTCTCGAGTTTGGCAATACTGACGGTCAGTTTCAATTGATAACTGACAGATGTATAAACTTAACCTTTATTGTAATTTTTTTACAGTTTTTTCGAATTTTAGATTTCAAATAAAACTTAATATGTACCTAGGCACTGAAATTCCTTTTTATCACTCACATGGTTTATTTTCCTCGGCCCTACGGGCCTCCGCAACTAAGTTCCATATTCGTGATAAAAAATTAAATTTCAGTGCCTTGATACATAAATAACTATTATATTTATATTAGTAATATTGTTATTGTAAATATCCAAATTGCTGTCACTATATAAAATAAATTTTTGCTATTGTAGCGATCTATTTTTTTTTTGTGTACTTATTTATTTTAATTTTAATTAACTTTGTGAACGTGAAATAGGAAAAGAAATATGAAAAACACATGTTACAATGCTTAATTGTAATACCCGTATTTTGCACAACTCGCCATACTTTCGAAAATTACAATGGGGAAAATTGTACATTTACCGAAAATACAAAAGTCGAATGTTGGAAAAGTTACAAATGTCGAATGTTACAAAACTCGAAAATACATATGTGGAATAGTTTGGATATTACAAACCTCGAAAACACATTACCGTGGTACAATAATAAACCACAGTAATACAGAAAATTGCTAGATTTTTATATGTATAATGAGCTATGATTACAATAGGACATTTTGTATTTTTCGCTTTCGACAAATGTATTTTCGAGATTTGTAACATTCGTCATTTGAATTTTCTATTAATGTACAACCTCTGAATTAAATTTTCGACATTTGTATATTCGAGAAATATATTTTGTTATATTCAAAAATGTATTTTCGTGAAATGTTCTTTTCAAGAAATTTGTTGCCATACTCATAATACAAAAAAGGTCATTGTAACACTAGTTCTGCAATATACTATTATGATTCAGTGCTAGAAATTTCAAGTGTGAATATTATGAAATATGGCTTATTGTTAGTACATAAAACATAGAACAAATTATAAGCTAACAACAATATGGGTGAAATAAAACAGGAACACGTGAAATTTCGAGCTATGAGATTGTGGCTGATACTATTAACACTGTTCATAATTCTTTGATGGAATTCCAAAATTAAAATACGCTAACTAGTGGTAAAAAGCTGAACTAACCCGTAAGGTACATACATTTCATTGTATTTTGAACTTAGTTGTTATTTTTTGAAACGTAAAAACAACATTACTGATTTTATAAGTATTCCAATGTAAGTATTACATTTATCTACTAAGGGCCGGTATTTCAACCTCAGATAAACTAGAGAATAAATTTATCAGTGGAACAAACAAAACATATCGCATCAAAAAATGACAGCTAGAATAATAATTATTATTAAATTTTTGTTTATACCATTGATTCTCTAGTTTATCTGAGGTTGAAAATACTGGTTCTAAGAAGTATTTATTTTAATAAGATGTAAAAATGAACATTGTATTTGACATGGACCTTTCGTGATTTGTGATCAGCGCCATCTCTTGATAATTATTTGAAAGTCCAACACCCAGGAACAGAGCTCTTAGTAGCAACCAATATGTGGATGATTGACGATAATATGCAATCTTAGAATTATAATGAAATTTGGCAAGGCAGAGATGGCAAAATAGATTTATCTAAATCTAATAAAATGTTAGTATTTCTAGGTACTAGAAAACTATGAATACCTAAGTTTTTAAAATCTAATTTGGGTTTATACAATTTCATGGCACAATTCTGAAGAAATCGCAGTTTGTGGACATGTTTGGAGGGCATTGTTGTAATGTGATTCTGAGTATACTTTGTACTTATTTACAAATAACATTGTAGTAAACTTGTATTTAAAAAATGATAAGCATAACTATCCGATATGTACATTGTATACACAATACATTATATATTACAAATAAAAAAGTGGTATTTACATACAGGTATTCAATTTTATATTTAGATATTCGCGCATTGTGTCTTTTGTAAACCCATTAATAATTTTTATACAGCGTTAATTAGAATAAATATTTAATTGTAAAAAGTAGTAAGAAAATTGAGAAAGAGGTAAGCTCGTGCATCAGGCGATATAAGAATTCCATGCATCTGAAAAGTGCGTGTTATTGTAGAGTTTACAGTTAGAAGACGATTAGTATGGAACAAAAATGCACTGAAATTGAGACACAAACTCCAAGAATCAAAATACAAAATGTTATACGATACGAATACACCTGCTGGTTAGGGTTTGTTGTAAATATTAGAAGGGGCAATTTTTGGTTAGTTGTTTTCGTGAGAAGCAATAAGAATAAATTGTAAATAAGCTTTGAAAATCAACTAATCAAAAATTGGTGAAAAGCTGCATTCACATACAACTTATTGCTGTTGATTTGCTTTAGTTGTCTTGCTATGCCGTTATGTTGCATTTGTATTATATACAGGGTGTTAATACTAAGTCGTTACACCCGAAAATGGTAGATAGAACTCATTAAAACAAACAACTTTTTTTAACTCAAATTTTTTATTTGGAGCCCCATTTCATAGTTATTGGCGTTCTCTTGTTTTTCGAAAAATCGCCATAACTCCCTTATTTTAAGGAATATTTAAAAAATACAAAAACTTTAAGCATACGCTTTCGGTTCTCTAAAACACTTGTATTTACAATTATTTTCTATTTCATCAAATAACAAAATGGCGACCAATCAAAAATTTCTAAACAAGATATTTTGAAAACCACCCCATCGATTTTCGAAAATAAAACATTTTTAAAATCCTTTACCTTTCTATTACAATATTTGTCTGAAACATTTTTTTCTATCAGGCCAACAAAAGTTTTTATTGAAATTGAATTGCAAGATAAATTTTAACAAACTGCAACAATCATTTAAAACAAAGTAGGCTTGCTGCCATTAAACAAGAAAAAGAAGAAACAAACAAGAAAAATAAAACAATAAACAATGAATCAACAAGGGTGGGACTAAATATTATTTTCAAAGTGGCCACCATTCGCAGCAACGCAAACCCGGCAGCGTGCTTTGATGTTGGTGGAGACCTTCGCAAGGACTGCCTGATTCTCTTTTATATCTGCTGCTGCAGCCACGATTCTAGCCACTAGTTCTAACTCTGTGTTCACCGGTGTCTCGTAAACAGAGGTCTTCATCTGACCCCAAAAAAAGAAATCTAGTGGAGTTAGGTCGGGGCTCCGGGCTGGCCACGCAACTGGACTTATCGCGTTGTGTGAGCCGGTGCCCCATCATGCTGAAACCAAAGTCTCCGCCTTATGTTTAGTGGCAAGTCTTCAAGTAGTTCCGGCAGCACAGTATCCAAGAAAATAAAATAATTTTCCCCATTCAAACGGTTTGGGAGAACGTAGGGTCCAATAACGTACTCCCCTATAATTCCAGCCCATGTATTTACCGCAAAACGTTGTTGATGTGCGCGAATAAATTTTGCGTGGGGATTCTCGTCAGCCCACAAATGATTATTTTTAGAATTAAATACCCCGTCCCTTGTGAAGCAAGCTTCGTCGGTAAACAAAACAAATTTTTCAAAATGCCTTCTCAGATTACAACGTCGAAGGAGCCAACGACAGAACAATAGCCTTGGCTGGAAGTCGTCAGGTCCCAAAGCTTGAACTTTTTGCCTAGAGTACGGGTAAAGGCCCTGCTCATTCAGAACTTGCCAAACACTGACATGATTCACATTTAATCTGTTCCCTATTATTCTTGTGCTCGTCAATGGCTCATCTTCAATAATGTTAAGTACAGCCTCTTCAAATCTAGGGGTTCGACGTACCCTGTTGGCGTTTCCACCAGTTGTTGGGTAGAAACAACCAGTTTCAGAAAAATTTGTAGGCGTTTGTTAAAACGCCTACAAATTTTTCTGAAGAGTTGGCTACTTGGTTGTTGACGATTCGGGTACCTTTCCCGATAAATTCTTCGAGCTTCCTGTGCATTACGCCTTGCCTCCCCAAAAACCCGAAGCATGTCAAGAAGTTCAACTTTTTCATAATGATGCATGTTCTTCGTTTTAAATGCTTTTTTTAGTTTGTTAATACTTATTATGTAAGCAGAGTAAGTGAACAAAAACTTTTTTTTTTGGCAGATAGAAAAAAATGTTTCAGACAAATAATGTAATAGAAAGTTTAAGGATTTTAAAAATGTTTTATTTTCGAAAATCGATGGGGTGGTTTTTAAAATATCTTGTTCAGAAATTTTTGATTGGTCGCCATTTTGTTATTTGATGAAATAGAAAATAATTGTAAATACAAGTGTTTTAGAGAACCGAAAGCAAATGCTTAAAGTTTTTGTATTTTTTAAATATTCCTTAAAATAAGGGAGTTATGGCGATTTTTCGAAAAACAAGAGAACGCCAATAACTATGAAATGGGGCTCCAAATAAAAAATTTGAGCTAAAAAAAGTTGTTTGTTTTAATGAGTTCTATCTACCATTTTCGGGTGTAACGACTTAGTATTAACACCCTGTATATACATCGTTCACATAGGACTTAATTTCGTTGTTATCAATAATACAATCATTTTGATATTTACCGACGCTATCTGGTTGCCAGTTTACTAGAAAATTGTAATAATTAATTTGCTTATGGTTACATGCAGGGTATTCAAAAAATAGAGGTCACGGATTTAAGGGTGCATAATACATCTCAAAACAATAAAAAAAGTTCAAATGAACATATATTCAGAAATACCTAGTTTCAGAGCTACAGTGACTTTAATATTTTATTTCTCTCGAATACGACTCATATTTTTAACATTTCAATAAAATCATTGTGGTCGTTTGCAATGGAAAACAATTGAAGATAGTCTTTTGTTTTTCCTCATTTGTCATAATTATTGTCATTGTTTGTTACAAACACAATTTTATATAATTAAAAATTGACTCTTTTCATTGTAAACGGCCATTATGATTTTATTGTAATGTTAAAAGTATGAGTTGTATATGACAGAAATAAAATATTAAATTCGTTATAGCTCTGAAACTAGCCATTTCCGGATATATGTTTATACAAACTTTATTTTAAAGTAAAGCATCCGCAACCTCTATTTTTTTAACATCCTGTAGGCAGAATATATGGTAGAAATAAAATATTAAAATCGCTATAGCTACGAAATTAGGCATTTCCGGATATATGCTATATGTATTATCCACCCTTAAATCCGTGACCTTTATTTATTAACACCCTGTGTAAATATAATACAAATACTTACAATATTATTTTCTGCTAATATATGAACATATACAAATGTCACAATATTAGAAAGTATTTCAGGTTAAGTGTCAACCCGTCATGTATATCTATACTTTTTCTCTGATTGGCTTTGGTGTTGCATTGCTTGAGTTTGGAGTTTACAAACTTCTGCAACGCAACAAGTCATTGTCAGTGTAGCGCTAGTCAAACAGCATGCAAGGCAACAGCAATAAGTTGTATGTGAACACAATTTTAGTAAATTTGTACACATGGGGGACGAGTGGGTAGTGTGCGGTCGCTTCCTCCACCAAGGGGGACGGTTGTTAGACGAGAACGAGCATGTTATGTAACGGTTACCGTGTGTACAGACAGACTGAGACTGGGACATCCAGAGAGCGGGCGGGTACAGCGCAACAGCGTTAGGTGCGTGCAGCACGCGGACGACACGAGAACGTAACGCAACGTGACGTGAACGTAGAGCGTAGCGTGTCGTGACGTGGCGTACAGCGGCTAAAACAGATTTCACCTTTTCCAGTGTGTACGCGGGCTGTGGGTCAGAGGGGGGGCTTGGGCGAGACCGTGGTCAGTGTTGTTGATGTTCGGGAGAATGAGACACAGACCCGGTGAGCTCGAGCATGGAGCCGCGCCGCGCCTGCCTGCGCTGGCTGGGCGTGGCGGGGCCGGTGTTGGAGCCGGCGCTCCGCTGCAGCACCCCCAGGGGGTCGGACACGCCGTCCTCGATGAGCAGCACGCTCGCGCCCGCGCTCGCTCCCGCCGAGGAGCCGCGCCGCTCGTGTCGCTCGTGGCGCGGCGACGAGTCGCAGCTGCTGAGGTGCGCCGAGCCCGTGCTCTCGCGCCGGAACAGACCTATCACAGACGACCGTGGGTTCTCTATGCCACCTGTCAACACACAACAACACAACGGTCCATGCAGTTCACAAGCGATACATCGGCCACTGCGACAACATCCAACATCGACGCAGCGATCAGTGCGAGATGCAGTGGCAGCCAATACACAGCAAGCCACAGTGCATGTATTAGATACAGATATATAGTATATATACAATCAGTACGAGTACAAAGATTACGACCAAAACTAAACAATTATTTCAATTATTTTCATTATGGTTTTATCAACACAGATTTATTATAAATTGTAAAACATTCTAAATTATAAATCTAACCTCTATAGCCTGGACGGCGAACAGATACACAAGAAACTCCTCCCATAAATGAGCGCGATATTTGAATAGAACCAGTTTCTACACAACTATATGAATTTGACTTCTAAGATTGAAATTAACAATCCAAGTAAACATATGTTTGACTTCTACGTACAATGTACTGCACTAGTTGACCTCTGCCCATTAATTTTATTACTGCATCTGTTCGCCGTCCAGCGTATAAGCCTGAATTTGAAGCTGAACTAGTTGTAATATAAATCTTATAACATATTTTATTAGGATGTTTCGACTTTTAAACAAGTCATTTTCAGCAACAACAATACAAAAAAAATCATCAAAATCGTTCAAGCCGTTTAGGATGAGAAGAATTACAAACACCGCACATCAGAATTTTATGTAATGTAATAAATATTTATTTGTTGATGAAGAAGACATGTCCAAAAATCGAAATGTCCTAATAAAATATGTTATAATATTGATTTATCAATTTATTGTGATCCTGATATCTAATAGAGCAACTTCGGTTTTAAAGGATCCAAAATAATTTTAATTTATACTCTAAGCCCGGTTGCACCGACATTAGCTAAATTTTAAACTTGGTTTAAATAAATAAATGCAAATCGAAGTTATATGTCATTGATGTCAAAAACTAGATACGTTTTTATTTATTTAAACCAAGTTTAAAATTTAACTAACGTTGGTGCAACCGGGCATAGTGGTTAGATTTACTATTTAGAATACACAGATTAATACCAGCTAATCTTTACACAATTTCAATTATTCATCAATATACACCTATCTAGTGTTGAAAATATTTAAACAAAAATTCTACGGCTGTATTAATTTATCAATATCATCTATGGTAAAAACTCCGCTATTGAAAGTTAGCGTGTGGGCAATTGGGCGCGGTGCACTGCGTTAAAACTAGTGAGTGTATTTAGTATGGTTACCGAGGAATGTAGCGGAGGGCGAGTTATACGCCAGGTATTCCTTGTTGGACGCCCAGGCTGGGAACTCGTTCTGTTGCACGGCGCCGCTGTCCGTGTCCTCATCGTCGCGCTTCCACGGCAGCATCGTCTCCGTGGCTGTGGGAGTCGTCACCCGGACTATGTCGCCGCCACCTATATAATATGTACCATTAAACTACAAACTCACAGAAGGTGTGAGATTCTATAATAAACACTGATTGCATTTGACTCATGTCCGGTATTATAAAGAAAATTAAACTCCAGTTAAATTTATTTCCATCAGGTTATCCAAATGACAATCAAATTTTTGACAGTAATGTTAAATAAGTCGTAAAATAATTTGAAATGATGTGAACTTATTACACATAAATTTATTTTAAAAGTAAATTCAAGTGACAGTTAAATTAGAGTTGTATTTTTGATTATAAGATGTAGGGTGGTACGGAGGACAACTAAAATATAATCCTGGAATGCTCATTGACGTTCAAAATACGAGCAAAGAGAAATAGCTAGTAGGGGGCTATCTGTCTTTGTTGTACAATGATTTTACATAGCAACTGCTCAACAAAAGCATAGCAAACATCATACAAACAAGAAGAGTAGCCAAAAACATCTATCTGTCTCAGACTTCTGTATTTCTTTTTTGTAAATACTACAGGTACGCGTTCCGTATTATTAAATTTCAGTGAGTAGAGTGCTACTGTGCTACTTGTAGTTCGAGTGCATAAAAGATTTTCTAAATTAAAATGCCGATTGTAGTAGTTTCCAAGGTGTTGTGTGTTATTATTATTATTATAAATAAAAAATTACTTATTAGTGACTTCTCAAAATTATACCCACTAGTGGGTAACCTGTTACCTTCTTAATTTAAAATCGCCATAGTTACAGAGCATTTATTGAGAGGTGTTGGATAAATAAATGAATTCACTTTTAGTCAGTCATTTCGATCTTCCTTGATTTTAATTTTTAAATAATCGAAAGTTCAAAAATTTGTTGAAAAATATAAACGTTACTTCAAAATTGTATACAAAATAAATGTAAAATTCACCCATTAATTATAATTTTTGATTGTGTATACATACCTCGGTGGAAAGTTTCATTACAGTTTTACGCTTTCGGCTGTAATGAAAAACTCTCCACCTCGGTATGTAATACACTATTACATACCATCAGAGTCTCGTGACATTCGTTTTGCTGCCTCGGAGTATATGCTGTCGTCTGTAACTATAATCATCGTATTAATTATGTGAGATGAATTTAAAATTGTACGTAAATAATACAGCAAATGTGACAAGATATTTAAAACTACATTAATGCAGAAAGCAGGCAGGCGTCATGCAGCATTTAATAAGCAATTTAATGATAATAATATTAATAAAAATAAATAAGTGCAGACAATCTGAAAATGTATATAAATAACGCTAACTAAAAACTAGCTCAAAATTCGACAAAATCTTTAGGAATATTTTTCTACTCGGCATGTAATTATAAATTATTCTATTTATTATTTTACAGCGCACTTACGAAAAATCGTATTTAAAGCAGAGGTTTATAAAAATTCGTAAAGTGTTTGCGACTTTCAATATCTACTTCTTAATAACGCAGCGTGTTCATGATCAGTTCGAGAATGATTGAGATTGAAATGACAGCAGAAGATTAAGTAACGGGTGTTTTTTTAGAGGTTTGTTTTTCAAATTGGCAACATTTTTTTTAGCGACAGCTGGCAGCTGTTTTGTGTTCAGTTTGGTTTGCCATTTTATTATAAATAGACTTAAGCAAAATTGTCGCATTATAGTCGATGGAGATCGCTATATAGCCATGATACTGACATTTTCGTTGCCCAATCGAATGGCATTAATGTGGTGGAGCAGTGGTTTTAATAAGATGGCGCAACAAGTCACACAGCGTGCTACTCAATCAAGAGACGATGGACGACATGGAATTCAACATTCGCCGCCTTAATGTCGATATACGGCACCATCTGTCTCCAAAAAGTGATCAAAAATTATACTTCCAAATTGTGCTTTATGCCATAAAATTATCTTTCCAAAGAAGACAATATTTTAAAGTTCTATGGGGCCTATTTTGTAACTTATCTGTTAAACTTTAACGGCCTGTTAAAAACTTTGACCAATTATTACCACCACTCTGGTGGTGACAAACAAATCAATTCGATTTGGTGCTGGATGGTCGAAGCGATTATCCTGGGTTGAGCCTCGGCTTTGCTCAGGTGGAGAAGGCGTGGTTTGATAAAATGCGAACGCGGTGTTCGATTTATGAAACTCAGTGGGCGCCAGTCGACCAAAAGGCGTCAACAGCTCAACCGTAAGGGACCGACAACTTCGCTGCGGTGCGCGAGGGTTCGCCGTGAATCACGATAGCGGGAGGAATGTGTGCCAGGAAAAAATAGTGAGTGAATGCAATGCGGCGCAACGAAGTACTCGATGCGATGGTCACCCTTTGAATACTTGGCGCAATTATTAAATGACAACGCAGTCCTTCGGACTATGGTCACACGTGCAACACAACGCGGTCGCAGTAGAACCAATGGTCACCAGAAATAGTACTGTATCCAACAGCACAAGTAATGTTTAGCGAACCAAGCCAGCGAAAATGACCCCAAAGTGTTTAGTTGTAATGACTAAATAATAGGTGAATGTATGTGCCAAATAAAATTATAAATTTTTATTCAGTTCCGTCTGTTATCATTGGTTAGTTTTTTTAATGTCCGACTGTTACGTTACTATCAAATAATGCTCTAGGGCGTTATGAATTTGTCGTTGTTGCTACTGGACACAGAATATACAAACATTGACTTCTATTGGCAGACGGAAATATTGAAGTGTTTGCAAGCAAATATATTAATATCTCAAACTAAATACAATGATAGGACTTTTATAAAAATATATATCTATCGGACATTAAAAGTTGAGCAAACCACGGGCGTTAGCCGGGCAATAATGCCTTCGGTCAATGTATACATTTCGGGTCGGACTTCCAGGGTAGCACGCTGTTGACCTCACACAATATTGTCCTTATAACGCCCTTGATACGTTAATTACTATAACAGTCTGTTAAAAATTAACTCTCCTATACCTCTTAAAAACACACCCGTTACATTAAAAACAGTTATTATTGGGCGATGATTTACTAAGATACCAATCTAAAAACAACTACTAAGTCCAAGCCGTAGGAATATGAATTTAATATAGTATAGTATCTCATCTAAAAGTGTGAATAATTTAGTGAACGTAATACATGGTCATGTACTAGGTATTGATCGACCTAATTGTAACAGACATTTCATTTCAATCTACGGGATGATCTAGCACCGTGCTGGTATGTACTGTGAGGTGCGCTAGGCGTCGTACCAGCGTAGTTCGAAAGGTTGGATTTGTCCCGACGCCAAGGCAAGATGCCTTCCGCCGCCGTGGGTTTGCGCGCACACGCGGCGCCTGCACCCAGCGGCGAGTACGCGTGCGCGAAGCTGGCGCTGCACTCCGTGCCGGTGCTCGCCGGGCCGCCGTCGCCATCGTCGCTCGCTATAAACAGATCAATGGCCACGGACAACACTCTACAATATGGTCAACAGCCTCAACACAACTAAGTAGCGCAGCTCATCGAAAAAGAATACATTCACATAATAATAAATATAATGAAAATGAAGAATTTATCGACTGGGAGGTATAAAATAGTCAAGATGTATTTATTAGTAAAAATTCGGCGTTTCGCCAACACATTTGGCCAGGGCCGGATTAACCATGTCAGGGCCCCTAGGCAATAAAATTTTCCGGGCCCCTTTATTCTTTTCTAACTTATTAAAATACATTTTTCTACCACAATATTATATTCATGATTACACTTTTTTTTTTATTACATTACGAAGGTATGCCATCATCCTAAACAATAAAACAAATGAAAGGAAATTATGCGTAAAATTAAATACAATTTGGGTAGTTGGTGTTTTTAAAATGAAAATAGTTTTGTACTCGTAAAGTACAATATGTTTCAATATTAACTCTTCTAACTTTTTTAGTTACAAAATCGTTTTAAACATTTTGAAAGTTGATCTTTTCCTTTTTCTCGATGCTCGGGGCCCCTAGCCGATGCTGGGCCCCTAGGCAGTTGCCTAAACTGCCTTATGGACAATAGGGCTCTGCATTTGGCTTCTTAGGGCAAGCTGGGAAACACATAATAATCATAAAAAAAATCAGAACATTACATCCGACAAGTCGAACTAGAAATTATTTTTTAGGAATCCCTGGGTTATATAGTGTTCGCCAAAATAAATGATTATGGACCTAGCCGTTAATCGACAGGCTTACCAAAATCAGTATGCAGTCCGGTTACCTGGTACATCAGGGTAGGATTATTTAAAATCTTGAATTTCTAAACAATTTGTCTAATTTTATTTTCGGGAAAAACGAAATTTATAATCTGGAAAGAATTAACGGTAAATAATGGTTTGCTAGTAGTTTGCTAGAAATTTTATGTTAGTTTCAATTTTTAGCGATGAAATTTTTTTACCACTTTAATTGTTATCTGACATGTAGCGATATGCCATCTAGCGGATTATTTTCGAACACAAAGTAGGGTGAAGATTCCGTTAGAAATACATTACGTCAAATAGGAATAACGATTTCTTGAGATAAAAATGACCGAAATTGTAGTAAACACCGTGAAAAATCGAAAAATAAAGTGTATTGTACAGTAAAAGGGTGTAATAATAAGTCCCGTAAAAATCTGGACGTTACATTCCATTATTTTATTTCCACTATACATTTTCTACGACCACGATATCATTACCTAAGTAATTTAATTTAAATAATAAATTTGTCCTGCTTTCACCATTCCAATATTTGACAATTCTAATTAAGTATCCTAGCAATGGCACCTGTACTGAAATGAAATGACCTGTATTGAAATCAATGACATTGAAATACACACAAAACAAATTCTTTTCTCACAATGCTTGCAATGTACCTCATATCCCTAGCAACAACAAACATACAATGGGCAGATTTCTAAGAGGTCGTAGAAAGAAATATTCGAGGGCATTACTACCGTTCCAAATACTTTTGTAGTATTATTAACAACATTATGAAGTAGAAATGTCTTTATTTGTAGCACATTGGTACTACCTCCTAATAGATACTGCTTTGTTATATAAAAACCTATAAATTATGTGACTTCTTTAAATGATAGACGTTCAAAGAAACAAACAAGAAACAAGAATTGCGCTTCAATATTAACATTCATGTAGTTTTTGTACCCGCACATTAAAATGTGTTGTTTTGTGTTCCTTTAGTAACATCTAAAATGTCAATTCCCCAGGTCTCCATTAAAAAAAGAGTGCAGGAAATATCGAAAAAAACACTCTATTTCTGAAACATTTATTAAAAACCTATACTTATAGTTAAAAAGTATAGTTTCTCAAACACCTTTTTGTATAAATAAAAATTTTAAAAAATGGAGGAATATTGGATCAAATTTAAATGTAATGCATTTGGTCACATAATGTTGGCAACAATTTATGCCCGGGATGACAAATCTCTGCAGTAGTGTTGTGCTTTGTAGAAGACAAAAGCAATAGCAGAAAAATATATACTATATTCCAGTTACATTATTGTATTCTTTTTCGATAACCTTATTGTGTGACAAATTTCGAGAGCTAAAAATAAATCCATAGTTTTCTTATGAATCGGAAAATCGGAGATCACAGTTCTTCGCTAGTTCGTTACCTATTATCCTACACTTCTTTGTAGGCACAAAATTTATTTCAAATAATTTTATATGTACAAATAAAAAACATTGACAAGAAGATAAAAAACCTAATTTCCTTGTTCAAGAAGGCAGTAACACAGACTTGACAATCATGGCACATAAATGCAACAGCTGCCAAAAATTTTGTTCATATAAAATTTAGTGTTAGAAATTAATGGAAAAGGCATGCCAATTAGACGTTAGTAACGAAAAACATTCATAGCCCAACATCTGACAGCACTGTTCAAATAATTCACACTGTTTTGAAAACATCCTGCATACAAAGCAAAAAGTCTATTGCTGATTAAAAAATAAGTAAGATCAGTTTCATAGTTGTTGTATTAGGTTAAACTGGTGTTGGAATAAAAGATACGTTTGATTGCGAGACAATTAACCATAATATAAAGTAGTAATATGACATTTTAATATGGAAAACGTATCTTTTATAAATTCGAAAACTAATAATAATAGTAAAAAAATCCAAGCATATAATATAAAGAGACTTACGTGATGATTTTGCTGTGAATGTGATTGGACTGTCCCATTCTTCTTTAATTGATTTGATGTCATTGTCGTCTGCTTCATGAAGAACTTCATTTATGTAATCTTTAACATAAAAATGTAAATAAAGAAAAGGAATCTTCTTTAGAAGTGAAACGTTTAATCTAACAAGACCTACAATTTTTGCTGCCAAATGTTATGTTATGTTATATTATGTTATGTTGAAGAATATGACTGCTATTAAATTTGCAGTTCAAGTATTACTTCTCGAATAATTTCACTTGGCAATGCAGTCAGTAAGTCATGTTGATTTTGAAATAAAATGTTTAAAATAAAAATGAAATAATCGATTAGAAGAAATGAATTCAATTAATTATTATGTATGCAAATTTAAAGGTATATTCAAATAATTAAACAATACACTGTTAAATACCGGGAATATTTTTTTTTTATCAGTATACATAGGATGGACATATTACCATAGTTACATTTAAAATGATGGGGACAGTAAGAGCAAAATGTTTCAAACAATAATTGTAGATAATAATATTTGAAACATTATTCTAATAACAAAATTTTCATTAAGCCATAATTTACTGAGATATTTTAAAATAACATGATAGGGCATCAAGTAAACTACCACTTCCGGTTATTGGATTATCACCAAAAACTAATCAGCTCTTCCAAAGGGGATACAATTGATATAAATAAATATCAAAATTTTCAGTTTAGTAGATTTTGAAAAACCGTAACTCCAGATATCCACATAGACTGAGACAGACAGACACACAAACACACACACACACACACACACACATATGATCACGAAATTATTAAAACCGAGGCAAAAAAAAACTCTAATACATTGCTGTCAATCACTTTAACTGTAACTATGGTAATGACATAACCCTATGTATACTTGATAAAAAAAAACTCCCTGTATTATCAGTTTTGGACAAAAGTGTGCAACATATTCTTACTCGTACATAGTAACCGTCAACAAACGCATAGCAATTGGTCTAAAAACAAGAGTTAGTCAAAGATGGGTAGCCAACAACATCTACGAGCCCAGAATCATATTATTTGGCCCAGTTAAAGTCATAAAAAGGAAATTTGTTAATTCGCCTTATTTATATCTTAAATTCTATAATTTTTATATTCCGCACATACATATGTGTAACAGAGGTATTGTTTATGCTACGAATTAATTAGATTTTTCTAACAATTCATCAACAGTAACTTGTTGATTATTTCAAGGCCTATCCAGGTTTTTGGGCTTATCTTAATAAATAAATGAGATAGAGAAAATTTCATTGGAATCAAAAAGATGTAGAATAATATTTCTTACAATTTTTATTTGAAACAATTTTCTGTATTATGTTGTCAAGAGATTTAAAAACAATGTTTGTGATACCAGCCAATACCTTTGGGACAAATTGTAAATTTGATATTATTTCAGTTGTTATTATTGCTTAAAATATTCTTTAAAATAACAGAATTTATGTTATAAATAGATTTAGTTCAATAAATTTTCCCTCTGTTCGATCAGAACTATTTTTTTAAAGCTATTCTAAAAGTCTTAACTAGGCCAACTAATATGATTTTGGGCTCGTATCTGTTTCACACTAGTTTTTCGCTATCATGAAATTTTACATATGCGCGTTCCAGTAATTAATTCCAACATTCAGAAATATTCGTGGAAAAAGTAATAAAAAGAGCATACCATGCGTGAACTGTTTGGCAGTTCCATTTTGCTGGAATTCTGGGAAACTAACATGATTCTGCTTCCCGTCCTGCAATCAATCAAACGTTAACAATCCACTCGTGTTTAATTTGACATTGTACGGAGTGTTACCTTGCCGAGTTTTTTGCTCTTCCTGTGGTGGTGTCTGCGCTCGCCAACCAGCCGTCTGATGTTCATGTGCATCTTGTAATTGACTTGTGTGGATAGATCTCGGTCGTTCACTGCGTGGCGGCTGTAGCTCAGTCGCCGGTGCTGCAAATTCTAATGATTATTTTTCTTTTTATCTTATAGCAAAGAGGTTTGTTTATATTGCCATTGAAATAAATTGAGCTAAATTTAGTTTCAGCTTATTTTATTTTCAATAAACAATCAACACACATCTAGACTGACTACTGTTGAAATACAACATTTATTTCAATTAAATACATCAGGAAATAAGATATTTTAATAACCATGTTACCATTCCTAAAAGAATCCAATACTGAAAACATCAATATACATCAATATGTATTGTTATTTTAGGGTGTTTTAAGACAAGTGTTTTTGCCTCGGTTTTAGCGCTGTATAAGTATAATGTTATAAAATTATTTTATAAAAAAATATGCTCAAATAGAAGTTACAGAGAAATATATTACCTACCACGATTATTTGAAGTATTTTTTTTATAAACTAATCTTAGAATATTTAACAGCGCTAAAACCGAAGCTAAAACACTTTTTCTAACACACTTACAAACAAAGCATGGGGTATCAGCCATTAAGTTGAAGTAAAGTTAAAAAAAATAAACGCAAATTAAATTGTATTAAAATTATCATGTAAATTCATTGAACTTCTCGATACTACGGATCAAGGAACTGAATGATACTTTATAAAATGAAGAAATAACAAAGGGATTGTTAAAAAAATATGTGTTCCTAAATTTATCTCGTCATAAAATTAGAAAATTTGCAATGGAATTTTGATATGTTTCGAAATATGAATTATTCACAGTGAGTGAAAATCCGACTACAGCGATCCAAGTGGCAATCTCCTTAAATACGCTGTAAGTGTTTAGGGACTGTTAGATATATGAAATATCCCTATTGTTGATGTAGTAATGTAGTACCAAAGTTTGACAGTTAAGTTGTGAGAATAAAAGTGGGTTTTTAATGAATGAATAGTTATTTATGATATAAGGGTTAAAAGTGACATTTGATGAGCAAGTGGGGAAGTTCGTGAAACGAAATAAATCACTTTTAACAAGTATATCATACAAAATTTTATCTACGATCTTGTTAGTGTTTAGTAAATACTAAAAAATGTAGTATGATATTTTGGCAGGTAGTGTTATATTTGTTGAATTATTGAAACAAATTGTTAGCAACGTTTTATAAGTAACAATAAAGTCACTTTTAACAGGTTTTTTTGTTAGTTTTAACACTAGTATCAGAAAGTGACGCTTTTAGCTTGCTAAGCAACCGTTAAAAGGACCACGTTTAACAACGGTCGTAGATAAAATTTATTATAGTTATAGTTATTGTACATGTAACGCAGTGAGTTATAAATAAATGAAATCCCTGTAGAAGAGCGTGAAAACGAAAATGGAAACACAGGTGTGTTTGGATTAAACATTAAAGCCATCAAAAGAGATTAAAATTAACAAGAAAATGTACGAGAACAACGGATAACAGTTTCGTTAGTATGAAACGGGAATAAATCTAAGGAAAATTAGATCAAGGTGCGACATTCCTGAACAACATAGATAACAGCAGCTAATATTTTTGATTAATCTAAAAGTCCCTAAAATGCATTTGTCACAACCAACAACCTAGCAATAATAACCAGTAAACATTGATTTGAAATTGTGTTATGCTTACCCTTCTGGGTTTGCAGAGTTCTTCAGCCAACAGGTGATGAATCTTAGCATCGGTAAGATCCTTCTTAGAGGGGTTGTATTCGAGTTCTTGCATATCAATATTCCACGTGCTGGAATCTAACTGACTGAAACTTGGACTGAAAGAAAACACCAAAATTACTAATTAGTTGCCGTAATTATATTAATACGCACAACAAAATGCACGCATTGAAGCTGAGCTTTGAAAACTAATCTAGATTTTAGTTTAGCGTCGCGAATATACGATGGCACTTCGGATGATTTCTTGCGTATATATCTGTTCCAAGAAAAAATATTATTAGATCGTTAATACCAATGGAGAGAATGATTCAATACAAGCGCAACCCAAAATGGAAAAATGCAAGTACTCATAATTTCATACCAACTTAAGGGGAAAGGAATTAAAAACTGAAGCACAATCCACAGTATAAGAAAGAATTCATACAGTAACGACACTTGCTGTCTGCATTTTTTATTTATGACGCATCGACCGATGACTTTGAGATGAGCGGCCATATTGGCAAGAGAAATAATTAAATGCTTTGTCATTAAAATATTGGATTAGCAAAAAAAAAAAAACAGCTATTAAACTATTTGGGCATCATATAATATTTTTGTTGGCAGAGAAAAAAATATCAGGCTCAATACGTGATTAGCAAACAAACTAAATTGCATCATCAAGAAAACACTATTTATATCTATTCAAAATTAAATAGTATTGAAACAAAATTATTACTTGGTCAGTAGGATTATAAATTGATCATATTGATAATATTTATGCGTATATGCTATATTATATTTCATTGAAGTGCGATGTTATTAAAGCATCTCTGTTTTAATGTGGAATGAATGGGCTGGACGTATGAAAAACCTCGTAGCTAGCGCTGCGACATTGGGTCCCGAAATGATATGGTTGTTAGAATAAATGGTGAGCGCTAGGGGGTATGGCATCATATGACATCATTTGCTTGCAGAAAACATTTTAGAGCCGAACTAAACCTCAATATTAAGCTGACCGTTTAAATGATACCTATTGGCAATAGCAGTACTCCCTTTTCTATGGTTGCTAAAATATCAGCCTATCAGCGGACAATGAACGGCCATCTTCTCGGTAGCACACTACTGAAATATTGAGATCATGAAATATTTGAAGTGTCGCTAATGTATGAATTCTTATACTGTCTCTTAACCCTGAAAACTCCGTCTTCAAAATCAACAACCGTATGCTTATATAAATTACACTTTATTTATTATTGTACTCCAAATATACGACTGGAACCTGTACAAGTAGACGTCCACGCTATTTGTTGCGTACTTGGATGACAAATGAAATGACAATAAGAAAACGAAGAAGCCTTAAAGAAGCTAACAGTAATATCGACGATTTAATTTTGTTGGTACGAAGTAACAAGTAATTGAATTTTTGGGTAGATGTTGTGTTTATGAACAGTGTTGTGACAGATCATTTTAAAAATGATCTAGATCAAGATCTTTACATTTAATGTTATAGATCAGATCATAGATCAATTTTTATGATAGGATCTATTTTTTTTACATCAGATCAGGAATATAAGATATTTTTTTAGATCATAAAAAAGATCAGTAATTTTTTTTCACTAAATTTTTAATTCTTACTAAGAAAATAGAACACAAAATTAGAAGTTCAAGTTAAGTATATAAAAAAGGTATATATACTTCAATAACAATTTTAATGACAAAAACGAAAATATAATAAAGTGTTGACAGAGGTAGCGGAACTTTGATAAAATCTTATAATTTAGCAAGAAAAATATACCCTGGCAACATTGGCTGATAACTTGCAATATGCAGAAAAATATATGTTCTTTTTTAAGGTTATAGATTTTATTCTTTTTGATATAGATCAAGATTAGAAAAAAATAAAACGATCTAGATCAAACAAAAGATCTTACGAGTTGATCTAGATCTAGATCAGTCACAACACTGTTTATGAATCAGCCTGTTGAATAACAAATATAGAATGTGGGTTATTCACAACATGTAAAATATTTAAGGGACAGTGTATTGATTGAATGGGTTATTTAACATTTAACACAGAAATGGTTTTTCTGAGTTAGTTCCGGGATTACAAATACGTGTGATCCTTGAACAAGTAATGGTAAGAATGTAAGAATACAACTTGAAATGTTTAATAATTAAGTGTTGGAAGAATTAAAACAGTGATGTCATTGTTTTGCGCTCAAGTAATTTTCATGCTAATTATTAAATGCAAGATAAAATTTTATATAAAGTGATAGAACGAGACAATTAAAAAGAAACATTTGAAAGTCGCGTATATTGTTAGAACAAGCCACAATCGATTCCGCTGTAACATGCGATACAACTGTTCGACATTCAGACTTCTTTTTGTAAAACAAGTGAAGTATTTTTTACCAGCCAAACAGACATCTACCTACAAAGTGCATTTCAGGAAATAAACATTTTAACTACCTTCTTATTGACAAAGAACCAATGTTTCGTCTACATTCCCAGACATCGTCAGTGTTACTTAAAGAATACCAATAATTATTAGTACACGTGGAGCATTTTCTCAAATTGTTACATTTGCAACATTGTTTATGGAGTACTGCATACTCCTACATATTTACGACCCCACTTAAATGTAGTCGCTCGTTTTACTTTACACCTGCAATTTAGTTTTCATGAACAAGTTGCAGTAATTAACTTCATATCTCACTGAATCTTATAGCGCACATATTTTGCTATCTTCTTCGAAGATTTTAATTTTGCTATTTAACGTACGATGTACTACAATGTAAAATGAAACCTGCACACATGAATAAATGATTCAAAATATATTCACATGTTTTGTTTGTTGTAATCAGTGAATTGAAGTTTTAAATAAGAATGAGCATGAAGTGGAGACATTTGGAAATACAACAATTTATACAGATGAACCAAGGGATAAGTTTAAAACTATTCATAAAAGGTTAAAATATGTTACAAATTGTCTTTAAACTAATAACCGAAAAATTGGACAATTCAAGAGACAGTTAGAAGAAACAATATTTCTTTAATATATGTGCTGCCATCATACGAGTCAGAAAACGTTTTGGTTTCATGATGCACACAATATTTTTTGCAACACCTGCGAGAAAAATTGTTTTGCTGATTTTCATTCATTCATTTATTCATTTTGTCACCTATTCCCGGTACTTTTCATGTGATACATTCCATCAAAGACAATAAAAACGTCTGTTAAGGTCTGCCATCCGATAATTGTGAATATAGCTCCATGAATGAGTCAAGTCGAAGGACAAAAGCAAAATTTAGGAGGTCAAAATGAAATACCTAAAAAGGTAAAAGGAGTCACTAAAATATGTAAAGTAAGAAACGAGTAGATAAGAAATAATTTACAAATAGAAAGTATACAAAACGTTAAACAAAAAAAAATTAACATGGTAGGGTTACTTACAAAACATGATTGAAGACAGACAAACTAAAACAAGGTAGAAAGCAAGAAAATATAGTCAGGTGAAGACAGTAAAATTAAAATAAATCAGAAAACAAGAATAAAACCAGAGAAGAAAAGAGGAAGACCAAGAAAGACGTGAGCAGAGAAAATAATAATCAGGAATTAAATTAGCATTCAAGAAGTTAAGAAAAAGTAATTAATAGAAAGAAATACAAAGTCTTTGTTAGCAAGATAAAATAAAATATACAAATAAATAAATAAATATAGCATCAAGCAGATCTTAGTATTATGAAATATTTCTGTGCGTGAAATGTGGTTACCAGCCGTCAAATCATGGTTTCCAAGGATGGTAGAGGTGGAGGAGCCACAGGGGTAATTTTTATGTGGTGAAATTTTTTTTTAATTCGAAAATTTGTCGGCTGTGAGGCTCGAACTGAGGACCTTATGATCCATAGTCCGATGCATTACCACTGAGCTGTTTACCTCAGAAATAACAGAAATATAATTAAATCTAATCTCGCACCCCAAAGGTTGTGGGTTCGAATCTCACTGAAGAGTACAGTAATTTGTGTTATTCACATAAATTTAGAATCATTCACTTATTAAAGTGGCATAATGACCAAAATTAGTTAGTCAGCTTACCATCTTCATAATAAAAAAAAATCTAATTTCAATACACTAAAGGATATAATACAATTATAAAAGCTTATAATAATAGTTTCAAGTAATCATTACGTCACTGCTTTTTTGCCCCAAGACAGATATGAGAAAATTTACGTTATTAGCCTGAAATACGTGAATTTCGCTTTCCAAAATTGATACAGGAAAGCGTTTTATCGAGTTGTAAAAACATTTTATTGCATAAGTAGGTACAGTTAATTTTATTGTTAAGTTCATCTGTATAAATTGTAAGTTGAACAATAATTTACATGAAAACATTACTGATAGTAATGTTGAACATCACGTCAGTTAATGTCACTAAATTGTAATTTCTAGTTTGCCTGTTTCATTAGTAAATTCAGCAATGTTAAATTACACGAACTGGCGTGTAGCAAAAATGAACTACATTCCAGTTATTTCATTTGCCCAAAATTCCAATTCTTATTTATTATTAAGAAATAAATAAGAAAACTGGGGTTAGGTGTACAAAACGCAAAAATTCCACGGATGCCACACATACAAAAATATATTTACCTGCCGTTAAAATTGCCGGCGGTGTAGTTCCTGAATATGGCTGACATAGATTCGGTGCCTGAAATATTTCCAATAGTTGACGCATTCCGTCGCATGTACTCCATAGCGTCCTTCATCGTGAGTTTGGAGTAAGTTTCCAGGATTTTAGGCTCTGCTCCTTGCTGGTTACGCAGGACATACGGCCGAATGAATTTGTTGTCGAAACGTTTAAACCTACACGACACACGCAGTTTTAGCCACAGGATGGTAAGAAATGCGTTACCACGAAATTATTTTTCCTGTAGTAAAATAGTATATTGTACCACAAGCATGGAATGGTATTCATTTCTTACGAGTATGAAAGGCCAAAGGCATGGACATTCCATGCGAGTTGTACTCTATACTGTTTCTACGACCACGATATTATTTCCTAATTAATATACATTTTAATAATAAATTTGTCCCGCTTTCACCATTCCAATATTTGTCCTAGCAATGGCACTTGTACTGAAATGAAATGACCTGTATTGAAATACTCAAAAACAAATTCATTTCTCACGATGTTTGCAATGTACCTCATTTACAATGAGCAAATTTCAAAAATGGTTGCAGAAAATTAGTTATTGTGCAACAAGTGCTGAAAGTAGGTAATTCTGCACGAGTTGCACACTATACTTTTTCTGTGATCACACTTTTGTCAAGATTTAATTAATAATACTTAAGCAAAAATTGGCGTCTCAAACTATTTGACGTTAATTGTTTTATAATATATAAATGCAATTAAACTTGACATTAATATTATACAGTATTATATTACAATAGAGCATCAATAATCAGGACAATTAGACTTACTGTACAAGGCAGTATTTTTTCCTTAAATAAAACGTAAAATTTTATTATAATTTGTAAGTTTCATTTATCCGCTCCCATCTCTAAACATCACAGTGATTTATGACCGATTGTATCTAGTATTTGGCGTTGAAGACATCCAAAAAGTATTTGATTGGTTCATTTTGAATATCCGAACACGTCAAAATCAAAATTATTGATGCTCTACTGTATTAGTAAGTTGATCACACTTGCTTGTGGAATAATTGCCGACTGTGCAAAATATACAATTTTCAAGCTTCATTTAGTGTGGAGAAAGTGTAATTTTCAGTAGTGGTCACAGAAAATTATATATTACAGACCTGTCTCGCACGTGGTAGTTGCCGTGTTGGCCCAAAATATCTTCAATTCCAGCCATCATGTGGTCCATAAACTGTAAGAAATAAAATCACTGCTTGTATTTTTGTAATACTCAAAAGCGATTATTGTTTTCTAAAGCCACAAAATCTATTTTTAATTTAAATACCTGTTTATAACAAGTAACACGTTATGAAATAGACGACTTGGCATGCAGTGAAAACAAAAAGAAACTATTAAAAATGACAGGAATCTGATAGAATAAAAGTATTTTTAAAATTTAGATTGAAATGCAAGGTTTATTTTTATAACTTTTGTAACTGAAAAGTTATTGAACAAGAAAACAATAATACCCTGAAATGAAAACCTGACGAATTTTAC
Source organism: Poecilus cupreus (assembly GCA_963942605.1). NCBI lineage: Eukaryota > Metazoa > Arthropoda > Insecta > Coleoptera > Carabidae > Poecilus > Poecilus cupreus. The sequence continues at coordinate 2,746,340 of OZ012731.1, forward strand.
TCTTATCAATTAATTGAAATATTTTAAAGTGTTAAGTTTATGCAAATTGAATCAATGGTTTTTTTGTAAAAGAAAATTCGTTTGCAGGAACAAAAGTGTGTTGCGTCACATTTTTTTATGTATAAAATGCATCTGACATTTTCTCTACTTGCGTAGGTATATTTCAACTGTAACGAATTACGTTGTTCATTTGTTTGTGTATTTATGGTGACGTAGAAAACTGTTTTAAAATAGTTTCAAGATAATTTGTTACGTTGTTGATTTTTTCAGATTTAAACAAATTGCAAAACTCTAAACAACTGCTAGTTATTTGTTTGAAGGTTTTACTCGGTGTTCCAAATTCCTAAGTTTGGTATAAAATGACAAAGAGATATTTAGCCAAAGATGGAATGCGCGTTAATTTCGCCCACCCAAGTGCATGGCGAATGCCGTCTGCTTTACTGTACAAAGTTAAAATTACATTCCATTATTGATAACATACGAAATAATATTTGAAAGCATTATAGACGTTGCAAATATATTTTCAACTATTGTCCTTCCAACAAAGTGTACAAAGCGAACTTACTCTAATGTTAATATTAATATTTGGATTCATATATGTAAATTGAGTTGTAAGTTGTTTGGTCTTTGAAAGAGTATTATAATTGAATCTTCTCGATCAATAACAGAGGTAGAATTCCATAATTCACGGTTATTTTAAAGACGTGATGTGGCTCGTCTGGCAGTTGACATGTAGTCAGTTGTCAATGTGTATTTTTATGATGACTTTCGATCATTTTCAAAAGTGATTTCCGAATTTAGAGGAGTAGAAAATTATTCGGGATTATGGTCATTATTTACTGGGATGATTTGCATCACTCGCATACGACTTCATCTTCGTGAATAATGACTATCATAATCCCTCATATAATAATATACTGTTGTATGATTTCTTATTATTATTATTAGTATTTTAATTAAAATGATTTAAACGAATATCTCTTTGTCAACTACACAATATTAGGACCAGTAAAAATTAAAGAATTTATAATATGGAAAATAGAACAAATGAAGGTCAAATGATTAGGATATGTATTGATAGTGCAAGAGAATAACCAAGAAGATACTACAATGTGAATTTGGAAAAAAAAACGAGAATCAGTTATAGATCAAAGATGGAATCAAAAACTGGAGAGGAAAAAGAAGACAGCAAGATTTGGAAAAAATAATTGAACAAGGAAATTCGGATTGTTTCACCCCTAAAAAAGTATCCAGAGGTTTTTATTTAGAAGCAGCGTAACCATAACCACACAGTTAACAATAGACTAGGGATGATTACCGAGTGACTTATTAGTTGTCAAACGGTTTTTAATTATTTTATATTTAACTCCAAAAAACCCTAAATCCGAAATGTGTGTAGAATAATATGCTGCGTCAAACTAAAAGAGGAGGGACTAAATATTACATCCCAACTGAAGAACAGTACCCCCATTACAAGTTAGTATGTCGTTAATCCATCTTTAGTCGGGCTACCGAAAAATTTAATTGTTAAATAAGAAATAATACTGACTCTTTCGTGTATCCGCTCATTCATAGTGGGCTTCCTCTTCTCCGCCCGCTTGACATTGAGTATCTTCACCAAAGGTTTGATGGTAATGCCCTGGAAGAACACCGTGAAGTAGATGACAGCGATGGTAGTAGTCATGAACATCGGCTGCAGTGGCACGTGCTCCTTGTCGATCAGCAACACCAGAGCGAAGGCGACCGCTCCGCGAAGTCCACCGTACGACATCACGAACTTCTCCACTTTGTTCAACTTCTGCAATCGGAACTTGTTTGCGATATATGTTAGGATTATCACACCTAGAAGAAAAGAGGAAATAGAAGAGTTAGATGGTGGCAGATAGAACAGAAATAATGAGGCATTTTAAGTGTGTATCACCAATTAACAATGATCTATTCAAAGACATTAAAAATGAACTAAAAGGATTTATATATGTCACAAACAGTTTAATAGCTATTACAGCACAGACTGACTGGTATTATTAAATAGTTAATTTTGTAAGAGGCCGTATCGTTATCGGCTTCTCACTGCATGTTATATCAGTTCGTGTATAATTTTATGCAAATAACGACAGTGGGCTCAGACAAGATGGCAGACGGGATCTGGAGATCGTCGGAGGACATTAGCGAAAGAGAACTGTCATCTTGTTCGGTTAACGTTACAAGGCAGTTCTTAAAGTTTACCAACTGTAACATAACAGTAGTTGACAATGGCAATATACCACTGATTTCTATATAACACTAGATTGAGAATACACCACTATGGTGCGTTCGCCGGCCATGATAATCAAAATTGAGGTTTTGTGATACTTCAACATTTAAAAATCTATCTCTCTTGTCTATGGGTATGACCATACTTCGTGGTATGACCTAAAGAGAGGTGGTGGCGAGCGCAGTGTAGAGAGAGTGCAGACAAAGCTTCAGAATACGCACTTTACTTTATAAAAGTGTCACAAAACCTTAATTTCACCCGTTCAATTGGGAACGCTCTCATATGGCAGAATATAGTCTATGCCCAATCTAGTGTTATATAGAAATCAGTGCAAAATACCCACTATTTGTACTACTTATTCGTCGCCATTTATCCTAATTTGCAGTACACAACAGTTTACACCGACCAAGCGAAATAGAACATTGCTGCTGGATTGGTGCAGAAAAAGACGGATTTGGAACAATGAGTGGAAGGAAATTATATTTCTTGACGAATATTTGTGAGACGACGCCAGGATGAAAAGGAATATTGTCTGCATTCGTTCGCCGTTCGCGTTATACGGTACCTACAAAAAGAATTATGGTATGGGTAGCAATTTCTTACTACTGGAAATCTCGTCTAACCTTCGGATGACCAGCGGGGGTCAATTGTAACTCCAGAGCTTATTTTTTGGATAACTCTGAAAATAGTTATGATTATTTGTTTAATGAACTCTTTTTGCTTGCTTCATAATCTAATTCATTTACTTCGATTGCCTGACTAATTTCAGCATAAAAAATGTTGCAATAATGAAGAAAGGCAAAATCAACTAAAGATCATGGCCGATGCAGAACTTCTAGTAGGTCTTCACAAAGGAAAATTTCGACAAAATGCGATAAATGCAAATATTTTGTATGCCGAGACCATTTGACAATAAAAAAGTGTAATTTATAATAATTGTGAAGATAATAATTCTTTTTTAGAATTCAAATTTTCGTTTGTTATATTTTTGTAATACCAATACAAAATATAGAAGAACTATGGACTGTAGTCAAAAGAACATGGAATGAAAATACGAAATGTTATTCCTGACTTTAATAATAAGAGCATTTTTGTATTTTTACTGTGATCTTTAATCATTTATTCTTTTAATAATAAACAACCTCTGTGCTAAATATCATTCAGTTAATCCCATTATTTTTTAAAGATTCGATTTCAGCAACCGAGCTCTGCTTCGAGCAAAGTGCCACGTTTATAAATGGATAAATGGCGTGTTGATATATTTATTTTATTCATAAGTAAGAATTCAGTAAAAAATTCGGAAGTTATGCTTGACATTGTTTGTTTTTTCGGGGTTCTGTTTGCCCTTTGCGTTGTCCTACTTAAAGAAGATTACACAGTTTAATACACACATTCTGAAATTGGCCCGTAACTCTTATTTACGGCACACAGAAATGAAGGTCGCTATCGATTTGCCATTTCGGGAAGTCATTGAATTTCAAATTTTTGGCAACAAAGTTCGCGAGCACGCATAACTGGATAATGAGTTTATAATTTTGCATAAATAAAATATTGAATTTTTGATGCTCTTTCAAAATGTACAAAATATTGATAGAATTGTACAAACTAAAAATGATCAGCAACTTCACTAATGCAAGTAAAACATTCAAACAGGAACAAATTTCTATTACATACAAATATAACGTCACGCTATATTCCACTCAGTGAGGTAGCACGAACGCAAAAATATAGTCAACCAACAACCAATCTCCTCCAAACATTTATAATTCAACACACCACTCCCCACGTCCACATTCATAGTGCGAATCATACATGTTCGTCTATTCTTCACATTCGGAATCATTCGTTAACGCAATAAACCATCAATCATACCTAACCACTTATTCCTCGAACGCATACGGAATTGTTCACCTTCAATCTCACCTACATATATTAGTTTCACCAACCTTTCATTTGACATTCGCTCAAAATGTCCAAACCACCTCAACTGACTCACTCCCACTTTCTTAACAACATTCTCCCCATTCTCACATTCACCATACATCAATGTATGTTTTTCTTTTCTATAATATCTCATTTCTGCAGTTATACGTCGTTCATACTTCTTCATCCATACCCAACATTCAAAACCATACATCAATATAGGAACAAATACACCATTTAGGCCTGTATCCAAGGTGATAGAAATCGGTAGGAGTTCTCGGATATAGTTCTCGAATAGAAAACTCGGATCGTGAACACTACCAGCTCGGACAAAAAAATCGAATAGAAAACTATAATGAAAATAGCGTTATGTCCCATTTTTTTTCGTACAAGTTGCTAACTTTATATTGATGTTACCAAATTAAAATTTTGACGTTAGATGTATGATAAGCTGAAAAATTTGCAATCAAAACTGAAAATCAGCATTTCTAAACCGTCTCTGAAACATGAAATATATTTTTTATTTACTTATACCAGAATAATTTATTAGTTTTTAGTATCGATAGAATTGACTGAAGCTAACTTCATAAATTCTATTAACATGATATCAGCAGTCATACAAGTTTACTGTTTATGATATAGAATTATATCCGAGATCTAGGACCAATTTCTATCACCGCCTTTATAAACACTCAATCGAGCATGTCCAGATACATTTACGTTTCAAGAAAATGTACCCAGAGCACCCAATACCTCACACCCTACAGACACCCGCCTTTCAATCTTTCGGTCAATATGTCCATCCCTCGAAAACATGCTACCCAATTTTACAAATCCATTCATTGTTCCAATCTCACACCATTCACCGAAACATTTCAATCAGTCACCAAATCATTTTTTCAAACACAAACACTTTAACATTTATTTACATTCAATAACAGATTTAAACCTTTCCCCTTTTTCCTACTTCAATTATACTCATAATCATTCTTCTCAATTGCTCTTCTATTACAAATGCCATTCAATTTGAATTTTAATTAAGACAGCAGCTGGAGAAATGTGCATTATCATGAATCTTCCTTCACTATCAACTAACAATTTTGAGGGTTATAATTAGACTACACACTCGGAATGAGTACACGGAATAATGATAAACTTATTTATTTTTGCTTTTAATCTTTGGGCATCAATAATTTTCATGTCGTTCTCTCGAAACACAGTCAATACTTTCCAAAGAAATGATTAGAAACTACTGTTTACAATTGATAGCACAAAGCATTTAATTACTAAAGCAATAACTGTAATTATATCAAAGCATAATGCTAAACGAATATGGGTCAGCGTTGTTAAGTAGTAGAATTCCAAATGGATATTCTATTAAATGAATCATAAAATCAGGTCATAATCAATAATACCATTTTCCGAATGAAATGTTTTCAATATTCAATCTATGAAGTGAAACTTCACCCACGTAAAAATTTATGAACTAGAGCAAGGAATGTACATATAAGAGAAGCTAAAATGTCATTCTATCTTTTGTTTAAAGAGTAAGTTTATAAATGCCAAAGTTTGGAAATGTGCCATAGTTGTAAGTTTCCTGGCAATTGAAACTAGAAAGTTGAATGAAAATTTTTGTTGGTAATACAATAATGAAAATTTCGTGTATCACGATATTCATCTGTTATGAGTCAAGGATTCCCGAAGAGCACATTGGTGTCAACAATTTTAGTGGGGCTACACCTAAAATTTTAGTTAGTATATATGAAATTTGAATACCACACTGCTTTTGGATGTTGTACAGAAGGAACAAAGGGATCAACAAATTATAGATTTCAATATCTATTAACATTTTAATTAAATAAAGAAGGGAAAGGTTTACATCTGTTATTGAATGTCGATATTTATAAAGTGTTTAAGAGGAATAATTTAATGATTGATTGTAATGTTTTAGAGCATTGGTTCCTAACTATTTCGAAGTCAGAAAACTCTTTTAATTTTAGCAACAGTCTATATTAAAATACCGTTTATTAAAAATTGTATAACAGCTTGTTCCATCCGAGCCGTTTGAATGCTACTTTTGAAATGTTCAATTATTGTCTTCACTAATATAATTATTTTACATCAAAAAAGTTAAATAGTTTGTTGTAGAGGAAAAAATTCTGCAATTATAGACACTAATATTTTTATGCACATGGGAATGGGAGCTCATGAAATGGAAATGTACTATTGAGCTATGTCTTGACGGCTGGTAACCGCATTTCATACGAAAAAATATATCACCTACCGAGATCTGCGTAAGCAGAGTGCCACACCCACAATGGGTAAAAGGCGTGATGATATATTTATTTATTTTATTTAATATTTTCAATTTTACTCTACCTGGAATCGAAAAAATACGGATATGTTTATTGGTAATTTCCTCAAAATCATCACTGCTTCGTTTCCCAGAACAATTATAACAAGTTCACACAACACTATTGTTTCGAAGAACATCGGTTAAGAACCACTGCAATTTAGAGAATGGTGTGAGATTAATTGAAACAAGTTAATGAATCAAACAGTAATAAATTTTCATGGACAGTTAGTCACAGATGTTCCTGATAGGATGCATAAAAATATTTGTGCCATGATTCACTAGACGGTTGCTAGACATACTGAATAAAAATTCTGTGAAAACAGCGCGTGTAAAAATAACACTCCGCGAAAATAAAATATGTGGAGCTGTTGAAAACTGGATCATGGGAATGAGAGCTCATGAAATGTAAATGTACTATTGAGCCATTTCTCAAACATGCAACTGTAAAGGAAGTGGTGTCTAATTTGAAAGTTTCTGATGCATATTCTACTTACCGATTGCTCTGAAGAACGAACAGAAGATAATGGTTAAGAGTACAAAGAGCGTGTTCCAGTCGTGGTGTTTGTTGACTGTGGCGACGCCGAGGAACATGAAAATAATCGTTTCCGATGAACTGCTCAACATCTTCATAGCGTATTTGATTGTAGTGTGGGACTTGTGCGATATATTGGACTCCACGTAGTTCTTCATCGTTATACCGCAGAAAGTTATACTGAAAGACCACAATACCCAAAATCATTAGTTTTTCCTTTCAAATATTGGTGCTTGAAGAATTATAGAAAAACATTTTAACAAAAAATTAAACCGATAAAAACTAAAAAGCAAAAAATAAAATAAACCTTTTATTTAATAATTAACCCTATATTGCATACTGTTCCCGATCGGGAACATAAAATTTAAAATTCTTCTATGCTTTCCTTATGCAGTTTACATTCATGGCAATCATGTTGTAACCATTTGGGAACATTATATAAACTTCGTCAATACCAATTACGTCATTTCTCCCAATGTGACCAACAAAAAAAAAAAAAATTTGAAGTGGAAAAAGGATAATTACAGAAACTGAGATAGAAAATGTAAAATTTGAAGAAAGCAGCTTATTACCTGCTGATATATTACAGCTAAAAACACCTTTACAAAATTTCCAAAAATTATTTTTATTTGATGTTTTCCTAGAAGAGGTTATTTATCAAGCAATTTTATATAGTACACAAAGACGACCCAATAGACCAAAGTTCTATTGTAAGTTGAATTTGTCCATAATGTTCGCAACAGTGAACACAACTTAAAATTTTTTTTATTTTAAGAAAAAAATTTATGTAACACACTTAGTTTAAATATATGAATATTACTTTTGTGAAAAATAATTATTTTGAGCCCTTAGTTACAAAAAAAATCATTCTTGCAATAGAGAGTTAAGCTCCTGAATTAATGTAAGTAAATAAACGTGAATAAAGTTTTATATTTTGACTGCATTTCGATTATATTATAAACCTCCTCCTTTTTTCGTTGGTTAAAAGTGCATATAATAAATGGTAATTTCCAAAAGAAACTATAAGTTATGTAAGTAAACCTTGGAAAGAAAATCCATTTAATCAGAAAATGCATTATTTATACCAACAGGCTTTGCACAAAATATCTAATATTATTGAATAGAGAGACACATAAAATATTACTCCGCATAAAGGGTAAGTATCAAAATATTGATATTCAATTTATTTTGAAGATTTTAAATGCATATTATACGGTCATAAATAGTGAAACACATCAACCTTCTTTAATATTTATTACTGCATTTGAATATTAAATATAATAATAACTATGCTTTTACGAGCACTGTATTTTAGTACCATTTTACTATGCATTTCCTTTATATAAAATAAAATTTATCTGAAAACATAACCAAACCAGAAATATCAATTTAGTTCAGTGTATTGCCGTAGGATGGGATGTTATGCCCCCTGGCGGAAAATATACGAATTGTAAATAAAATAAAAAAAATGCCTCATATTTCAATATGGCTCCTCAACAGTAGTGTATTACTTTCTTGGCTTTTATATAAATAACTATTGTTTGATTTGACATTTCGAATTATAATTACTGTCAAGAAAACACAACTTTTGTCACTTGTACACAAACAAATTATATATATGTTGGCAAAAAAACGTTTGCGAATTAAATTTCAAGACACTAATTTAAAATGAGTTTCTTAATTTCGTAGCCCACTTAACAATGTTTTTTTATTATTTTTTTATGAAACTTTATCTAAATTGAAGACTATCTACATTTTTAAAAAGTTTTAATTGTTATTCATAAGCCACAATGATTTTTTTTAAATGCTACGACGTCATTATAGAGGTGTTGGCGGATCTCAAACAGTAGAGATTTAAATAATTTTTGTAACATAAATGTTCAATTTTATTGTAATAATAATAATAAAATAAGTAAAAAAATATATGAATACAATTATTTACAATCTGTACTGTTTTAGATCCAGCAACATCTCTACAATGACGTCACAACTTAAAAAAAAAATCATTGTGGCTTAATGAGTATACTCAAAATGATTTTGGAGAAGACGCACGTCATCAAAAATATTACTAGATAATGACGTCACTATGCAACAACGTTTATATGGGAGACTATTTTTTGTTGAAATGAAAATGCAATGCGTGTTGCATCACACGTGCCGCCATTTTAGTCGTGATTTGTTGCAATAAACACAATATATTTGTACATACATATTTATAAAACACTGGATCACGAGGAGCACAAATTTTAACTACACAGTAAAGTCTGACAGTAAAGTGACAGTTCGATATGAATTTTGTATGTAAACGTGATCATTTGCCAATAGCAACAACATTGCGAACAAAAAATGAACTAGAATTATTTATAATAATTTAAAATTCCATTAAATGAATAAAATTGACTATAAAATCACTGTGCATTGAATTAATATTAACTTTTCTTAACGCTAGTATTTTTTACGTTGTTTTATTTTAAACATTAGCAGACCTTAATAAACTTTACCAGTTATTTTTCACTTTATAAAGTTTTTTTTTCAGGTTGATGACGTGCGTCTTCTCCAAAATCATTTTGAGTATAACAATTAAGACTTTTTAAAAGTGTAGATAGTCTTCAATTTAGATAAAGTTTCATAAAAAATAATAATAAAAAAATAGTGAAAGACCCCCATTGTAAATGTGAATGACTCTCAAGTGAAATGAATGGATACTTACGCCAAAATTCCGGACATGTGGAAGATCTCAGCATTCAAATAGGCCAAATAAGCCATCACAAATATAAAAATAGGTTCAATCACTCTCACTTGATCCGTAAACCTGGTCACAAACCCGGTGGCGAATCCCCAGATCACGCCTATCACAGTTCCCCCAATCGCGACCACGAAGAACGACCCAAATCCCGACAACACGTCCGTGTAGATGATGTTCTGGTAGCCCATCTCGCTGTACTTCTCGAACATGTGGTAGAGCACGACGGTGACGGCGTCGTTGAGCAGCGACTCGCCGAACACCACGATGTAGAGGATCTCGTTCACGTGGATCTCCTCGAACACTGCCAGCACGGCCACGGGGTCCACCGCGGAGATGAGCGCAGCGAAGAGGTACATGTGGAGCAGAGGTGTGTCGCAGCCGAAGAGTTGAGTTTGGCCCACTGCCCACAGCGATGTACCTGCGACAAAGATGCTTATATTAATTTATGTGTAGTTTTACTACTTTTATGTCCCGTATTATAAAGAAATTTAAACTCCAGTTAAATTTACTTCCATACTAAATTTACATCAGTTATTCAAATAACAATGAAATTTTTGATAGGAATTTAAGTAAGTCATAGAATAATGATGTGCACTTGTTAAAAACAAATAAATTTGCTTCAAAAGTTAATTTAAGTGATTATTTTTTGACGTTTCTTTAAACCAATGAAATGCTTTATTGTATGTCACGTGTCTGCGTTTTAACCAATCCTGTCATTATTATACTGAGAATAATGCTCTTGTGAATATTCCCGGCAATATTCTTTGTAGCTTTTTCGTTTTTGTTGACAGATGTCAGATGTCAGATAGTTATCATCAACACAGGTAAAAATGAGCAAAAAAGATAGATTTAGTGACGTGTCTGATGATGAAATAAAAAAATAATCTAATTAAATATAACTCGAGAGATCGATAAATTAGAAAATAATTCTCCAGTATCTGTCAAATTATTTTCAATTTATTCTCACTCTCTTGTTATATTATTACTGACATTTTTTTACAATACCGGACATTACAAAAGAAATATTAAATTTATATGATAAAAAATTCTGGTTTACCAAAATCATATTATTTGGCCCAGTTAAAATCATACAAAAGTAAATTGCTTAATTCGCCATATTTATGTCTTCAGTTGTATTATTTTTTCTTCCCGTACATACATATATGTAAAGAACGTATTATGTTTATATTACGAGATTTTGGGAACAATTCATCAACAGTAAGTGATGGATTATTTGAAGGCCTATCAGGGTTTTTCAGCATATCTTAATAAATAAATGAGATAGATTAAATGTATAAAGTATATAAGTATTTGCAAGTAGGTAAACTATTATTTACTATGTAGAATTAACCCAAAAGCCAAATATTTGGAGCTGCGTTTGGACCAATAGGGAAATTGTGAAACTTTCGAAAATGTTGCCATTTTAAAAGTACTATCTAATATATCGACTGATTCTTACATATATGCGAATGTTCTAATTACAGCAATAAAGGAAATATGAAAAAAATATTCTTCTATCATTTCTATTTCAAAACATTTGCAACGTCAATAATACCTCAGAAATAAGCAACCACATTCGGTCCAATTCACTATCGAAGTTGATATCTTAGCAACTTGCTAATGGTGACAAAATCATATTGAAATTTCATGTTTAATAGCGATATTTTATTAGCTGTCAGAAAACGATTTTGATTGCAATTAGCAAATTGTTACGAAGTAGCTTTACAAGAGTAGGTCCTATTTTATCCGACAAAATCCAAACCTCTTTTATTACCTTCGAATATCGCACGGAATCATACAGATTTGTTACGAGTTAAAGGATAAAATTTTCACTGAATACTGGTTGACAAATGGAAAAGGATTTCAATCCTTGTGAGTTATGCCCGATATTATCGCATATCACTTGTCATAGCCAACTGTGTCCCCATGCTAACTTATATATGTATATTAAAAAGAATGAATGACAGTGAAATGAACAAATTCATGTTATTTTTCAGACTTATGTAATGCTGAAAATGTATGGAATATCCAATACGAGAGAGACATTAATATTTTGTTTTCTAATTCCTACCCACGAAAGACGTGATTTTTTCTTAAACATTACTTTTCGTTACGGTACGTTTTTCAAAATTTTATGGTTAATACAAACTTTTTAACAAAAAATTAAACCGAGGAATAAAGAAACTGAAAAGCGTAAAATAAAATAAACCTTTTCAGTTTTAATAACTAATACAAGTAACTAATTTTGAGTCGGCGCCAAACAATTAAGGAACGCCGACTCAATAATAGTTACTCACATTAGTTTAGGAACTTAGTTATTAAGACTAAATATTATTATTTTAACTAATTTTAACATGTAGTCGTAAAAACCTTAATACAAAAAAAAAATGTTTATGTATTGGCCAGACAAAAGCTGAGAAACTAATTTCAGTAATTTATGGTCTTGTTCTTGAACCACATTTTTTCGTATTCTCAATATGAATTTAAGAAAAAATATAGGAAGGACAGACTACAGCATAAACAATGAAATACATAAGGTCAAACGTCTAAACTTTCGCAGCAAAATGGGTGAGCCGAAGCTTTTACCATCCTTTTCGGATAACCTTGGCCCTGACCTATATTCCTCGCTAAATTTCATCCTACTTCTCACATTGCTGATACATCGTTTTGTAATAATAATTTTACGTTTCACTTATTTATTATGTCTTCGTGATAATATTTATTTATTTATTTAACAACCACTCAATAGAATAAGTAAATATCCCAATTATTGAGGGTTGGAGAAATAATGAATACAAAACATTTTTTACAACACAAATAGAAATATGTAGTATGTATCAAACATACGATAAAAAGAGTATTTTACAAACTAAAAAAAAATTTAACAGGACATTTTTATATTTACATAAGAATCACAAAATAAATCAAGATCAAAATGACATTCAATTTGATTAAAGATGAAGCATAGCCTTCTAATGGGAGCATATAATTCATAATTAGTTCTCAAAGTTGATGTAAGAAACGTGCATTTAGATCTGGAAGAAAGACGTGGAACATTAATATTAATTCGATTTAGGCTTGATCGTCTATTTTGTTACATAGTAACTTATGTAAATAAAGAATTGAATGGATATTACGCCTACTTTCAAGGGTAAACATATTTAAGCCATGCAAATTTGATGAGTATCTATACGTTAAGGAATTGAATGAATGAGAGAATTTTATTGCACAGTATCTTACAAACTTCCTCTGTATCCATTCAATTTCAATATTATGATTGTTGTAGATTGGATTCCACACTACAATACAGTATTCGAGCTTAGAACGAACAAAAGAGTAATATAGGGATTTAAGAGTAGAGACATTATGAAAATAATTAAAAATCCAAGATTTTTGAATGAGCTATCAACAAAGTATTCGACATCTGATCCAAAAAATAACTTAGGATCAAAGAGAATGCCAAAATCCTTATATATTATAACTCTTTCTAGCAACGTATTTCCCATTCAGTAAGAGTAATAATGCGGACTATGCTTCATCGAATATGTTATAATTTTAGATTTATTAAGTATTGAATGTCAAAAGTGAGAACTAAGACCAAACTAGTAGATTATTAATGTCTGATTGAAGTTCAAAATAATCATTATCTGAATTTGATGACCTAAAATAGTTTTAAATCATCGGCGTATAACAATGCATGAGACGAATGTAAACAGTAAGTGATATCATTAATAAATAAGTTTAAAAGCAAAGGACCTAAGTTAGATCCCTGCGGCACTCCAGAAAAACGTATGAATATGGAATTATCCTCAATCTTATCTTGTTTCCTGATGTGGGAAATATAAAAATTTATGGCGACTAATCTACTTTATTGCGTATCTAATTGTAAGACTTAATTAACTGAAAGATGTTTACGTTATAGTCAATATTTTCTAATTGAATAGGTCTTCTATTACTCCGCCGAAATATTCGTCGCAGTAACTTTGTTAAAGCAGAAAATTTAAAGAGGGATATTTATGTTTGTTATTTCCATTCATCATGTCTATAATAAATAAACAAATACAATGAAAAATCATGTCGTTGACAAATGGTTACAGTGATTCTGAAAACTGCGCAGAATTTTATTTTATTTTGAACTCAACACTAAAAAAAATCATCTGTTTTCACCGACAAACAACGGAGACAGCTTGGAATCATTTTTCATTCTTAACAAAATTTAATGTACGCCTCGCTCAATAACTTTTACTAAGAATATTCGATAATAGTTTTTTAGACAATGAAAATAAATAAATATATCATCACGCCATTTACCCAGTTTCGATGTGGCACTGCAAATTAAATTATTAAAAAAAAAAATTTGTATAATAATTATTTGCAAAATAATTTAAGAACATTGTACAGCGCTAAAACCGAGGCAAAACACTTCTCTTAAAACACTCAAAAACAGAGCTCGTGGAACAGCCATTGATTTTACTCATGTAAAGTACAATTCATCAACATCACAGTGCATTAGTCCAAACAAATATCTTTTTAAAATAATTATAGATTCGTCGTTAGCCAGTTAATTTGTTTTCTCTCCCGTTGGTAAGTAACATGAATTAATAGTGCAGTAGCTGGTGTTAAATGGGTAATTTACGACTAATGTCTGCGAAGCTCGAATTGAGAGTCCACCGCTTAGAACCGGCGTACACCGACATCATTTCATTTCACATCAGATGCCATTTAATTAAATTGTTTGAAAAATTACAACGGGAATCATGTTACACTTCTTGGTAAATAGAATGATAATTGACTTGTATCAGACACAACATACACAGTAAAAAATTTATAGTCAGAATTGACAAAATTTTTAGTTCCAGACGGTTCACCGTTAATATTTGTTAATCTAAGAATTTTTAAATTTGTTAGCATCAAATTATTTTTGTATTTTTCGTAACTATACTATAGTTATTTGTCAAACTAGAGAGGAAATACATTTTTTGTAAATAGCATTCATATTGGTAAAACTTTTATATTTTCCTCTCTAGAAAGAAAAAATACATTTTCCTCACTTCTTAGGGAGAAGAACGGTGGAGCTTCCAGGTATGTCGTGAAAAAAATATATTTGTGAATATAGTAATTAAAAACATTTATTTGTATGTGCTTTTGACTAAATATTTTAGTAATTATATTGAACAGAATAATAAATCATAGTTATTATAAGAAATTAAGTTGTTACAAAGGATAAAATCTTTCTTTAACAATTTCAAACTGATAAGTTAGCTAAATTTTACTTTGTTCAATCTTATAAATCCAGAAAATTAATAAAAACAACAATTTTTCTTGTTAAAAATTCAGAACTGACAAAATTTATATTTTACACATGTCATATTTGTTCAAATTGTTAATTCTGCACAATGTATTTGTTTTAATGAAGAAATAATGGAAATCTTATGAACTCATCTGTCAAACTTGAATTATAAAACTAAAATTTAGAACAATGTATTTGTCAAAATTAACTAAAAATACTTAACAACCTTAAAAACACAGAAATTTTGTGTAAAATTACTAGTACAAGTTTATTGATCTACAAGGTAACCTAATATTCAAATTTTTCTCATTAAAATATTATTCGAATCCAGTGCTAATCCTACTATATTCAGGTGAAACTTTTAATTATGGATTTAACTACTGATGTGCTGTTAAAAATGAGATCATTTAACCTTGTCTGTAACATTGTATTAAAATTTATAACATCCGTTGTATTCTTTTTGTTTATGTGTACTTCTGCAGAATTAATTAAATATGATTATTCCCGTTGGCAAATAACAAAGAAGCAGAAAAAACTCATAAAATATAAATCATTTCTAGATACTTTGTGCTTTGATTTCGCGATAGGAAGCTTGATTTAACCTCCGACATTTTTCGAAATATTGATATTGAAACCGTTAGCTTTATATCACGCATATTTTCATTGAAACATAAAACGACTCGTCATAAACACGACATTTTCTATTTTATGTTATTTGCGTCCCGAGAGCAGCAACAGCAAACAGAACATACAACACCTGAAATGTGTTGACACTACTTGACAGCATACAAACCTAACCTATATGTTTGTGTATTTGATACAACCGTAGCCATATTAAAAATAGAATTCTGCTGGCGATGATTCGCAAGGGAATTGTACAGAAAATCGGATAAAACTAACTCAATACAGATTCATATACCGATAGAAAAATTTGACTCACGGAATATCCTCACTTAAAATTGTAATATTTTTTATTACATTTCTTTATAATATAAGCGCTAAGAAACCCATTGTAGCAGAGCGCATCGTCAGATCTCTAATATTTTTCGAGAGACGTCGATTTTTAGTATTTTTCGAAGTGCAAATTTAAGGGCCTGTAATTCAAAAACTACACGAGATATCTAAAAATTATCTTCAGTTTAGCGTTTCTGGTGCCTTATATAAAAAATTAGCAAATTTTTAATATTTTGAAATTTTTTTGTATTTTTGTTCAAAATTTCGATCGGCGATAACTCGACAAATATTAAAGATACAGATTTACAGTGTTCACCAGTCGATTCAGCTCGTCGAAATACATAAGTATGCAAAGTTTCATAAAAATCGCTTTACGGGATGGAAAGTTAGAGCAAAAAGCTTGAAAATGGCGTTTTTTGTCCTGAAAGTCAAGGGGTACCCCTTGACGTTTGGCCTGCATTTTGGCATTTTCACACTTTTTGCTCTAACATTTCAACCGGTTGTCCGAATTTTCTGAAATTTTCAGGGTTTATGTATTTCGTCGAGCTGAATCGATTGGTGAACACTGCAAGTCTGTATCTTTCATATTTGTCGAGATATCTCCAATCGAAATTTTGAAAAAAAATTCAAAATTTTCAAAATTTACTAATTTATTACAAATAGCACGAAAAACAAAAAACTGGAGATATTTTTCGATATCTTGTATAGGTTTCGAGTTACAGCCCCTCAAAATTGCTCTTCGGAAAATATAAAAAATCTCCATATCTCGAAAAATATTAGAGATATGATGATGCGCTCTGCTGCAATGGGTTTCCTGGCGCGAATATTATAAAGAAATGTAATAAAAAAAATTTACAATTTTAAGTCATATTTGCGGAAATTTCAGTATTTTGAAAAATATTACAAATCGCCATGTTTCGATAAATATAAGACATATTACGATGCGTACTACAGCAATGAGTTAAGGAACAAGTCATACATATTCAGTTGGTTTTATTTGTATAAGAAAGTAGTGTGGTGCCCACACCAGATTTTTTAAATTTAACTTTAGTCTAAAGTCTAAATGTACAGACTTCCTTAAAAGTCAGACTTCTCAGGAACTTATATCGCAATATTGGTTTGTTGAGGTAAATCGATAATGCGACCTGTACGAAAATATTTTGACATTTAAATGTAAGAAACAAAACAAAAATTCTTGGAAACTATACCGGGTCACTTGACATATGACACATTTTAGTTTTGTTAATCTATTGGCATTAATCATTGATATCAAATACTTTTTACCTCCCGCCTACCTCTAGGTAAGGGAGGTATTGTTTTTGGTCAAAAAATTGGGTAGTGAGTTTTCAATGAATAAGCACGTTTTAGGGTCCCTACAATACGATTTTACTATTTTCGCGATGATGTCTGTATGTATGTATGTGTGTAGTCTGTGGCAATTTTTTCGTCTCGCATAACTCAAATACTATAATACCAAAAAATACAATTTTGTGAATTATTGCTTCTTATATTTAAATGAAGAGCTGATTAGATTTTGGATAAAATTGGTCAACCGGAAGTAGCAGTTTACTTGAAGCCCTTAACAGTTTTTCGTGAAAAACACGGTTAAAATTGCTTTTTCAACAATTTATGTTATTTTGAAAGTTGAAGAATATTTAATTTGACATGTGTTTTGATTACACCAATTTTATTAATTTTCATTAGATTTAGAGATAATTAAAAATAAAGAAATTAGATTTCACAAATCTTGCATTCCTAGTACACCATGGAAACATTTAAAAATTTTCAATTTATTTACGAAATGTGACACATGTCATTGTGATTGTGAAGTTGTATTCTTTTAGTGAAATATATGTCAAAAAATTAAATAAATATACGAAAGAAAATAAAAATTCTCAAATATAATTAGAAAATAAACAAATAAGAAGGTATGTTTCTGTATCATCAAATACTATTTTGTACCGTTTAAGAGTAGTATTGGGCGGGAGGTTATGTGCTGGCCACATCAGATTTTTTTATATGTAAATATTTCAATTATATTTTCGGTTTAAATAACATAGGTTACGTTTAATGTTTAATATTTATTTTATTGGATATTAAATTAAATTTAACAACCAAAGGCCGCTGTACCCTAGATTACAATTGTTAGATACCTCTGCTTATATGGCTTCACCTATTCATGAATAGTAATTATTTGAATGGTTCGTAATATCAGCAAAATCTGATTAAATACTGTATTGTTATATGCAAATGCGGTCAACACAGTTCGGTTGATAACAGTGTTAATCCAATTTCAATATTCAGACCTTTCATTTGGTTCGCTAGTCGCTCTAGTTATTCAGAAACAATTAAAAACTTGGAAACAGATGATTTGGATTCAAAATAAATACAGGGTGATTCATAACATAAGCAAAAGATTTAAAGTGTAGCTAGGAACTCCAAAATAATAAACTTTTGGCAAAAATTCAATAAAAAGAGTTACAGCAAATTAAACTTGAATCACATAATGAGCAATCATTATAAACTTTCAGCAGCATTTAAAGAAGGGCCTTAATTTAATGCCCGGTTGCACTTTGTTTAAATAAATAAAAGCAAATCGAAGTTATATGTCATATGGAGTAATTGACATTGATGTCAAAAATTAGATATGCTTTTATTTATTTAAACCAAGTTTAAAATATAACTAACGTTGGTGCAACCAGACATAAGAGCATTTAATTTGCTTTTTGTCAAAAATTTTGAAGCCTAGCCGCTCTAGAATAGGCTGGGTGAGCCCCAGTAATGTATTATTTTCAGGTCATGTTGGGTACAATATTTTTTTGCGGTTCTGAAAAATCAAAATAATAATTCTTACATTTTCTTGTAATATTTGACACATGATTGAAAAATAAATAAATAAATAATGGGAACAATCATTTAGGGATTGGAAAGTACTTTCCGATTCTTTATAGACAATTTTCTGAGCTAACGAAGGAATTTCCGATCAAAAATGCGATCAGAAACAGTTCATTTTCTGAGTGATCTCGAAAAAAAAAAATTATTTTGAGCGTCCTAGCTACATTTTCAATCTTTTCCATATGTTATGAGTCACCCTGTATTTTTTGTACTAATAGTTTTTATCAAAATCTACTTGGTTAATAATAGAAAGAATATTCTTCAGTTTCAGTTACTCGTACAAAACTTTTTTAATTTTATCAACATTTTGATTAACGTGTCAGCCAATTAAGATACAATTATTATAATGATCTATTTAAACTTAGTACTTGTATCATTAGCTATGACAACGTAGACTTTAATTCATCTCAATGATAATCAATGTTAATTAATTTTTTTTCAAGATTTTAAGATCTATGTAAAAAGTATTTTAATTTATCAGATTTCGATGTCATTTGGTATTGACTTCGTAAGCTTTGGGTATAAGTTTATCATTATATCCCTTGGAAGAATTGTAAGTTTAAATTGTTCAATACGCGTTCATTCTTCACCTTCCAGGGGCATTTCATGTGCTGATCTCCACGGCTAAGTCTAGAATATTAAGGAAGTTGTACTTACCGATGGTGAGCGTATTGAAGATAGTCCCAATGACAGCAAACAGAAGAATGGTCCCCAAATGGTCGAAGAACAGACGGTTAGGCATAAAGTATCCGGCATCGAGGATGATGGGCGGCAACATGTATAAGAAGAAGGTGTCTGGGGTTAGTGGTGACACGTGTACGCTGTCCGTGGTGTGAAATAGCAGCACGCCGATCACTACACCCACCACGATCAGCAGACATGACTCGGGGAACATGTGGCTCAGTCTGGGAGTCATGTGGAAACCTGGAAGATATGTACAAATTAGTCAAATGTGCAAATAAGATTCATATTAAAATATACGACTGAATTTAGGCTGGCAAAATTTGAGGCACATCGCTTACCAAGGAACTTTATCAGGAGAGAAAAAATGAAGCAAAGTTGTTCAACGTGTTAACCACGCTAGATAGAGGCTAAGAAATCTTCGAATGAAGATAAAAGCGGAATACTTTCAAGTTTGGAGCTTTGGACCGTGTCAAATTTTAAGACACAGCTTAACGTTGTATGTTTGATCGTGGGTAACTTCTTCGGGAGAAAAGGAAGATGTTAAGGTTACCCGAAAAATGGAAGGAGATGGGGTCAAGATTAATCCTTAACTATTTCTAAGTTTAAATCGTGTCAAACTTTAAGAATGAGTTTAACGTTTCCTCCGACTTTATAGATATAATTTATGGATTCACGAAAAGTTTATGATCATTTTTCACAGAACTGTTAGATATGAATTTATACCTCACGTTGTCTGTGGTTATCGATAAATATGAAAATGTGTTTATAATGTATTATGTATTCGTATTCCGTAGCAATAACAAACTTACAACAAGCAAATAAATAATGGTCCTAGAAAAAATAAGTTTCCTGCAATGGCAGACGAAATTTTAATTTTTATACTGGAAAAATCATGAACTATTGCCAAGACTTAAGCTTCAGAGCGATTTAATTATCTATTACAATTGTCACCTAAAATTATCAATCAATTGAGACATCTTAAAACTACCAAATTGTTCAAAGAACTTAATCGGAAATTAATTCAATATTAAAAACTAAAGTAGGTACCAAGTATATGTTGTATAATAAACTATATAATTTTTGTGTATATCTTAGTATACAAATATTGATATCATGCTATTTTCTATTTTGATAAGAGTACGATTAGGCGGTTTGATATTTCTAACAGAAAAAAGAGACAATGCAATTTACTAAAACCTATTAATTGTAAGTGGAAAGTTTGCAGATTGTAAGCTTCTCCATCGGTACTTATAAATTAACGCCCTAATTTGATTGGTGTAACCATTAGCGTTGGTTCCCATAAGACAAAACGCAACTGTTAATTTTAATTATTGCTAAAACAATTTATAATTAGATATACCGAATGCACCTTTTGGGTGTCCATTGTCTAAAGCAGTTCCCGGGATGATGAGAGGTACTGAATTCAAATCCCGGTAAATCTCACAATTATTTTCAGTTAAAAAAATATATTTGGAGTAAAAACTGCGAATAAAACCAGCTTATCCCTACTTCAAATAAACTTTAAATAATCATGATTATGTGATTACAGAATGAAGCCCTGCGATTGTGTTATTGATTCAAGAGCTTAGTATCGTTTCAAAATAATCATTTGGGAAATAGTCTAGAGGGCAACAGACATTATATCGTTTAATTAGGGTCTTAATTAAAATCCTTTGTAACCTAATCAGTTCTACCTACTACATATTTAGTAGCACAGACCCAGAGTAATTTGAGATGGAGATTCCAAATTCGGTGGTCAGTAGAACTCTCAATCTATTTACGCTTTCGCAAATTTAATTACACTAACATCTTTTAATTTATAATAGATTTTATTTTGTAATCCGATTTTGTGTAGATATGTTTTGTTCTCCTTTGTACACATGTAGATGAAGATTACAAAGCTGTTTAATTTAATAAAGTAGGTGGCTCAAGTATAAAAAAATCTCTTTTTAGTTTAATTAATTTTCCAAAGTAATGAAGAGGATTCTCACTTCGAGAGAAGCAGACGGATTCTGTTTGTACGTATACTGCAACTGTTACAACTTTTCAAGACTAACACGTCAAACCAAGTACTTGTCATCTTGAGATGGAAGTCCACCCGTCACGTGACTTTCATTTCTCTATCTCTACCACGCTGTGTTGGTTACAGAATATCTTTGTCTGTACTCCTTCCATACATTTTACTAGTTCTATGGTTAAACCTTTTTAACTTTTTGTTCTCATTGTAACTATGATTTTATTTTAATAGTATATTGCACAACACGCATAGAATATGTATGTATAAATAATATATAATATTTATCCAATTTGCAAACATAGTCTGCGAACAAAAAGCAATCCAATTACGTGTCCAGCTCTAGTTTAGTATGCTTATTTACTAAAAATAAAATAAGATAGAACTACGTATAAGATTATATTTGAGTAAATATGCGCCTCTTGATATAATTGACGTAGAACATAAAATTCCAGGGTTTACAAATTCTTCCACTTGCAAAGACCACTTTACTAGTGACTGCTCTCATGCTGTCAGCACAGTGTAAGTACAAATTTTATGACTCTGACGTATTTTGTAAAGAACTCTAATCATTTTAACTGCCGCACTAACAACGACTACACATTTTTATCTGCAGCAGAGAAATGCGAGTTGCAATGTAGTGTACTCAGCGCAGAGTTAATGACCGCGTATGTAAATATTTTGATTTTTACTTAAACGTTGCATTGTATGTAAATGCTTTTTAATATTACAAGTGTATTTATTTATCCCTTGAATATTATTTGTATTATTTAAAGTAAAATATAAGCAGTACCACTTTACATTTGTTTGTAACCTCTCTCAATTATATATCAATCCTATTCCAAATTCTTTAAAACCTCTTCGTATATTTTCATATCTAATTTTGAGGTTCTTGTTTGTTTCAAAGAAAACTGGCGGGGTATCACAAAATGTTTTAGGAACAGGACGTAGAGGAATCTTCGTTATCACAAATTATTACGATCGGTAATTGTTTTTCTCCAGATTCTGAAAAACCTGTCTAGAGGGGTATTAAATAAAATGTTTTAGGAGCAAGAAGTTGAGGAACGCAGTGATGAACTTTATTACAAATCGCTGCTATTCTTTGTCGAAACAATTACAAAAAAGGGAGGAACGTACTGTCAACCTGTCAGCGCCTAGCAGTGACAGAAAAGGGAGGAACAATATTTCTTCGTCATACAAGCAAAAGGAAAGGGAGCAGCAACAAAGTGATGATTTTCCTTCGTCAATGTAGTGATATAAAATAGAGGAATTAAATGATGACCACTTTTTATGAAAGAGAGGAACGAAATGACAACATTTTTTCGCCAATGCAGAATCAGAAAAAAAGGAATGTAATGACAACCTAACTTCCTTTAGTGATATGAAAAGGAGGAATGAAATGATGATCTGTCTTTATTGTAACAGTTCCCGGAAAGAGAGACTTATAAAATGACGACTTTTCTTACTACAATGATTTGAATGAATAGAAATTTGTGACGACCCCTTATTGACATGCAATTATATTAACTTTTCAAATAGAATTGTACCATATTATGTAATGTTAAGTAATTCCATTTGTCTTAAAAAATATATATATATATATATATATATATATATATATATATATATATATATATTTACATACAACATGTACATATTTTTATGAATGATGTAATAGATAATTTTACACGCTAAGATAATTGTGGTGTTAAATAAGTTTGCTTTAAAATTTGGAAATCATCAAAAAATTCTGATACTCCTCTTCGGTAAGAGGAAATACTGTTAATGCTGCATTATTAATAAACATGCATGAAAATTCTGGTTTCCCGCATTAAAAAAGAAAAATGGTAATTAAGGCAAAATTAAAAGTATTTCTGGGGTTAAATTAAGCTGTAACAGCACTTGCTACATGCTACATCCACCGCAGATACCTGACTCCCCGTTTCAGTAAATAAACTTGCGCGTTTTTTCTAATTAAGGGGTTGCAGAGTTTTGTTAAATTGGAATTTTTACGAGGGGAATGCGTTATCAGACGCAAACTCACCACCAACACTCGCCGGAATGAACTCCAACAAGGGTGAATCAGACATTCATTTTTTAATTAATGTAATACATTCTTGTTGAGATATTTATGAGATACTGTAATTAGAATTGATTGTAGACAAATAATTTATTCTGCTCGTGGCCTCATTTGCTCTGGAACATATCAGCTCTATGCTTTTGTATTATTTATTAGCTTTCTTCATTAATTATTAGATGTAAACTTTCCATAAGATTAAAGTTTTAAGCAAAATTGTAAGTTTTGTACTACGTTGTAGTTAAATTTTAAAACTAACCATTTTATATTTTAGACTCTTTTGATAGATGATGCATATTTACTCTAATAGATGGAGCCAGCTGCTGTAGTAGTGCAGAAGTTTAAACTTTATATTTCCAGTCAAATTCCATTATTAATATAAATATAATATTTAAAACTTCATTGATGAAAAAAATTTCTCTAGATAATTTGTCGAGGTATTTCAGAGCAAATCTAAAATGGTTTAAATGATACGATAAACTTAATTATTTTAATGTATTTTATTATTTTAATTATCTTTATTAGTTTTAGAGATCCACATTCTGAAAATTGTCTGATTTTCGAATTCTTTTTGACAATTTCTACTGTCCATAAAACCTGTATTTTTTAACAATTAATATAACACATTACATATTAGTCAATTAAAGTGTGCTTAATACTCTGATGACAACAGATTTAAAATATCTCTTTTAGTTTTCAAGATATGGCCCCTCAAACACTTTTTGGCAACTTTTTGCGTCATTCTCGCAGTATAAAATCGCCCAAATCTCGAAAACTAAGTCTCAGATATCGCTAGAAACAAATTTTTCATAAGTTTCAGGTCGGAAATAGGGTGATAGGGTCTATTAATCAAACTTCTAATTTTTGACAAAAATTCAATACATACCCCTTCAGATTTGACCGATTTTCGTCCATTTTCAGTTTTTTTGCTATAGAACTTTTCCCTGTGGAGCAATTTTAATGAAACTTTGCTTACTTATGTATCTTTTTACGATGAATCGAATGGTGTAGTCTGCAGATTTGCAACTTTAACCGTTTTTAAGTTATGGGACAAATCAAGTGATTTTTGACCAATATTTAAAAGGCTGTATCTCTAGAAAGAAAAGAGATACGAGACTGCGGTTTGAAAATTTGGAGGTTTCATGGCGAGAAAATACTACATGCAGTTTTTTTTTGACCCAAAAATTTTAATTTTTTGGACAATTATTCAAATTTTTCAGAGATACCTAAGTGTTTAGTTCGATATTCAAAGCTATGAATCGCGCTGTATATCATATTCCGAGATCTATTCTAAGCAGAGTGCCACACCTATAAATATGTAAATGATATGATGATGATTATTATTAATATTTTTTGTTTCGCGCCCTTAGAGTATATGGCACACTAGGGTGTTTCAAGGCATTTATTTTTCTAAGGTTGCAAGTCTTATTTGTAAAATTTAGTACCTGTACTTTTACTAGTTTTTTTTTTTTTCATTTAGGTTTAAGTTTAGCTTTCGTTTTTAGGATGTGCCAAGTTTTATTTATGTTTCAATTTTCTTTGTGTATTTGTTTTTGTCGTTGTTTCCTTTCCTGAGCGTATGTCCTTATCCAATTCCACTTTGTTCCTTTTTACGGTAATTACTACTGGTTTTACATGTATATTTTTCATAACTCTTAATTTGAGATATTTTGTGGGGAATAGATTCCTAGTATTCACCCTAGTTATTTATTTATAAATTTCATATTTTTTGCGTTTGTTGTCCGTGATTTCGATCCATACAATAATGTGATTTTTACATTACTGTTAAATAGGAGTGACGATATATTTATTTTATCAAATTTCTAAGCTGTTCAAATATTTAAAATTCTATTCATTTATTTAAATGAAAAGTGTCACTAGTAAATCAGATTTAATAAATATAAATTTTATTTGGTTATATTGCATAACATTATGCCATAGACGCGTCTAGTTTAATGTTCTTTATACATTACAAAAATTCAATACTTTATGGTTGTTGAAACGATGCTTATTTTAATAGATCATGCAACATTTATAAATACTCGTAACATGTACGCTCCACATCTGTTTGGAATGAGTGTTCAACGGCGCAAGAAATTCCGTACAGTCGACTAACAATAATAAAACAAATAATTTCATGCCTGATAGACCCTCAAGTAAACTTATTAAGCTTAGCCCCATCAAGGTCCCGCTCCACCTTATTCACTTCACGATTACTTAACCTAAAACCCAAAATATGCTTAACCTTTCAGCTAGATGACTGTTACATTTTATAGTTGCGATAAGCTAACCTAGCCCCTTTCACACAGCCTCCTTCGCATGGTTAGTCTAGTGAATTCAAGTGAAAAAAATCATTGGAATATTTAACCATGCGAGTCGCTATTATACTGGTTCAATCTACATCGCGAGTGGATTACTTCACGATCGTTGCTCGCTGTTATATGCTCAAGACAGGTTTATCAGCAAGCTGCAGGAAGGTTTTGTTATTTCGAAATCGGCACGTGCCAGAGAAAAAGCAAGAGCAATATAAAATTGTTAGGTTAGCGACCAAGAAGAGATTTTATTTTCTTCAACTAATATTTAGCAGCACTAAGTATTAAGGGCGCCAGATACTGGTGGCTCTCCAAACTTTGATGTTGAAAACTGGTTAGCTTTTTTATTTCTAAGGCCAAATTATTACACTGCTCAAAAAAAATCGAGCCACTTGGCCGAACCAAGAAAATGACTGTTTTTAAAATGTGGGGCATTTCTTTCAGGGACATGTTAACCAAAATCTGGAAATTCCCTCTGGAGATACATTCCTCCTCTACGTTCTCCAAAAATCCCGAAGAGATTCGCTCCCCCCGACCCCCTGGAAAATCGCTTTATGTGATGTCATGTCTGAGCAATGAAAAATCTCAAAGTTTGAAGGCTTGTAGCTAAAAAAAATCCTATCTTAAGGGGGTTGTTCGACTCGATTGTCACAAAGCCCTATTAATTTCCTTTTCAGAGCTGAAAATTTCGTCCTCATCGGTGAAGAATTGAGTGAGTGATCGCGTAAAGTAAACTTGTTACTTGTTATGTTTTCCAATTACCTCAAGCAATTGCTTTTAGGTAATAACAAAATATTTGTAATGTGTGGGTTAGACAATTTCACAGTTTTGATTTGATTATTTGAAACTTGTAAGGCTAACTTTGCAAATTGCACTGAATAGCTGAGTAGGTACTTGCATCTCCTGTTACTACTAATGTAAGTTTGCAGTCAAGTTAGTTGGAAAATTTATTCACTTTAATCGACGCAATAGTTGAAGCCTTATTTTATTAATTACGCTTCTATTATTAGAGAATTACATGAGTGTACTGAAACTAAATATGAACAGCAATTAATTTTTCGAATTTTTTAGTTTAGATCGAATGTTTAGTATTGTTTTAAATTTTGTTCGATCAGAGAATCAAGTTTCTTGGAGTAATAGTGAATTCGACTGTTAATATCAGTAAAAAATTAAGTATAATCTGCAAAACATGACCGATTATAAATTAAAAAATAAAAATAACAAATTTAATTCGCATGTTAATCACGTAATTGTATTTTACTGATTTGCATGTTAGTGTCGAGTATGAAAGCAAGCAGAGTAAGATTTAGCAAAGCATGCAAAGTTACTTGAAATTCTGCACTTTTATTACAGCTAATTATATAGTTACAAGCACGGAAAATTACTGCACTGTTCTTATTTTGTGTTTTTTGCTTTACACTTGGGTTTATTCTTCTGCCAAACTTTCCACAAAGTTGCGTTTATTTGGTAATTTGTACAAAACATTATTATGATTATTTACAGAACTTTATATTAATGACCAAAAAATGTCTTAATTTTTTTCGTAGTAAATAATTATATATTTTTCACGGCCATCATATATCTGTTTGAGTGTAGAATTCTGCTGTCGTAGATCTCGGTAAGTGATATATTTTATGCATGAAGTGCGGTTTCTGGACGTAACTCCTCGGTCTCTAAAGATGTCAGCCGAGGGTAACCACAGGAGTAATGTTGAAAGTAGACTATGGGAATTTAAAGATGAACTGAGTATCTATCTCATTATCCACAGTTCGATGCGTTTCTACGAAGCTATTTAATTTAATTATACTAATTGTTTCTAGGTTACAAATCGAAATACGTCCATGGGAAGTGTGGCTTCGAGATCACTAGTTTCACTTGTACCTTCTGGGTAACAAATATTCAAATAACTTTTACTTTATTCACATTGAAATGCACTACAATAGTATATTATTATATGAGGGATTATACACGAAGATGAAGATGAAGTTGGTTTTATATATATGAGAAAGTAGTGTGGTGCCCACACCATTTTTTTTTTATTTATAATTTCATTGTTCTGTAAAAATATTCATGCATAATTATTGAAATAAATTATATGATTATAAATTAAAAAGTAAAAGATTATGAACATGTGTATACCGTGTGTAAATATTGGCATAGACAATTAACATGTAAAATCAGATTTTTGTAAATAAAAAGTGTCCGGCAAAAAATTATGCATCAAAATTTTATATCACAATACTGCCAATATCCCTACATCTTATTTAATACGGATTAATTTATTTTGATACCACAATTTAATGAAATAAATAATAATAATTCGTAATTTTCCGCCTACTGTTTTTATTGCTACTGACGTAAAGTGCTTGCAATTTGTTTTAAATATTTTAATCTGTCACTGTCATCATGAATACATTAAATGTCGAGAACCGTGTAAATATTATTAGAATGTATTATGGGGGTGCAGTGCAAGACAAATATCTGAATTTTTCACAGGAATGAACGCTGAATGGTTTCTATCGTCAGAAATTGACAGTGACAGATTAAAATATTTAAAACAAATTACAAGCACATACGTCAGTAGCAATAAAAAGGGTAGGCGGAAAATTAGAAATTTTTATTATTAATTTCATTAAATTGTGGTATCAAAACAAATTAATCGGAATTAAATAAGATGTAGGGATATTGGCAGTATCGTGATATAAAATTTGGATGCATAATTTTTTGCCGGACTCTTTTTATTTACAAAAAAACTGATTTTACATGTTAACTGCCTATGCCAACATTTACGTGGGATACACGGTATCTATAATTGTTTTTCTACTCCTGTATATTATATGAATTTTATTTATTCCCATTATTTCAATTTTTTCGATGAATTATAGTACCTCCCATAATTCACTCTTCTCGACCAATCACAGAGCCAGAAATCCATAATTCACTGTTATTAAAAGGGATGTGGATCACCAAGCAACGGCCGCCTTCCAGTTGACATGTAATCAGTCTGTGTATTTTTATGTTGACGTTTTTCAAAGTGTGTTTTCAATAAAATTCGATCATTTTCAAAAGGGATTTTCGAATTTACAGGAGTAGAAAGAGTATAGTACTTATTATATTATGGTAATTATTCACTTGGATGATTTGTATTCGTGAATAATGAGTACCATAATTCCTCATATAATAATATACTATTGTTGAAATCAACAATTTGATCTGTATTTAAAACCAATGTTCTATAGTACAGGAATGCAATAAATTCAGCAATAATTTTCTGCTTAATTTAATTCGTATTATCTAATGTCCCATCGCCAAAGTTCGCGGAATATAAATCCGGAACCACGAATCCCTAGAAGCTAAAACCAAGTTGTGCAGAAACACGGACCATACAAAATAAAATAAAATTTCGTTTGGTAATGTCTTTAACATTGACCTAGTCTCCAGCTTGCTGCCGCGAGCTGCAAGCTCTTGTGAATCGATATCGTAGACTTTGACCTCTACACTCCGCATTGCTGTCGTCCGCAAACGCACACCCGCGTGTTGGTTACCGCTGGTTTAGCCAGAACACGTGAATGTCACATACATGAACATCGTTCATAAAGTTCATTGATTTTGTTTCTCTGAATTAATGATTATATTGAAATACTGCGGCACATTTTAAAGTCAAGTGAATCAATATTATGGTAATTTGTAGGTTAGCTTTTTTTACTATTTCCTAGACTTGTAATTGAAGTAGTTATTAATGTTTGATGAGCAAATACCAGAAATATTTCCATGATATCGACAGTAATGGACATAATTGTCATAATTTATCATTTTGGTCTTGTCAGAATAAACAAATAAATTTAACGGACTCGATATATTACCTTTTAATTAATTGATTCATTTGATGCACTGTACAGGAAAGTAACCAAATATGGAATAGGATCCTAATATGGAATACCGCCCATTTTCTTATTCTTATTTAGACTTTCATACAATTATTATACCTACTGCTAATTCATTTTTAAAACATAAGACTGTTACTAATTTATGTCAAAAAATCACTGATTATGATTACTAATAAACGTCTTTAATTTGCAATGTTAAATGGCGGTATTCCATATTAAGAGCATATTCTATTTGCTGTTCAAGTGATAAATATTACCAAAATAAAATGCCAGATATCTACATAAACTAATAATTTTAAATTATCGCACTCATTCATTGTCTGTAGATCAGCAAAATTAAATGTGATTCATCAAATTAATTATAACATGTGTTTGCAATTTTTTATATCTATTGTGTCCTTACACCGATGTTATGACTAGACGAGCAGATAAACTAGACGAATGACTAACTTACGTGTAACATACACTGAATAAGTTTAATTTTTTACAGACTAAAAAAGGAGAAGATTCTCATGTTCTCAAGTCTCGCTTAGTCCGATTTTGATGATTTTTTTTTATTGAATAGTTCGTCCATTTAAATTTTAAAAATGCCACCCCCAAAAAAGTAAAATAGGGGATGATTGTTAACTCACTGAATTATTAACTATTAATCGATTCAACCGCAATAACTTTTCAATGGATTATCCGATTTCGATGATTTTATTTTTATTTAATAGGGTACATTACAAAGTTGATTCCATTTGAATTTGAAAAAAAAAATTAAAAATAAAAATTTTTTTTACAGAAAAGTAAACCGGTGAAAAAAGAAAATGAAAAGCGAAAAATAAAATAAACATTTTTAGTCTTAATAGCTAAGCTTTTAATGTAAACTAATTTTGAGTCGACGCCAAACAAATAAACAAGCAAATTAATTACGTCACCGACATATAAGTAAATATACTTATTTTAGTTTAGATTTTAGGAGCTTAGTTATTAACTAAAAAGGTTTATTTTATTTTTCGCTTTTCAGTTTCTTTTAGGAATTTTGGTTTGGTATTTTCAACAAAACATAATAAGCAATTCTGCATAAAAAATATAGTCAAGATCACCTGTATAGTTCAAAATAAAAAAAAAAGGTTAAAGTTAATTTTCAAATTGCGAATTTTGGTTTAAAATATGAGCTTGAAGTTAAATAGCAAAGTTTTCCTCGATATCAAAAGTTAAATTTTGCGAAAGAATTTTCCAACACGGTAATAGAGTTATTAATATTAGAGTCAGGTAATTTTAAGTTTAATAAAGATTCTAAGACAACTCATAAATAATTTGCAACAATGTTATTAATAGTGCATAATATAATAAATTGAATATTCAATGAGTTAGTACACAGAATTACCTTGCATATGTAATCTCGATATTATCTTCTCATCAAATTATTAAACGTATAGATAAGTTACTAAAAATAAAACCTTGATATAAAAATAGATATCATCAGAAAGTGTGCGATAATATTTGTATTTTTAGCTTTTCCGCTTTCTCTTTGCATCCTATTGTTAAAACGTCGACAAAATATGATGTTACAAACAAGTGCTTTTTATATTGGAACGTTACATGATAACGTGACTGCAAGTTTATTTTCCTGTATTCCTTAGAGAGTATTTTTCTCAACTTCCTTTCCCGTGGGAGTGATAATGCAATGTTCACATAACGAGAAAAAGTACACACGTAATACGCTCTTGTAAAAATAAAACCGATTTATTGTAGCTCATGGATTTGGACATTTTGTATTGGGATTTTTAATAAATATTGATGCGACATAACGGCGGGATTTGAAAACCTACAACTAATAGCGTAGCGACGAGCCCTTTTACCCAACTCACATATTTTATAATGTCTATAAAAAAAATATATGTATTTGTTCAAAAATAATATTCTCATAGGATTTTCAGTTTTTTTTCTATGACAACGAACTTATACCTATATCATTACAATAGAAACATATGTTCTTACAATGTATCAAAAGATACAAATAATTTTTGTTACTATGGAAATTAAAAAGATTAAGTGTTTATAAATACGAAATATTATGCGAGGCGAGGAGCATAGCGATGAGCCGCGTACTTAATCAAAAACACTGATTTACATTCCAGGGTCTTTTGCAACATTGTAAGAACATATGTTTCTATGTAATGATATAGGTATAAGTTAGTTGTCATAGAAAAAAACTGAAAGTCCTATGAGAATATTATTTTTTAAACAAATACATATTTTTTGTAGGTATTATAAACTTTGTGAATATGCAAGTTGGGTACGAGGCTCGTAGCTACGCTTCTCGCTTTCGAGGTGAGGAGCGTAGCGACGAACCAAGTACAAAACTTAACCAAGTATATAACCTATATATTAGCAAGGTGAGGAGCGCAGCGACGAACCGAGTTCATAATTTAACAAAGTATATAACCTATCTATTAGCGAAGTGAGTAATGTTAGTTGTCTAGTTGTCACAACACAAATAAGAAATTAACAGTAATTTATTGCACTAGTGTGGAATGTGACATTTTAGTCACGAAAGAAAAAATTTTGCCACGAACCCGAAGGGAGAATGGTTACTTTTCTCGAGTGACTATTATGCATTCCACACGAGTGCAATACAACGATTTATCCAACACCACTCTTAAAACATCTTAAAACGTTTGTACATTTTCGATTTTTGATTGACACTGTCAAGACACTTCTTTTGTTATTTATAAAAAATAGAAATTACAAAATGGCCATGGAATGATTATTTGTGATCTGTCATTGTAAATTGTAAACACAAAAAAAGAAAATAATAGATGAAAATGTGGAAATACCTCTAAATATCAGAAGAAGCATGTCTGAATTTAATTCCGAAGAAGATTTTTTCTCCGTGATTCCTCTATTATTCTCTCACCGCATGAGGAATGTTGGACAAATAACCATAGTTACAGCCATATTATGAGTCCATGTTCATTTTATTTAAATTTACAGGTTAATTTGGTAAATACTAAAAATATACCATTTTTTTTCTGATATATTAGACGTGTAGCAGCTTTTAGTTGTACGGGAGAATGAATGTAGGAGCGAGAAGAATGTATGGCATGGCACAGTAGAAATATGCCCAAGTATTCTGAAGAACTCATTAAGAACGCCTTTGAAATACGAGGTTAATTATTTTATGTTGCGATAAATAAAAGTGTCAGTAAGACTTACTGCTGCCTCATAATTATTTTACACACGATTTAATATTAAAATTGTAGCTGTAAAGAAATCGGCAGAAAAAATCTTGTGTATCGCACATCCAGAAACTTTTGCGTATGTCCCAACTATTGCGGTAAACAAATACTATTTCGTTCACTTTGTTGTTCCTTTTATAAGAAAAGGGGTAGTGCTGGATGAGTTTAAATTGCGGTTACCCGATGCTACCATTTTAAAAATAGAATGTAAAAGTCGAACGCCTTATGTTGCAAGAACAATAACATCAAAGCGTTTGAAAGTCAACAAACAAATTTGCAAAACGTGCATTTTGTTATTTATTTATTCATTCTCCCATAAATCACCAGGCCAACTTAAAATATGAATCTATATTTCAGCGTTGCATAACACTGCACCACAAATCACAGTGTATTTATAAAGAAAACATCCTCTCTGTATAAATTTCCATCAGTCTGGAAAAGTTTATTGCGCGTTTTCATTCAACACGTGGGTTCACACACAAAGCGAGTTTAACGTGTTCGCAGCATTGTTGATACGTCGCCATGTTTGTATTTTGACAGCTGGGTACGGAAACGTCGTTGTTAGATAGTTTTGAAAAGTGTCAATCTGCTTGTCAGTCATATGGTTCTCACAAATATAAAACGATATTTTATATTTAGAAATGTCATTTGAAAGTAGGAATAGTTTCGTTTTCTGAAAGGAACGAATTGTTGTACGAGTTAAATGAAAAAGAACATACTGACATGTCTTTGTCGAACGTGTAATACTACTTTTGTTTTTAAACTGAACGATAAGAAGTTCATGACAAAACCATACTTATAGAAACTTTTAATTTCATGTACACTCAGATACAAAACTATATAACTCACTTCTTTAATATGATGATTCTCTATTCGAAATCACTTACATGAGGGTGTATACAGGGTGACTTTTTTAAAGCAAAGTTTTCCTGATTACTAATAACAATAGAGAAAAAATAATAACAAATTATTAGAGGGGTGTGGCGATGAGAATAAAAGTTTATTTTCTTCAATAAAAAGAGATAATTTTTATAAGAATGGGTAGCCCAAAGTATTCCATATTCCTATATTTAAAATAAAATTTATGTCTCATAGTTAAAAAAAAACGTTAATATTTTTAATATGGAAAATAAAACTTCAGGTAGGCTGTTGAACAAAACAAGTTATTGTTTTTTTTTTATTAACCCAATAAAAGCGACACATTTTTTTATTTAGTTCAGGTCACTATAATATAAATATGAAATTTTAAATGAAATACAATGTGTATTCAGATATGATTTTTTAAAATTTTTATCAAATTATTAAAAATCAAATCGTGACGTCACAAGTCTAGATCTAACTTCAGCATAAACAAACATGTGCTCAAGGTTATTATGTTGTCAATGTCAATTTGTCAGTGTTTACTGGTTTGTTTATAGTTTTTGTTTAAATTATCAAGTATTTGAGGAAACTTAATCATAACAACAAATGTTCAAAAATATTATGTGAATTAACAAAAATACACGCAAAACATATAGGCATAAAGTCAGTATCAGGCGTTATGACGTCACAATATTCAAGGGAGTTTACAATAGCCTAAAAATTGCATTTTTCTAACATAAAATTATGATAATAATTATAATAAATAAATAATTATTGTACAATTAGGATAATTTTGGCAGGTATATTGACGTACTATAGTAAATTTGGACGTAACATGAAACAAAATTTGCGAGAAGAATTAACTAATTAATTCCGATGACGAAATTGAGGACAAAACACATAATTTTGAGTGTTATTTACGATAATTTCACTTCTCGAGGTTGGCAACACTGACTGTCAGTTTCAATTGACAACTGATAGATGTATAAACTTAACCTACATTGTTTTTTTTTTACAGTTTTTTAGAATTGTAGATATCAAATAAAACTTAATATGTACCTCGGCACTGAAATTCCTTTTTATCACTCACATGGTTTATTTTCCGGGGTTCTACGGGCCTCTGCAACTAAATTCCATATTCCTGATAATAAATTGAACTTCAGTGCTTTGACACATAAATAGCTATTAGTTAATGAAACTTATTTCGTAGACCATAATCATGTCTACATATTCCTCGTTACTGAAAGTATTAAAGATTCTGTATTTACTTTGACATGACAAATGAATTGACATTTAATGAATTTTTAACGTCAACTTGTTTTATAGACGTGCTTTTATTTTTAAGTGACTCTCGTCGATGTGGACAGCAATTTTTTAGCAATAAAAGAAAAATTTTAATAGCTGTACCAAATATTTACGATAATACAACACGATTATTTTTTTAACTAAACATTTTTCAACT
The DNA here is from genome assembly GCA_963942605.1 of Poecilus cupreus. Classification (NCBI taxonomy): domain Eukaryota; kingdom Metazoa; phylum Arthropoda; class Insecta; order Coleoptera; family Carabidae; genus Poecilus; species Poecilus cupreus. The sequence goes on from OZ012731.1 coordinate 2,781,814, forward strand.
AACTCTAAATTATTCTCATTTTGTATACAAAACATAATTAACCGCTCTAGTTTGTAAAGACTGTTTATTAATTGCTTCAACTTTAATTTGCTGTAACTTATTTGTTATTGAGTGGTTCCAAAACGCAATACTTTTTAATAATAAAATATTAATAAAAGTTCGTTCTTCGTTATGAATGTATGTGTATTGAATTGAAGAAATTAATTGTTTGTTCACCTACACTTGACAGCTGTGCACAGCATGTGCAAATGTCATTGTCTGTCGCCGCGACGCAGTGTCAGCAAATCCTGCGGATCTCGTTCATATCTTGTCTCGTGTCAGCGTGGACCGCTCACGCGTGCATCCAGAAATAAGCACTGGGATCTATTTACAGCTGACTTGTGGGCGTCGCACTCAACTTATATCATTGTTTATGCACGTGAATATATTACAAAATGGTATTTGCACTATTTACTATTTTATGATAAATATTATTCAGTTTGGACTTTAAGGCGAAGATTATTTTATTTGGTTTCAATCAAAAACAACATTACTTAATTTTATTTCGGTGTAGAAAACATGTTGACTATTATAACCAATATTTAAAATATGAATTTTAACAAGCCACTATACATTAATAATACCTATAGTAGGTAGTAGGTATGTGTATTTTATATCACTCACTCATAGTGCTGCGAATTAACCTCAATTAAAAGAGAACTGTTTTACATCTGGCTTATTTTAATATTCAAATGTTGTATTTTGCACCTGTCTCCTCAATTAATCTTTATTCATAATAATACGTTAATTACTATATAGGCACATATCGTGAGTTTCAGCCACGGTGTAAGAAGAGAGGTGTGTCGACTTAGCAATCCGTCGAACCAAGCCAATCGTACGTCGTTAGTTGCATTATTCCCCACAGGCGCTGCGATTGCCGCATCGAGGGTAATTTTCCTTAATAAACTTTTGGCAAAAACTCACTAATAAAAAATCTGGTGTGGGCACCACACTACTTTCTTATACAAATAAAACCAATTGAATATGTATGACACTTGTTCCTTACGTATAACTATTGTGACATTTATTTGACATATGGATATTATACCTGTTTAATTTTGTGTTCTCAGCTATGATGTTATTTTAAAATATTAATTAATATCTAGTCTTTAAAACTTTCTAACTAATAATACAAATATTGCTAACTAATAATACAAATTACGTATCGTAATATGTCTTATATTTATCGAAATATGGTGATTTGTAATATTTTTCAAAATACGGAAATTTCCCCAAATATGACTTAAAATTGTAAATATTTTTTATTACATTTCTTTATAATATTCACGCCAGGAAACCCATTGCAGTAGAGCGCATCGTCATATCTCTAATATTTTTCGAGATATGACGATTTTTTATATTTTCCAAAAGGCAATTTTGAGGGGCTGTAACTCGAAAACGATACAAGATATCAAAAAATATGTCCAGTTTTGTGATTTTTGTGCCATTTATAATAAATTAGTAAATTTTGAAAATTTTGAAATTTTTTGAATATTTTTTCAAAATTTCGAATGGAGATATCTCGACAAATATGCAAGATACAGACTTGTAGTGTTCACCAATCGTTTCAGCTCGATGAAATACATAAACCCTGAAAATTTCAGAAAATTCGGACAACCGGTTGAAATGTTAGAGCAAAAAGTCTGGAAATGGCAAAATTCAGACCAAACGTCAAGGGGTACCCCTTGACTTTCAGGACAAAAAACGCCATTTTCAGGCTTTTTGCTCTAACTTTCCATCCCGTAAAGCAATTTTAATGAAACTTTGCATACTTATGTATTTCGACGAGCTGAATCGATTGGTGAACACTGCAAATCTGTATCTTTAATATTTGTCGAGTTATCGCCAATCGAAATTTTGAACAAAAATACAAAAAAATTTCAAAATTTTCAAAATTTGCTAATTTGTTATATAAGGCACCAGAAACGCTAAACTGAAGATATTTTTAGATATCTCGTGTAGTTTTTGAATTACAGGCCCTTAAAGTTGCACTTCGAAAAATACCAAAAATCGACGTATCTCGAAAAATATTAGAGATCTGACGATGCGCTCTGCTACAATGGGTTTCTTAGCGCTTATATTATAAAGAAATGTAATAAAAAAATATTACAATTTTAAGTGAGGATATTCCGTGAGTCAAGTTTAATGTTTAGTTTAAACAAATAATTGCAAACATTGTTATCCACATGGTTTAAAGCCACTTAAAAACAAAAATACAATTAGAAAACTAGTTGAAATTCATTTAAAAGTCAATTCATTTAACGTCAAAGTATGTAAAATGCTTAATACTTTTAATAACAAGAAATATGTAGACATGATTATGGTTATGGAATAAGCTTCATAAATTATAATATTTTTAAATTACTGTGCTTTTGTCATTAATTTTTGTTAGGTGCATAATTTAAATTTAAAATAACAGCAAATTGTCAGATTTAAAAGAATTTTTTTCTATAGAAATAATAGTATAATGATTCTTACTAATATTTTTTAGCGGAATTTCATAGGTGGACGATACATTAAAAGAACTTTAATTTGCTGTCACTTTTTGGTTATTAAGTTTTTGTCAAAAGTTTATTAAGAATCACACTCAATCTTTTCCTTACGCTATAAACCATAATCATAAATGAACCAAGTAACCAACCATTTAATTTTATTCTTCATTAGTAAACATCTTTAAAGTAGGTATGGTTCAAGTGTAGTAATAACAAATGAAAGTATTCCATCTTAGCTGAAACTCACGGTATGTGAAAATGTTGTTTCGTACTATACCTCAACTAAAGTAAATGTTTTGGACATCGAGAGTGTAACGACTTTTTGACATTGATGATGAAGCAACATACTTAAGTTTGACCTTATTCTTAATACGCTTTGCATAATCTTTATTAAATATTAATCTTTATTAATTGATAAATATTAACCGATAAATTATTACTTATTACGATAACAGAAAAACTAGTTCAATATACATTTAATTCATATGAATAACACTATTTATAAATCATGTAAATAACTGTATGTAAATATTTATATTTAGGACATACCTCACATTACATATCATTAATGAATGTATGTTTCATATAACATAAATTATAGTCTTCTAATTATATTTTGTAATTAAAATTTATAGTTAATTATCATTTAGGTACGTGCATATGTAGCAATTCAATTAAAAATTAAATTATATGTTTTCCATTGAGAATATAGGTACACCCGAAAATGTGTCATTATTGTCATGTCAAAATAAATGAATTGTTACGTATAGGTATGCTGTACTTTTTTACCTATTCACTTTACAATAAAAGTGTAAATACAAGCTCATTTGTTTCCCTAAATATTAATATTTCACGAAATATTTTATTTAATTTTCCATGCCGTGTTATAATTTTTCTTATAAATATTAATTTTAATTTGATTGATATAATGTAAAGTATTAATATTTAGTTAGACCAAGGATGAATTTTTAAAAACTGAAAAACTTTTATATTCTTACTATTTTTAATATTTGTATAATTTTTTGAAATACATTTCACTAAGGGCCGGTATTTCCAAACTCCGTTACCTAGATTATTTTTTGACGTTTATTTAAACCAATCAAATGCTTTATTGTATGTCACGTGTCTGCGTTTTAACCAATCCTATCATTATTATACTGAGAATAATGCTCTTGTGAATATTCCCGGCAATTTTCTCTGTAGCTTTTTTGTTTTTGTTGACAGATGTCAAATGTCAGATAGTTATCATCAACACAAGTAAAAATGAGCAAAAAAGATAGATTTAGTGGCGTGTCTGATGATGAAATCAAAAAATAATCTAATTAAATACAACTCGAGAGTTCGATAAATTAGAAAATAATTCTCCAGTATCTTTCTCAAACTTGTCGCCATTTGGCAATAGCCACTCAAGCCCTACGGGCTTTCGTGGCTATTGCCTGGCAACAAGTTTTCGATCTGTCAAATTATTTTCAATTTATTCTCACCCTCTTGTTATATTATTACTGAGAATAAATTTATCAATAGAATAAACAAAAAATATCGCATCAAAATAATAGCTTAAATGATGATTATTATTCTAGCTGTCATCTTTTGATGCAATATTTTTTGTTTATTCCATTGATAATTTATTCTATACTTTAACTGAGATTGGAAATACCGGCCATAAGAAAACAGCTTTACAATCAAATGGACATTTCGTAAAAAATTTAAAATGTTTAATTGTTTCCATGGTGTACATGGAATGCAAGATATATGAAATTTAATTTCTTTATATTTTATTATCTCTAAATCTAGTAAAAATTAATAAATTTAGTGTAATCAAAATAAATGTAAAATAAAATATTCTACAATTTCCAAATAACATAAATTATTGAAAAATTAAATTTAACCGTGTTTTTTCACGGAAAACTGTTAAGGCTTCTAGTGAACTGCTACTTTCGGTTGACCAATTTTATCCAAAATCTAATCAGCTTCTCTCATAAAGCTCATCAAAGAAGCAAAAATACACAAAATTGTATTTTTTTTTGTATTATAGTATTTGAGTTATGCGAGTTGAAAAACTCGGTACAGACTACATATATACAAATATACATACATACAGACATCATGATGAAAATAGTGAAATCGTATTGTACGGACCCTAAAATGTGATTATTCATTGAAAACTCACTATCCAATTTTTTACCAAAAACAATACCTCCCTTACTCACAGGTAGGCGGGAGGTAAAAATAGCATTGAAAGCCAAATATGCCATAGTCCAGTTCTACAGCCTGTATATATATTTTACTATTAATAAGAAACAATTCAATTTATTTGCGATATATTTTTGGGTATCCCAATCCCAAAGATATGAATAGAGAAGAAACTATAGGGTTAATGTAATGACATAAGCATCATAGTCCGACACGTTATTATTATAAAGAATCATCAAATCCTAAATCTTTTGGTGAAAGAAGAGCAATTAGTAAAAGTTTTCTTTATGTTTTATTTGAGAATCTTCAAATTGGTAATTTTATGGTGTTTCTTGAAAGAATGTTAATGGTATACTTCGATGATTAGTCCAGTTCTTTGTTTAATTAGTAATTTTGCAAACCAATAAATGCGTAATAAGGAGGCAGTTAAATCTCAGAATAGAACTGCTCATAACTATAAGCCAAGTAATGATGAAACTAAAACATTCGCAATTCGCAAGAAAGAAAAGCAGACACCTAATTTTCTAAAAATACAGAAAGCCATCAATTCGTTATCTCACCGAGCGACAACGAATACATCGATTCAAAATCCAATTTCCAAGAGTCATTATTCACATTGACTGAATTTTAATTAAAACACCATTTTTACACCATTCTGTTCCGAATTAATTACTTAACAATCAATGTCACAAACATTTGGCTCGGTAATTATCGTTGCTCAACATCCTCGAATTTATAATAACACGTAGAGGTCACCACAGTATCATATACTAAATCACCAACACCATAGTCAATCGAAAGAGAGGAATCATGATATAGGCCTTATTTTTATTTTTTTTAATTCTGGTTTCTAAACATAAACTACCGCTTAAATAACTTTTAAACTACACAAAATAGAGAAAAATGTTTCAAATAAAAAATGTAGCAAATAATATTCTACATCATTTTTAATTTAACAAAAATTAACCTAACGAAATTATTTACTGTGATATACCCAAATAACTAAATAGGTCTTCAAGTAAACTACCACTTCCGGTTGATGGATTACTACCAAAAATTAACCAGGTTATAAATTTACCCTCCCAATTTGAAATATAAAATTTGGAAATGATATCGTCAGTAGATTTTAAGTAATCGTGGACGAAGTAATCGTCCCATGGATACGAATTCCCACTGTTTACATTTTTTAATAGCCAATATTATTTTATTATTACAAAATTTCTCTAAGTTCAAAATTTAAAGATATATCCAAATTTGTTACCAAAATATTAATATTTCACGATATATCAATCAAATTGAAATCAATATTTATAGAAAAATTGTAATACGGCCATAGAAAACTATACAATAACAAAAAATATTTGACAATTCTAAGAACATATTTAGATTTATTTATTACAGTGTTGTATTATTTTCTGTAGAAATTTCGTAAAATATTGTAATGATATAACATCGAATTTGCGAGTTTATTTCTTTCTACTAAATAAATAACCCAAACATGTTTTACAAAATGTCAAATATTTTTCGTTTTGTTTAATATTCCATGGCCGTGTTATAGTTCATAAATATTGATTTTAATTTGATTGATACATCGTAAAATAGTAATATTTCAGTAATCAATTAAACAAAAACCAAAACTATTTGACATTCTATAAAACAGATTTAGATTTATTTATTACAGTGTTGTATTATTTTCTGTAGAATAAACCTTATTGCATTCATTTTAAATTTCGTATTAACATTATTGCTAAGCATTGTTGTGAGAGATCTAGATCAGATCATAGATCAATTTTTATGAACGGATCTATTTTTTTAGATCAGATCAGGAATAAAAGATATTCTTTTTTTAGATAATAAAAAAGATCACTATTTTGTCACAATTTTAATAACAACATAGAAAATACAAATTACTTTTTTCTACAATCGTTGCACAATATCGACATTGTTTTTCCATTTTTGGTTAGGAAATGTTCAAAATTGTCGCTCTAGGGCGACAAAGTGACATATTGTCGCACTAGCGCGACAAAAACAAAACAAAAATAAATTAGGTAAAAGAAGTATATGATGCATTGGATTTTTCTGGTAATAACCTTGCTATTGCAAATACAGTTGGCATATACGTACATACACTTCAACTTAATCACCATAAACGTATTCACTCTGTAGACTTTATGTCAAATGTACTCCATATGTCAAATGTACTCCATGTGTCAAATTATGATTACTTTGAAAATGTTTATTTTGTTCATAAACGTTGTCATGATTACGGTGACATGGCTAACTACAATTTTACTGAATTGTTATAGGCGTGACCAAAAATAATTTTGAAAATTAATGTTTTTCTACAGCTTGACATTGTTCAGCGATTGTAGAAAAAAATATTGTGTGTATCTCGTCGGATAGAGCTTGTTCGGTGCACTTGTCGAGTTGTTGATCTCGGCTTCGCCTCGATCAACAATTTCTCGCCGCGTGCAACAAACAATGCTCTATAAGCACTTGATACGCAAATAACTATTTACAAAATAAAATCAATAAAGTTATTTTATATTTTTTATCCAAAACATATATTGAATTTCTTATATAATATAAATAATTAAATTCTATTAATTTATTAAATTAAATTAGTACTGAGAGTCAAATATTAGAGGAAAATATCTGATCTTTTTAAGATAATAGATCTTTTTTTATGTAGGTCAAGATCAGAAAATATAAAACGATCTACATCAGATTGAAGATCTTACGAGTTGATCTAGATCAGTCAGAACACTGTTGCTAAGTGAACAGGTAAAAATGAACAGTAATATCAAAAAAATAGCATTGAAATCCTTAGGATATATATATTTCAACAAAAACTAATAAAAAGTCATTAATAAATACTAATGAGACTCCTACTGTTGCCTAATTATATTCAATTAAAACTCAGATCCCTGAAAGTACGATATAGCATCGTAACGAAATTATTAGCAAATGTGTTTCCATGATGAAGCCGATTGGAAAAAACGGCGTTTCTATTTTTGCATAAAATACATGATTCATCGAACATCGCACAAATTAAAACCATATGCTAATTAACAGTTGGAGCCCTAATTTCGTGGAAAATATGGACCTAGCTAGAGTCTCTTCGCTGTTGATGTCATATTTTGGGTGATTTCATGGCAATTTTCCACGGTAATCTGTTTTGGCTTATTGTTATAATGTGATATGTGACAATAACACCGGACGGATGAAGTCAAGGCTTTTTCCAGGTATTTTTCAAAAATTAAAACTGGAACAAACGAACGAATTGTTGTAATCGGATTTGACAAATTTACGACTATGAAATAATTGCTGGAATCCTTTGTATTAGTGCACGCAAATAATACGTTGCGCTATTAAACTATGTCGTTAAATATTTGATAAAGGAAAATCGTTAAAAATGATTATAAAACAGAGTTGTTTTGCATTACCTGTTTCAAGAATGAACAATAAACATCCTACATAAATTCTTTGTTTATTTCTTTATAAAATAGTTAAATTTTTTTATTGTTATTGAAAATACTTTGTTCTAACTTATAATGGTAGTAAACATCTTCAAAAATAATTTAGGAGTAGTATTTTATTTTCTTCACATTATTTTACTTTCAAAATAAATTTACAATAAGATATCCAAATGACAATCAAATTTTTGGCGGTAATGTTATGTACATTTTTAATATTATTAAGCGGTCTCAACTGCTGAGGTTATATGCCGCCTCGGTACCTCGTTTTCGGTGGTGTATCAACGGCACGCAGTGTTCGCTGGTATGGATTTTCGCAAAGCGGTCACCCATCCAACTACTAACCACAGGCAGTGGTGCTTAACTTGCGTTATCGAGTGATCCGGCTTTAATAGTATATTATTATATGAGGGATTATAACAGTCATTATTCACGAAGATGAATAATGACCATAATTCTGAATATAATACTATACTTTTTCTACTCCTGTAAATTCGGAAAACTCAATTCGTTTTAAATATTCGTTGGAAACACACGTTTAAAAACGTCAACACAAAAATACACAATGAGAACTGAATACGTGTCAGTTGTCAAACGGCCGTTGCTTGGTGATTTACATCACGTCTTTAAAATAACCGTGAATTATGGATTTATGTCGTGAATTATGGGTACTATAAGTAATCGAAAAAAAAAAAATTAATTAAAAATAATGGTGATATATTTATACAGTAGGAGTAGAAAATATATTTTTTTTCTACTCCTGTGTAAATATATCCCCATTATTTAATTTTTTCGACTAATTATTGTAGTCGTAATTCAGGATAGTGAATTGATATATCGTGAAATATTAATAGTTAACCAAATGGTTTATTGCATGCATGTGCAAATTCTGAACATGTTTTGTAATTACTCTTTTTTTTTAAGTCAAAAGGTAAAAAGATACAGCAACAAAAAAAATAACATTGAAATCCCTATCCACCACATTTCAATTCTACACCATGTGTATATATTTTTTCAATATAATGAACAAGTTAACCATTTCACATACAAAACTATTTTATCCAACACCTCTCAATAACCTCTCATAACTATGGCGATTTTAAACAAGGAAACTGACAGATTACCCACTAGTGGGTATAATTTTGAGGAAAATCACTAGTGAGTGTTTTTTTTATTTATTACAATAATAATAACACACAACATCTTAGTAACTTCTTCGATTGACATTTTAATTTAAAAATTTAAAGCATATGTCACTGTCAAATAACATTTCTTTAATAAATTTTTCATTTATTAAGAGGTGTTGGATAAAACGTTATACTTCACACGTGGGCAAAGTGGAATTACCCACTCGATAAAATTATCACCCTCAGCCTTCGGCTTCGTGAGCTAAAATTTCTCTCGTGGGTAATGCCTTAGTTTGCCCACTTGTAAAGTAATTAACTATTATCTGGTCGAAGGCATAAAATACTAATTCTGTAAACATATTATATGCATATTCCGTGGCTATGAATTTCATACAATATTAAATGATTTTTCCTCCATTATCCTCGGGTTTTACACCGTGCAGCAAATATCAAATTATGTAATTTTTGCGCATTCACGTGCACCTAACTTCTCCCACAAATAGCCTCGTTAAATGAAAAATACTTACTAGTTTTTATCTTGGGCAAATAGACAAAATTTATGAAACATAAAATGCTACATATTATTAAAATCACGTTAAAGGTGACGCGAATCCACGTCATCAAGTATAACAATTAAAGTTATAAGAAAGAAAGACAAACAAAGAATATAATTGTAATATAATTACATTCTAAACAACACCTTCCTCCGTATTTACTCGTTATGTGTAATTTACTTAACTTTAGTTTAATACATCAAATTTACTACCGAAGGCTTTTCCTTTTGTTTAACCTTGATTTAGCAGCGGTATCATGTTTGACACACTCGTGGACAAATAAAAAATTAATATTCTTCGTCTCGACACATTATAAACAACAATCCTTAAACTTTACTCAGTTTTTTATAGAATGCAATGACTCACTTTGCTGTGTAGTCATTTTATTTTTACAATAATGATTGGTTCTCTTAATTATAACCTGATGGTAATTGCAAATATTTTATTTGTAATCCATAGATTTAATCATATACCATGTGTCCCACGTAAAGGTTGGCATAGGCAAATAACATGTAAAATCAGTTTTTTGTAAATAAAAAGTTTCCGGCAAAAAATTATGCATCCAAATTTTATATCATAATACTGCCAATATCCCTACATCTTATTTAATACAGATTACTTTTTTTTGATACCGCAATTTAATGAAATTAATAATAATAATTCCTAATTTTCCGCCTACTCTTTTTATTGCTAACTGACGTATAGTGTTTGCAATTTGTTTTAAATATTTTAATCTGTCACTGTCATCATGAATACATTAAATGTCGAGAACCATGTAAATATTATTGGAATGTATTATGGGGGCGCAGTGCAAGACAAATATCTGAATACAACGCAGGAATGAACGCTGAATGGTTTCCATCGCCAGAAATTGACAGTGACAGATTAAAATATTTAAAACAAATTGCAGGCACTATACGTCAGTAGAAATAATAAGAGTAGGCGGAAATTAGGAATTATTATTATTAATTTCATTAAATTGCCTTATCAAAATAAAGTAATCTGTATTAAATAAGATGTAGTGATATTGGCAGTATTGTGATATAAAATTTGGATGCATAATTTTTTGCCGGACACTTTTTATTTACAAAAAACTGATTTTACATGTTATTTGCCTATGCCAACCTTTACGTGGGACACACGGTATATACATATGGATGGAGCGTTGGCTATGCTTTTAATACAGTAATTTGTAACCAACAGAAGAGTTAGATAGTCATATCTAAAATTACGCAGTGGGAGAAGGACAGCACACTTTTATGCCACCCGTCACGTGGTATGAATGTGCTGTTCTTCTTCCGTATGTAAAAATCAAGAAAATGTTTCATTAGGTAGAAAATTTTCTAGTTTTATTGCTAATATCCATTTCTTGCTTAATTCCACATTTTTCGGAAAACTGTTCTAACCTAAAAGTGACATATTTACCTGTCAAATGAAACACCGTCTTTTGTTTTTTTTTAATTATATGCACAACAGGATTTTACCATATTTGATATAATTAAATATGACATAAATAATTGACAAAATTATAAATTAAGGACAAAAGTTCGCACAAAAATCTATCAAAACAGTATTCTACTCATACGACAAACGGCAAGTTCTTGTAATCTTGAGATGAAAGCCACGTGACGGGTGGACATTTATCTCTCTCTCTAACACGCTGTGTTGGTTACAGACTATCTTTGTCTATATTCCTTCCATAAATTTTATTTGTGCTATGGTTTATATTGAGTTCGGTATCTATATTATATATAAACATCTATGCCTGGAACAATACTTGAATCTCTTCGACGGATTATTTTATTACTACAGCTCATTTCTGAATGAACTATAGTGTCAAAAGTGGTGGCTTTCAACCATACATGTTTTATTCAACAACAAATATTTTTGATGTTATAGCATGATGTTGAAGAAATTAATTAATTAAACCTAAATTAAATAATGAACCTAAAGTAATCTTTAAAAAAAGAGTAAATTTACGATTTTGCGCTAATATCTCTACACAAAAATAATCTAGGTGTTATCACTATCAGTGATTTTTTCTGTACGAGATAAAGTTAAGAAAATACGATAAAATTTGTCATATTACATAACTGTTCAAACATAAACAACTTTATAAGGCATGTGTATGTGTATGTGTGTGTGTATTATAATTAGGTCAATGTAATATCAGAACAAATTCTGTAGAATTTTATGCTTTCTTCTGATAACTTGAATAGAAACATGCTTTTTACATGAAGGATCAGTTTTGGCTTTACTCCAGTTCCATTGCCAGGGCTAACACTCTCCAAATATCTCTATTTATTTTTTGAAGTGATCTAGAAACATTGGCCCATATTTGACGTAGTATAACACACTAAGAATATGTCTAACTTTAAAAGAATATTCTGAACAAAAACACAGCAAATGTTTCAAATTAAGTTGATTATTTAGACACGAGCAAAAAGTGTAATGTTTAGCTTTTGTGAAAATGACTTCCTTGTTCGTGTCATTAGCGCTATTTTGTTTTAATTTTATAGATTGTTTAATGTAAACGTAATGTGATACACGCTATAAATAACGTAATTCTAAGAATTAAGAAGATAAAAAGTGTATTATACTAAAATAGATCTTAAATCCTTCGATGAGTTTCATTGTACTATGTGGGTATCAAAGTAAAACATCTAAGGGTTAATTTGGTTCTTGTAAACCGAAGCAACAAAGTGGAAAATTTAATTATTTCAATCGGCTGACAATTTTCGGTAAATAAGTTAGGTAAACATGACGCTGATTACTTGTAAAATAACTACCTATCTGATTAATATCAAATATTGACAAAGTCCCACTTATTTCAAATAGAACATCTACCTAAATAAGATTTCATTCTATTTATTTTGACTTATTTAAACTTTAAAACAATGATTAAATTTACTATTATGTGTATGTAATATAAATGTTCAGGCTAAGTTTTTAAAAGCAACAAATCAGTTTTGCTAACTAAGTGGCTAAACTAATAACTTTGAAGAAAAAATAAATACACAGGTTTATACAGCAAGGAGGGGAACATAATTGTATGATTGGCAAAATAAAATTATTAGAGGGCAATAACTTGTTTTAAGCACAGCCTATATGAAGTTCTATTTTCCATCTTAAAGATGTTAATCTTTTTAGAACTTTGTAACCTTAATTTCAATTTTAGGTACCTATAGGCACATGTTACATCGTTGAAAAGATAATATTTCGGGCTAACCTTTCCAATAAGAAAGTGCCCCTTTCCATTTAAGAAAATGTAACTTTCATTCCCCCCGTCACATCACCCTAACAATTTGATTTTACCAACGATACAATTACGCCCACCGTCCTTGAGTCCTTGCTGTATAAAGTTATTAGTTAGCCAGGAAAATTGATTAGTTGTTTTAAAGAATTCACCTGTATAGTTTGAATTAGTTACCTATTATTAAATTTCTGAATAAATTAAATTTAAATTGTGACATTTTTCAAGATTCCTGTACCTTCATACCCGCAAATTCACAACAAATTTAATGGTATAAAGTACAATATTGAATAATATAATATAACTTACATTTTGTAATCTCTGCATTTGTAAACCCTGTTAAAAATAAAAACACAAGGTATTATCACTGCTTTCAAAGCACTACTGATATTATTTCTTGAAGAACATATCGACTGGCTCAATACTGGCAACAGTTGTTGCAAGTTTTGTTTTGTTTTGTTAGGTTTGTAAATGTGAATTAGAAATACACAAAGTTATTTATACCGCGTGTCTACTTTCTCACAGGACATAGGAAATACAATGTTAAAATTTTCATTATGCGGTAATTCGTTCCCTATGCATTTTAAAACAAAAGTGTAAATATAAAAAAATGTTCAGCAACAAAAACTACACCAAATGAGCTTAAATTTATTGATGAAATACATTTCTGTCTTGAGATAGACGTAAAATAAAATTTATAATTTTTAGCTGTATCCAGAATGCCATGGTAAACAAAACATATAAACAGTCGTATTGTTTGAGTTTGACAGATAACATTTGACATAGTTTTAACGATTATTGACTTGTTTAAATTATTTCTTATTTAGGGCCGATATTTACATCTACGAATAAAGTACGGAATAAATTATTCGCAGAATTAATGAAAAATGTCGCATCGAAATCATAGCTCAAATGATAATTATTGTTCTAGCTGTTATTTTTTGATGCGTATTTTTTATTTATTCGACGAATAACTTATTCGGAAGTTTATTCGTAGATGGAAATATCGGCCTTTAGTCAATAAAATCATTAAAATTCTATCAAATGCCATCTGTCAAACTCAAACAATAGGACTGTTTGTATGTTTTGTTTACCATGGCACTCTGGAAATAGCTAAAAATTATACATTTTATTTTACGTCTATCTCATGATAGAAATGTATCACATCAATAAATTTAGACTCATTTGATGTAGTTTTTGATTCTTAATATATTTTGTTGTTAAACATTTGTTCTAAAATTCATAGGGAACGAACTATCACCTAATGAAAATTTTAACTTTAAATTTCCTATATCCTTTCAGAAAAATGGAATATCTTATACTGATGTAACTTTAATAAATATAAAAACGAAATACAATTGTGATATTTGAGTCCTTGTGTATTATATATTAAAATGCAAGAAAGCAACATTAAAATAATAAAACTAATCAGGCGGTATGGAAGAACGTTTGTAAGAAAACACGAATATAATATGAGAACAATACAGGTAAACAAATTTTGTGTAATGTAGATACAAAGAAACGAAAGAAAAATATGCAGGTAATTTCGTTCCGTTTGTTTTGTTTTGAGAACTCAAACCTATTTTAAAAAGGCTGCCCTCAATAATGCTTGTATTTCTATGTCACTTCTAAGCAAATTAGCACTTACACGGATTCCGTACAAAATTAGGGTACGTTAAAAATAATAGGCGGCCGGCAGAGTGAGCGTGTGTTTGTATTTTTTATTATTTCACACAGAAAATGCTTGCATGCCATGGTTAGACTATTAGAATAATGAAACAGTAAGCAATAAAATTATGCAACTATTGTTTTCGCTGCACATGCAAGAATTCAGAAAGGAAGAATTCTTTTGTGAAGCTATGGAATTACGACTATGGATTATTTTAATTATTAGAAATTGTGCTATGCGAAGTTTAAAATGAAAACAATAAAATGTTATTGGCACTTTTCTTGTACATATATATACTTATAATTTTAAGAAAAACTTTATTATATATTTAATAATACATTTCAATATCTAACTTTAGTCATAATGGAAACATAAACTAAAACATTTTAAACATCTATATGTCAAATAATTGTGAAGTGTGAAAAATATGTGCCGTTTGAAATATTATAAAAGCAATATTTGTATTATTAGTTAGAAGGTTTTGTAGACTAGATATTAATTAATATTTTCAAATAAATTCGTAGCTACAATGAGGATAAAAAATTTAACAGGTTTAAATATGCCAAATAATTGTCAAAGTACTAAAGTAATTAAAATAAATTTCTTATTTGTTTAAACTTGGATTGTTTCTTTCATTATAATTGACTGTTATGTAAATTATACTTATGTTAACAGGTTAACAGCAAACAAACTCTTTAATATATTGCTGTCAATCACTTTAACTGTCATTATGGTAATTACACATCTACATTAATAAAAACAATACTCCCAGTATATGTTTTTTTTTTAATAATAAATAAATTGATCTTATAGAGACACTAGTGAAAAACAGCCAACAATATTTTAATTAAACTTTCTGTTACTATTAACTTAATTAATTTAGTTCATAATAACATAATTCTGCAGAGACTCCAGTCAAACGAATTGGTAATACAAATGACTAATTTAATTAAATAGGTACAACGCACAAGTATCTATTTTAAAAATTAAATACGTTTTTCGTATACAGGTACCAGACATAATATATATCGAAGCAAATTTTAGCCAGATTAATTTCATGAAAAATATATGCATTTATTCCCATATTTATGAAACAATTAACACTCATACGGGATTTGTGTAATTTAATTTTGCGAATTAATAATTCGTAAGTTGAATAAACTCGCGATAAGTGCCTTTACTTGCACATACATCACTCCATGACCTAATTAACGGATTCTTAATTCATTTCATCTGCACATGTCCTCAGACGTAAATAAATGTTTTAACATCTTAAAAGATCAGAACGCCTGATTTATGGTTTAAGGTTTTAGCAAAATAAATATTCGTCTTATAGCAGTATTTCATCTAATACCGGGTGTTTTTTAAAAGTTTGTTTTTCGAATTGGTAACACTATTTCTAGCGAAAGCCAACTTCACAGGTGACAGCTGTTTTATGCACAATTTGGTTTGCCATTTTACCATAAATATACTTAAGCCAGAACAACACAATTTTGAAAATTTTTTTTGAAAAATTTTATAGACAATGGACGACATGGAATAGAATAATTAGATTACAATTTTTCGAACTATTTGCGGCAGACATCTTTCCGAAAACATATTCAAACACTAAAATATATATAAAAATATATTTCTGAAAAAGCAAATACCATGGCTATTGCCTGGATTTTTATGTGTTTTATTTTATTTTAAAGAAAAACCCTCATTATAAATGCTGCTGCATATAGAATATAACACAAATAGCTCAGACAAAGATAATGAAAACATACTTGATATTATTTTGTGACATAAAAAGGTGGGTAGATAAATTTAATATCCATTCAACAGCAGTCACCTCTTGTTATTTTACAAGTAGATAACAGAATTTATTGAATAAACCCTCGACGTGAAATGTGATAGCAAAATCCTTTTAACTTTAAATATGACATCTACATTGTTTGTGACAAGAAATTATTGTACATTTACTCAATTTTAAATCAAGTAGAACCCCCATTGTTACGAACCATCTGAGCCTATAAAATTTGATAGATTTTCTTCAAAAACTGGTTTAATTAAAAAAAAATAATATTATTAACCCCGCTATATACCGGGTGTAACTGAAATGTGGAATTTAGGGATTTGAATCTTCTTTTTTAAATATAGATGTAAATTTTTGACCTATTCACTTTACAATAAAGCTGGATTTATAGCTTGCATAGAACATAACACAATAGCCTAAAACTTTGATCATATGGAAATGTATACTTTCATTTATAGTTTGCATAGTGCACAGGAATATTTAGCACAGCAGACGAATTGAACAATGTACAATTTTTTTGTGTCTATGTTTTCAGTGTACTTTTGTTTTATTCCGTGTTAGGTAGATAGGTTACATGTTTTCTTCTGTCACTTCGTATGCCGTTCTGTGCTATTTTTTTTATGATCCCATTAGTATTTACAATCTATCTTTGTAGAGATATTCAGTAAATTTTAGTGATTAAAGACTATATGACATGTGAAAGTAACTGCCCATTGGCAGTACTTTACTTACATTTACTTAGTTTGCTATAGTTACTATAATTACAGTTGACTGAATTAAATAATATTATGAAAATACTTAATCTTAAGATAAACTTATTTAAATCGGTCCTATTTTAAACCCCCAAATGTTTTTTATGTTTAATTATTCCTGTGTTTTATGCAAAATATAAATTCACCTTAAAAATGTAAATATAAAAGATGTTCAGAATATAAGATACATGCAATAAGACCTAAATATTAGTATTTCACGATATATCAATCATATTGCACGCATTTTTAAATGCTCCACAATATTTGTGTATACGGTTTTGTTTAAAGTGAATAGATAAAAATTTATAGCAATATTAAGAAAATAGCATTAAAATCCCTATATTCCACAATTTCATTTCTACTCCCGGTATATGTGATAAGTAAAATTTTTCAATTAATTTGATTATTAATATTTATTAGTAATTTTGGATACTTGTAGCATCTCAGAAGAAATTCAATAGATAAATTAGTATTGTGCGGGAAATTCGTTAAATTAAATGAAATTTTTTTAAGCTCATTCTACTATTATAAATGGTTAATGTATCTATGATTACTGATAAATAATTTAAACAAGTTAATTATTATTTAAAACTTTATAAGAAAAACAAATGTCGTATGTCAAACTCAATCAATAACGAGTGTTTGAATTGTATGTTTCGTTTTTTATGGCACTCTGTAAATAGCTAAAAATTATATATTTATCTTACGTCTATCTCATGATAGAAATGTATTATATCAATAAATTTAGGCTCATTTGAAACAGTTTTGGTACCTGAATATTTTTAATAATTTATTTGTTTTAAAATTCATAGGGAACGAACTATTGCACAATGAAAATTTAACTTTGTATTTTCTGTCTTACGGTCCTATAAAAAAATAGACACCGAGTATAATTTATGTGTAGAATTTATTAAAAAAAAAAAAAATTATATTGGTTGTTTTCTATTTTGGTGAAAGTATGGTTAGGTGCTATAATAGTTGACGTTTCTAACAGAAAATAGAGCGAGCATGCTATCTCTATCGTATTAATTGTAATTGTAAGCTCTGAACGCAATTTTAGGATCCCTACATATCAACTTATGAGTTTACTTGCAAAATCATAATGTAAAAACTAAAAATTATGTTAAAAGTTTTGTTTGTGAATCCATTTACTACTACTAAGAAAATTTTTAAATGACTATAATTTAGTATAGATTGATCGAGTCCACTCAAACATTTATGCAAACCTACAGCTTATGAGAAAACTGTACTCGACATCCAAGCAAAGTTATAATTCTTACATCCATCTACATTAAATCGGCTCAAGGAAAAAACAGGAGTTTCTATATTTAGAAACAAAAACAGTGTTGTACCAATGGGATCAATATATCCAATATTTATTCGAATACAAACACTAGTCTAACAGGAATGACAGTTGAATTCGACTCAATTAGGGGAGGGGCGTTGTCTGCTTGCTGCTTGCACCCTACTATTCAAAACACTACATTGCATGACGCACTGCCTTCCACATCGTACAGTTATCGAGAAAGTATTAGCCTAGAATCATATGTGGTCCAATTAAGATTTATAGAATTACTTTAAAAAAAAATATTTTTTTTCTTATCTTACAAAGGGAAAATTGTACCCAATTTATTTGTTATTAAATTCTATTATTTTTAAGAATATTTAGAGGAAAAATAATAACAAATTGCTAACATAAAGATTTCAGTTGACCTAAAGGTATTGGTAAATAAAAAAAAGTTTCAAATAGGCAATATTGTTTTAGGTTTTTTTTTGTTTCCAATGAAATTTACCCTACCTCATTTATTTACAAAGAATTCCCAATCCTTGATAGGTCTTCAAATAATCTACTACTTACTGTTGATGAATTGTTCTCAAAATCTAATCAATTCATAACATAAACATAATACCTATATACAAATATGTATATGCAAGAGGTAAAAATGATATGATTCCGGGTACTTATAATAGTTGAATGTATTGAATCATCACAAGGAAATACGGATTCATTGACATTGAATTAGCGTAAGCGTGGTTGTGTTATGTAATCGCAGTCTAAACATTATGTCTTATCTGAAATCAGTGACATTTGAGTCGGCATGGTAGATGTTTTATGTATTTGCGTAGCGCCAGAGATACTTAACGTCGTCTCCACTAATAGAATCCATATTTATTTACTGTCAAACTGAATTTGGTTCACTTGGAAACTGAAGATGAGCGTACACTTTGCTTTTGAAGTTGACGGGTAAACTGCTGCGTAGGTTCTCAATATTTCATAACTGTTTTATTTGTGTTACCGCACAGATTTAGTTTATAACAATCACTCACCTATTTTGGCGAGACTGGCGCAAAAAATCCACAATCCAATAATGAACGGCGTCTCCACTCGTTCAAACTCAGTGTTGAAGACTTTGTAGCGCTCGATCGGATGGGGGGGTTTGCCGGCCACGGCTGTTGTCGGCACATCGGTGGTAACGGTGACAGGTTCATCCTGTTTAAGGAGATTAGCGGGTTCCAGACGAGGTGCACCTCGATCTGCAGGTCCCATAGGGCCGAACTTCATCCCGGGGTAGGTCTGGTGGGCAGCATCTCCAGCGGGCGCCGTGGTATGCGCTGCAGCTGCGACGAGCAGCAGCAGAAGTGTCACCAGCCTGCATGCTCGCCGGGAAAGGTTCACACCGTGCTTCAGGGAGTACATCGACATCGCGGGATCACGCACTGTCAGCCATCACGCGGAACTGTTTCTGTTCGCGGCTGGTCGCGGCACGCGGCACGGACGGACTGGGACTGAGTGTTGGTGCTAGTGCTTGCTGATTGCACGTTGACGGTTTCGAGCGCGACGCGGCTGTTGAGTGGTGGACGCGAGCGGTCGCGGCATGGTTGTGCCGCCGCGGAGCTTGTTTGTGCTGCCAGGGCGTCGCGACGCGCATCTACAGCTGACCGTGCGTCGGGATTGATTTGCGCTTGCGCGACGCGCACTGTATTACAACTCGCTTGTATCTTGCCTGCCTTTAACAAAACATTCATTTCAATATGTTTATACACCAATAAACACAAAACTAACAACACAAAATCATAAAAACAACTACACCAGTTAAAAAAGAACTGAATTCATAATAAAATTCAAGGTGAGAAAGTTTACGGGGCTGCAGATGTTTATGGAAAGGGATAGCTGTACAAGTTATAGATTCCAAGTTTGGTGGTTGGGCGTCGCTTACTTCGTATACCCACAATTGGTTTCATCAATAATACATTTATATTACTAAAATCACATCAACAGTATTGACATGATTACATCACTTATGTCTTAAATTTAAATATGAAAATTGTTGTTCTATGTCTAAATGCGGGGCCATGAACTTTACAAAATGTAAATTTATATTTTTATTATACACAAACAGCTGTTTTGCGCAGAATGTTTACAACTTCCCGAAGGAAACCTGTTACAAGGAAAATTAATGACGTTTTTAGTTATGTTGATAGTGGCATTTCCTGTCCAACCACAAGTGATAGTATATTGTGTAATTTTTTTAGGACACAATAATTGTAACTTTTATTTACTTTTTATCATATTTTATTTCAGGCTCAACCACATTTATATGCGCTTAAAATAAACAAAATTATGAAAAACAAGTAAATAAGTTTTATTTAAAAATAGAAATATAAATACATATTATTAGCTTACAATACTGTATCGTATCACTTAAAAAGCTAATTAAAACGTATTTACGTACGACCTACTATTTCCAACAATCACTTAAAATATAGTAATAAATAATACAAAGTAAAATGAGGAAAATGATTCAAATCAACATTCTATTAAAATTAGAATGATTAATTTCAATTGACTTTTTATCTCCCGCCACATCCTGTAATGGAAGTATAGGAATCTGCGCATAATAGTTTATTTATTTAATTTAGTGGTTAGGTTTTATTCCAATTAATTTATTACCATTTAGTAAAATGTATCTCTAAAATAAAATATATGTTCAACACTAAATATCATCTAAATACAAAGCTTGACTTTCTTCAGACTTTTTTGTGTTTTTGGAGACCTTAAATTAAATCCGGCCCTGTTTATATTACTATCTGTTTTTAGCTTTTCAAACGGTTTTGCGAAATTCATTTGATTTATTTATATCCGCAATTAGATATTCTCAGAAGAAGTTAAAAAATCATCTTTTATAATTTATATAATTTTATATTCATTTGCTTTAATTTACTTAAGTGATTTTGACCTGCTATGTTTCCTTTATAAAGAATTAAACTAAGATTATGAATCGGACTTAAGAAAACAAACAAAAAGTACATTAAGTATAAAAATCAGTAATCGAATAAAATATAAAAAAAAGAATAAAACTTCAAAACATACCTATAAAATGAGTAAATAAAAACGACTAATTATTTCTCAATGTACATTTTAACAGTCGCCGCGCGTGAATATGCCCTCGATGTTTTTAACTGATCCGACGAGTAGTGCCATCTATTCGTCTGGGGGTTGTACATCTCAACTCGACACAGCGGGCCATGAACGATGTCGCTACCGCCCACGCAGTATATTTTACCCTCTCGAACAGTGCATCCAAAACTACTTTTCGGCACGGGCATGTCCTCGCACTGCTCCCATTTGTCGGTGAGGGTGTTGTACCTGCAACAGAGAAGCGAAGATTGACACGTGAAAAGAGAAAACTTGATAAAATGTATTTCATTGTAATGTATTACTTTTCCTATTTCACGTTCACAAAGTCGAATTTGTAACACTGTTTTTTCTCAAAAACAATGCTACAAAATTTAAATTTGTCCAATTGTTTTTAGGGTATTTATAATTTGTAACATTATCAAAGCATTGTTCACGTAATATAATTACAATTAGTTTATTTTTTTATTATTGAAGTATTAACACAAATAGTCAAACTGTAAAGCACTTTGTTTTATTAATATTACTAGCAAAGGTATTTATTTATTTTTATTGACTTTGTGAACGAGAAATAGGAAAAGTATTATGAAAAACATGTGTTACAATGCCTAATTGTAACACTAGTTATATATTTGAAAATTGACAGTTCTAATTATTGTCCCATTATAATCATAATATTGCCCGTTTCTAAGGGAGCTAATCTATTATTGGCCGTTACCTAAAGAAGCGGTAGAGAAAAACAATTTCAAAACACAAGATGAACTCAATAATGACTTGTTGCTACGCTAGTAATAAACAAAAAGAAAAAACAAATGTATGATAACACCATTCACACAATTGTAGCTTGTATACCTAATAGGAATCAGGCGCACTGGGACGTTTGTTGGATTTTTATCACTTATAGACATATACGAATTGAAAAAGATTTGTAGTCAATTGGATTTCGTAAATTTGTTCTTTAAATTTCAATAAATTTGTCCAAATTTTAAAGAACCGCCAGGACCAGGAGTGTAGGAAGGAAAGAGATAAGAGATGAAGGATAGTGTATAATATACAAATATTTATCATTATTTTAGACTGGATTTATAGTTACTATTTTTAGCTATGAAACAATTAAAACATTTAAGTATATTTTAATAGCACGCACTTGTAACAACACTACTAATATGTAAACTAGATAGTTGATAGTATTCACGTGACTTGTGTTGCTATAGTGGTACGCTTTACTCCACAACGGAAAATTTTCTCGAAACATTCAAGAAGTAGATCTTAATCCCAAATGATACAACTTCAACAGCGTAATGACTAAGATAAGATCGTTGAATCTCAGTAAGATTACTGTAATTAATCATAAATTGACATCCCGCAATTTACTGTAGGTACTTCACCGGTCAAAAGATTGCATGGCATTGAACATGAACTGAGCAAGGAATAGTTGGCAACAATGTCATTGTCAGTAACGGGAAAAATTCAATCTCGTCCTATAACAATGGAAATTGTATTATAGTGGATTATCTGTGGCAGATTAGGGAAGTCTAATTCTTATCCGAACGAATTATGCTATCGAACTTGATCAAAAAATTCTTGAGTAATGAATAATTAGTTTTTTTATTGTACCGTAGGTAGATTAAAATTAAGTTGAATAAATGAACTATAACTGGTTAAATTAGACATAAATTGTCAAATTATTAGACTAATTTGACTTATTAAACAGAAGTTTTACAGTTCTTATAATATTATACATTAAATGTAATCAGTAATAGAACTCGTCGAGAGCAACAAAAGTTCTTAATAACTTTCTTTCTAAACCTTCTAAGTTTTGAATTAAAATTCTTTAAAGATTTGTTACAAATCTGATTTCCTGCCAATGGAAAACATATATCTACAGGAAAAATTAAAAATTAACAGAACTGAAATTAGCTTCGAGCAGTGTTCGTTTCATCAGTCATAGATGGCGTTACAGCAAACAGATCATACCTGTTTTTGCGTTAAAATTATAACCTAAACATTTTGTTTAATTTCGCATAGCCACCTAGAACATTTGAATAAAAATAATTTCTGACATTTCTCTATTATCTTATTTAACTCGAATTTTTTCATATTAATTTATTACAAGTAATACATCGTTAAAAAGGGAAAAATTGCGGTTTTTATTTTAGTAATATAATTATATGTTCCCATTTGAAAAATAAGAGTTGATACTTGTATCATGTAAACCTGACTTCATTAAAAAATTCCGTATTTGTTATCAAATAATATATTTAATATGATAAAACTTCTATATGAAGAAAATATTTCTATTCCTTCTAATAAAAAAGTTAAGGGGGGGGGTGGGGTTTATTTTCCCATATACACCCTGTATATTTTCCTCCCTAGAGAGGAAAAGACATTTTCCTCACTATTTCGGGAGAAGAATTTCCTGACATGTGATGAAAAAAAGCATATTTTTGACAAAACGCATCAATATAATTCAGTATCAATAATTTCCAAAATTTAAATCCTTCAAGAACAAAAACAACAAAAAATCTAATGTTCAAAGTTTACAATTAAAGCATCGGAAGGTTTGCATCAAGTGAATTATAATGAATGAAGGAAAAAATCAAGAAAGTAATTAAAATTAGTGGAAACTAACTGCGCGGTAAAATTTCAAGAATTACTTATGAAGATAAATGAAAATTACGATGTCATTAATTAAAAACGGAATCATTTGCGTCTGTTTAAACAGCAGCCGACTCTGGCGCCAAGAAAAAAACTTTCATCAGAGATAACAAAGCAAGGTTAAATTTGCTAAATATAAATTTAAATGAATTTATGTAAATCCGGCACATAGGATTTTATTTGCAAGTTATAAATAATATTAGACAGCTTTATAAGGAACTACGTATTAAAACATATGAATGACGGGAATAGAAATATTTACTAAGTATACATTTGTTTACTTATTTATCCAAGGCCTTGATAATTCACCTAAAGTGACGTTTTGGTCAAAGTTCACTTTGCACGGTTAATCGATCTACCTACTACGAATCTGCGTACAAGAATAACTTTATCTCTGAATTAAAATAATTTAAATTAACTACAGTTTACATTAAAATATTTGCAAACATAGTCAAGGTAAAATATATACAGGGTGAGTTTTAAAAAGGAACCAATCAGTTCTGCTGGCTAACTAATAACTATAGAGAAAAATAAATACACAGCACCGAGACGGACATTAAGTGTGTGGTTGGTAAAATAAAAATGTTAGGGGATGTGGCGGGGCGAGCTAAAATTACATTTTATTAAATGGAAAGGGGTACTATTTACCTCACCCAACATCCTGTAAGGGAGGTATAGGAATCATATTAAAAATTCGGTAGTGAGTTTTCAGTGGACGAGCATGTTGTATGGTCCCTAGAATACGATTTTAATAGTTACGCGATGATGTCTGTGTGTCCGCCTGTCTGTATGTTTGTCTGTCTGTAAGTCTGTCAGTCTGACTGTCTGTCAGTCTGTGTGGATCTCTGGAGTTAAGGATACCCAAAAACTACTAATGTGAAAATTTGGTGATAATCCAATAACCACGAAAGAGGTAGTTTACTTGAAGCCCTATCAAGTTATTTTGAAATATCTCAGTAAATTATAGATAAATGACAATTTTTGTTATTAGAATAATATATTAAATATTATTATCAACAATTGTTGTTTTAAACATATTACTCTTACTGTCACCATTAACGAATTACAAGACATTATAGAAAAATTTAATTTTGATATTTTCATTTAAATCTGCTGTTTGGAAAAACAAAACAGTTCAAGAATGTCATTTTTTACACATGCCATAATTGAAAAGTACTTTTTTGAGGGGATGAGTGTTTCTTGATTGTGGTGGTCTGTGTTTTTGCACTGTTTGAGATATATAGGTATCTTTAAGACGAAAAAAAAAACTTTAGGTAGGCTGTTAAACAAAACAAGTTATTGTTTTATTTTGTTGATATTCCTGTCAACAATTTATAAACAATTGTTGTTGATGCAAGGCCATTGTTGACAGGAGTATTAATAAAAAAAGAACAATAACTTGTTTTGATCAACAGCCTACCTGAATTTCTATTTTCCATCTTAAAGTTTTTTTTTTTTAACTTTCTGACCTCAATTTACTTAAGTACAAGAACATATTACATCGTTGAAAAATGGAATATTTCGGGTATTCATTCCAATAAAAAAGTACCCCTTTCCATTTAAGAAAATATAGTTTTCATACTCTTCGTCACACTCCCTTAAAAATTTATTTTGCCAATCATATAAAAATGGTCCCCTCCTTTCTGTATAAGCCTGTGTATTTATTGTTTTCTTAAAAGTTATTATCTAGCAAAACTGTCTAATCTGAATTACTTAATAATAATAATAATAATTTAGTATTTTTATAATGATTTTAATGAGAGTACAAAGTTTTTTGATTGTATTTATGTGGGTGTAGCTTCAGATGACTTAATTAAATATAATCATCCTAATGAATAAAAATTCTGGTACCTACATTGTAAATTGTTCATTGTTTCATGACGCCTACGCTCTTATTGTATTCTAACTCTATTGTAAATATTTGAGCCTTTGTGTATTATGTGCTAAAAATAGATTTCATTAATGGACACCTATTTCTATTTCCAACAATATTTAATATGCAATGCGTATTTATTTCAAGGATGTTGCACTTTGACCACTGAAGTGATAATTTGGCAGTGCACTCGTTTCAAAATTGTTGTACTTTACCCAATTTTCAAACAGTTAAAATACAAATATATACAGTTTAAGTTGACAGCTAAATATATGTACTCCACAAGAATGTGCATTGCAGGTATATAACAAATAGTTTTAACGCCTCCTAGTACAAGTTTAAGTTGTACATTTCGGCTCAAATGTATGTTAATGTTATATTTACAGTACCACAAAACAACCTTCCTAGTTTTAATAGAATCCTGTGTGTACATTATAATAACTTCAAGTTGAACTTGTATTTTGCAACTTCAGGTATACCTCAAGGATCTAACTTAAGTCCTATATTATTCATTCTGTTTGTGAATGGCATTGTCTATTTTATTCAACATTTCAAAATGTTACTATATGCTGATGATATTAAGACTTACAAATCAATTAATTCTTTATATGACTGTTATATTCTGCAAAAAGACATAAATAATATCATAGCTTGGTCTCAAGTCTTAAGTAAGTGCAAAAAAATAATTTATTTCTTTTCGTACTCCTGTATAAATATATCCCCAATATTTAATTTTTTTTGATGAATTATACTACCCATAATCACTCTTCTCGACCAATCACAGAGCAAGAAATCCATAATTCACAGTTATTTTAAAGACGTGATGTGAATCTCCAAGCAACGACTGTCTAACAGTTGACATGTAGTCAGGTGTCATTGTGTATTTTGATGTTGACGTTTTTCAAAGTGTTTTCAATGAATTTCGATCATTTTAAAAGTGATTTCCGTATTTACAGGAATAGAAAAAGTATAGTATTATATTCGGGATTATGGTCATTATTCAATCGAATAATTAGCACCACTCACTTACGGCTAGCAAATGGCTATCATAATCCCTCATATAATAATATACTATTATTAATTCGTTTACACTTACGTTTATAAAATAGAGTTGGTTCTTAACAGAGTAGACAAATGCAAAAATTCTTGGTGTCTAGTTTGATTGTTAAATTGTTATTCAACGATCACACATTAAACATACAAATAGGTACTTAAATAGTAGATCCAATATATATTAAAATATTTCATATCTTGAAGAAATATAGAAAAGATTTTTATTTTGTATTTTGTATTTCAGACTAAATGGAGTTATTAATTTTATCAATATTGAACTGAAGTAACTCACAATAATTTTTACTGTTTATATTTCGAAATATTTATAAATCATTCGTAAATAAGCGATTTTCACTAGCAATTATATCATTGATGAGTTAAGGAATAATTACGGACCTAAATTGGATCCTTGTGGAACACCAGATGATAAAGAAAATGAAGATTTGCTACCAAGCAATTTGATAGATAAAAACCTACTATAAAGATACAACTCATTGAGTGAAATAAGGCAAGATGAAAAAGCAACTAAAGAAAGCTTGCTTAGATGATACAATAGAAATCAGTATAAACAGTAAATAATAATTAAGTTGCACTTACTTGTGTACAGAGCTCAAGACATAGTGTTTGGTAGCTCCACCAATCACATAAATAAACTCGTTGACAGCCACACACCCAAACTCATACTTGGGTTCCGGCATGTCGCTGACTCTACACCAGGTCTTTAAGTCTGCATTGTAGCGTTCAACGGTGGTGAGCTGACGAGCAGGGTTGTCACCCTGACCGCCCAGCACGTAGAGGGTGCCCATGACGTTCACGGAGCAGTGGTCGGCTCGACGGTGGGGCAATGGTACCCCGGCACGCCAGGCGTCGTCGTTCTCTAGGTATTCCTGCAAAGGACACAGATTTGTAAGAAATTTAACCAGACGAATATTCAGAATACGACGTATTGTTCCACTATCAAAACGATTTTAAAACATCAAGTTTCAAACTGCGTTTGTACTCAAATGCATCGAAAATCGTCTTGAGAGGAGTTCTTGAGTTTAATTGCCACACATGTGTGCGGAACTTTGTTAGATTTTTAATGTTCATAAATAAAATAAAATATTCTGAAATATCGGCTTGAGATGCCATCTGGGGTTGACAGATTTACAGATAGGCCTAGTCGAATCCTAGATTAAGTGGTTTTTAGTTTGCTGCCCACCTTCCCTCCCCCCAAACCCGCTTATGGCGTAGTTGGGCGTTTTTGGCCAACTGAAATAATTGGTTTGCGTCTGCAGTGCTCTACAAGATGTTGAAATTTTGTCATTTCGTTTTAATAACATTTTGGTAATTGCAACTATTTAATATATTCGTACATGGTTATCATTTGTAATATTTGTATTAATATGATTCATTTTGTTTAATTTAGCATTTTTTAAATTTTATTAATATATCGATCAGGTTTACCAGACTTTTTTCAATACGGTAAATGGAACTTTACAGTATTTTTATTTTTTACTGTACTGTATAATTAATTGCTGACAATATTTTAATAGGGTTTGATGAACAATATCGTTTTCCGCAGTCATTTTTTTTTAAATGTGAGTAATCTCAATAAAATAAAATTGTTTGTTTTAATTACTTGTTCATTTTTATTAACACCAAGACGTTTTTAAGAAAGAAATACAGAAAGGAAGTAAGAAAGCAAACTTTCGTCCAAGAATATGGCACAAGTTTGAAATAAACAAGTTATACGTTCGTTAATGATTTCATCGATTCATCCGGTAACATTTTATTCGTACCGTTAAAACTCATTTATCGGATTTATAACGTACATAACTTACAAAGGATCATTTTGTGCGAAATACTCGAGGTTGCATGATTAAAATGTTTACCTAGAATTCCCAGCACGCACATCTCAACACTAAATGCGTACTACATGTTTTCACCTTGCTAATTGCCAATGAATCATCTCTATGAAACCTCTGTTTTAAATTAATGAACATGGAGTATATCACTATTTCACATTTTGTGTAAGTGATACATTACGTAGAAGAGGGGGTAACTATCATCACTGGGAATTATAAATCAATTTGTGAAATGAAATTAAATACGTATTCAAAGGACACGTGTATATAGGACAAATATAAATTTTTCATCAAATATCGCTTGAAATTTGCAATATTCTTTTATTGCATTTCTATATTAAACAAAGCCTAAGAAATTCATTGCCGTAGAGCGCATCGATATATATCTTATATTTTTTGAGATATGACGATTTTTGTATTTTTTCGAAGAGCAACTTCAAGAGGCTATAACTCAAAAACTACGAAAGATATACAAAAATAACCGCCAGTTTAGTGTTTCTCGTGCATTTTATGACTAAATAGCAAATTTTTGTAATTTTGAAAATTTTCGAAATTTTTTACAAAATTTCGATCGACGATAACTCGAAAAATATAAAAGATACAAAACTGCGGTGAAGACCAATCGATTCAGCTCGTAAAAATACATAAGTATGTAAAATTTCAGAATATTTGGCCAACAGGTTGAAATTTTAAGGAAAAAGTCTGAAAATGGCCCAAAATTACTAAAATCTTAAGGCTATACCCTTGAATTTTTTTGGATTTTTGGCGATTTTCAGACTTTTTCCTCTAAAATTTGAACCCGTCAACCAAATATTCTGAAATTTTGCATACTTATGTACTTTCACGAGCTGAATCGAACGGTGTACGTTTCAAACCTATATCGTTTATATTTGTCGAGTTAAGGTTGATCAAAATTTTGAAAAAAAAATCGAAAATTTTCAAAATTTTTAAAATTTTATAGTTGGTCAAAAAATGCACAAAAAACACCAAACTGGAGATTATTTTTCGATATCTTGCATAGATTTTAAGTTAGCGCCTCCCAAAGATGCACTTCCGAAAACGTCAAAAATCGCTATATCTCGAAAAATATAACAGATATGACGCAGCGCTCTACGTCATTATGTTTCTAAGAGTTTAATTTATATAGAAACACAATAAAATAAATGTTGATTTTTTGTGATATTTTGTGAAATTTTTACTATTTCATTTCATAAATGTTTAAAAGTAATTTTCTTTCTGTGTGCCCTACATCCCTGTTTGTTGAAGAGGGATTCAATTGTGTGTCAAGCACATAAGTCTAAGTGATCTAAGATGTAATCTTTGAAGAGGGAGGGCTATTGAATGTCAGCCAATTTGAAAAATGAATCAATCTTTATAGACGTTAAACGATTTTGAGAAAATGTCATCTTAACCAAACCTGACATTGACACGCCAATACTCATCCGCGAATTTACTACGAAATTGATGAAATATAATTTGAACGGTTACCAACATGACACAAACATTTTTATAAAATGAGGACAAATAATTTCGGTTTGATATATTTATTAAAACAATATTTAAATTGTTTCTGCAACTGTGTATTGTGTAATTCATAATTATTCTAAATTTAGAACTAACTACGGTTGATGAATGCTTGGAAATCAGTTCCTTTGTCTCCAAAACAAACAACACAAAATGTCAAAAACAGAAACAAAACTTTGCTCTTGAAGTAAGCACGAGCGATGTTGTCATTTTTCTTCCAGGCAGACAAAGCAATTGTGCGTGCTTTCGCACTAATGTGCCAAAAAGTGCGAACCAATTAATTACAAGCAATTTTTTCGCAGAGCACATCAAGGTAACATATATTTTTTAATAAACGCCGACTGAAAAACGCGAAATAAAAATATATTCATTTATAAATTAGAGCAAATATTTGAGGAATAGTTTCATTTAATAAAAAATTCAATAAATGTAAGTTCTGAAATTCTTCAGTTTTCACGTATATTTATTCAGCTATTAAAATTCTGTTCTTCTCTCTAAGTAGAGTACAGAAACAAATAACCATTTTCTTAGAAATTTGTTTTGTAACTTAAATTTATTGGGCAAACAACTTTTTCACAAGCAAAAAATTGTTAATTGAAGGATCCCAAATTTCTCGCGAATATTTTATTAAAATATTAGTTTATCTACAAAAAATTTAGGTAATTCCAAATATTGTGTAATGTAAATAATTTCGCAGAAATATTAATTTTGAAGAAAAACATTGACTGATATTAAAAATTGCTAGGACAAAAATATTGCATATATTTATTAATTTTTCTTGCTTAACTCCTGTTTCCTACACCAATAACCGAATGCGTTTCCTACTAATCAACTTTCTAATAACGGAAAATTTACGTTGTGAAATAAAAACAATGCAGGTAATACTGAAATGGATAGCCCAGAAATATTCATTTTGATGAAAAACATTTTTATTTTCTATTAAATTTTGCCATTTACCAAATGTTATTAATATATTTCAGTGTTTGTACTGTACTTTTTGTGTATTAGTTTCCCTGCTTTTTTAATTTATTTATTAGTTATTCACTCAACAAGATAAAATAGTCCCAATGGGTGCATAAACCATAAACGAAATATGACAAATTTATATTAAAATCGTGTAACTCTTACGGAATAATTAGTAGTAAAGTATTTTTTTTATATTTTGCAGTAAAGCGATATAACGAATTGAACATATTTTGACGTCACAGCAAGTCGCGCGTCAGCCGTTGCGCCCCACGCCTATTGTGAGCTAAAATAGAACTACGAAATGTCATTTCATTTATTTTGTTTGTTGGTATTTAAGATTATATTAGTTGGGCTTCTATTACTTGTTTCATAATTTCACTGTTTTATGGTACTATGTTGAAAATCTATTGAATAAAATTGTGTGTTGAGGTTAGGTTACATCACTACTAGCGCCACTGTTTTCAAACTTTCGTATGATGTTTACTCGAATATAGAGTAAAATACTCTAATGTTGCCTAAGGAATTTTATCTTTATTTATATTAAGTTTAATTGTTGTAAATTAAGACATAATATGTAAATATTAATATCTACTATCATGAAAAATCGTTGTTTTAGGGCCACTGGAGTAATACCAGTGACGTCACACAAACTTTGAAAAATTATCTCTCGGGTAATATATGAAATTTTCACATCGGGTTTTCACTGTTCGTCATATATTCTAATAAAGTTTAGTAAAAAAAATGGGCTCATTATAGAGTGAAGAATACATACTCGAACATAATATTACAAGTAAATTTTGTATAAACTTTTAAGAGATAAAAATATAAACTTGCAACGAATCGTAGAAAATATTGAGATAATTATTCAATTTAAATCTATTAAATATCTAGAATTTCAAATAATACAGAATTACTGGGTTTGAATCCTTCACCTTCAATTGTCAAAATATGTAAATTATAATAAGTTAATCATTATGTATTTAACACAGTTGTTACACAGAACATTATCAATATCAAAATAAAATATCTTTCAATAAAACATTTCCTATCTAGAATTTCCTCCCAAAACGACTTACCCAAACATCGTTGACAACCTTCTCATCTGGTCCAATCCCTCCAGTGACAACCACCTTCCCGTCAATCCATGTCGCCGCGTGACACTTAACACTCTTGGGCATCTCCTTCAGTTGGGTCCAGGCATTCGTCCGGACATCGTACCGCTCGCACCTGTCGATGGCGCGGCCGGTGGAGTGGGTGCTGAGCCCGCCGAGCACGTACACCACGTCGGGGCATCTGGCCGACTGCGCCACCGCAAAACACATTCGGGGGAACTTCATGGGTGGAATCACGGAGATGGCGTCGTAGTGAGGACAGGTTGGAAGGCTGCGCAGCCATGCGGTGCAGAAGGACTCCAAGGTGGCGTGGATGGTGCCGCTGGAGGAGCCGCCGATGGATAGGATCACCTGGAATATCATAGTTTTAGTAGAAAATATGTGTGTAGAAATATTTTGATTTTTAAAACGGAAATAATTTATTTTCTATTAATTATTCAAATTAAATAATTTTCAATATTAAAGTTGCAATGAAAAAATGTAAACTTTATGTAATTTGCAATTCACTTTGCATTTTTTAATTTTCCTAGTGTATTAATAATAATAATAATAATAATAATAGCCGTCGTACATCCCTTATGAGGGCATCGGCCTCTTCTAACAACGGTATATTTTGTATTTACATTAAACAGCCTTACCTAGTATGAGAACCTAAATTTCATTAATTGTGATAATAACATTAATTTATATTAGTATTAGTTTAGTATCAATTGTAATCTAAATCTAAATTTCACATCCCAAGTCAGAAATCAGAAATCGTAGATCGTAAATCGTGTATTAGTGTATTAGTAAATACTAAATAATGTAGAATGGTATTTTGACAGGTACAGTTATGTTAGTTGATTTACTGATACAAAACGTTAGCAACCTATTAAAAGATAAAATGAATAGGTAAAGAGATACAGAATATATTGAAACCCCTCTTCGCCATATTTTAATTCTACACCTTGTATAAATGCATCCTTTATATGTTCCCAAAGAATTTCCAATAAATTAGTTACATCCTTTTAAAATTTAATAGACAGTTCGTCTAACATAAACTGTGTTAGCATTTTCATTATATTTAAAGTTGAAATGTCAAATTTAATGTATACTTTTGGTTTATATGTACTTAAAAAAAAGTATTTGGCACATGAAACAAACAAATACAACAATTGCAATTTGATGTATATTATACTGAACACCAATTTTAAAAACATTATAAAGATAATATCTAAATTTGGAATTAAATATCTGGTTTTAATTACAATAATTGTAAATACAATAAAAAATTACATAATTATAATTAAAACATTGATTGTCCAGGTGTATGTGGTACAGGGAGACACATACAAATAACAAAATGACCTTTTCTCATTAACCTTGTCACACACGGCGTACGCTACATCCATTACTCCATTCCGCATATCACGCGATAACAAACCTAAAATATGCCTCACCAAAACTTTTTCATTTTCCAGTTAATCGACAGATAATTGTGTTAAATGGAAATATTAACAGTTAAGAAAGAAACAGTTATTAGTTTTGACCATCAAATAAAGTAGATTTTAATAAGTGTAATAGTGTTGAAACTTATTGTATTCATACCTGATTTTCTTTTAAATTAACGTCTTTGTTCAATAGCTTCTTGTCGGTACCACAATAATATTTTTTTATGAAGTCCAACACGCTTGTTAATAAATCTGTAAACTGGGGATTCTTTTCTTGTAAAATTTTACATGTACGTTCTAAAATTTTTAGTGTTACGTTGTCAGAAGAATTAAATTCTATGGCGCTTCCATTGTATTTCAACCACTTTCCAAGGGCCTAAAATTGAAACAATACATTTTAATAGATATTAAGTAATAGTTTTATGTTTCAAAGCTGTTAACTTCATATCGTATTTATCCTCGATATTCGAGTCATGTAACTTTTGCACTACTAATATTTACCGCATGAGAAACACAATGTAAAAGAAGTAAACTATTTTTAAAGCTTACATTCAATATATTGTATAAATTCAGCCCCCGTTGGCATAGAACATGCTTGACTATATTATCTGGAGTTTGAAGGAAAATATCTCTCGTCACAACAAAATGGAAATATCCCGCAATGAACTTTAAAGTTTCGGAAAACACTTCATGATAATCATATAACTCTGCGTAGGCTAAAATCTGTAAACAATTTGTCGTTTCTAAAGACGAGATCAAATAATGAGATACTGGTAGTTTTAATAATGATATTTGGAATAGATTCGCTGCAGACATGATTTCGTAAACATTGTTCATGGTTATCTGAAATAAATAATTCATGTACTTGATTAAATTGTTAAAATATAACAGTAGGTATACCTCTATTTCTCCTGTGTATATAAATCGTATAATTGTTTCTAATGCGCTTTTAGAAATATCATGAAACTCAATTTTGTTCTCTATATTTTCCTTGAACTGTGTGTTCTCCAAAGCACTAAAAAATTATTTGATTTAGTGCTAGAAATCCCAAGTTTCTTCTCCCGAAATAGTGAGGAAAATTTATTTTTCCCATTTAGAGTGGAAACTATAGAATTGTTACCATTACATAGGAAAAAATTGAATTGCGATTTGTTAATTTTGCGGTTGTTAAGTATTTAATGTTAATATTGGCAAATATATTGCGTTAAATGAACAATTTGAACAAATATGGCAATTTGTTAAATTAAAATTTTGTGAATTCTGAATTTTTAACAAGAAAAACGGTTGTTTTATTTATTTGCTAGGTTAATAAAATTTATCAAATAGACTCGTCAATAATAACAAGTAAATTTAGCTAACTTATTAATTTCAAATTGTTAAATAAAGTTTGTATCCTTTGTAAAAACTTAATTTGTTTTAATAACAATGATTTATTGTTCTGTTTTAATATAATTACTAAAATATTTAATCATAAACACATTAAAATAAATGTTAATAATTACTATATTCACAAATATATTTAGTTACGAAATACACAAAAATAATTTGTTACTTGCTAAAAAATTTGAAACTTGTTAAATTAACAAAAATTAAAGGTTCGACTATACATTTTTTACTGGGCGTGAATGTTATTTACAAAAATATATTGTAAAAATATAAATAAATTCCTAATTGTATTGAAAGTCGTTATTTAAATTATCTTACAATTAAGTCTAATATTTTTTTTTTAATAAATCGCAATTTGACAACTTTAATTTAGATTTAAGTTTGTTTCATTGGCAACACTGTCTGACATGTCAGTTGTGTGCTGTATTGTCAAAGTGTATTTAAGATCCGAGTCCGAGCAAACCTTTTTTATAAACACGCCGTGAAAAAAATGTGTTTACTACAAGAAGAAAACACTTCTCGCTCGTGGGAAGAAGAAGCGTTTTCCTGTCTAGTTTGACAAATAACTATTCAAATCTATTTCTAGCAAAAGAAAATACCATGCGATCTTAGTACTACCCTGTGTAATTCCTGCGCAGGCGCACAAATGTACAAAACAAATGATCGAAACATACTTAACCTACAACTACAGTTCAACAATGATATTTATTACCTAAAATATGGAGACACAGCACTCAAAACCAACTTATGTACATGAATTTCATCATTTCCTACTTTTAATACCAAATCACACATTTTATTTGATTGTTGCATTTCAAATAAATATTTAAGGATGGTTTGTGGATAAGGTGTATCACAAAATTTTAAGGAACTCATTGTTTTAGTTAAATAATTCGTTTGAATTTCACAACTTTTATGGTATTTCGCACTTGTTTACATACACACAGTACTTTTCATTTCGTATAGATGGCAGCACAGCACTGACAGAACTATGACTACAGGCTTAGTTGTAGACGATATAATATCATAAAATAAATTTTATAATGCTACGATTACAATGATTCATGCATTTATGAATTACATTGCACTAATTTTATTTTAAAAATATTAAAATTAACGTTGAATTGATATAGAAATTTCAACAACATGTCATTTCGCATGTCACTTAAAGCCACACAATGTGTGGTCCGTACTGGCCACTCTGGTTGTGTTTTATCTAAAAATAAATGAATGATATTTTTTATATTGCTGTAATTTTTTTCCTTTCACTTTACAGCAAAAGAGTAAATACAAAAGTTGTTCAGAATTAAAATAGTATATTGTGCAACAAGTGCAGAAAGTTATCTATTTCACGCGAGTTGTGAGAGTTTTATTACGAGAAGTCGAGTACTGAAATCACACGAGCGCGAAATAGGCAATTCTGCACGGGTTGCACACTATACTTTTTCAACGATCACACTTTTGTCAAGATTTAATAATAATAATAATTCTTACTTTTCAAAAACAAGAAATGACATCGCAAACTCAAACTATTTAACGTTTATGTTTACAGTATGAAGGCGGCGCAAACGCAGATGTGCGCAGTGGTACCAACTATATATCTATAAATTGTAATATGCAAACTAAATGCATATTTGATTTAAGAATTCATGTTATATTTTCTTTGTAATTTAAATATTGAAAACGAAGATTTATATAAACTCTGAAATAATGATTAATTATTTTATGATATACATAAATGTAAGTACACTTGACATATTAAAATAATACATTATTATAATATTAGTAAGTAGAAAAATTTGTTGTGTCCACCACAATACCTCCCGCTATAGATTTCTTATCAAATAATACTGGAACACAGACCTCCACTATCAAGAAACGCTTATCCCTTCAAAAAAATTAATTTTCAATTGTGTGTGAGTGTGATACATATCAAAAATGATATTTTTCAAACATATACGGCCCACTTGCTTACTTAAATGATGTATTCCCTGATATATCATTTAAATTAAATTGAATATTTGACACTTTAAAAAACAAATTTAGATTTCTTTATTACGGTGTTATATTATTTTCTGTAGAAATCTAGAAGAATTTGAGAGTTCATTTCTTTCCCTTTCTTTGGTTAAATAAATTAAGAAATGCCAAATATTTTTCAGTTTTGTTTAATTTGATTGATATATCGTTAAATACTAATATTAAATAACCAAATGAGCCTTATTGCATAAATTTTTAAATTCTGAACAACTTTTTATTTACACTTTTGCTGTAAAGTGAATAGATAAAAATTTACAGCAATATAAAAAAATAGCATTTCACATTTTAATTCTACATCCTTGTCTATGGGTTAGGTGATACTATAATATCAAGTTTGCATACCATTCATTTCGAAGTATTTTGTGACGTTACTCACCACGTCGTAGACTATATATTTAGTACTCGCGGTGTAACCGTATTCATAATAATTATTTTGTCTACTGTGAATTTAAAAATCTGAACGCTCATACACGTACAATTAAATTAATAATTTCGTCGATGTTTTCAGCATGGTTCAGTTTAAGTTAGAAGTTAGCGATGGCAGGTGTACTGTTTGTTATTTGTGTCCCAACAGAGAATTACGAAAAATCTTTTAAAACATCGAAAGATAACTCTGAATATTTAGAACCTGATGAAAGTTTTTGCAATTTGCTGTCATCTTCGCACGAGAATTTATTACCACTTGGGGAAGATGAAGCAGTTACCAGAAGTAAAATATTTGCATTGAGAAATAAAGCAAGCAATATTTTCAAACAGGAGAATTCCTTTTCGTCGATTAATAAGCATCCAGAAGTAACATCGTCCACTGTGTCAGATAAATGTGATGAAAGTAATATTAGTAAAATGCCTCTGGAAAAAGTAAGTCAAAACTCGTTTATAAATGTAAATATTTAACTTTTCAACTTTTATGAAGTAAATCCATGAATTTTAGATTCTTCGAAACATTCTGGAAGGCCATCAAATTAAAAATGCAGTGTGGACCAAAGGGGAGAGCGGAAAATATCTTCAAGTGATATTTCCATTTGAATCAGGATATCTTTGTGAAGGAATTCTTGCGCTTTTGAATGAATATGGAATAGGACAACGGCTTAATTCAGTTGTCAGTGTTATTCCCTGTAGCTTGTACTACAAGAATGAAGAGGAATTTGAAAAGACGAACACAGAAGAGGACAAACTGGATATGAAACTGTAAGACGTTCACTTTCATTTTGATTAGTTAAAAATATTGTAACTCTTGTTAGCTCTTTAAATAATTAACAATTCATATGAGATAGTATGATAGTCATAGGTGAGTGGTGCAAATCATCCGAGTGACTAATGACCATAATCCCGAATATAATACTGTACTCTTTCTACTCCTGCAAATTCGGAAATAACACTTTTAAAAATGATCGAAATCGAAACGGCAACATAATAATATGCAATGACAACTGACTGTACTGTCAACTATCAGATGGCAGTAGGTAGGGTGATTCACAACACGGCTGTAAAATAAACAGGAATAATTGATTTCTGGTTCTGTGATTGGCCAAAAAGATTTTATTATGAATCCATAATTCTCAGTCGAGAATTATGACTACTATAATTAATCGAAAAATTGAAATATTGGGGATATATTTATACGGGAGTAGAAAATATATTATTATATGAGGGATTATGATAGTCATTATTCATGAAGATGAAGTTTTCGTCACGATCCGTAGACGAATGATGCAAATTATCTGAGGGAGTAATGACTATAATCCCGAATATAATACTGTAATTTTTCTACTACTGGAAATAGGAAATATCTTTAAAAAATGATCGAAATTCGTTGACAACACATTGAAAAACGTCAATATGGAAATACACATAATATGTAAGCTTCTTGGCTGGGATTTGTATTAAAATAAAAACCATTTCTGGATTTCAGTCACAATTGAAAAAAAAAAAATTATTTCAACCTCAACCGGTTGCTACCCAACATCTTATTTAGGAGGTGAAAATCAAAAATTAAAATTAAATTTGTCATTATTAAAAATATTTTAAATCAATAAATAATTAAAATCAAAGATCGTACTTAACACAAAATGGAGAAATCTTACGTAAGACTTTACCACCAATTTTTTAAGCATTATAGGTACTTTTTATCGCAAATTCTTTTTACCACTATACTTTTTACCACCAATTCACTTCAGCAGTAATTTTTACCACTAATTATTTTAAGACTGATTGATTTTTTCATTCATGCCAAAAATAATCTGTTTCATATAGATGGTATTATTTATCACAAGTAAACCCAGACCCAAAACCCATAAAGAAGAGGACCAAATTGTGGAATACCTTCGGGTCAATATTCAGTTTTAGGTGTAAAAAGAAATAAATAAGAAAATCATTGTAAAAAATAGTGGTAAAAAATAGCGGTTAAAAAATTAGTGGTACAACAAATTAGTGGTAAAAAGTATGGTGTTAAAAACTTACATATTTGTTGTTTAATGAATCACGATCGATAGAAATAGCTTTAAATAACTTTTAGTTTATGTGCGCCCGAATACAAATTTGCAATGCAAAATTGTGCTTGTCCCATTTCAGATCGTTGGACACATGAAATGAGCAACAGTAACAGTAGTTAGAAGTTTGGAAGAGATTGAATTTAATATTAATAAAACATAAATAACAAAGTACCTATTTCCACCTACAGCGTAATTGTTATGTACTAGAAGTGCAAAAAATCTGTGAAACAAACCTAAAATTCTTGTAAAACATTAATTAATAGACCCAATATTGTTTGTACTGTTGTATGTTTATATTAAATGAGACATTATTAAGATTTATGATGTGAAATTGTTTAATATATTTGCAAAATATTCCCATGAGCATTGTGCCCTCATTGTATATATTATTTCAGCAAAAATGAGCACGCGAAAAATACCATATGGAATCGTTTTGTGACGTCAGTGCGAGCCAGACTCACAGTAGCCCAAGTTGTGGAAGGAGTCAAAGCAGATGCAGCCCTTACTTTTGATTTTGTTATGCTTCTTTTGGTTGCAACGTAATATTAAATTAATCATTCCTTTGGACAATTTTTATTTTAACTATTTCTCTTTCAGAACTTTGTCGGCTATTGCTTTAGCGGAGAATAACAATGTCTATTTAGTGTCCAGCATGTTAATTTCACCAATGATGGTAAAACTTTCTTCATATAATTTTTTTATGATATATTAAATATAAATCGTCTTATTACAGTGCTTTTTATAAAATACTGAGTGTGTCTCTAAGATTCTTTATGTATATAAGTATGGATATTGTACAATCCACACTATGTAATGTGTTTTAGGGCCCAGT
The DNA here is from genome assembly GCA_963942605.1 of Poecilus cupreus. NCBI lineage: Eukaryota > Metazoa > Arthropoda > Insecta > Coleoptera > Carabidae > Poecilus > Poecilus cupreus. Next base: position 2,822,794 of record OZ012731.1, read on the forward strand.
AATGGCGGGAACTTTCGGCCAAGTAATTCAAGATAAGAAACTCCAGAAAATTGGAGTAGTGAATGAAATGGTGGGTGTTGGAATTGCAACTGCAGTGGGATTTTGTTATGGAACTATAAGCACTGCACTTACTGATAAATATGGAGAAAGTACGTGGCCCACGTATGAAATGACATCCAGGTAATATAATAATAGTGATGCACTAATTACGTTTACAGTATTTGGAACAGTAAAATAAAGGTAAATTTTATTTTATGAATTTTAGTTTAGTGAACTTTCTGAATAATTATTCTGCATCCAAAACTTTTAATTTAATTAATGTTACCAAAATTCATTTTTGTAAAAGTTTAATATTAGGGTCTGTCTACAAATTGTAAATTTTATTTTTAATTTAGGAATTTGGCTTAAATATGTTTAACTAAGGGCCGGTATTTCAAAACTTAGTTACCTAGAGAATAAATTTATCAATAGAATAAACAAAAAATCAAAATCATAGCTTATTATTATTATTATTCTAGCTGTCATCTTTTGATACGATATTTTTTGTTTATTCCATTGATAATTTATTCTATAGTTTCTCTGAGGTTGGAAATACCGGCCCTAAACTAAGTAAACATTTCTGTGATAAATTAAAAATAAGGATAATTTTAAAAACTGTATATTTACTTTTTAATTTATGAATTTGATTTTAATATCTTTAACTAAGCCAAATAAACAATTCTGCATAAAAAAATTCATTAAGCTTAGTATTACCCAAATTCAAAAAGAAAAATTAAAATTAGGATTAAATAAATATACATAAGTTTACCCAAATATTGTATTATATTACGAGTTGGGAAAGATTCTCTAAATATTTAAAATTAGGGTTGTTTTAAAAACTATAAATTTAATTTTTAATTTGCCAATTGGATTAAAATATATTTAGCTAAATTTGCATAAAAAATTAATTAGAATTAGTATTACCCAAATACATTTTCAGAAAACAAAAATTATTATCTGTTCAAAACTGGAGTTTTTTTTTTTTAATTTACGAATTTGATTTTAATATGATTAACGAAGCCAAGAAAACAATTTTACATAAAAAATTTGATATAACTCAAATTAATTTTTGAAAAATGAAAATTAGAACCATTTTAAAAACTGTAAATTTAATTCTCGTTTTACTATTTTGATTTTACCATGTTTATCTAACCCAAACAAATAATTCTGTATCAATTTTTTTTTAATAGGATTAATAGTACCTAAATTAAATTGGTCAATAAATTTAAAACCTGATTTAAACAAAATAAATTTTATATTATATTATAATTATAATAATTGTTACAATAACATTGATATGTGTAATTAAATTTTTACATAGTTAAACTAGCAAACAAAACCCTAAAACTAATTTAGATTAGAGAACGGTACTTTAAACAACGCCGGTGTTGACCTAGGGTTCATGTGGGCCCCTTTGCAATTCTGATAACACTATAGACTATACTTTATGTACACATCATAAAACGTACAACGTTTCTGCAAACAGGGGTGAAATAAGAACACTGTGGGTGGGATGCCTCATAGCTCTGTTGTCTGGAGCGGCCGTTGCCCTAGGAACGCTAGGAGACAACATCGCATCGTTAGTCGGCGTGGCCATATCTGCGTCTCTTATGCCGCCGGCGGTTAACGCAGTAAATAATTCAGAAAAATTAAAATGCAGGATAATTATTTTAATAATTTGTAATTTTAGGGTCTGTTATGGGCTATGGCAACTGTATATGCCATGGCCGGAGAAAACTCTTCCAAGTCCATAGTTAGAACGAATTTTTATTCCAGTAATGATGTTTTGGAATTAGCCGCGCTGGGAGCGGTCAGCATGTGTTTAACTTTTGTTAATATTGTTTGCATCTACATAGCTGGAATTTTAGTTTTTAAGGTAAGTAATAAATATAGTATTGGTGAAATATAGAAGCAGAATTTAACTGGAAAGATACTCAACAATTACAATGGGGTCTTTCACCATTTTTTTAAAATATTTTTTTATGAAACTTTGTCTATACTGAAGACTATCTACGCTTTTAAAAAGTCTTAATTGTTATTCGTTAAGCCACAATGATTTTTTAAAAATATTGTGACGTCATAGTAGAGATCTAAAACAGTAGAGATTTAAATAATTTTTGTTACATAAATGTTATATTTTATTGTAATAATAATAATAAAATAAGTAAAAAAATATATGACTACAATTACTTACAATCTGTACTGTTTTAGATCCAGCAACAACTCTACTATGATGTCACAATATTTAAAAAAAATCATTGTGGCTTAATGAATAACAATTAGGACTTTTTAAAAGTGTAGATAGTCTTCAGTATAGATAAAGTTTCATAAAAAAAAAAAATGGAGAGACCCCATTACCTTAGCAATCGGTTGAAGCATCTTAAAACTGTAGATTAAAAATATAAATTCTACTTAGAATCACGGAATTACCACTCAATAGAAGTGACATCTACTGAAATATTGTAATGTAATAATTTGTTGTATTAACTATACCTATAATTTTTCTACGACCACTTATGCCCGGTTGCACCAACGTTAGTTAAATTTTAATGTCATATGGAGTAATTCACATTGATGTCAAAAATTAGATACGCTTTTATTTATTTAAACCAAGTTAAAAATTTAACTAATGTTGGTGCAACCGGGCATTAGAAATCTGCTCATTATATATTTGTTGTTGCTAGGGTTATGAGGTATATTGCAAGCATCGAGCGAAATGAATTTGTTTTGTATTTCAATACAGGTCAGTTCATTTCTGTAAAGGTGCCATTGCTAGGATTCTTATTTAGTATTGTTAAATATTGGAATGGTGAAGGCGGGACAATTTTATTATTAAAATTAAATTAATTAGGAAATAATATCAAGTTCGTAGAAAAAGTATAGATTATAGTGTACAACTCGCTTGAAATGTCCATTTCATACTCGTAGTAAATAAGTACCTACCATTCCATGCTCGTTGTACAATATACTATTTATCTATAAAACTTATTTCAATTTTTTTATCTCATGTTATTTTACATTTTAATAAAATTACTTTTAGGTGCTAAGCTGTTTGATATTTCTGACAGAAAATAGAGAGAGCATGGTATTCTTATCCCACTAAATGCAAATGGGAAGTTTACAAGCTTCTCAAACGTTACTTATAAATTAACGCGATAATATTGGTGAAAACGCTAGTATTAATTCCCATAAGTCAAAGCGCAACTGTTAATTTTAATTGCTAATGGTAATTAATAATTAATTAACTCTGAACGATAATTAATGTTAATGGCATTTGTTTTTTTTCTACAAACAAGTGTTAGACAAAGAAGGGTGGCCTACCTGTCTGTCTCAGGCGCGCTTTTCGCTTGCATAAAAGCTTACGAGTTATAGTTCCAGTATAACATATTTCAGTGACTACCCTTATAAATGATAATATATTTATTTATTGAGTTTTTTATATTTCTTGAAGATAAAAGAAGTGGCTCCACTTTCCCTGAAAGACCAAAGCAGAAGATTTTGGAAACACGACATAAAAATCGCTCGCGACTATAACCGAACTCTTCAAAGAGGAGAAGCAAATATCCTTTCAGAAGAAATTGTACCTGTCGGTCGCAAGAATCCCCTAAGCATTCCAACAATAAAAACCAAAGAAGACCTTCGAGAACTCGCAGATCATCTTTACCAATCGACAGAAGATAGACGCGAACACGTAGTCGATGTCGGAAAAATTCAAAACACTTGGTCTCCCAGTACATTAGCGCCAAAAAGACCAACAATTCAAGAGTTGAAAGCTTTGTATTTTTCATTTCTTGATGATAAGCCAAAAGCACAGAAGAATTTAAATTTTTGTCTTCCCCCATCGCACAATTATTTCGCGCCTAGTTCTAGCAGTCATAGTGGCTTCAGTCAAAATCAAAATCAAGATAGCAGTCTTCCAATAATTACAGAAGGTGCCAGCGGTACTAACACTGCTTCTTCAGTCTCTCAGCAAATATTGATACGAAAAACGTTTATTGGAAAGAAGAAATTTGTTGTCACACCCGCTGAAATTGATCATAATTGAATTTGTATTATTTTAATGATGTTATTTTATTGTTAATCTATTCAATGTGATATTTTGTAGTTGTAATATTTTTAATACTCATATAATAAATTAAAATTTGTTTTATGTTAACTTGTAATTAATTATTATTATAATTAGCTCATAGGTTTTCTATTGGATTGATTATCACAGCCAACATATTATATGAAATACATTTTTAGAATCATTTAATTATATTTTAATATTTTAATTACAATTAATATGTCAATTTCGGGCTTTTAAATAATTGTATCCATCAAATTTTTTGTCGCATTTTTATGTATTATTTATTTATGTTATGAATTAATAGATCTGTGTTAACGTATTGTAAGTATTATAAAACATGAGAACCATTTGATTCTTTCTTCACCAATATTTTTTGGGATCGTGATTTCACGGCTGGCACAAATCAAGCCCAAAAATATAACAATACAGATAGTTCCATATTTATAAATATTTATTTTATAAATTATTTACAACAATTTCTTTTAGCAAATATTGAAATATTATTTTCCAAATAAATATAAATACGCATATTTTTCCACACCAAATATGAATTGGTGACTTGCGCAGTCGATGCAAATAATTTATAATCAAAGTCGAATATAAAATCTAGCAGCCGGCAAACGAATAGACAATTGAAAGTAAGGCTAAACTTGAAAAATCCTGAGGAATGATGTTTCTATTTTTAGCTTGTGACCGCTGAAACTAGATCCGCGATTTTGCAAGTATTCTACACAATATACATGATATAAAACATTGAAATATTATTTGAAAAATTTTGCTATTACTCGTTTCAACAAATTTATCTGTCTATAGCAAAACTACTGTCTATCTTCAAAATATATACTGCAATAATTTTATTGCTTAGAATGTCGAATTTGGGAATATGTTTATAAAATATATGGTTTTGGTTCATAATTAACTATACTTTGTACTTTAATACTTCAAATAAATGATAGTTAATATTATATCTCTGTAGCTTTTAGGCCAAGCTTTTTTTTTAATAAAATAATTTTACACATTGCATAGCAAAATTTTTTGCATAAGCTAAACATGTCAAATTTAATAGATTAAATTCTTAGCACTTGTGATATAACTATTGATTATTGACTTGTTTAAATTATTTCTGAATGGTAAATTTGTCCATAATTAATGAGAAATAATTTAATAATCATTAAAACTAACCCAAATGTCACTGCCAAACTCAAACAATACGACTGTTTGTATGTTTTGTTTACCATTGCACTCTAGAAACAGCTAAAAATTATAAATTTTATTTGGTTGTCTATCTCATTACAGAAATGTAATGTAATTAATTTAGGGGTATTTGGGGTAGTTTTTGATGCTAAACGTTTTTTTATATTTCCACATTTGATCTAAAATTCATAGAGAACGAACTATCGCATGATGAAAATGTTAATATTGTATTTCCTATGTAGACACCTGGTATAAATAACTTAGTGTATTTCAAATTCACATTTCAAACCAAACAAAACTTGCAACAACCGTGCCCAGAATAAAGCCAGTCGCTTCGTTCTTCAAGAAATAATATCAGTAGTGCTTTGAAAGCAGTGTTGTGTTGTGTGTTTTTATTTTGAAGAGGATTTACAAATGCAGAGACTACTAAATGTAAGTTATTTTATATCATTTAATATCGTATTTAATGTATTCCATTAAATTTGTTGTGGATTTGTTTCGACAAATACAAATATTTCAAAATAACTTTTAACAGCCATCGGTTTATTCGTAAAGCTATGTAGAATATGCAGTAAAATATTTGTAGTTTATATACATACGTATGTAGGACATAGGACGTTACATATAAAATATTTTATTGTATTTGTAATACTAAAAACAAACAGAGCACTTACCAGTAGTTGAAATCTACAACATTAGATGCAACAGGAATCTGCATCCGTTGTTGACTGCGTGTATGTAGGTCCACATTTCAACGTTGAGGATGTTTTAGATAAATGTAACAGAAATATAAATTTATTTCTTTTTATCATCACAAGAAATACACTTTAAACGTAGACGGTAAACGAACGACTACTGAAAATACATCTATAAACAATACGCGCCGCTACGACGACGCTCAAGCAAGTCGTAACATCGCAGGCGTCTCAATATTCAAATGTATTGCAATAAATAAATTCAAATAATTCAATGCTCACCGTATAAAACATCGTTTGTAACGTACTGTCGGCTATAGCGTACTAAATTTTATTTTTCATATATTAATGTGTACGAAAAATTGCGGCATTACGTATTTGGTTATAACGTACATTTTATTTAAAAAGCTTTATTTGGACTTTTTAGAACGTTTATAACGTCACGTATTTCATTCATTTCCGGGCGTAGAACACTGTTCAGAGCTAATCTCGATATACTTTAAATTGTATACGAAGTAGGATTACCAACTGTCAAATTACATCCTCAAAGGAAAATAGTTGCAAATTTTTATTTCGAGAAAATTTAATTCATGTAGGAACGAACTCGGGTTCTTATGGCATGTAGTGCGATGCTTTATACTGTAACCTACAAAATCCGAAGCATCGTAAAAAGACGATTAAACATCCCTTAATTATGTTTACTTAAATTATATCTGTCATATATAAAACTGTGAATACTGTCGCTGGATTCTCACATTTAGCACAGAGTTGTACTGAGTCCTAACAATAATAATAGAATTAAATAGGTAATAATATTAAATTAATAGTTATTTATGTATCAAGGCATTGAATTTTAACTTTCTATTATGAATATGGAATTTAGTTGCCGAGGCCCGTAAGGCCGAGGAAAATAAACTACTCGTATGTGAGTGATAAAATGGAACTTCAGTGCCGAGGTACATATTACATTTTATTTGAAATCTAAAAATAAAAAAAAAACTAAAAAAAATATTATGTAGGTTAAGTTTATACATCTGTCAGTTATAAATTGAAACTGACACTCAGTGCTGCCAGCCTTGAACAGTGAAGTTATCGTAAATAACACTCAAAATTTTATTTTTATCCTCAATTTCGTCATCGGAATTAATTAGTTAATTTTTCTAGCACATTTTGTTTCATGTTACGTCCAAATTTACTATAATACGTCAATATATCTGTCAAAATTATCCTAAATGTACAATAATTATATAACGGTTGCCAACATTGGGTTGCTCAAAATCGTCGTTTAATGGGTTAATTTAGTGACGATTTCTGAGCTTTTATGACGATTTTTTTAGTGTCGATTTCAAATAAAAATTGTTAATACGAGGGGTGCTTAATTGTTTTATTACGATTTTTCGGGTTTCTATACCATAGCGCTATTAACCTCAAAAAATATTATATTCGGGGATAAAATGGGACAAAGTTATTTATCACAGCGTATTTTTGGTTATATAATAATTTTTTATTTTATTTTTTTCGTCGCAATTTAATAATAATAGTCCTAGATCTATTTTTAATTCTTTAAAGAATATTTGTTAACAGAACAGAAACAATAATAAATAATTAGATTTAAATTATTTATCAACTTCATAGTCAACACTTATTTGTATTAACATTTGTACCATACAGTCCCTATGTTCACACTATCCGTCATTCGAATTGTACTACTTTTGTATATTTCTACAAACATCTTTAATTTTACGTATCCTTCCCAATCAAATTATTTTCCTCATCATCCGCCTGCTTGCCGAGCTCCCTCGCGGACAAAGACAATCTAGAAAGAATATTATCTGCTCTATCCAACGATGCTGTTTTTGTAACACTGTTCTTCGCCGCTGCTCGTTCATGTATTGTCGGTAAACCTAGGTTACTTGATCGGTTATATCGCGCTGATCCATGTCTGAAAGACCTGGACAGCGTATGCAGGCGGCTAGGTGGAGGAGAGCCTGTTGGGAGCGTTGCTAGCAGGCTGGAGATCTGACGCTCCAGGGAGTTGAGGTCGTTGATAGCCGAGGCTGGTATGTGTATTTGGGAGGGCGATGGCGGCACTGAAAGTTGAGGGACCTAGAAAATGGATATTGTAGTAATGTTAAATAGATGGAATACGTTTTATATAAAGCGTAATTTGTATTGAATGCTACCATATATTACTTAAATTCTGTACTGTATAATTACAATTATTGTAGTATATAAATAGTTACAAGATTTAAAATATCCAATGAAGAAAAATAAATAATTATTGAGCCAATAAATCAATTATGTGATTTCAGTCTGTCTCTTAACGTTAGCTATCAAAATATGATATTTCAATACCACGTGAAAAAGCTATTAGAAAATAAGAATAACATTAATAAGTTTTAGTTTATTTAATTACTTTTGTCATAAACTTTGAAGATCTAACGAAAATATAAACGTACTTAAAAAAATATTTATTTGAAATCAGCTCTATAGTGTTCAAAAATCGTCATTAAAAACTCAGAAATCGTCATTATACGACGATTTTGAGCATCCCAGTGTTGGCAACCGTTAAATATATAATATAATTATTGTACAATTAGGATAATTTTGGAAGATATATTGACGTACTATAGTAAATTTGGACGTAACTTATAACAATACTTGCAAGAAAAATTAACTAATTAATTCCGATGACGAAATTGAAGACAAAACACATAATTTTGAGCGTTATTTACAATAACCTCAATTCTCGAGGTTGGCAACACTGACTGTAAGTTTCAATTGACAACTGACAGATGTATAAACTTAACCTATATTGTAATTTTTTACAGTTTTTTCGAATTTAAGATTTCAAATAAAACTTAATATGTACCTCGGCACTGAAGTTCCTTTTTATCACTAACATGGTTTATTTTCCTCGGCCCTACGGGCCTCAGCAACTAATTCCATATTCGTGATACAAAATTGAACTTCTGTGCCTTGATACATAAATAACCATTATTTCATACTTGTTACTTATGTTACATTTTTCGGACTTTTTATCGTACGAAAAGTAAAACTTTAAAGTGCTAGAACTTTAACGTAAAATTTGACATTTAATTTGTTCATTATTTATAAACAAATACTTGTTCCTATAGAAATTGTTATTTAGCTTACTTATATCAACTCATTTCTACGAATTTTTGATAATTTCTGTTAATAAATACTATAATTTTACAACTTTACTAACCAGTATGAAATAAAACTTTGTATGTACCTCAAACGAAAAGTGACTTTAAGGTCCTCGCAAGTAACAACTTGCTAGTACCTTAAAGTTCCACTTTTCGTTCTAGATACATAAACAACTACTAAAGCACACAAGGATATGAATATTATTAAAAAAAAAAAAAACTGAGAAAAATTACCTCATCAGTAGCTTGATGACAGTAACTAATCCTCTTGACTTTCTTGAACGTATCATCACTAATAGCTTCTCTCAAAGCCGCTTCCAGCGCATTTTCTGCTCCATCATTCGCGGATGTCATTTCGTGGCCGTCGCTGCAAACAAATCAATCTCATTTCACGCAGTACTTTAACAATTATTTACTCATTTAAACCGCAAAATCATAATGTTCTTACCTAACATGCGTGTTGCGATTGGATCGTCTGAAAGACTTGTTGTTTTCTCTGACAACCTTAATGTCTTTTTCCCAGAATCTTCTGACGTCAGGTGTAGAAGTGTATGGCGCCGCTACTTCCTTGATTTTCAACATGATAATTGCGCTTATAAATATGAAAATGACGTTGACTACAGTTAGTAGAGAACTGATGATGCCGTTGACAAAAAATTCGACTGGCATGTAGTCTGAGTATAGTGGAGTGTATGATGAATTTCCGGTGTATTGTTCGCCTTTTATATGAGGCATTTTGATGTTTTCTCTCGCTAACCAAATACAGGCTAGCGCCCAAAATAAACCCTAAAATAGACAAAACTAAGTTCAGAACTATCCAATTATAAATTAGAATAGGGTTTTCTGTTATAATTGAATTTATCCATTTATATTTTGATATTTTCGTTAAAATCTGCTAATCTGTACTTTTTGAAAAAAAAAAAAAAACAAAACAACGATTGGAGAATGAAATTTTTTGACATGTGTCATAAGTAAAAACTAAATTTTTGAAGGGATGAGCGTTTCTTGATAGTGGTGGTCCGTGTTCCTGCATCATTTGATAAGAAATCTATGGCGGGAGGTATTGTGCTGTCCACAACAGATTTTTGTAATCATGAAGATAGTTTTAGACGTTGTGATGTCACTGCCTGATTATTCAAAATTTGCCAAACTTTTTTTTAAATCATCTCACTTAATACACATTTTTTCTTTTAAAATTTCATATTTGTATTTATAGGGACCCAAACTAATAATAATAATAACACTGAATTATCAACTATCATGAAGATATTTTTTGACAAAAACATCAAACAGTATAGTATCAACTTTTATCAAAGTAGAAAATTGCATTAAATAAGTTTTACACTTAAAGTAAATAATTTGAAAAAATTGCAGTAAAATAAAAATTTTTTGATCAAGTTCTATATATATTTCATTTAAATAAAACGTTTCGAATTATTGTACATTGTATCATTTGTTTTCCTATGAAGAATTATGCAGATTAATTCGAAACGTCATATTTAAATAAAATATTTACAGAACTTAATCCCAAAAATTTTTATAAATACTACTTTATCGCATAATTAATTTATTGAAAAAATTCTAAAGGTTTACAATTAAAAACTTTATTTAGGTATCCGTATTAGTTTTTGATTTATGTTACATTTGCTTGAACCTAAAAACTAAAACAGAGTTAAATATGAGGATTTCAGAATTAAAGTAGCAGGTATAAATTGAGAAGAATGTTGTTAAGAAAGTGGGAGTGAGTCAGTTGAGGTGGCTTGGACATGTTGAGCAAATGTCGAATGACAGGTTGGTGAAACTAATATATGTCGGTGAGATTGAAGGTGAATAATTGCGTGGGCGCCCGAGGAATAACTGGTTGGGTAGGATTGATAGTTTGTTGCGTGAACGAATGATTTCGAGTGTGAAGAATAAACGAGCATGTATGAATGTGGACGAGGCGAAAGTGGTGGAATGTTTGGAGGAGATTGATTGTTGGTTGACTGTGTTTCTGGGTTCGTGCTACCCCACTAAGTGGGACATAGCGTGATGTGATGTATGTATGTATGTATAAATTGCGCAGGGAAAAATAATGAATAGAAATTAAATAGTTTTAAACATTTTGAGGTTAACTTGGGTATCAACTTCTAAATACTTCTCAGGTAAATATAATATCGTCACTTTCGTTAAAATGATTAGTTCCATTTCGTCGTCAAACACTCAAACAGTCTTAGTTTAAATATTATATAACTTACACAGTTAACAACTGGCGGTAACAACGAAGCCGAAATAGCAACCCCAATCAACGGCCCCGCACTTCCTTGTAGCAATGCTAAAGCAACACCAGTTCCCGAGGGAAGAGCCCATAGTACTCCTATCCAGAGACACCGAGCATTCCCCCTACAAATTACAAACCAATAACCCTTCAGCTAATCATGATACATCATCTTTCTACCTTGCTTTCATCTCCTCAGTGGGCCAATCCCCGAACCCCCAGGGCATTTCTGTTGTCCCGAGGAGTAAACCGAAAATGAATCCAAAAATAATTGATATTATCATCCCTATAAATAGAGTCATGAAGCCAGTTTTTTGTAGTTGGCGGTCAGAAATGGTTGTTCCGAATGTTAGGGACATTACTGGGCCCATTAGTGGAGATACTAACATAGCGGCTACTATGTTAGGGGCGTTGTTTTCGACTAAGCCAAGGGCTGCTAGACAACTAAAAATATTTAATTCTTCAATGTTTTGTCAGGGCGAATTCAGTATGTAATCTTACTCAGCTGTTAAGATTAACATTATATAGTCGAAAGATAAATCTCCGCCACTTTTGACGCCATCGACAACTTGTTTTACTGTTAGTTTTGATTTTACTGAATCTACAAAGCTGCTCCATGTTGATTTATCTTCCGGTGACCTAAAAATTCCACTATTAACCATAAAAATAAATCATATTTGAATATTCAAAACTGTAGACATACATCGACTACCTGCATTAGTCGACCATTTTTTTTTTATGAAGAAAGTAAGTCGACTAACTACATTTTGTCATATGCATCTTAATGAGTGAATGATTGTGAATTTAAGTGGGCATTACAAATGCACATACTCTTCATTGGGATTCGAACCCAATACCTCGGCCGCATAGTCAAGCATTTACTTTAAGTAGTGTACTAGTTTAAATATAAATCATTTATTATGGCCGATAATTTCAACCTCAGATAAGCTAGAGAATAAATTTATCATTCGAATAATAGTTATTTACTTTACAAGTGGGCAAAGTAAAGAATTACCCACGCGAGAAATTTTAGCACACGAAGCCGAAGGCTGAGTGTGATAAAATTATCGATAACTTTACCGCTCACTTCATGGCTATATGTTTGGTTTAGCGCATATTTTTGTTAATTGAAATATTATTTTTGAACATTTTGATACTCTGATTCCAGATATGTATTGTTATGAACAATTTTCTTCAAATACTTTTAAATTATTAAAAAAAACTATAAACAAACCAGTGAGACACTGAGAGGTTAACATTGACAACATGATAACCATGAACACAGACTCGTTTATCCTGAAGTTAGCTGTAGGCGTTGTGACGTCACAGTCTGATTATTTAAAATTTGATGAAAATTAAGAAAAATCATATTTCACATAATAATTTTTTTTGTGAATTAAAGACAATTTATTTTGAACTTCCATTATCTTTATTGTAAAATAACACACACACACACAAAAAATTATATATTCACAACGTTTCGAAAGCGATAATCTGCTGTCGTCATCAGGCGAACTGATACTACTTTAATTAATAATAATAATTTTTTTTGTAATTTAAAATTTCAAAATTGAAGTACCACATTTTTTTCTCTATGAATAATGTTTTATACTTACAATTCTTCTTCAATATTTTTATCTTTTATGCTATTGTAGACTACACTGCATGGCAGTACACTGAAATATACAAATACATTTAAATAAAAACATTTATTAATATAGGTTAACTTTAAACCTGACAACGGAATTTAATTCCACTCCAATTCCTAATTCAGTTAAGCAATGCAAACAGTTCTCGCATGGCTCTCCAGCTGGCAATGGAAACAACACCTCGAAATAATTTCCATTTTTGTCTCCGCACCAGACTACATGTTCTACTTCTAGTTTAGTTAATAATTCGTCCAAAATCTAAAATGATTTGAAATTTTTAATCCCTCATATCTTTGTTTACAAATGATTTGATGTTCATATTTGACAAAAAATCTGAATTTCATTTGATAAAAATTGTCTACGTTTCTGGTTTAGTGATACAAAAATAACTATTACCTTCTCCATTGGAACGTGGCTTTTCTCTTCATACTCCTTACTTTTCTTTATTCCATGTTTGCCAAAATGTTTGTAGTGCTGCTCCATTTTAGAAACCATGTGTCTTACACTATTCTTATTCCGTAGTTCAACATCCAGCTTAACCAAATTTTCATCGTTTTCTGGTTTTGCTCCATTTCCAAATAACAAAGCATGTTCATGATTAGCTGTTGGAACGCAAACAATGAAAAATACACCTGCCATTGTTCATCTCATTGAGATTTTAAACACGGAACTAGTGTGAAGGAAATATTTTAACGTAAGCTAGTCAACAAAATAGTTAGCATTGTTTTGCATTTTTATTTTTGCGTTGGGGTACTAATTGCGAGATGAGGTCAATGTGAATTATTACCAGCCTCAGAAAATTAAAATCAGGTTGACAAATTGAATCAACTTTATTGTGTTTTCAAAACAAAAGGGCAAATTAACGTCAAAAAAGTGTTTCTCAGTAAACTAATTACAAATTCTGGGCATTAATAGGTTAGGCAGATTTAATTATTAAAATTAATAAAGAAACGTATAAGTATCAAAAGGTTAGTACTAGTAAATTGTTTACTAGAAAATAAATTAAATACTCCTCCAAACTTAACTTGAAATTTATTACTTATGTATAATTTAAACATGAATAAACTCATTGTTGTCGTACACATCGTAATATGACTTATATTTATCGAAATATGGCGATTTGTAATATTTTTCAAAATACGGAAATTTTCCCAAATATGACTTAAAATTGTAAAATTTTTTTATTACATTTCTTTATAATATTCGCGCCAGGAAACCCACTGCAGCAGAGCGCATCGTCATATCTCTTATATTTTTCGAGATATGGCGATTTTTTATATTTTCCGAAGAGCAACTTTGAGGGGCTGTAACTCGAAAACTATGAAAGATATCGAAAAATATCTCCAGTTTTGTGTTTTTCGTGACATTTATAATAAATTAGTAAAGTTTGAAAATTTTGAAAATTTTTTGATTTTTTTTTTTCAAAATTTTGATTGGAGATATCTCGACAAATATGAAAGAAACAGACTTGCAGTGTTCACCAATCGATTCAGCTCGACGAAATACATAAACCCTGAAAATTTCAGAAAATTCGGATAACCGGTTGAAATGTTAGAGCAAAGTCTTGAAATGGCAAAATTCAGGCCAAACGTCAAGGGGTACCCCTTGACTTTCAGGACAAAAAACGTCATTTCTAGGCTTTTTGCTCTAACTTTCCATCCCGTAAAGCGATTTTTATGAAACTTTGCACACTTATGTATTTCGATGAGCTGAATCGATTGGTGAACACTGCAAATCTGTATCTTTAATATTTGTCGAGTTATCGCCGTTCGAATTTTTTAACAAAAATACAAAAAAATTTCAAAATTTAAAAAATTTGCTAATTTGTTATATAAGGCACCAGAAACGCTAAACTGAAGAGTATTTTTAGATATCTCGTGTAGTTTTTGAATTACAGGCCCTTAAAGTTGCACTTCGAAAAATACCAAAAATCGACGTATCTCGAAAAATATTAGAGATCTGACGATGCGCTCTGCTACAATGGGTTTCTTAGCGCTTATATTATAAAGAAATGTAATAAAAAAATTTACAATTTTAAGTGAGGATATTCCGTGAAATTCAAATTTTTCTATCGGTATGTGAATCTGCATTGAATCCCTAATTGTGACAAAATCGCATCAAATATTCATGATTATAGGGAATATTTCATAAGCGATTAATTTTTTTCACAATTAGCAAGTTGTTACGGTAGCAAATATTTAAAAAAAAGGCCCGAATATTTAGTCAACAGAGTATAACACTTGATGTAAGTGGTTCAAGTGTGGGATTCCAGAGGAAGCAGTAAAAGAAAACGTAAACGAAAACGAAAAAAATTTTCAGGACGTTAAGACAGAGGCAAGATAACTTAAAAATAAATTTCATTGTAATTTGTTTTTCTCATGTACAGAAAACCCTTTTTGTCACAATTTTTCTTTCCGTGTTTGGATGATAGATGCAACCCAGCGTACCTAAAGCACTTCAAATATTATGGAATTATTAGAAAATTTATCAGTACTTTAATTACATTTTTGTGTTAAAGTATAATTAATTAAACCTCAGCATGGAAAAGGAAAATGGAAGATAGTTAAATAAAACAAAATACATGAGTAACATTTAAACTGTTTTAATTCAACAGCACTGTATTTATAAACAGCATTAATTACTTGCACAGCAAATTAACACATACAAAATAATTTATAATAAATAAATAACATTGCGTTGTTTATATTATCATCAGAATCATTTACAAATGTAGCTAGTAGAATAATATGTTTAGTACATAATGTAGTAATTATATATCGGACATGTTACTTTGTATAATATTGTGTCATGTGCATCACAAATCTTAGAGTAAAGATTGCTTTGTGTTCGCTATAAGTTAATGATGGATTCGAAAGTTGCATTTGATCTATATACATCTTACGTACGACTGCCTTTAGTTACAGATGAAGAGTATGAAACATTTAAATACACATTTAAAGTAAAGTCGGTTATAAAACGTAACATTCAACCATAAAAGTGTCGCTGAGTATATTAAATTTTATCACATGTTGCTTTCATTTCAGCTAAAATAGAAACCTTTTCCTACGTTTCACTAAGCAATTTAAACATTAAAATATCCGAATTTTCCGTCAAGTAGTTGAAAGTCCACGAGTTACTGGAAAATGTGACAACTTCGTGGTGTATTCAGGATAAAAATTATCAAAATTGCATCGGTAATGTAGAACACTAAAATATACGTATTTATTTCGTTAAAGTGACATTGTACAGGTCAACTAGCTATATTATACTTTATATTTAGAAATACACAAGACAGCTTCGTCTCAACCTGGTTCTACCCGTATGCATGAAAATAGTACAGACTTATAGAAAGTTGAAGACCGCCATATTGCTTTTTAATGTATAAATATTAAACTATAAATGCGTTGTTACAATTAACCTAAGTTTGTGCGGTGGCTATGTTTACACAAATCGTTTTCTTTCTACCGAGTAGTTACAGTGATCATCTGCCATCTAACGAATTTTCTAACTAACCGCCTTATCTACGTTACAAATCATACAGCGAAATAGGTTTATAATTATTTTGTACTGTGTTTTGTCTCAATTTAGGAGAATACTTTTTAAATTAATAATAATTAAAGGCTCATGTATAGACTACAAAAGTGAAACGTCACAAAAAAGATTCTAAAAAAAATAAAATGTAGGTAGGCGTCAATTTTTATTTGTTGGCCGCCATGTTGGTTCCAATATCATGTTGACATTTATATTTTAAAATCACAGTGGCAAAAGCGTTAGTAAATAAATAATCAAAATATTTATACCTTTTTTTAAAAAAATATTATTTCAGTAGGTATTTAACTAATATAAATATAAATTAGTAAGAATTTACTAAATATAACCTTATTTGTATGTTTACAACATTACGCACTTATTATAGACAGGTCAGTTTTTAATAATTTTTATAATGATTTGTTGCATTTATTATACTAAATTTAGAATTTTTAAACGATTGTCAGATTAGTCAAAATTTTGTGCCATTTCTCAAAACAGTTTCTAACCAAATCATAATGATTTTGTTCTGACAACCCATTGTGTCCCGGACATTTTTATTTCGTTCACTCAAGTACATAACGAATAGTGTTGTAAATAGTACATTCCAAATTAAAATTTCAATATTGTCATTCACAAGAAATAATCTTCGCGTGTATTACTGACGTTACAATTTTTTTTCGACGACTGCTACAGAAAGTTACTTTTACGCTTGCATTTGTCAACGTAAAGTTGATATTTTCTGAGGAATTTTACTTTGTCGGTCGTCTCCAATAACAACGAGCTGTAAAAGCTTTGTTTTTCGTTTTTTACTAATTCATGGATACGAAGTAAAAGAATAGTTGCAACAATTTATGACCGAGATGTAATATATGCGTTTTATTTTAGAATAAAACCTCTTTTAAAACAACCAAAAATAGAGTTCGTGGTACCAGCCAATTTGTATAATTCGAGCGCAAAGTATTTATGTCCCAAACATAACTTTGCGCTCTAAATATACAAAAAGCTACTGTTGCGCATTTTTGTTTTTTCTCCGTAATGCTTTGCTTTGAATAAAGTGGAATTTTAGAAAAATATAACACCTCCTATAGGGACACAGTTGGATTGTCGATCTACATATTTTATTTGTGACGAACACTGTTGTAATCTCCTTCATTGAATATACATTAATAATCTACTCATCCATTTTAAAATATTTGAGAATTGAATGTACCTAAATAAAACGTTTGAATGTAAATCGTAGTTAGTGTGGCTCCCGCGGGTTACCATTCGCTCCTTATTGCTGGCATTTCACAGTTAGCAAGGCGTGATACAAATGTCTATACGAACACGACTAAATGTCAATACGAATATTACAGACGGTCTTCATAGCAAAACTTCGTACGAAACATCTAAAGTGCGCAAGTGAAATAATATATAGTAGGTATATAGTAAGACAGTACCCAGCTAGAAGTATCTATCGTTAGAGTAGAAAATCAGTCTCTTTTACAGGCAATTATGTATGTATGATTACAACCTAGAGCGATTCCGTAAGCTGTATAAAAATTTCCCGAATTTAAGTCCCGTTGTAAGAAAAGCTTTGAGCTTACTGAATGGCTCCAAACAATGTTACGCTAATAAATTTATAAAACGTTTTTATACGTTTAGAATTTTATCCTAATCTGTACAGTAATATTTATACAAACAATCAATTCGAACAATTAACAGTTAACACTGCATTCGTCATATTGAGCATTCGCTTCATCAGAGATTAGATTTCTTCTTCTTTTTATGAAATTACATAACAACAACAAAGCTATTTTAGTTCATTTGGTCCGTTGTATTGCGTTCGTAAAATTAGATTCTACTTTTAAGTTTCGTTGCCTACTTGCTCATATTTCTTTTTTATTTTTAACATTTTTCCGTTGTACAACATTATAGTCAACACGTTATTTTATACAACAGCTTTAATCTGCTTTTGAAAGACATTTAAAAATATTAAATAAGAAAATGTTTCATGGCTGCAGCATGAAATGAACTGGCATTATTTTTGTTTAACCCTTTACAGTCACACTTCTTTCACAGTGCACAAACGTCACACTGGGGTTTGGAAAACTCCCAGAAAAGATAAACAATTTTCACATAACCGGATGTAATTTTAATCTCAAAAGTAACAGATTTTTATTTTTCCCGCGCGAAATAATAACAGTAGGGCGCGCCACTTTCCACATCTTCATGCGCATGTCTGATTTTTTGCTTCGCCGTATGTTTATAGAAAAACATTAAACAGTAAATAACCTATCTTAACCATACAATTTATTCCAAACGCAACATTGTGTTAAAACTAAACATTTTTATTCTGGACTATGAGAATAAACACATATATTTACGTATAAAATATTTGTTTAAGATTATAGAAATTTAATTTACAACCAGGTAGCATCGAAGTTATGCGAATGTTGCGTGGAAAATTAGATGAAAATCGTGCGATTTCTTAAACCCCAGTGTGACATCCCAGGGTTAATTTTACTTTTGTATGAAATATTATCAACAAAAATCTATCGATATTTAACAACAACTCTTAATCTGAGTGTCCATTTCCGCTGGCAAGTACTTTAGTCCACGTGACTTCCTCTTGCGGTATGAGTAGATCGCCGCCTTTTTTCGTTTTCCCGCGCTTGAATCGAACTGTCGGGTTCCCTGTTGCAGTTTGAAGTTTGCCAATACTGCTGCTCTTTCTTATTTCTGGTTTTGGACCGGACAACGGTTGTAGTAGCGGTGACGTCACACGTGCGAATTCTTCACCTTCTCCGCTGTCGATGCTGTCAGACGGGCAGGTTAGGTGCTCTCGGCGTTTTAGGCTTTTTTCTAGTCTGCGAAGGAACCTTGAATAGATTCCATTATTTAATTTTATTGTGTTGTTATTAAAGTGAAACTTTACTAATAGTTGACTATGGTGAATAAGCGAACTGAGTTTTAATAATAAGTGTTTATTAAATGCTTTCTACTATCGATTTCGACTAATATGATGTTGTTGTGTTGGGTGAAACTGAGGAGCAATTGAGAAGAATGACTGTGAGCAAAAATGAAGTAAGGAAAAGTTTAAATCTGTTATTGAATGTCGAGAAATGTAAAGTGTACCTGATGATAACTATTTAGTCGAAATCGATAGTAATTTAAAATGGTGTAACTTTACCTTATTTGGTGGCCTATGGTTCTAAGTCGGCTGATTTTCCTACTTTGCCTCGTCGTGTCTTCAACTACGCTTGGGATCATGACAGAGGAAGATTCCTGGAAAGAAGATAAAATATTTTACACAACTTTTAACGTGAGTGCTTTGTTCAAGAGACTAATTGAGAATATAGAGTCTACACATCGAATGGAAGTCATCTAAAGTTCCTAAACTCTATCACTAAGTGAAGCTGTGACACACTATGGCTAAGTTCCTAACCTATACGTAGAAATCTAGCAGGCTTATATAGGAACTAAATATCTGTTTATTTGTAACAACTAAAGAAAGACAGAGATAATTTTTTTATTACGGTAGAGCAGTTATTTGTGTTTTAAATTACGGAAGAAATGTGAATCCAGTGATTTCCATGATAACCGATTTGGATTCAGTCCTCGTCAGCTGTTGAGATCTAGAAGCGTTTATAAGCATTAGATTTAGTTTCCTATATAGTTATCAGAGTTGTTTTAGTGAGTGATTTATTCATGTGCAAGTTACAAATAAACAAGTGCAATACTCACCTCTGCCGTGTCTTCGCCAGATGATTCGTGCGACCGTCGTCTGGTTGCTGGACCATCTGGCCAGTTCGTTGGTGAAGACCATCTGATTGTATCTGGACTAGGACTAGATGATGACACCTTTATCACCTCCCGCGCGGAATTCAGACTTTCTGAAGAGGACGACGAACTTACAACTTGCTGGTTTCGAGCGCGTCGCTTTGGACTTGGTTTCCGTGGAGGTTGTACTCTGTAATGCTGGTCTTTACTAGGCACGTCTAAATGATGATGATGAAGAACGTTTGGAATTTGACTTTTCGTGGGACTTTTCAGGGTCCTGGTGGATTTTTTCTCTCGTTTCCTACCGGTTGATTTTCTGTGCTGCTGCATCGTTGAACCGACACTAACTTTATTTTGCGGAGCACAATCTGAACTTGGGAAATCATACAGTCCGTCAGAGTCTGTAAATGGAAGTAAATCTTTTTGTTTACTGTAAAACTGAGGTGAAAATCTACCTAAACCAACAGTTCGATCACTTAATGGACTCTCACTACGAGAACTGACGGGACTAACGTATTTATCACAACCACTACCTTCTGATTGAACGACTATCGATGGAAGCTGTAATGACACTTTGCATACTGGAGGCATCAGTCTGTCCATATTAGGTTCTAATGTTTCGCATTTGGTCAAAATGTTAGATTGTGATAAGCAGGAAGGCAACTTGGGCATTTCAACTGTTAATTTATTATCTATCAAGTCTTTTCCAATATAAAGTTCTAATTCTTTAGCACTTTTAAGTTCACCATCTTCTATTTTCTCATCCAAATGATCTGTACCAATTCCTTCATCATTGGATTCTAACAGCGGATCATCAGACAACGTTTCAGAGTCTGATCGACCCCTGCAGTGACCTCGTTGGTCACCGGAATTATTATCAACATTGTTCCCACTTGAAGATGTGGAGTTTGTTTTTAACAACGGAGATGGCCGTCTAGGTAACTGTGAATGCAAGTGAGTGGATGGGCCAGAAGAACCTGGATCTTCCATCTCCGAAGGGCACAGTGGGTTATTTGAGCCACATCTCGATGGTCCTGGGCTCGCCATGGAACTATATCCCGAAGAGCTGAGATTCGATTCCGAAGCTGTTCGGTCTGCTCGTGAACACATCGAAAATGGACTTAAGTAGCACATTCCTACATTCCCGGGAGCTGGCCCTAAATGAGTATTTGAAGTTTTGGCTGCAGGAGATAGAGACTCTGCATCGGATTCCGCTTCACTCATGTTGAATGTCACAGTTATAAGAGGTGGTGCACACGGTAAATCTAGGGATGTGGGTTTATCAAAATCCTTTAAAAGTCGACGTGTGGGTTTCTCACTAAAGTGAAAACTATTATCTTGTGTTGATGATCGATGCGGCGGTGGAGAACCTGGAAGCCCCAACATTGGAGCGCGAGTATGAGTTGGTGAGGGCTGTTGAATCGTGAGGGTTGGAATTATGAGCGGTGGAGGAGGTCCAGATGGTTGAGTATCAGAATCATCTGTACTTGAAACGACATGTTTTGCTTCTGCAGTCTGGCCAATCAACGGTGGACGAGGCTGCAATAAATTGAATTAAAACAGTGACACCAACATTTAAACACGCTCTTACTTTAAATTTGAATTGGGAACATGCTTGATGCATTACCGCTGCTTCTTCTTGGATTAGTCCGTCTTCTGCTTGAATGTCAATAGCAATGTCTTGCACGCTATGCATTTCTTCATCGTCACTAAATCCTACAGAAATACAAGGTAACTCAACAGATATTCGATCATCACTGAAGTCCATGCCCAGGTCTTCAGCAGAAGAAGAAGCGTTGCTTCTCTGCAGGACCGGCGTGAGAGACGGTGACGGTAACGGTGTTGGAACGGGCGTGGGTAACGGTGTAGGCATTTCGCGAATCGGAGATAAACACTTATTTATCACTGATGGAACTTCTAGCAATATCGTTGGAGGATGCAAGAAGTTGCTTCCACCGTCGTTAGACTTGTGTGCGCTTAATGCATCTAACACAGGCACTTCGATAGTACTGTTATTAGTTTGGCGACGGTGATTTGGAGGAGAGTCAAGAAGGCCGCTGGAGAATGACACGGGAGTGTGGATGGATGAAGTCGTGGAGTCGTCGTCTCCGGCGACATCGTCTTGAGGAGTGGACGCAGTAGGCGTAGTCGAGGGAGAAAGTCTTACGGATGAAGGCATGTTTGCTGCAGCAGAAGTAGAAGAAAAATTTCTGAACATTGCAAGAATTGAATCGGCACTGGCTGGTTTTTGACGATTATTTTGTAATTTACCATTCTTTTTGCCTAGCAAGTCAGACAGGCGGGACGCCGAGCTGCTAGGCAAAGCTAGATCCGAACTTGATAACGAATCACTCCCTTGGTTGCTGGATGTACTGTTCGGCGAACGCACATCTGCAGCAGGCGATGGAGGAGTGCTCGATGGACGTAAGGTTGTCTGTTGTTTGTTCTGCATCACTTGTAGCTCCACTTCAGAGCCTGAACTCATCTCCGCCGACACTTTGTTGAGTAACCGCGCAAATGTTACTTTCTTTTCAAGTTTGGGATCTGTCAATGTTATTTGCGCAGTGGAGGAGATATTAGGTTCAGTCAAACGAGTTTCTTTAACTTCGCTGGAACAGTTTCCAGCATTTTCACCCTGCGCTTTGAGTTTTCTTTCACTTAACTGTATTAATTCACCAATGCTAACTTTTCGAGATCGTTGTTGATTATTTGGTGAAATAAGTTGCTGTAATATTTGTTTCTTTTCCGCGGCATTTTTCTTAGTTGGTGTGGAATTATTTCGTTTCTTGCGTGGAGATGGAGTTCCTAAAATAGGGAAGTATATTTATCATGAGTGAATCTCTAGTTCTATGGGTGATGATATGGGACAGTTAGAAGCTATAATGGGTAATGTCAGTTTGTGATCCCATAGCTAAGTAATGTATGGTATGTACACTGTGTGTTCATTCTATAACAATGAGCTCTCAACCTGTGCAGTATAGCGACTATACCAGTGCAACCTACCAGCCACACACAACACATTTAGTGATAGGTCACGACATCATTCGGGAGTTACTACACCAATAGAGGATCAGGTTCCACGACAGTGAATCGTCAATGCAACAATACGAGTAGGTACAGTAAGAGTAGGTACAGTACGAGTAAGTGTAACAAAAATCGTAGTGAAAACAAGACCACAGGCAGTATTTAATTCACAGGCGACAGGCATTTCACAGTTGAAAGCCATAGCCTTACGTCTTGGGGGAGGTTTTAGCAAATCATCCAAACTAAATGTTCTCGCGGCGGCAGCCGTGGTTTGGTGGCTGGCGTTTTGACCATGTGGGCTGGTGAGGCTGAGGATGGAAGGTTTTCGAATACCCAGGCGGCCGAACAGCGAGCGCTGGCATCCCGGCTGCGGGCTCGGCACCACCATCACAGCTGCAGACACTCCGCCGGACAGTTGCTCGCGCACCGACGACCCACGCAGCGACGGTCCAGCTGAAACCACAACGCACTTGACAACAACCCTCGTCATCGTCGCCAGATACTCACGGCATCTGTTGCGGTCGGACTCTTCCGCCAACAGCTTCTCCAGCTTCTCGGGGAAGTGTCTTCGTGCGCACCACACTAGGCCGATGACTGCCAGTACGATGGTGACGGTGATGAGTCCGAGCCAGAAGGGTTCGTGCAGCATGCGTTCGGACAGCGGTCGGAACGGGATGTTCATCAGGCGGCGCTCGCATCGTTGGCCTTCCCACCAGGCGTGGCAACGACAATGGAATGAGTCTCCTCGTTCAATGCAATCACCACGACCTTCACAAGGATTTCCTTCACATGGACGTTGTTTTTGCTCGCATGTTGTTCCTGTGTATCCAGTCTGACAGTGGCATCGATAACTAACTGCAGTTAATGTACATTGGCCGAACACGCATGGTTCCAACTCACACATTGTTAATGCGCAAAATAAACCTAAAAAAATATTATTTTAGACGACAAAAAGGCAATAACACCAGAGCTGGACCAGTACAGGTTACCAGAATTTTGAAAGTATTTATTCTGAAGTACAAGTACTCATAAAAAGTATTTTTCAAATACTTTGCCAAGTACTTTTATATTTTGGATCTCCAAATTTTTCAGGAATCTAATCCAAATTTGAAAATATTACATTTAATCCATTATATTTTTCAAAATTTTGTAACGGTTTAATCATACATACTCATTATCATGTTCATTTCTAATAAAACTTTTTTTAAACGAAAGAAGTTTGTAAATTACAATTTAATAAAAGAAAATTTGCAATTTCTGCTAATTATTAATAATTATATACAATGTATTAAATATGTGGTATGAATTATAGTTTAAATTTTTTTTTAAATATTTAAGTACAAGTACTAAGTATTAGAATAGTATATTGTACAACAAGCATGGAATGGTACTCATTTCCTACGAGTATAAAAGTTTGTAGCTATGAAAAGGACATTCGATATTATTTCCTAATTAATTAACATTTTAATAATAAATTTGTCCCGCTTCCACCATTCCAATATTTAACAATTCTAAATATATATCCTAGCAATGGCACACGCACTGAAATGAAGTGAACTGGATTGAAATACTCAAAAAACAAATTCATTTCGCACGATGCTTGCAATGTACCTCATTTCCCTAGCCACAACAAACATACAATAAGCAGATTTCTACTTATTTAGAATTGTCAAATATTGGAATGGTGGAAGCGGGACAAATTTATTATAAGAATAAATTAATTAGGAAATAATATCGTGGTTGTAGAAAAAGTATAGTTTACAATCCACATATTTCATACTCGTATGATTTGCAGCATTCGCATTCGGCGCATGTTACAAACTTTCATACTCGTAGGAAATAAGAACTAGAGTACTTAAGTACTGCCCAGCTCTGAATAATATATTAGTATCCCACCTGTAAAATGTCCAATGCATTGACAAAACTTCTTACTACCATTCGAGACACATTTTCCATTATTTTGACACGGATTAGGATTACAAGACTCTACGACATTCTCTTGTTGCCTCAACAATTTAATCTTGTAATTAGGATCAGACTGTACTTTCAACGAACCATTCAGCGGTATCCCGGTGGCGCCTCCACGTTGTCTGATATGTAAAGTGTTAAGATACGAAGTGATTGCAAGAGGAGCTGA
Source organism: Poecilus cupreus (assembly GCA_963942605.1). Taxonomy (NCBI): domain Eukaryota; kingdom Metazoa; phylum Arthropoda; class Insecta; order Coleoptera; family Carabidae; genus Poecilus; species Poecilus cupreus. The sequence goes on from OZ012731.1 coordinate 2,848,321, forward strand.
CACCATCATAGAAGTATCTAAATTTTCGTGATCGTAGCAAAGATGCCACGAAGTGCCGTTACTATCAGCGTAGTTATCCATCACATCAATAGATCCCTCGTCACCCGGGCAACCGTTATCGCTGAACTTTACGTGATACAGTTCAAGTAGGATGACATTGCCAATGGGAGCTACTAAATGCTGAACGAAATCGATGTGGGCCGGAGCACGGTTAGGGTAATTTAGATGCAAAAGATTTCCAGATGTTATGTTCATTAGGTCGATGATTCTTTCTTCTTGAATACCATTTACCGTTTTATACTTTGCCTTGAAACCTATCCCTATAGGTTTGTCAGCTGTTCGAAGCCGTACCTAAAAAGATAGATATTATTTGAGAAGCAATTAAATGTTTTTCCATTTAAATATTGGATTAGAAAAAAAGAAGGCTAAACCGTAGTTGACGGTCAGAACTGAAGTTAACTGCAGGTCCGAGTTTCTTTAGCCCGTCATAGTTACCGAAAAAAATTTAAAAATTAAACTTAAGTTTTATGTTAGTTTTGAGGTTGAATAAACACGAATTTGATCAAAGGCATTTTCAGAATGCAAAGTTGCTAGATTTTTATATGTTTGACTTGCACCACCACTATCTACCAAATTTCAGTAGCGATCCACAGCTAACTTTGGCCACCAATTACGGTTTTACCATAAAATAAAAACAACTATGAATTCATTTGGATATCAGAAATTTTGTTTTCACGACATGCCAAAAAACCCCACTTTTCTTCTTTTGAAATAGTGAGGAAAATGTGTTTTCCGCAAACGATTAATTTTGATGTTGTTTGCTCATTCAAAAGAGTGAGCAAAGTAAATTAAAATGTTGTGTCTAACACGAGAAGAAAGCAATTCTTCCACACTCGCTCGAAATGCCTTCGAGCTCGAGTAGGAAAAAGAAGCGTTTTTCTCTCTAGTTTGACAAATTACTACTATTAGCAGAAAATATATCAGGTTCAATAAGTGGTTAGCAAACAAACAAAATTGCATCAGCAAGTAAACATATTTTGGTCAGCTTAATATTTATATGTATTTAAAATTAAATAGTAATGAAACAAAATTATTAGTTAGTCAGCAGGATTATAAAATTGATCAGCAGCAAAATTATACCCATAAACTATAACGTTTTTGCCCGAAAAGATGGGTTGTTAGAATAAAGAGTGAGCACCAAGGGGCGTGGAGCGGGTCTCCGGTGCCCGTCTTGAGCAAACTAACAAATTAATTTTACAGCTTGCCCAAATTATATTAAATCTAACCTACGCTATGTCTCTTTGTTAGTTATATTGTTGTAAATGTATTTAACTAGTTATAGAGCTACAAAGTATGACATAATTTGCTGATCACTATTATTTTACTTGCTGACCACAAGTGACCGTTCAACTGAATATATTTGGGACAGAAAACATTTTAGAACTGACCAAAACCTCAATATTAAGCTGACCGTTTAAATGATATCAAGTTTACTATTGGTCAAAGAGAATTTACCAGCAAGCGTTCGCTGTTGGACACGAATGCACCATCAGTTAATTGTCCAGACATTTGAAACGGTTGAAAAGCATTGGAGCTACCACCAAGATCAAGTTCCAGTATTGCTTCGTTGCTAGAAGACTTCCGCTCTGTAAGTTTTTGCTGTCCCAGCTCATAACGATTTCCATCCATATCATAATCAATAATTTCCAACCAAACTCTTTTCCCTGTTGGGGCCAAAATTGTAATAGCACAATCCAACCTCGCCAAGAGAAAATGCGGATAATTAGGACTGGCCACAACGCCTTCTCTCGCTGTTAAAGTCTGCAGAGGACATCCGGAAACATCCACAGCATGCCAATTCACAGAGAAGCCGCTCCCGGACATGGAATAATCAGAATGAAATCTCAGTTCCGCTTCGTTGGTCTCCGAAACAAAATCAAAACGTTCCATGTCTGTGTCGTGATTCCCGCACCACTTTACTGCGTCGTTGAAAGTGTCTCCGTTGCCTCGAATCACACTTCTTAGTTCCACGTAGTCATATAGACATTCCAGTTGGGGCTCTATGTCTAGTTTCGAGAACTGGATGATTAATCTTGTGCGCTCTGGACCGATGATACGTATAAGAAAATCCAAATTGTTGTAATAGTTGCTTGGATAGTTTGGGGAAGTTAGTCTTCCTTCTGAACCGTTTATTGTTCTGTTGAAATTTAAGTCGACTCCGGATATCTGATTGCGGCGTTTGCACACATATCTAAAATGGATACGTTATTAACAACCAGACGAACCACATTTTCAAAAGATGTTTAATATACCATTTCTTTTAAAATTAATATGTTGTACCTATATTATTTACAGCACAAAATTTGATAAACTTTTGTAAAATTTTAATTTGCAAACTGCTAGCTTCCCGACTAGTTTAGGGTGTATTCAGTTAATACTACAAATATAAGTATGTATATGTATTCCGAGAACAGATATGTCCCCAGCAGGAATGCGCATTAACTCTGCTCAGCCAAGTACATAACGAATAGCGTTAACATTTCCTGTACGAGTTGAAATTATACATTCCGAATGAACAGTTTAGTATAGTAACACAATAAAAATAATACTTATTCGACTGCATTATTGATGTAAATATTTTGTAGCTTATATGAAAAAGAAATAAATACTTTTATTTCTTGTGTTATTTTGTTTTGTATTTTTGGTCCATTTTAATTCGAATTTGTTATTATCGTAGAATGTTTTTAATATTATAATCTAGAATATGATATTAATGGTAATTCATAGAAAAACTATTTTTTTCACGACATGGTAAGAAACCCCATCGTTCTTCTCCCGAAATAGTGAGGAAAATGTGTTGTTCCTCTCTAGAGAGGAAAATATAGAAGTGTTACCAATATGAATGTTATTTACGAAAAATATATTATAATAAATATAAATAAATTCCTAATTTTATTGAAAACCCTTGTTTTAGTGATATACATACTTTAAATTATTTTACAATTATGTCTTATAGTTTTCTTTTTCTTATTAAATCACAATTTGACAACCTACTAAAGAAATTTAAGATTGGTTCATTGGCAACACTGCTACACCGCCATGTGTCTGATAACCTAACTTTTAACGTGTCAGTCTGTCAGTTGTGATCTCAAAATGTCTTTTAGGGCCGAACCGATCGTTTTTAGAAACATGTCGTGAAAAAAATGTTGTGTCTAACACGAGAGGAAAGCTCTTCTTCCACTCTCGTTCGAAATGCCTCACTCGCTGCGCTCATGAGACAATCTTCGAACTCGAGGGGGAAAAAGCGCTTTCCTCTCTAGTTTGACAAATAACTATTTTCTACTCCTTTATAAATATATCCTCATTATTCCATTTTTTTTTTTTCGATAAATTTAGTACCCATAATTCACAACAGTGAATTATGATTTATAATTCGATCTCGACCAATCATAAAGCCATAAATCAATAATTCACTGTTATTTTAAAGACGTGATGTGGATCACCAAGCAACAGCCGTCTGACAGTTGACATGTAGTCAGTGTATTTTGTTGACGTTTTTCAACGTGTGTTTTTAATGAATTTCGAGCATTTTCAAAAGTTATTTCCGAATTTACAAGAGTAGAAAAAGTTTAGTATTATATTCGGGATTATGGTCATTATACACTCGGATGATTTGCTTCACTCGCCTAATATATTATTATTACATACTGTGTCGCACTTGAATGTTTACCGGACTGATCGCAATCCGGAAAATATGACTTTACAGTATTGTTGGTTTTGACAGTACAGTAAGGTTGCTTAGCAATATTTATATAGGATTTGATCCATAATATCGTTTTCCGAATTCATTTTTTCAAATTGTTGTTAGAAATGCCAACATAACAAAATCGGTTACTGTCATCATTATTTATATTTTATTATGATTAGAACGACCTGATTATTTTAAACTAAGAAATAAAACAAACTTCCGTCCAAAAATTTGACATAGGTATAAAATAAAGCGTTTTACATTATACATCCATTTTGATTTTTACGGTACTTATTTCAAAATTATTGACTCTGCTTCTTTGTCGCCAAGTCCGGAAATATCTTATTCGCACCGTAAAGATTCATACCGTAGGAACTATTATTATTTTTCTCCTATTATATTTCGTCCACAAAAGCACATATGTTTAAGTAATTTTTCCCTAGATGTCATAACATGAATTGTAAGATTATTATTTTTATCAAATTTCGTGCTGTGAATGTGGCTTTATTCAACAAAAATTCATTAAGTATAAAATATTCCACAATTTTGTCTATACTTTAAAAATATTTATTGAAAATTTGTATAAAATTTAAGGAATGACAACCATTCAAACCCCTAGGGTTCCATTAAGATTAGTAATAAATAGCTATAAACGCATTACCCTCCAACACCAGAGCACTTCTTGGACTTCCAGTAAAGCCCACTAGGTAGCATAGGCGTCGGCGAGGTGGTCCACTGAATACCCAAACATAAGGGAACATCCCCTGGCGGTTTCCGGTCATTAGGATTTTGTCCAGGAAGCCACCCGTTGTACGCCATATCAGTCCCATCTATCCATTTGTACAGGCCATGCTCTGTCATTTTGCTGCCGAGCCAATACACTGCACCGGTGCGATACTCCGCCGTTCGACGAATATTCGTTGTAATGAACCTTTCCTCCTCTGCTGACATCACGGATGCAAGTTGCGCCCGCATGCCCTTGCAAATATTCTGCGCTATCGACCACGTCACTTCCGGGTAGCTTACGAATAGGTAGCACGAGTTGTTGAACATTAACAGCCGGTCGTCTGCGCACTGCATGGCTGCAACAATAAAATCAGCCATGTGCGAATTTCAGTGTTTGTTGGTGGTTTTACGAGAGGATCTCATGTTGAATAAATGTGCTGTTGGAATAATGTTTACTGCAAATATACCTACTGATTATATGCAATCTAAAAAGCATTAAACTCTGTTGTTACTTCTAATGATATTTGACGAGTTCTGGTTGCTGTGATTTACTCAAATTTCATACTTTATTGTTTATATGCCAATTGGAACAATCAAACATTAACACTCGTATTAAATAATTAGTTTAGATGTCGCTATATTGCTAGCTGGTTTTATTGAAAATATAGTTGGTTTTATTTTGTAGTAATAAAAAAAAGGATGTTTTTGATATATTTATCCGAGAAAATGTAAAGGTGAAATAATAACTTTGCGCTCTAAAATTAGAGAAAAATTAATAGTTATTTCTGATATAAGTGTTAAAAGTGACATTTAATGAGTAAGTGGAGAAGTTTTCGAATCGAGGCGAAGCCCAGTGAAACAACCCCATGAACAAAATAAATCACTTTTAACACGTATATCATACAAAATTTTATTCACGTTGTTCCTAGTGTATCAGTAAATACTAAAAAAATGTGTAGTGGTATTTTGACGGGTAGGGTTATATTTATTGATTTATTGATACAAATCGTTAGCAATGTGTTAAAAGTAACAATAAAATCACTGTGAACACGTTGCTGTTACTTTTAACACTAGTGTCAGAAACTGACACTTCAATTTGCTAAGCATTCGTTAAAAGGGACATTTTTAACAACGGTCGTAGATAAACTCTTTTAGATGACAATGGCAGCAAAAACTTATATTATTTTAATTCAAATATTGACACAGAAGACTGATTGCGAACACCGAATAATAGCACGCAAAAAACTGATTTCACATGTTAATCTCCTATGTACACCTTTAAGACAGACACACGGTATATGGAGAGCAGAAGAAAAGGATGCAATTAAATCAGTAGTAGAATGGTGAACAGGAGGAAAAAGAGGACGAGGCAAACTCAGATGAACATGGCTAAAGGAAGTAGAAGATTTAAAAGCAGCAGGAATTAAAAACTGGCAAAGTAAAACAAAAGATAGGAAGATGTGGAGAAACCTATCTACAAGTAGAAAAAGAAAAAGAACAGAGATTGATCCACTCCAACAAAAGGAGAGAGTTTCATAAGAGACGCAATTACCCCATAGAGGTGTTAAACCAATGTATATATTTAGGTCAATTTAACACCCAAAAATAATTGAAACATAACCGGAAATTAAATTTAATAATAGCTTCGATTCCCTCAATTGTAGACAGATGTCACTATATAGGATGAAAGAATCTTATTAAGTACTGTTTTGTATTTGTTTGGAACGTAGCTAGCAATATAAGACATGTTTTCGTAAAATTTTGTTGAAATCAATAAACTTTTTGTAAACTGTAATAAAGTGTAATTAATCAAAAAAAAGTAATAATGGAATATATTTAAATCTACAGACAACTATGAGTGCTCGAGACATATTTACAGTGAGCTGGCACTCAAACTTTTCTCATTTATTTGGGAAAGGTCGGGAGGTGCCTCAATTGCATACATAACAATAAAGCACTAAGCAGCTTCTGAATACATTTTCCATAACGAAACTCGACAATGAAAACCATACGTTCACATCACACGCAAATCGCAAATCTAAGTGATGTATAGTAGCTCATTACGAGACAGGGTAACAGGGTACTGACCGCGTCTAGTGCTACCCTATTAGTTACGCATACACCGACTGCAAGCACCAACCCTAATTTAATCAATTTACGAACGTTGACACTACAGGCATATAAATATCCGTCTCCATGCTATTAACAGAACCATGTGAGCTGCGACCATTCGATACCAACGCACGCCTTCACGGGCTACAGATTTTCGCCAACATTCATTACGCTGTTGTCATGTGCTCCCAAATATTTAACCAAATTACAAACACCAGCGGCTCCCGAACTTTTGATTTCACTACATTTTCCCCAAACGGGATGACAAAATTTTGTCAAAATGTTATATTTTAAAAATATAATAGGGAAAACTTGACTTTGTGGTCAAACTTGAAGTTGGACGTAAAACGTCAATTCTGCGTAGTTTTGGTTATGGTGTATCTGCAAGAATCTCAATTTTTTAGCAGCTAACTTCAGGTTTGGCCATAAAGTCAAGTTTTACCAAATAATTAAAACGAGGTTTATTTTGATCAAACCAATTTTACGATCTAAGCTTGTGATTGGCTTAGATGGAGTCTCATTTACACCAAACAATTCTCTAGACATTGAGATACTGTTGATTAATAATTAAATCGTATTCAATAAGACAATGAATTCAAATATATCGTCGGATGTTGGATGAAGAATTTGGATAATAAAATATACCTCTAGTTGCAAAAGTTTCGGGTAATATTTACCCTTCTTAGTGCTTAAGAGATGTTGTTACAAAAAAGTTTCCAAAAATATATAATAAAAATAAAATTACCGCTAGGGCTATTCGTTTGGTTCTGAGAATAAACTGAACTCCCCTAGTATTTATGTTAGTGATTTTTGTTAATTTGATACTATTTAACCCTCTATTGCATACTGTTCCCGATAGGGAACATAAAATTTAAAATTCTTCTTTTCTTTTCTTATGCAGTTTACATTTATGGCAATAATGTTGTAACATTTGAGAACATTATATACACTTTGTCAATTGCCAATTAGGTCATTCCTCCCAATTTGACCAACATAAAAAAAAAATTTGAAGTGGAAAAAGGATAATTACAGAAACTGAGATAGAAAATGTAAAATTTGAAGGAAGCAGCTTATTACCTGCTGATATATTACAGCTAAATACACCTTTACAAAATTTCCAAATATTTTTTTTATCTAATGTTTTCCTAGAAAAAGTTGTTTATCAAACAATTCTGTATAGTACGCAAAGACGACCCAATAGACCAAAGTTCAATTGTAAGTTGAATTTGTTCATAATGTTCCCAATAGTGACAAAACTTAAAAAAAAATTATTTTTAGAAAAAAATTTATGTAACACACTTATTTTAAATTATGAATATTTCTTTTGTAAGAAATAATGTTTTTGAACCCTTATTTAAAACAAAAATAATTCATGCAATAGAGAGTTAAGTTGTTATTATTCCATAAAATATTCGTTAAAAATAACTGAATTTAAGATAATTTTCCTTTGTAAGATCAGAACAAATATTTAAGTTATTCCGAGAGTCTTATTTGGGCCAAAAGATATAATTCTGGGCTCGTAGTTATCAAGATTCCAAATATAATTTTCATGTTTAATTCACTTTTATAGTGTTATAAACAATTTAAAGCTGATATAATACCTAAATGGTTTGAGCGACGTTCAATGAAACTATTTTGTCTTAAAAACAGAAGCACCGCCTTTTCCAACGAAACTTATAAAATATTTCATTACGATTACGATATATTTGTACCACAGTCGGTGTCTGTTTCAGTCCAATTTTTAATTTGTCAAGATAAATTTCAACGAACAGCGAACATAATCACATCGGTTGAGGCATGGAATGGTCGCGTCTCACATTCGAATGCTGGATAACTATGCTGTTTACAGGTCTCTTGCATCTGCCGATACGGTAAGCGGAACTGTAACAACTCTTGCGTTTCTTTACTTACCACGCTGGTTTTCGACATGACCGGCTATTTCGCGGTAACAAACACACAAAGTCCATTTTATACATTATTTTATAGAAGCCAGTCATGCTTTGCTTTACTTCTAGTTTCTAGGTAATAGAAAATTAAAATAGAGAAACTGCTGTACTACTAATTACTACAAATACTAGTTCTTGTACTAGAAACAATTTGAGTTTTGTATAAATTGACATAGAATAAATTCTACGCTAATTTTCTATTAAATAAAAATCTAATATAATTACTGTGTTGCTTCTCGTTTATAAGTAATTATATTTTAATTTTTCAGCTACATTTTTAACTTAATCATAAATTCTTCTTGCAGAAATTTACTACATTCTTTTAAAGGAGAATATTTTATAGCCAATAGTTGGATGGTACAGTTGTTATTTCAGCGAAACGAAATATGAATTTTAGTTTTATTTCATGCATAAATAATTCATTTCCATTTCAGAGAAAATATAGTAGCAGTAAAGGAAAACTGCATACATATTTCTAGAGCAGTGTTCAATATTTTTGTTATCGTTCAAATGCATCTCCGATTAATTTCTGTTTTAAAATTACCAATATACGAATTTTACAAAGTTATATTTGTTAAAAAACTTGGATTTGAAAACCATTTAAAGTTAATTGAATATTTGCTAATTGTTTCATATTTGCATTAATTTAAATAATGATTTGGTTGCTGCTGCATCCTATATGTTTGTAAAAAAAATACATACAACATAATTTATATAATAATCTTTTTGGTGTAAATATACGGATTTTTATATATTTCTTAGGATTCGTTCTCTTCTTGTGTTGAAATGTCAGGTAATTTACCTGTCAAATAAATTGAAAATATCACGTTGAAATTATTTCGTAAGTTTCAGCTAATATGTAACAATTACTTTACTATCAATAATGTATTACCTACTATGTATACCAGCCATATACATTACCGTACTGTTCCAAATAAAATGCAACATAGGTTGCCAATGTTTAAATACACATTTCTCATAGTATAACCATAATTATACCAAGCAATCATTCGAATTATTTCTTCATTAATAAACATCTCAAAATTAGTTTATTTAACACTGACAACCTCTGTTGCATTTAATTTGGAACAGTTCGGTGATATATAAACTGATAGGTATCCATTGTCATACATTTATGACAGAAAAGTGAATATTACATTTTAGTTGAAATTCACATTATATTTTTATTTGCTCATGTCTGATTGATTACTTGATAAATAAATTTCTTGACATTTATCCTGAATTTAGTTTATGCCAGTATTCCTACTTTCAGATAAATTGCCTGATAACTATGAGCCAAAAAATTAACAAAATGCATAAAATATTTTTTAAAAGGGATAAATAGGTCCTCAATTCGAATCCCACGCTTTTAACTTTACCCCTAACTCTAGCAATTTTGTGAGTATTAGGTAGGTAGGTATAATAGTTTGTCCTATGTATTTTTCTTTTACTTTTAACAACACTTCAAAGACAGTCGCAAGCTGGTTTAGATATCAGCATATTCCTTTCATGGATTGGCCATCCAGCACACCCGATCTATTACCAATAAATTTTATTTATAGAAATAAAAAGGAAATATTGCCCAGCCATTCGATAAGACCAAAAGAAGAATTGTGTAAAAAATGATCGTAATATGGAATAACATAGACTACATTTACAGGTTTACACCTACGGTAAAAATTTGCTTTGACTTGACTGAAAAGGCCACTATTGTAAAGTACAATTACTAGTATATTTACATATCAAGAACAAATGAACTTGACTTGCGTAAAAAATTACAATTCATAGTATTATATGATAAAGTAAAATGTATATGCGTTTACACGAATCTTTCAAAGACACTTTTATGAATCACGTGTGATTTATTTTATACTACAGGAAGAAAAAGGGTTAGTCGATAGTGTTTACACTGTAGCAAAAGTCGTATTTTCAAAATCAAAATCAACTCAAAATACCTTTTTGGCCTACGTGCAAACCCAGTCCTAATTATGAAGGTATGAAAATCTCTCGTACAAACCATGTCAAAAAGAATTATTGCTGTTATTGCAAAAAAAAAAAACGGTGACTGTAAACCTGTAGGAAGAACTAATATGACAGCAAATATATATTTTCTTATTTAATTTATATTATGAATTAAATATTGTTTCAATGTTGATGCATACAATAAATAGTAATCACATAAATTTTCTTGTATTTTATTCCTATTAAACGTATTTTTTTTAAACATACGACGAACTATTATGATGAAGGATTCGTATAAAAGGAATAAACTTATGAAATATTTCAAAAATGCTTATATGTAAAAATTTATATAATTATATTATTTAGCAGTTAGATAGTTATCGGCAATTATCAGAAAGTAAACAGAACTTTCTTAGTTTATTTCTAAATTATTAAAATCCTACTTGTGCTATAATAAAACATGACTTACCACTCTCCATAGACACACGAGCCTTAAATCCGCCATAGTGATGTGAGTAGTCTGAGACGAACCGCAGCCTGATTCTGGATCCGGTGCTGACATATCGTAAAAGTTTCAACTTTGCACTCCAGTCTCCGCAGAGACGCCGCGCTACTCCTGCTTTGGTGTTGTTCTGCCCTAACCCCAAGTTCTGCGCCTGCAGAGACGCCCCTGACACTTCGATTATCTCTAAGTAATCGTAGCTGCAGCTGAAATATCCATTAACAACTTAATATAGCTTTTAATGCGCTCGATAGTTTCTTAGCCTTTATATTTTAGTGTACTAGGTGACATAATATATTTATTTGGATAAATAATACTATTTTACTGCCGAATAGTTATATTCCACTGCCATGGGTCTGTCATAGTTATAATACGAGCCCAAAATCATATTATTTGGCCCAGTTAAAGTCATAAAAAGGATATTTGTTTAATACACCATATTTATATCTTAACTTCTATCATTTTTACATTCCGCACGTATATATATGTAATTGAGGTATTGTTTATGTTACGAATTAATTAGATTTTGGGAACAATTCATCAACAGTAAGTGGTTGATTATTTCAAGGCCTATCCGGGTTTTTGGGCTTATCTTAATAAATAAATGAGATAGAGAAAATTTTATTGGAATTAAAAAGATGTAGAATAATATTACTTACAATTTTTATTTGAAACAATATTCTGTATTTTGTTGTCATCACATTTAAAAACAGTGTTTGTAGTATCAGTTAATACCTTTGGGTCAAATTGTAAATTTGATATTATTTCAGTTGTTATTATTGCTCAAAATATTCTTTAAAATAACAGAATTTATTATATAAATAAATTTAGTACAATAAATTTTCCCTTTGTTAGTTCAAGAACTATTTTTTAAAGCTATTCTAAAAGTCTTAATTGGGCCAAATAATATGATTCTGGGCTCGTATAAATGACTTATTTGCCATTTCGTGACACTAGTGAATGCCTCCAATATAACCTCAAATAAAAATGTGCGCCATCTTTTAGTAGCTAAACAGATCAATTTTTGTGCAGAAACTACAGGAGATGTATCCATCTAACAACACTAACTTGACCTAATTCGATTTTGTTTTCAAGTTAACCTCATGTGCTAGTATTAAAAATGTCGTTAAACTTGAAAGTATCCATTTCCCCGCTTTTATATTGTGTTGCCCGTGACCAAGACTACCAGCACTTTCACTGTTCTGTTTTTGTGTTTGGAAAGTTTAAAATGATTGTATACTTACAAGGGTTCCTTTTCTAAAACAAGTTCCTCGAAGTCTAGAACAAGGCGGTATCCAGGAGGCGCTGAGATATCCGTGTCGCACTCTGCGTTATCGGGATATTGGCGGGGAAATCCCGGACTGGCTACACTTGCGCGAGGCTGTTCTCGGGTTAGAATTAACGTACGGTTGCATTCTGGAGGCCATCCGTCTTCCACTGGTTCTGCAGGAATGAAACATATTTATTTTATAGCCAATATATTTGAACGTTTGTTCAAATTTTTATAAATAATAAAAAAACAAGAATACCCACAACGTCGACATAGTTTAATCACAGTATAAGAATGCACACAGTAGCGACACTGCAAATATTTTCATGGTCCCAATATTTCAGTGGTGCGAAGCCGGGAAGATGGCTGCTTAGTAACCATAAAAAAGTAAATATAATATGTCAGTATCTGTCAAAAATCAAGCTACAGTATTTCTGTCATGTTAAGTTCATAAAATGAGTGCAAAACAGTGAGGTAACCTTATTTGTACCATGAAAAATTGTAGGAACTTTTATAGTGCAGGTGGAATAATATTTTTCGATTTTATCCCCTTTGGAACTGACAGTTATTCAAATTTACCACCGTGTGCCGCAGCTGCCAATATGGCCGCTCGGCTCAAGGTCATCGGTCGATGCGACATAAAGATCAAAGGGACCGACAGCGAGTGTCGCTACTGTGTGAATTCTTATACTGTGGTTTAATTTCGAGGCAGTGTCATGGCTTACTATTATTTCTCGGATTAAAGTGCTCGCCATTTTATTTTTTAATAATATAACATATGAATTATTTATTTATAAAAAAATATACGGTATGTTCCATTTACATTTATAATACGCCCTAGAGCTGTTATTTGGTGTATAGCAGGGCTGTTATGATAACAATAATGTAACAGTTGGACATAAAAACATAATATCTACCATTTTAATTAAAGTATGTTTTTATAAATAGTATATTACGTACCGTGAACTGTAAGTGATAGTTTTTAGGTCTAGGATGTAGTTTGGGATGTCGAGACCCGTAGGGTCGAGATTTCCTAAACATTCGAGACCTAATAAATCACTTACAGTTCGAGGTTAGTAAGATATTTTTTGCAATACCTGTGTAAATATATGAAAAGGAAAAATTGGTATCAAAATTAACAGCTGAAGGTTGAGGTTAGAAATAAAATTTGAATGATATATATTTACTTACCGTCCACCTTGCACGGTAAGTTTCACTTACCATCCACCGTGAACGGTAAGTAAATGATGTAACCATGGAAACCAATTGTGCAATAAAAGTTCCACTTACTGTGTTTAAATTTTGTTATTAATGGGTATACAGTACAGGTATTGCAAAAATAATATTAGAACATTGTACAGCGCTAAAACTGAGGCCAAAACATTTCTCTTAAAACACCCAAAAACAAAGTTCGTGGTACCATTAATGTATTTTATTTAAACTTTTATAAAACAATAATCTAAAAATTTAAATCGGTCGAACTCATGTGAATTTGGAGTCGTTTGTATGGGAGGTAACAACCTAATTTATTCCCAACAACACGTTTGATTATAGACAGCTGTCAATAGAAATTTAGAAATGATTTGTTATTTTTACAAAGTTATTTCTCAAGTATGTATTTACTTCATAAATTATTATTCCGGGAAATTATAATGTCAACTTTCTTATTCAAGTTACAATAAAACAAAGAATATAATAATTGTATTTATACAAGTACTTTATGTCAACTACTTCTTGCATTAACACATTCTGAAGTGTTGACAATTTAATTCAAAAGCTTTCCTATTTTGAATCCTTTATAAAGTATTGAATTAAATGATCTTCGTTTTCTTGTGATTTTTCAATAAATGGCGTGTTTGTATGCAAGGGAAGCAGGTTCCGTTTATTATCCCTCCACCGAACCACTTAGCACTGATTGTATTCAATGGAATAGAGTAGAGGGCAGCACTTGAGCTGCCTACAAAATAGGTGCTTAGTAAATAGTCTATTGATTCTTGACCACTAAGACGCAATTGTTGAAACGAAATGGTGAAATTATTTGTAAATGTAATATTTGCTGAAGGTAATGTATTGGGTAACAGCTGTGCTTCTTAATATCTGTCTCAGAGCTCGCTTGATTCATTGGGCGAGCGTGAAAAATATATCAGAGGAGTATTTCACTTTATTGTATAAAATATTTATACATAAACTTGCGCGGAATAAATGTAATAAAAAGAATGATAAATGATTTATTTTAGCATGCATTTCTGCGCTTGGCAAATCTTCTTGAAATGTTTCTGGCATTGACTAATAAGTTCAAAAGTTCTTCATGAACACTTTGCCAGTTTAGTAGAATTGTAGAAATTTTTATTTAATATTTTAACTTTTTCAGAGCTAGAAATTAAATTACCTATAGTATTACAGAATGTGTTGCAGAAATAAGTACGTTTTCGTGTTTAAAACAAAGTTTTTTTTACAGAAAGTTACTATTAAAGTACCTATAGAGGTAGTTTCTTTAAAGTTTGAAAAAGCTAAATGAATGAAAGTTGAAAATATGTTAGAATGTAGTAAGCTTTAAGCACCTGAACTATTTATAAAGATAAAAAGTTTTTATAGTGAAACAGAAAACTCATATATTTAGGTAGGTACTTCATCTGTTGCTGCGGAAACCAAGTTAATGTAATATCATATTTTTTCCAACACCTCTCAATAAATGCTCTATAACTATGGCGATTTTAAACATGGAAAGTAATAGATTACCCACTAGTGGGTATAATTTTGAGAAAAGCCACTAGTGAGTATTTTTTAAATTTATAACAATAATAATAACACACAACACCTTGGTAACAACTTCGATTGACATTTTAATTTAAAAATTTAAAGCATATGTCACTGTCAAATAATGCTTCTTTAATAATTTTTTCGTTTATTAAGAGATGTTGGATAAAACGTTATACTTCACACGTGGGCAAAGTGGAATTACCCACTCGATAAAATTATCTCACTCAACCTTCGGCTTCGTGAGCTAAAATTTCTCTCGTGGGCAATTCCTTACTTTGCCCACTTGTAAAGTAAATAACTACAATGAAAGTATTTTTTATTTTAGGTAAGTAGAATGTTTCCTAGAAGAAGCAGAACAGTAATTCTGACGGTTTACTTTTTAGAAGGGGTAAATAGCTAAGTGGTAACTGTGGGCATAAGATTCCCAATTGGAGCTTAACAGCCGACAAATTTTCGAAATTAAATTCTTAAAATTTCATGCTAGCACGAAAAACAATACTATTTAACTTTTTTCTTTAATAAATAACTCTTAATTTGTAAGTATAAATTATGCTATTAACTTGTTCATCATGACTGTTTGAGAATCTGTATGACGTCATAAAATATCCCCCACCATTAAAATCTTATTTTATGGAAAATGAAGAGAAAGAACTTTAAGTTTTAATCACACTGTTTTCTAAATATATTTGTTAAGTTACCGGTTTCGATCACTTGGTGGTCATCATCAGACTGATGAAGACCACCAAGTTTTGGACAAAATTAATTTAGATTATAATTGAAATCCACAGTTCGACTTTCATCGGTTTCCTCCTTCATTTACTGAGATCTACGAAAAAAGTATGATAAACTTAGATAAACATAAATCGAAGTCATTATTTTTTATTTTCATGTACATATTATATGGTTTCAAATGTATTCACATCTCCATTATAATAAACCTATAATCCAATAGTACAAAACAGTGAGCGAATTTATTTTTTCTTGAGCTGATGAACGTAAGTTGAAGAGACTGCTAAATTGGAGTGAAAATTGCAGAGAGTACGAAATATAATTTATAAAGTTGGTTATATTGATTTTCAGTGCGCTGAATTGAGATTTGCCAAACTTAAATTGCAATGTTAGCGAAAACGAGTAATTAAAGTTAGTCTGCCTGGTGACATACTGTGTCTAGACTGGAAACCGGCTCATGAAATTATTTAATTATTCTGCCAGTCAACGTTTTATTAACATTAACATTTAATTAAATAACGCGTGAGAAATATCAGCATTATATGTCTAATGTGGCAAAAACTTATTTCTATCTGTTACAGTAAAACTTTAATGTCTAGTTGCTTAAAACGCTGTCAGCACATGTAGATGTTAACTACGAAAGAAAGTTTTTACATTTCAATAATTAAATTATATAATGTTTAATAATTGTATTAATTGTTAGAAACATAAGCTCTCTATTATTGTTTGTTTCATGAAAAAGTACACGTACAAATCCACAAGTTTTCACATTTCATTAATTTATAAAGCTTTTACAATATCGATCATATCATTCTTCTAAAATTACTAGTTTTTCCCTCCCTACCATTGTAATATCTCTATCATCTTTTCAGAAGTTACTGAACCCAACTACTTCAAAAACGTTGCTTGAAGGTAACTGTGATAAAATTAATTGCTGAAAATTTCGAGATTTTCGGAAAAATATATTTAAAATAAAATAAATTGGAACCTATTTGTTTACACATAGTTTTTGAAGATGCCATAAGCTTCTTTCATAGCAGTTATTTAGTTTGATCGTTAATTACATTCATTTCAAGTTTGATACGTATTGGTGTACATTTGGAAGTGAATTAAATATTGAGAATGAAAGACGTTGTATTCTTTCAAGATTAAGATGCAATTAATAGTATATTTTGTTAAGTAACATTTTTTCCAATTGTATACAAAATATACTGTTAATTGCACGTGAGTATAGTGGCATTATTTTTCTCAAACGATTGCATCCTTCGGGCTACGCTCTCAGGATTTTATCTTCTCTCTTGACAAATAATGACGAACTTTACTCCTTTGATATATAAATTACTATTATTCCTTGTTGCCATAGTTTCAATTATGATTATTGCTCGAGAAAAGTTGTATTCTACATTTAAAATAATTTATCAATTTTTTTTATATAATTTATTGCTATCCTCACTTACTACATTCGCTCGCGTATTAGAAAGCTTCGGGTTGTAATATGTCCATAGTTTCCCTTATGACATGCCGTAATATATTACATTATATTTATCTAGATCGAAAGATATTAAGAAATAAATATTTTTATTTGAAATCGGCACTAAAGTGCTCACTGATGTTCCTTTTTATTAATCACATTGTTTATTTTCCTCGGACTTACGGGCATCGGCAAATAAATTCCATATTCGTGATAAAAAGTTTACATAAATAACTATTAATGAAATAATCCTTACCGTCGGCGATGAGCCTCTCGCAGAGGAAGTAGTTGTGGGTGTTACAGTCCCTATCGTTCCACATGAAGCCGGTGGCGAGGCGCACCGCCTCGGACGGGAGGTGGTAGGCTCGGCGAGCCTCCACGCAGTCCTGCTCGCTGAACCCGTCGTCGTTGGGCTGACGGTTGTAGTAATTATCCTGCGGCCAGCCGGGGAACCAGTCTACACCACGAGATATGTTTCAATTTCAATTGGACATGATTGTTGCGCGTTGCGCTAGTGTTGGTTGACTATTTTAGTAGTCCTGGCGGAGAATTAGGGCAGGAACGTTGTAGAAATTTGGAGCGGAAAATATGGGATCATAGAATTTGCAGAGAAACGTAATTGTTTTCATGCAAAGCGTAATTATTACCACTTATAAATAGCACTCAGTTGAAGCGTCTTAAAACTGCCGATTTGGAATGGTAGGTATCAGGATCAATAAATAGATATGTAAATATTATAATAGTATATTCTACAAGTTGTAGACTATACTTTCTATAACAAGATTTTGGAAATTATACAAAAAATACAAATATAAAACTGTTGAAAAAGTCAAACGCAAATAAATAAAATTGGAACAAACAGACGTAACCATAGTAACTAAATCCAGAGACTTCATGTATCGCGCTAATATGCGGACCTAATTCTTCGAAATTATTCCATATGCGACGTATGGAATGATAGTTGTTCAAATAGAGTTTTTAGTTAATCATTTATTTATTAACACAATGACATTAATATAATTTGTACGCGTACAATAATATAAATAAAGCTGAATGCAGCTTAAATTCTAATAACAATTCTAATAACATACGGAATTACACAATGAAAAATCATAACAAATAAAAACATATATTATCTTAAAAGTCTAATAAATCCTATTGCTCCTCCTTTGTTATTCCCCCCATGTTGTGCCATCCCTCCATGTATTCCCACCGAGTTGTTTCCTTCCCCCCATGTTTTCCTCCATATTTTCCCCATGTTTTCCCCAATGTTTTCTTCCCAAGTTGTTCCTTCCATGGTGTAAAAACATAGCAGACGCATACTTTGCAAGCCAATAAGAACGTTCATGGTACCGGATAGTTTGTGAACGATATTATTGGCTAACACCACTTTTCCTTCTCCACTTGCATGCACAATGCCTATGTATTACTCAATGGATCCTTCTCCTACTATCTTTGTGAGCTCTGTCATTCGCAAATATATCCCATTCCAAATTCTTGCTGTTTTGAAATAATAGTATTAGAAAAATGTTTCTGATAGGGCAAATGGCATGAAGATATATTTATTTATTGTAATCCGAACTTTTTTGGTGTTGCAATAAATAATAAACAAAACCTTTTTAACAAAAATTTAACCGAAGAAAAATTGAAAAACGAAAAATAAAACAAACCTTTTTAGTCATAATAACTAAGCTCCTAAACTAATGTAAATAACTAATTTTAACCAACGACCACGGACTCAAAACTAGTTATACTTATATTAGTTTAGGTGCTTAGTTATTAAGACTAAAAGGTTTATTGTATTTTTTTTCAGTTTTTTGTCGGTTCAATTTTTTGTTAAATGTTTTATTTTTTATTTTTTGTGGCTACCTTTAAAGGCGGATTTTTAATCGGTTAACCCAGTACAACGTTATATGTAGTAGAATTAATTAACAGCTAAAAATCAAACAATCTTCCCCTATTTTCTTACCCTTAGGGTTAGAATTTAAATGGGACCAACTTCGAGGTACACCCTATCCAATAAAAATAGAATCATCAAATTCGGACTACTGTGTGAAAAGTTATGCGTGATCATACATGAAAAAAAAAAATTCAACAATATACGCGTCGGTAAACATAAAGGAAGAACTCTAATTAAAATTTATTGTTTTAAACATATTAGCATCGTCTAAGTTAATGCAAATATTTGTTTGTATAAAATAACATTCGTTAATGTTTTGTATCCAGGACAACTGGAGTAAACGTTTCCGTTGTTGAAATGGAGTTGAGTCCTAGCGTGAACTTAATTAAATGGATCTAGAAAATATGCAGAACTGTCCTGTGCTAATAGACTATTTGGAAACATGTTCGTGACTACAATACCTCGAAATTAGTTGTTGTTCACAACTATTTTAAATATTCATTTCATTTTGGGAGTATTAATTACACCCTGTATTATTTATATTTAATTTTGTTTAGAAATATCCTTCACGAAATTATAATTTTCTAAAGTTACACTGTTTTATATCAAAGCTAAAGTATAAAATTGTAGAAGAGAACTATTAATATTTTACGATGCTTTTAAAAGCAGCACGGACATTATTTTTGTGAGTGCGTCTTGAAAGAAACGGAAATAATTTAAATAATGCATCTTGAATTCGTTCATAGTTTTCGCTAAATGCAAAACGTGTATTTCCTACTTGAATTTGTGACAATTTTTTGTTGATAAAACTTGAAAAATAGTTATTTGTACATCAAGGCAAGTATAATTGTTGTCTGTTTTACTTTAGCTACTATTTTGGCGTACTTTTGTATCGATTTCGGAAAAATGTATCTTATACTCTACAACCATAAAAATAATTTCTTGTTTAAAGAAAATTTTTAGTTTTCCTTTTGTAAGTATTCGTTGAAGAAAATTTTATTTCTCAAAAATTTATCAGGTTCAATTCAAAAAAATATTAATTTCGAATATAAATTTTATTTATCTTCTTTATTCTGCATTGAAAGAAAATGAACATATTTTAAATACTTTTTTAATCATAAAGATATATGATTTATATTTGTTTATTATATTTACTATCACTTTCATATTTTGTATTTTCTTTTTTTGTCCTATTATTGGTGTAACTGTTGGGCAAATAAAATATTATTATTATTATTATTATTATTATTATTATTAAAAATAATAAAATAGAAGTCGTTTTAATTTGAAACAAGACGTTTTTATTTAAAACGATATCATTTTGAATTAAAACTACTCCTATTGTAACTACTTCGTACCCATAATGAGTCTCAGTTGATTGTTCTTTCAAAACTTAATTCATTTTCATAGAAGAATATTTGTTAAACCTACTAAAGATATTAATGAAAACGAAATCGGATTGGCACTATTCAAATTAATTTTTCTCTCCATTTAAGAGGAATCTGTTTGTTTCAAGAAAACATTTTTATCAGTGTACGCACTGCAGAAATGTAAAAATAAAATATACTCGTAAGAGGCATAAACTGCAGTGGAAATGAGGTACTTCAGGGCGTGGGAGAGTAAAACGAGATCGTGTCCGGAATACATGACGAATACGCAGTGTAAAGTTGAGAATTAGGTGGGTGAAAAGTATATATGCGTCTTATAAAGGTGGTTTAGGTATTTTCAGTGGATTTTGCATGAAGAGTTATAGCGGAAATGTCTAATACTAGAAGGAGATCAAGTGCGAAATATTGAAGTCGTGCAGGGAATTGGTCCGCCATTTTGTCTAGGTCCTCTCATGATATATTGGTTGTGCATTTTAATTTTATTGAGATATTGTTATCGATTTGGACAATAAAAATTTAAAAGATGTGATGCTCAACTGGTGAGGAATATGGGAAGAATAAAAAAACGGACTTGCATTTATTTAGTTAATTAAAAACTACCTCGACATTTCGACAGTTACAACTGTCAACAACAGGGCTAACTTAGGACTAAAAAAACTATTCAGCTCCAGATTTGTTTTAAAATGTAGAGAATATCCATTTATTTGTTTACATGTATTATTTTTATTTTTATGACTATAATTGTGTATAATTTTTGTGTTTTTATGTTTGTATGTGTCCCTGAAAAATAGTTTTTTTCAACCCTAACGTCGATATTGTATTTAATAAAATAATTGATAACAAGTCCTTTTTTATTCTTCCCCTCTGAAAGCTTTAAGGCAGATTAGGATTTGAACAAAAATACAAAACTGTAAAATATGGTGCTCATACATTAAAATGTGTTAAAATTGAAAAGATTTTTGGATAACAATTTTGTAAATTTATTTATCCATGATAGTTGTTAAGGTTGTTAATAGTGACCCTTTTTACGGGTACTTAGCAAGTTACTGACACTAAGCAACAAATTAAAAGTGATTTTATTATTACTTCTAACACGTTACTAAAGATTTGTATGAATAAATCAACAAATATAACCCTACCTGTCAAAATATCATTCTACATTTATTAGTATTTACTAATACACTAGGAAGATCGTAGATAAAATTTTGTATGATACACTTCTTAAAAGTGATTTATTTCGTTCGTGGGTTTGTTTCACTCGGCTTTGCATCGTTTCACAAACTTTCCTACGTATTCAAAAAATGTCACTTTTAACACATATCATAAGTAACTATTGAAGCCAACTAATGTTTAAAATATCCATAGTATTAAATATAAGGCGAAATAATAGATTTTTATATGTTATTGAATTTATAAATATTACAGAAAATTGTTTATTAGATTATGATTTAATTTATAATTTTTAGGTAGACTTAAATATTTAGTTTATATAAATGAGTTTAAAGAATTTATTTTAAAAACATAATTAAATTTTTCTGATGTCCAATTACAAAATGGAATACAGCGTGTCGCGTGGGTAGAATGGAATAATTACTCATTTAAATTATAATGAAATTGTTCTTGAACGTTTAATTCATTGTCAAAAATATTCCGGAAATACAATTACAAACAATAGATGCTAAATCACTGAACTAAAACAGAATAAAAACACATTTCAAGCAAATGTCAATGTTCCTGACAGAAAAGTAATTAATGCCCCGTGAATTTTTTCGCGTCAGTCTGAAGTTGAAGTTTCCAACAAAGTAAACATTTGAATGGGTGCAGAGTTTTTCAGCGATGTTGTCAGCGTGTTCTTCATGCCTGCTCGCAGAATCTCCAGGGAGATGCCGGGCGAAATCTCCGCAGAATAGCTCACGGAAATTACGGTCAATGATTTTGTAAAGAATGCTCGCCTCCGAATTCCGCACGCTAAGTTATTTTATCTAATGAAGTGGTGATTAGAGGTTCATACGTGAGGTGGGTGAAGAGGAATCATTCGACTAGTAACATAATTTGTACTCGGGAGGAAACGAAAGAAATATTTTATAATTTATAAATAACATAAAAGAAAACCTCAAGATATATTACATGCATTATTGTTTATACAAAAATTTAATGAAATGAAACACGCAATGCTTCCTGTTCGACAAAGTTTTGCACCGACTTAAAAATGACTCTCAGACAAAATAAATTATTGTCTTGCACATACCGTGTGTCTGTTTTAAAGGTGTACGTAGGAGATTAACATGGGAAATCAGTTTTTGGCGAGCTGTTGCTCGGTGTTCTATCGGACAACAACGATTGTAGTATAAATCGAAATATATCATTTTTCTGAATCAAGTGATGTAAAATACATTACAATTTAGTAGTAATTTGGTTCCCTAAGTTAATTTTTAAACGTCAAATAAATAGCTTCAAAGAAATCAAAACAAAACAATCATAGGTGACTATAAATTATTTTTGATAAAAATTGAATAAATCGTAGAAATTTCAAAATTTTAAATTAATTTACTGAGCCAAATTACTACTAAATTCTAATGTATGTTACATCATTTGATTCAGAAAAAAAGATATCTTTCAATTGCTACTACAATCATTGTTGTCCGGTAGAACACAGAGTAACACGCAAAAAACTGTTTTCCTATGTTAATCTCCTATGTACACCTTTAAGACAGACACACGGTATAAATATTATTAATATAGGTATCAAAAATTATGATCTGACCAATATTTTACTTTCAGTCTAAACAAAAATTGTACAAAATGAGGAAAAGAGTTTCAAATTAAAACTGTCCATATTTTACTACATCATTTTGAATGTAAAAAAATTACTGAGATATGGCCAATAAATCTGATGTGGGCAACACATAACTTCCCGCCTATACAAAGAAGAAATAAATTCCAACAAAAATTGTAGACAATACTCTACATTTTTTTGGTTATAACAAAATTTACTTAATTATTTCAATGATATCTTTATTAAATTTAAAGTTATCGTGAATGAAAAAGTCATTACACACACCTCCAAACGTGTTTATCCGTTGAAAACTTTGACCCGTTACAATATCTGCGCTACATATACCGGGTATTGAATTGAAATCTGGAATATATTAATTTTAATGCAAATTTTTTGGATATTGCAATAAATTTTTAAGAAATGTTGCTCAGAATTTAAAAATGCATGCAATAAGGCTCATTTGGTAACCAAAATATTAGTATTTCACGATATATCAATCTTATTAAAATTTATTACAAAAATTATAACACGGACATGGAAAATTAAACAAAAACTAAAAATATTTGACATTTCAGCGAACAAATATAGATTTTTTTGCAAATGTTCTATTATTTTCTGTAGAAATTTCGTAGAAGATTATAATGATATAATGGCGAACTTGAGACTTCATTTCTTTCCGATAAATAAATAAATAAATAACCATTAAACTGTTTTATGAAATGTCAAACATATTTCGTTTTTGTTTTGTAGAAGTATTATAATTTTCCTAATAAATATTGATTTAAATTTGAGTATTTTAACGTGAAATACTAATATTTAGGTAAGTAAATGGACCTTATTGCATACATTTTTAAATTCTGAACAACTTTAGTATTTACACTTTTAATGTAAAGTGAATAGGCAAAAATTTACAGCCATATAAAAATAGCATTGAAATCCCTTTATTCCACATTTCAATTTTGTAGGTACCAGGTATATGTACGGGAGGTAAAAATTTGATGTGCCCAAACGCCTAATCTCCCATATACAAATATTATTTTATATCTGTTTTCATATAACAAAAAATTTTCTGAGTCAATTATTTACTAAAATATGTTAAAAAAATCTAATAGTCCTTCAAATAAACTACCATTTTGATGAAAAACTACTAAAATCTAATCAATCAATAACAACTAAAATCTAATCCAAATTCTAAATATGAAATTTGGAAATGATCTTATGGAAATATATTGAGATATCGTGGCTGAAATAATTGTGCCATGGATACGAATTCCCAGTGTTCATATGTTTGACACGTCACAAAACCTCACTTACGCAAATGTGACGAAAGGTATTGGGCTTCCAAAATTAAAATACGCTAACTAATGGTAGAAAGCTAAAGGCTAAGCTAAGCTAAGGTACATCAATTTCATTGTCTTTTGAAATTAATTGTATTTTTTAAAATTAATAACAATAGTAGTTATTTTAAGGGTATTCCAATGTAAATATAACATTTGTTTAAGCCGTATTATTTAAATAAGATGTAAATATGAAAGGTTCATTGTATTTGTAGATTATAGGTTAAGATTGAATTTTCTCCACAAAAACCTATAAAAACAGGAAAATTTGTAGTGTGTATGGCAACAGTTCTGCTGCCAATAAAAGCAAACTACCAATTCTAATGGAAGCATTCGCCATCACAAGATATCATACAAAATGAATTTGATATATACCTTTTGGGAATTGTGATCAACGCCATCTTTTGATAATTTAGAAGCCCAATAAGTAGGAATGAACATTGTTAAATATAATTTGTGGTAAAGGGTAATTTTATTTTTTCAAGTCAAAAATATATCTTCTCGTATTTCTGGAAATTATTTTAATTCATGTTAATTAGTACCCTAATGCCATTTGAAAACTGGGCAATAGAAATACAAACGCAGAGAGAATACTAAATTATTATTTATTTAAATTTCAAGGAAGAAATCACTTAAGACAATTCGCACTTCAGAGCTTTACAAAAATAGATTTGAAAAGTAGTAAAGTTTGAAATTATAATAATTCCTTTGGTGGCGCATTTCATCCATCTCATGTTGTTGTTACGCAAATGTACAAGTTTCCATGCCCCTCCTCCTTCTCCCCCGCGGCGAACTTGCGAATTTATAGCTGTTAGTTCTGTTGAAAACTTATAATTGGTTATACCAAATTACCAACAACAGGACGTTTAATTTTAGATAAGCACAGAAACATGAATAAATCATCATTTACATGCGAACCGATATTCAATTATTGTGTTGATGTTTTGTCGTAATCGCTGCTGCCATCTGATGGGAATCACACATGTTGGTTTTTACTTACTTGCGTATGAGAATGGAAGACCGTCAGACCAGCGAAAATCGCCCTCGTAAGTTTTATCGGATGCGCCCAGCCAATAAGCATTCTGGTCGCGGTAGCCGGGACTGAAACAAAATTATTGCTTGTCATTTGCTAATAGGATTTGGGGAAACTATTTGTTACGGTTTGTGAACGAGGCGACAGAAATATAAAAAGAAAGCTGTGGATAATACACCCACAGACAGAAATAATTTTTTTTGTTAAGGGCCGGTATTTCCAAACTCAGTTACCTAGAGAAAAAAATCATAGCTTAAATGATGAATTCTAGCTGTCATCTTTTGATGCGATATTTTTTTGTTTATTCCATTGATAATTTATTCTATAGTTTATCTGAGGTTGGAAATATCGGCCCTAACTAAAAATAAAAATTTGTTGTGGGAACCACACTACCTCCCATCATAGATTTCCTTTCAAATAATGCAGGAACATGGACCACCAATATTAAGAAACGCTCATCCCTTAAATAAATTTAATTTTCACTTATGTCACATCAAAATATGTTGTAATTCATAAATGTCAACGTTTTATTTTATTTATTTTTTACTATACATATATTCCAAATAAACATACTTGAAAAAATAATTATATTTTAATAATTCGTAATGATACACAAATCTTTATGATTATAAATATTGTTGAGATTTTAAAATTCTGAGAAAGATAACTAGATAGTTCTATTTCATTTTATGCATATTACTATTGGTTCATTCCTAAACATAAATGTAAACCTTAACCAAAAGTTTGAAGTTTGCAAACTTTAGTTTTAACTGTACACCGCAATTGGAATACAATATTTCTTAAACATAAACGTAATTGTAACGTAATTGCTTATGCGAATGAGACTTAAGAGAAAAATGTTTCAAACAACAGTTGTAAATAATAATATTTGAAACATTATTATAATAACAAAAATTATCATTATACCATAATTTACTGAGATATTTCAAAATAACTTGATAGGGTTTCAAGTAAAATACCTCTTCCAGTTATTGGATTATCACCAAGAATTAATCAGCTCTTCTCAATAGGATACAATTGATACATACAAAATAGGTATCAAAATTTTCAATTTAGTAGTTTTTGAGAAACCGTAACTCCAGACAGACAGATACACACACACATACATCATCACGAAACTATTAAATTCGTACTCTAGGGACCCTAAAAGGTATTCACCCACTAAAAACTCACTACCGAATTTTTAGCATGATTTCCAACCTCTCTTACAGGATGTGGCGGGAGGTAAAAAATATTAATTTTCCACGAATCTGCGAAATAGTTCTGTATGGTCATATAACACAATTTTCTTATACTTATAAATCTGAATTTAAATAATTAATACTGGAGTATTCCAACATATTTTGTTTAATGTTTTTTTTTCAAATTTGTTATTATTTAATTTTTATTTTGTTTACAGTTGACGGAGAGCTGAGCCAACGGACTTCAATTCCCGAAATTGTAAGTTATATTTTGAATTATATTAGAATTAAAAATATATTTCAACTTTGTACATATTTATCTTTAAAATGTTGATATACATATGTAGTAAGTATACGAAATATTTTTTTTGTATATGCTTTTAATATGCTACATTTAGAATATTCAAACACATGTCGCAAGCGAACGGGAATATGGTACAATTAAAAATAAATACGTTTTGATGTTATAACAAGCGTATAATGCAGTCACACATTAACCATTTAAGTTAGGTCGATGGGGAATTGGGCCTAAGGGGATTTTAGTTTATCAGTATATAGTTAGGACAAGATTGAGACCATAGATTTATTAATTATTTTTTTAAAAATCATATAGCAAAATTGCTCAACAATGGCCCTGTCAAATAAAAATTTTTACTTTCAACATTATCTCTTTACTTTTGTTTGAATTACATTCGTCTCTTTTGTTTTGTTTCGCGATTATTCTTTTAACTTGTCAAAATTTCAAACAGACTGAGATTTCGTGTAAGTAGACAGTTATAAGTTTTCTGATTTCATAAAAGAACATTTCACTGAAATGAAGTGAATTGTATAACAGATATAGAAACAAGAATCGATCAGTCCAATTTGGTAAACCTGTACAGGTGAAATAATTGATAAGGTAACACAAAACCAATTTTCAGCAAATACAACTCGAGTAAAATAATTATATTTGCATGTACACGTTATGAACAGACATAAACACTAGTTGCAGATTGAAACAAAAACAAGTTGCACCCCTGAAATCAAATATTAATTTTAGAGTCAAATTTAGCGTAGGTAAACATAAATTCATATAACTGTAATTTTACAAATTTCGATTGAAAACATAATAAATAATTATCACAGAAATATATTTTTGGCGATATACAAATATCATCAAATAATTATGCTTCAAACAAATCAAGTTTTACTCGATTCTCGATTAAATATAGTTACAATAGGTGTATATTTTATAAACACAAATATTGATTGTCAAATACAATTCAAACAATATTATTTTGTTAAAAACTTTCTATCCGCTGTCCACTGTCACAAAACAAACATTCAATAATTCCTTAGTACAAAATCAAATAATACACTCGAGTAAATAATTTCACAAACACACGCACAGAAGTACAAAAACACATATCGGAAAACGGAAACAGTTTGTGACAGATAAAAATGACTTCCGCAGTAGCCATGTATTCTGTCCGCGTGCATTGGCAGTTGTCTGCCAGAAAAAACAAACATGGCGGACAGGACAGCGGCTGATACACCCACATAACTGACATTTCAGTGCATGAGTCTATCCTGTGCATTATATATTACACGGAAATATATATGTAAAATATAGCGAGCTACCTGCTTTACCGACTGGCATTGGTATTGGGTTTTGTTAATGCATGTTGTCTGGTCGACATTAATAAATAATTATTTTTGTGTTGTTAGAAAAAAGAAGAAAGCATTGCTACAAATATATATTTCATATAAATCCGCGCCTTGCAATTTCAAATCAATCAATTCCCTTGGCACAACCTCAAGAAATAACAAATATTGTGCTTGGTTGTAAACTTTTTATAGACACTTTAATTTTAAACCCGACGCTAGTGTGATTTATATTGTTCTTTTACAGTTGCTGACTTTATTTTTAAACCTTAAAATATCTACTTATTTTGCAAGTTTGAAGATATGTAATGTAAAGCAGAGAAGGTCGTTTATGTTAACATAACTCTGTGATGTGTGTTGTATTTTATTTTATGACCTAGAATAAAAATTTGCTAGCACAAAACTTCTCCATTCCGCGCGGCTAAGGCCAATGTCACTCGGTGAAAATGTGAACTAACATGACATTTATAGTAAACGTAGATATATGTATTTATTTCTGAAGCAAGTAAATTTGTACTGACTTCAACAATTACATTCTATCAATGTATCTATTTGTATTTTTGCCTTCTTCAAACCTGCCTGAGGTTCAATTTTATATGAAAGGGTACCCCAGAATAAGATAGTCAATAGTGTCTTTAAAGCAATCATCATGGCGCCAATGTCAACTTATTAAGGATTAAAAAATATTTTTTCACGACATGGTAGGAAACCCCACCGTTCTTCTCCCGAAATAGTGAGGAAAATCTGTTGTTCCTCTCTAGAGAGCAAAATATATGTGTTACCAATATGAATGTTATTTACAAAAAATATATTACAAAAATTATAAATAAATTCCTAATTTGATTAAATCACAACTTGACAACTTATTAAATATATTTAAGATTGGTCCATTGATAACACTGCTACACCGCCTTGTGTCTGATAACCTAACTTTTAACCACAAATCTTTTAACGTGTCAGTTTGTCAGTTGTGTCTTTTTAATGAAC
Source organism: Poecilus cupreus (assembly GCA_963942605.1). Classification (NCBI taxonomy): domain Eukaryota; kingdom Metazoa; phylum Arthropoda; class Insecta; order Coleoptera; family Carabidae; genus Poecilus; species Poecilus cupreus. The sequence continues at coordinate 2,877,814 of OZ012731.1, forward strand.
GGTCTCATGGAACAGGCAATTAGTATCAAAATTAAAATTCCATTACTTAAATATGCATCATTTTAATGTTTTTAATACAAATTACAAATAGTAAATAATAATAATACATGTTTCCATTCCATTATAAATTTGTGAAAGCACTGATAATTACAATATAAGTCTATGGAGGTGGAACGCAAATACAGAGTAAAAACAATGTCACTCCAACGGTTACTAAAATACATAATTTTAAAATTGATTTAAGTATAAATTATATAGAGTTTTACTTGCGAACGTAGTTACTAAAGACACTTCAGCAGTGGTAAGTTCTTTTTTCACTGGATCTTCTTTTCGTTTAGCTTCGGGTTCGGGTTTAGCAGCCATTTAAATTTTATATTCAAAATGTTTGGTTAATGTTATAATTGACGTTTGTAAAGCACGAATTATTGAAAAATATATGTTTCTGGTAATGCCAAGCAGCAGTAATGTACAATTTTTACTAGAATGGAAGAGGAAACCAATTAGATTAATATTATTTTATATAAAAATATACCTGATATATACAAAAACACAAAAATGACGATATGCAGCTGTCATATTTCAAACTCTTCATAGATGGAGCGTTTACTTTTGCTTTGCACGCGGATCGGTGGCACCACCTGTTAGCTCAAAGGAAAACTAACAGTATTCGAAATTTAATAAATGAACAAAATCCACACAAAATCGAATACAGAATTGTAAGTTCAGTTATGGTTTACGTCAAGATTAAATTTATGATATTGTTTTTTGAAATACTCCAATAGATCTTTACTTCAACCTGAATTTAATTACGCTAATAGAACTAGAAAGGCACATGTTTGAATAATAATCACAGAACAGATATAAATATAATCGGAACAGAAATATTTTTTAAACTTTGCAAGCATTTCTGTTTATCTTGCAAAACAGCAACAAACTAAAAATGCTGTCAGGCCCGCTGTCACTGCAAAATAATTTTTTGTCAGATTAAATAAAAATAAAATAAATTAATTGTTTACTTCCTATGACTGCAATTAAAGGAACTTCCGCACTGAATTCTATCTGTGGATCGTTTGGTGTTTTAACTTTGTAATCAGCGCCCATTATGGTTTTACTTTAAATTGGAAAAACTTTAAATTTTAAAGATATGACGTCTTGAATTACATGTCAAAATATTTAGGTTTTATTTTGTAACAATTTGTTACTCTGACAACACGTTGCAATGAATGTAAAGTATAATATCTAGTGTCAACAGTGTACTGAAACCATAGATATTTATACATAATCTACCTAACTCGATGTGCAAAAGTGAAGCCTCAGCGGCCATTTGCTAAAAAGGCAGAAGTGACATTTGTGTCAATTTAAAGGTATTTATAACAATATATAGTTCAGTTTTGAATTATTATTACTTTGCTTTTTTTGCATCTGATGCTATTCCCCGGTTCTATTGTACCAAATTCAATCATAATCAATGCTTTAATTTTTGAAAGTGAGGTTATGAGAAGTTAGCAATATCCGAAAATAATTTAAAACGCTTGACAGCTATTTCCGGAATTGGGAAATTTTAAATCTGATTAAACTTTTCATTATTTCATAGTCTATTAATACTTACCCATATGTCACAATTTTCAATTTTATTTTTAAAAAAATAATTGAAACGATTCAGCTGATCATAGGCGTTTTACATGTTAAAGCACCTAATTCTTATTTAATTTCTTGCTTCGTTAATCATTTTAGAGAAAAGTGTTTCAAATAAAAGTTAAAGAAATTGAATAACTGATTCTGAATCAGTGAAGAAATTTTATTTTAATTACTTAATAAAGGTTAAAAAGACGCACAAATATATGAAAAATTCAGTTTTTATAATGAGTACCTATGATCGGTTTAAGCCACCACTCTGAATAATGAAAATGTATTCTATTTACACAAAAGAAAAAATTCTTGCCGAAGAATAAGATCAATGACCTCTTGTAAAACGTGTCATAACTTCTATGTATTTCTTTGTGTATGTATGGCACAGAAATTTAATTAAATTTAAACATGCATTTCATTTTCAAGGTGTTTTAATGAAAATATTTTACCACTTATAAAATATTTCCTATTGTTTTACTTGAAAATGATCTATTACGTCGTACACTGAGTTCGTTAAAAATATAGCGGAAATTTATTCGTACAAGTATTTGAAACATTGAATACACCGTCAACTGTCAGACGGCCGTTGTTTGGTGATCCACATCACGGCTTTAAAATAAACAGGAATAATTGATTTCTGATTCTGTGATTGGCTCTGAAGAGTGAATTATGAATCCATAATTATTAATAGAAAAAATTGAAATAATGGGGATATATTTACACAGGAGTAGAAAAATATTATTTCTTTTTTTCCTAAATTTACGAATGACAGCTTTTGTTTGATGGTGAAAATTATAATAAATATAAGACGGTATTGGGAAGCATAACCTGGTTTCTGTAAAGGTCGTCTAAAATGTAAGATAAAACGCAAAATAATTTCTTTGTGTGAACTTTTATCATATTTACTGCGGAGCACAATACAGATTTAATATATTACAGTAATTCCGCGATTTCTTTGTAGGAAATGAGCGCCTCTGTCAGATGTAATTTTGAGCAGAGATTTCGCTTGTACCATCGGCAAATATACACTGATCCTTGGATTTTTATTTCAGTCACGTAATTGTCAGACATTCTTGCTTTATACCGAACGTCCGTTTTAATGCTTCACACTTCCCAAGGGAAATTCTTCTTTGAAGTATTTACAGGTGATAAAATTTACCTTAACTTGGACGGACGCTGTAAGTGGGTGTTAGCTGTTAAAACTTTAAACAAGACGTTTACTAAATTGCATCCGGATGACGTGTTTTTTATGCTCGAAATAATGAGAACGCGGAACTTCTCCGAGAAAGATCACTCGAAGTGTGAAGTGTTTTGGGAAGGCAGCGACCAAAACTGTTCAATCCTACAGATGCAAATATAAAATTCATTAAAATATATGAAATATATGACAATCTGTGAAAACCATAGAACTAATAAAATGTATGGAAGGAGTATAGACAAAGATAGCCTGTAATAAACACAGTGCGATATAGATAAAGAGTTGAAAGTCACGTGACGGGTGGCAGGATGACAAGAACTTGGTTTAACATTTAAATAGAATACAGACTTTTGTGCGAGATTTATGCCCGGTTGCACCAACGTTAGTTAAATTTTAATCTTGGTTTAAATAAATAAAAGCCTATCTAATTTTTGACATCAATGTCAATTACACTATATGACATATAACTTCGATTTGCTTTTATTTATTTAACCCAAGTTTAAAATTTAACTGACGTTGGTGCAACCGGGCATTAATGTGCAAACTTTAACTTATAGTTATATTTGGAATTGCAATTTTCATTTTTAGATCATAACTTATAATTAAAGTAACTATACTTTTACTAAAAACAAGTTACCATTTTAACCGAAACCGAAAAAAACCGAAACGAAACCGAAATTTATTTGTTTATTTTATTTTAACGGAAACAATTACCTACAATTAAGTATAATAATTTCAAAAAACCTTTACCAATAACCGAAACCGAATTTTTATTAATGTAAATACCGTTAACCGTAACTAAAACCCAAAAATATTATACGTTATATATACATAACATGGATAGACCTATGTCCGCAACACGGTCTATGCGACATGACATCCCATGTATGTAGACATCGCAACGTTAATGGTACATAAAACATAACAAAACTATTTGTATAAACAACTTTGAATATACAAATGGAATAGTTGTTTTTGTACATTTTTGAATAGATCTCTTTGAAAATGTTTATTTATTTATAAATTAACAATTTCCTTTACATAAATTACGATACGGAAATATATAACCACTTAGCAAAATTAAATTAAATATATTTCAAAGATGTTCAGTGTACACTATAAAATATTTAAAATTTCTTTGCAAAATTTTTATAGAAAATATAAAAAACTTTCTAATTAACTGTGAATATGTTATAAGTACGGTAACATAACATATACATGTTGTAGGAATGTACCATGTCCAAGACCAATGTGACATACCAACAATATAAGTTTACGCTCTCTCAAGAGATGTCCGACATGGTATATGTATATTACGTTATTAGTACGTATATAAATGATATACTACTTAGGTTTCAGATATTACATAGCAGGTACATCAATGTTACAACTGTGTTTGCTGTCGTTCCCACATGGCAAAACATATACAATTTTATTTAGTCGTAATAAGCAAAATCCAGTATTTGGATAGAACCTAAAAAAAATTAATACTACTTCAAATTGATCTTGCCCAATTCTCCTCTTCAATCTTTTCATAGAATACACCTTCAAAATGCCAAACATAACATACTGTTCATCGTGCTTAAATGAACAAAAAACCTAACGAAAAACAGTTTGATATTTTCTCGAATTAATACCTTCATTCCGAGCGAAACACAAAAAAGGAGTTTTCCCACTCAGTTATTCCAGGCGAAGGGTCACGACCACGTGACTGGGTTGCTGGTTTAGCGGTTAAAGTGCATGCCTGCATTTATCGGCCTGCATCTCTAAACAGTCATGCTTAGTGGCTACTGCTCCGGGCGCCGTCCCTCGGTGGACAGGGAAATTAATTCTTGTTCACGAACACCGATGCAGCTCGTGGTTTGATTTGCACTGGAGTGTACACCTAGATACCGGCTACTAGTCTTGGTACATTACTATGTAATTACACAATTTGTTGTCTATCTTGGGTGATCAATAACTAGCCACTGGCGAAGAAATTTAATTTAAGGATATTAAAATCTTAAAACGAATTATTTGTTATTCTGTAACATTATTTGCTACGATTAACTTGAAGCTGTTTATAGAACTTCATTTGATTTTGACAGTCCTAGTTATAGATGAAATGTCCAGAAATTGGGACAAATTAAAAGATTTTAATGAATTTTTATACTTCTCTATTGAATAACTTCTTTCAAAAATACGTTATTTTGCTTGACCTTATTATAAAATATAAAAATAATAATAAGGCAAAGAAAGTCACATTTTTTAATAACTTTTATAAAAACCAAATATAGTGTTATGTTCTTGGGAACGACTTGATAAAATGTAAAACGGAAAATCAAAATAATACGAAATTCTTTTGTTGTTTTATTTTCTATCCAGCAGTAAAGATCAGATAAAAGGTTTTTCTAGTTTCTCCATTAACTTTTATGATAATTACTGAAATCGTTATTATTTGGATCTGTTTTATTTGTGTATTCAAAAAGTTTTCAATGTACAACTAGGTTTTGTTTATTAAAAAGATATTTGGCTTTTCATACATGTATGCTATGTGAAGTTAAACAATAGAAATCAATACTTATAAAAAACTAACTATGGAAACATTTAGATTAAAATATCTTAATTATCAAAAGGGTATTACCTAGGTTAGAGACAACGTATAGTACCTACATAAATTTCGCTTTAATTTTTACTTCCGACATTTTATGTCACTCTTTTGTTCATCAATCATTTGTCATGATTAAGATTTTATCTAAAAAATATCTTGGCGAATAAATGTTCGTGCGGAATGATTAATTACTACAATATAAACGTTTCACGCTCACCTATATATTCATAAATAAAAATCTGGTGTGGGCACTACTTTATTTTCTATACATATAAATTTTTATTTGAATGTTTTAATTTTTACTTACATATGTTATTCGTATTGTCAAAAACTTATAATTATGAAGTTTTGCAAAATTTTGACACTACTGAATAGCATTTGCAAATTGCAAAATATTGTTTATATTCAAATATTTTTGCTCTTCCGAGCAATTGAGGAAGGATAAATTTTAAATTGTGATGTTCTGGTTTTAAACGGAATTTTACAAAAACAGCGAAATTAAAAATTTTTGCTCTTTCTAAAAAAGCTTGTAAAACGTAATCTTCATTCGTAAAGTACGCGTGGAAATTCACATTTGTTGCGAAACTATTTCCCGGTTCGAATTTGTTTAATGAAAAGCAGTTCATTTGTCCACTTATTCCATTTCTCCAAACTTATTCATTAATCTTTTTCTTTTCTTCTCTCATAAAGTACGGAAAAGATTGAAAGTGTAACTAGTGAAATATGTTGTAAAAAGAAATTGGGAATACTTTAAAGTTAGTTGACAACGTTTAGTTAAAAAAAAAAAATAGTAAAGGAATATTATAAAAGTTAGGGTTATTTAATATTTTTTAATGTATTCTACTTTGGTTTTTGGATCATATATTTGTATTTTATTACATTTTAGTTTTTTTAAATATATTTCTATCAGTTTTTGGTGAAGTTACTCTTATTGTTATTATGATTAAATATTATATATTGTTGTAACTAGCATGAAGCTAATTAATATATACTATTATTATTATTATTTAAACGGTTGAGATCCACTTAAAATAAAAATTGGAAAACAAGTTGCAGTTGAAATTCATTTAAATGTCAAATCATTAAACGTCAAAGTATAATAAAATATAGTTAAGTGTAAAATTGTTAATACTTGTTGTTAATAGTAAAGGTGCTGTTGCAGCTATACTTATTTAGAATTGTCAAATATTGGAATAATAAAAGCGGGACAAATTTATTATTAAAATTAAATTAATTAGGAAATAATATTGTGGTCGTAGAAAAAGTATAGTGTACAACTCGCATGGAATGTTCATTTCATACTCGTATGATATTCAGCGTGAGCCGAACTCGTAGGAAATGAGTACCATTCCATGCTGGTTGTATAACATACCTACTATTTGCAAATCACTACGTTTGCCATTATTTTTTGTTGTGTGCATAATTTAAAATTATAATAGCAAATTGTCAGATGTCTTTAAAAACGAAAAAATAATTATTCTTTCCGATTTTTTTCGGCGCTATTTACAATAGGTGGGCGTTAATTTAAATGAAATCTAATTTGAAGTAACTTTTTGGTTATTGAGTTTTTTCAAAGTTTATTAAGGGAGCTAATATTTTCAATCTTTTCCGTACATTATAAATTGTTGTGTTAGAGTTGTCCTTTTGGAATAGTGATACTCACTCCGTCTTATAATCAAGGAAAATGAGTTCTACTCCATGCTGTACAGTGTACAACATTAATTAGTCTACATTTTCACTAAACCTACAAAAGATAGTCTCCACTGACCTATTTATAAGTAGATTATCGATGATATGCTGCGCTTGTGCACTCCTCACACTAGCCAGATGCCCTCCTCTTCGATTACACTCCATCTCGGCCTGCTGCCACGGCAGCAACAGATTCTCCACAACCGTCACACAAAACTGTCTGACCGCTACCCATCCAAAGCTACACTGCTGCACCACAGCAGCCACCGGCTCCGCCCGGTACCTAAACCTCAGCCCAACACCAGGAGACGCCGATGAAGAAGCCACTGCTGCACGGACGGACACCTTCATCACCACGCGGTTGTCCGTGGACTCGATCTCGATGTTGCGGAGGGAGTCGCCGCGGACGGCGCAGTGCGACCAGCTCGAGCTGCCGTCCCATAGCTCCACTAGGAGGCCGCGGCAGTTGGTGGTGTCGGTTGGGTGGTGCGTTTGTGTTAAGCCCTGGAGAAGAGAGAATTTGTTAAGTTTTAGAAGTGGTGGAATCAATGGGAGTGGAAAAGGATTTGAGTATTTGTATAAAGTTGTTCAGGCAATTGCAATACTAAGAGGATTTTAAACGGTTGAAATTCTAATTTGAAGTGGAGTTAATTTTTCTTTAAATACAACAGAAAATTATTTAAATGATCAATTTCTTAATTAGGTGTGACATATATTTCCGGTGTACTTAAATTTAGTATTATTCTTCTTTTTTCATTGCTGAAATTATCATCTGCAAAAGTTATTTCTCCAGTTAACATTGTTTAGAGTAACTTATAGGATCAAATATATCTTGAACATAAAATAAACTAAGACATTGTAAAATTGTTTACTAGGTTCAATTAAACTTATTAAACCCAAATTTACTAATTAAAGTACATTGATTGACGAAATTATAAAAGAAATTAACTAATTAATAATACCCGGGCATTAATTTTTTAAATACATATTAATTTTCAATTCAATTCAATAAAATATATTTCAGAAATATAAACATTAATGAAAATGTTTCGTTACAGTGGGCTTAGTTACACCTATTAAACACAAATTCACAAATTAAAATTTACAATTTTCACACAAATCATAATAAATTTTACAAAAATGTGTTTGAAAAATATTAATTTTGATTAAAATTTTTGCTGCAGAATAGTTCAGATAAATATATTATTTATACCCAAATTCACAAGTTATAAAATATACTTACAATATTTGGACAATCATAATTTTTAAATTTGTAAAATTGCATTTGGAAAATATGAACTGTAACTATTTTTTTTTTCATACAGTATTGTTTATTTGGCTTAATTGAACATATTTAACCCTAATTCACAAATTAAAAATAAAATTTACAATTTTCACATAAATCATAATAAATTTTACAAAAATATGTTTGTGAAATATTAATTTTAATTAAAATTTTTGATGCAAAATTGTTCAGTTAAATATATTAAACCCAAAATCACAAATTATAAAATATACTTACAATATTTGGACAATCATAATTTTCAAATTTGTAAAATTGCATTTGAAAAATATGAACTGTAACTATTTTTTTTTCATACAGTATTGAGTATATGGCTTAATTGAACATATTTAACCCTAATTCACAAATTAAAAATTAAATTTGTAATTTTCAGGCAGATTCCAAATTTTAATTTTAATAAAAATACTTTGCGAAAGATTAACAATAATTAAAATTTTTGTTGTTGTAGAATTGTTAATTAGGTTCTTTTATACATAATACAAATTCAAAATGAAATTTATGTAAATACATTTAGAAAATATTAAATGTATTTTATTTAATTAGTTGAACATATTAAGCCCAAATTCGCATTTTAAAAATTAAATTAGCAATTTTCAGTCAGAACCTACGTTTCAATTACTGTAAAAAGAAATTTGAAAAATAGCTGTAACTAAAATTTTAGGATGCATTATTGTTTCATTTAAACATATTAAACCCAAATTAAAAAATTAAAAATTATATTTACATCTATCGTAATTTTCCATTAAAAAAAATGTATTTGTGAAATATAAGTATTGAAATTTTCTAGCTGCATCAATATTTAACAAAATTTGTGAATTTATTTGAAACATATTTTCTTGTTGTATGTATTTAGGTACTACTGTATTTATTACAGAGTTTTTAGCTTAACTACCTCGGCGATTTATACTTTCATGCGATAATAAAATAAAATCCTTTCTCAGCCAATATTTATAGCTAATTTGGCGATTGAGATTATTTTTTCCGGCATTGTTTTGAAAGAAAGTGAAGTGATTTTTGGCTGCATTCCAAACTAATTTGGCTCCAATCCTGAACCCTGTTTATGGAGACGGGACCGTTACGATTTCTTCTGTTGACAGTTTTTATGTGGCGTCGTGCAGTTAAAGCTGATAAAAGCAGGAAATTTATAGTGAATGCAGTTTGAGAGCAGCGAAATGAAATATTCTTCGTATATCCGCTAACAGAAGCATGCAGATGTAGCAATTTTAATCTAATTTCTACGCAACGAGAGAAAACTTTAATTTCGTTTTAATCTCACGATGTGCAATTTAATGCAAAGTAAATATTTAAAAACCTTTAATATTTATATTTCAATTTATAAAATACAAACTCTGCATCCGCTTTGCTGCAATGTGAAATTACTCAACTTTAACTCAATTTCAACTTTGATTACTCTTTAAACTAATGACTAATGATTATTTAATCAAGTTTACTAAAACTAACTCACTAACGCGGTTATAATTACAAGTTAATCAACTGCACTCGCGAAACAAATTATAAAAACGCTAAAATGCTAAACGGAAATGAAAAATTCAATATTACTGTTCGAGCGACAAAACATAACTTTGTGCTCTAAATATACAAATAGTTATTTCCGACGAGTAATTATTTAAAAAAAATATCTAATTTCATTAAAATAAACGCCTATATGACATTCCTGTCATAGATTGATTTTCTTAACTACCTATACCAAACTTTTGCAGCTCGTTGCTATAGAAGGCGAACGACAATAATTTTTTTTACGACCGAGCAGAAAATATACATTTCCAACTGTCAGTAGAAAGCAGAAAATTGACGTTTATCGCTTGCCAAGCGGCATTAAGATTTTTGCCGCTCGGCGAGCGGCAAAGTAAATATTTCTAGTAGAATAGAAAAATGGACAGTTGTTATGGAAAATTTTAATTTTCAAAGAAAACAGTTCATATAATAGTAGGTTATATTTAACAATAGTATCTTATTATAACAGCAAGTTTACTTTTAATGACAAATTAGTTTGAACAAGGCATATTTCTTCTCATACCTATTCTTCGAATTTTCAGATTTAATATTTCATTCTTCGCAGCTTCTTTGATGTGTGGTGGAGTATATTCCATTTCACATTCGTCACTATCCATCACAAAATTTGAACGTCATAATTGAATTGAAAAATTAATATCTGTCATGCGATTCAAACAAATAACAGAAGAAACAGTATCCATCAACTTGAAAACGGTTTAACATGGCTAATTGTAAAATGGATCGGAATAAAATTTCAAACAGAAAATGGCAAATATAATATTTTCATCATTATAATTATTGAATCGGTCGTAGAAAAAATAGTGTGTGTTTCTCGAGCAGAAACTGTCCTTGCCGCTTATGTATGGTTACTGGTCTCGGCTGCGCAAGCGGCAATAGACTATTTTCTGCTCTAGATACACAAATAACTATTGTAGCTTGTTGCTATTGGAGACAAGCGTCAAAGGCAACTTTCTATAGCAGTCGTCAAAAAACAAAAGAACATTGAAAATTTGAAATACATGTATTTCAAATTTTCCATTTGTTATACGACCATATTTTAGACGTAGAATGAACAGATGTTAAGTCACGCCTATATTCAAATGTAAAAATGAATATTTGAAATTTAAAATTGTGTATTATTTTCGTTGTATATGCGTGAATTTTTACCTTATGCACTACTGCCATGGTGGATGAATATATAGCGATATGTTTCTTAAAATAATTATCATCAATATTTAAGTAAACGAAGCTAAATCTTTTCGGGACGCATAAAGGTTTATCGACCTATATTTATATAATGGTAAAAGGATACCATTAGCAACTCACCGTAGTGGCAACACGTTGCGAAAAATCCCCAATTTCCATTTTGAGCAGAACTCTATACCCATACGGCATATAGATCTTAAAAGTGCATTGCAGATCTCCACTCGGAATCAAATCAAACGACCCATTCCTCGCTACAAAGGTCACATTGTAACAATAATCCACCAGGCGATAACTAAGTGCAAACACTGGATCTCCATGCACTCGTAAAGCCGGGATTCTTTCTCGTACACTCGGGAAGTAGAATCTTCTTTCCTGGTCTGGAAGCTCCTCGAGTTTACCACAGAGCCTCGTCGCGGGAGCAGGCTGGTGTGTCCGATGAGGAACGTGGTTGATGGAGCCGCTGTTTCCTCCGGAGAACTGCAGGAAGCCGCCGCCGTTGCATGGGACGTTGAGGCGGGTGAGCTCTAGCACGAGGCCGTGACCGCTGCGGTGACCCGGGAAGTAGAGTTGGCAGTCGCTGGTACGTGGCATGTCCTGGGAGGTTATGTTCGCTTCTTCGCTCTTTAGCCAGATTTGACAACCTGGAAAGAGAAACATATAGTTTAGCACAGAGAGATTTGATGGTGACAATTTGGTTTTTGCGAATGGAAGATAGATGTTTTGGTGTTATTGGGTGTGGCTCTATGTTTTTGTAAATCTTGGTAAGGATAACTATTCGTGGTTACCAGTTGACAAATCATGAATCTCAAAGATGGTAGTGGATAGAGTTTAAATAAAAAGTGACGACACTTGCAGGCCAAGGATCTCATAAGGGAAGACATGGGTATATTACAACCCTAAGCTTTCTGCTGAAAACATCCATGAGAAACATACAGGATGTTTCAGGACTAGTGTAATAAACTTTAACAGCTTATTCTTGAGGTCATTTTGAGCCAAAAATGGCAGATGAATATAGGTCCTATTCGTTCTAGTTACCAAAATACAAGAAGTTGAAGTTCTATAAATAACACGAAATTTTCTAATTTTTGTAATCAAGGTACTTTCGGAAAACAAGAGTTTTATTGAAAAGTCATACCTTATTTGTCTCAATTAAAAATTGTTGTACTTTTGATTGTATTTTTGTTTCATAATGGATGGTTATAGTACTGCTGAATATGCAGATATGATTTTTATTTATGGATTATGTAATGGTAATACCCGTTACGCGTCTAGAGAATACCAAGACAGATACCCAAACAGACGCCAACCTTCCCATGTTGTAGTTATGTTGTTCTGTGTTTAGAATTTATTTATTTGTCTATTTAATTGTGTCATTTCAATAAAACTCTTGTTTTCCGAAAGTACCTTGATTACAAAAATTAGAAAATTTCGTGTTATTTGTAGAACTTCAACCTCTTGTATTTTGGTAACTAGAAGGAATAGGACATATGTTCATATGACATTTTTGGCTCAAAATGAGCTCAGGAATAAGCTGTTAAAGTTTGTTACACTAGTCCTGAAACACTCTGTATATTATATAAATTATATAGAGACACCACCCTATATATCATAATTACTAGTGCTGATTGCATCACCCATAAAAAACAAGTCAGCGAATTATAATCAAATTCCAGGAGAAATGATAATCTTTACATAAGTTTAGCTTTGAGTTAGAGAAGAATTCATTCTTGTAGCAACCTTTGTACTTACAATATAAATCTGAATTTATTGTATTAATAAAATACATTTTTCAAAATAATTTTGTTGAGTTATATAAAAATGTTTTAACAAAAAATTGAACCGAAGAAAAACTGAAAAGTAAAAATTAGTTCATTTTATTTTCCGCTTTTCAGTTTTTTGTTAAGTAGTTTTAATTTTTTTTTTGTGGCTATCTATTTTTCTACCCTTAGCGATGGAATTTTTCTACCCTTAGCGGTGGAATATCAAAATGCAAGTCGTTGGTTGCTGCCTAAGATTGGACAATTTATTATTTAAGGAATGGGGCAATGGCATGCAAAATAACTTTAACTGGACTTTAACTGAGAATAAAACAGTGGATAAATATTTCCTACATATATATTAACATACGCGGGTTTGGTAGAAAATGATTTGAACTGAAATTCTATAGAACTGAAATTTTCCACGAACAACGAACAAAGAACCACTTACTTAGTTTGGTATCTCTGTCTGAATCTCGTTTGCAATATTTAATTTGTAATAAATGCAAATGTCGTTTATTACAGAGTTGTGAAAATACTACAGATTTAACTATAAGTCTATACGGGGTGACGAATCGAAAGACGCATGAAAGCGTTTTTAATGTTATTTTTTAAATGTTCAATTATTGGCTTCCCTAATTATTTAATATCAAAAAATTTAAATACTCGTAGTTTATTGTAGATGAAAAATTTCTGCAATGTTTCATCTATATTCTACTGTCATCAGTGTTTGTTTCTAATGGCTGATATTATAAAGAAGTTTAACTGTCACTTACATTTACTTTTAAAGTAAATTTATTTGTTTTTAATAAGTACAATTTATATGATATATTAGTAGATAAGATATAAGTAATCACAAGAACCCTTACTCAGCCTGATAACATTCCTTTGTTCTTAAACAATTCCCAGTAATGATTGTAAACCCCACTATTATACTTTGTATAATCATTGTAAAGAGTAAAACACTCTGAACTCAGCTCTCAACGAGTTAAGTCGTCTCTTGTGAAATAAAGTTGTTTTTAAAAAGTCTGTTTTTGAATTAACATATATTAATGGCGCAGTCGGATCGGATTTGCAAACTAAACGTTTAAAGTGAAAATTTAATTCGTTTTGGTTCGTTTTAACGATTTATTGCAATTTGAACTTAGAAGTTTCACACATCAAGTCATAAGTCGACATATGTGCGCGGACAAGTGAATCCTTCAAGAAATCATCCCAAATTCATCAGTCGATCAACAACGACGAGAACGAGAGACCAGTAGCGTGCCCAATCCATGTAAGGAAAGATAAGAGACATCAACTACTGCAGAGTCATCCTCATCATCAACACCACGAACGAGTCGTCCGATACGTGACAGCTCATGTTCATCGCTTCAATATTGTAAGTACAGATTACTATTGTTGCAAATCTAATTTAATTGTCAGTGAAAATGGCACAACAACTAGAACAAAGATACTTGGACACAGTTCCTATATTCAATGGTAACTCAAATGAACTTGCCTATTTTATTCGAATGAGCGAAGCTCTAATAAATAAATTTTATAATCGTACAGTACCAGATGACTACGATAATTTTGTATTAATTGCAAATATAAGAAACAAAATTAAAGGAGAAGCAGCTAAAGCTATCTCGCATTATTCTATTAATTCATGGAATGATATTAAAACAGCACTTATTACCACATATGCAGACAAGAGAGACTGTTATACTCTTGCAATAGAAATTACTAATCTTAAACAAATTAATGAAAATGCTTTTGATTATTATAATAAAATGTTAGAACTATTAAATTCACACACGGCGTATGTAGAAACTCAAATTGAAGCAGCTTTAAGACCCGCTTTGATAATGTATGGTCAAAATTTAGCTATTCGTGCATTTTTAAGAGGACTGAAAGATCCTTTACGATCCTTTTTACAAACTCGTAATCCTACAAGTTTAAATGCAGCTTTAAAAATATTAATGAACGATTATCAGTTAGAAGCATCTAGATCATCCACAACAAATCCACCTAAAAATTCAGTTTATAACAAACCAAATAATAACACTAAATATTACCCACAACATCAACATCAATTCCAAAACACATATAATCGTGCATATCCTATGCAATTACCACAATTTACTCAACCAAGACCTGTTCACAACCTTCCTAGAGGATCAGTGAATACAAAACCTCAACCAAAACCTACACCAATGTCCATATCAAATTATGACGAACAATATTATGTAGACCATGAACAACAAATTCCCGAAGAATCACAAACAGAAAATAACTCTTTTTTAGAGCCAGTCAACAATCAAAATTCTACGAAGTGACAAACATTGATAACCCAACACAATTGCCATATTTACAATTAGATAAATACAAATGTTTAATCGACACAGGAAGCACTAGATCATTTATTAATCCTTGCGTAATAAAAAAATATCGAAAAGAATTTTACTTATTTAAAGAAAATTTTGTATTATCAACCGCACACGGTATATCAAAAGGAAATAATTATGTGATAATTAATTTTGGTGAAATTGAAATTAAATTTTATGTATTCGAATTTCATAGTCAATTCGATCTATTAATCGGATTAGAAGATTTAAAATTATTAAATGCACAATACGATATTGTAAATGATAAAATATACTTATTAGGTGAAGAACATAAATTAAATTATTATGAGAATAGTAATAAATTAAAATTAAAACCAAAAGAAACAAAGATAGTTAGTTATTTTATTAATGAAGAAGATTCAGAAGTATTATTAGAAAATAATAATATAAATCCATATTTTGAAATTCCAGATAGTATAGTTAAAATTAAAAATAATCGATTAAAATTCCCAGTGACTAATAAAACATTAGAAGAAATTGAAATAAATAATATGACGATGCCTAATTTTACGAAAAATTTTAAGATAATGCCTAATGGACCATCAGAAAAATTAATTGATTTAAATAATTTTAGAACTAGTCATTTAAATAAATTCGAAGAAAGAGAATTATTAAAAATTATTCAAAATTATAGAGAGATATTTTATAATGAAAATGACCAACTGACGTTTACAAACAGAATTAAACACGAAATTAAGACTACAGATGACATTCCGGTACATAGTAAAACATATAGATACCCTAATTGTTACAAACAAGAGGTGCAGACACAAATTTCTAAATTATTAAAAGATGGCATAATTCAACATAGCTATTCACCCTGGTCATCTCCAGTATGGGTAGTTCCAAAAAAGACAGACGCTTCAGGAAAAGCTAAATTCCGTATGGTTATTGATTATAGAAATTTAAATAACAAAACAATTGATGATAAGTATCCTATTCCCAATATTAACGATATATTAGATAAATTAGGAAGATGCAAGTATTTCACAACACTTGATCTTGCCTCAGGCTTTCATCAAATTGAAGTCGAAAGTAAAGATATTCCAAAAACAGCGTTCAATGTAGAAGGAGGACATTATGAATTTAAAAGAATGCCCTTTGGCTTAAAAAACGCTCCGAGTACGTTCCAACGATTAATAAATTTTGTTTTAAAAGACTTAATTGGAAAAGTATGCTTAGTATACTTAGACGACATCATTATTCTTGGAAACAGTTTAGAAGAACATTTAGATAATTTGAAAAAAGTATTTAAAACCTTAAAACAAGCAAATTTGAAAGTACAGTTGGATAAATCCGAATTTCTTAGAAAAGAGGTAGAATATTTAGGACATGTAGTAACACAGGATGGAGTAAAACCCAATCCAAATAAAATATTAGCTATACAAAATTTTCCGATACCAAAAACTCAAAAGGAAATAAAATCATTCCTAGGCTTATTAGGTTATTATAGGAAGTTTATCAGAGACTTTGCGAAGATTACAAAACCCCTTACTAAAGCATTAAAAAAAGGAACTAGCATTGACATCAATAATGAAGAATATAAAAAAAGTTTCGAAATTAGTAAAAATTTATTAATGAACGACCCCATTCTCCAATACCCGGACTTCAACAAACAGTTTATAGTAACATCAGACGCTAGCAACTATGCTATAGGTGCCGTATTATCCCAGAATGTAAATGGAAAAGACTTACCAGTGGCTTATGCAAGTAGGACACTTAATGAACACGAAATTAATTATTCGGTAATAGAAAAAGAATTACTAGCAATAGTATGGGCAACGAAATACTTCAAACCGTATATTTATGGTGTAAAATTTAAAATAGTTACGGATCACAAACCCTTAACCTGGCTATTTAATTTAAAAGAACCTAATTCAAAATTATTAAGATGGAAGTTAAAACTGCAAGAATTTGATTATGATATAGAATATAAGAAGGGAAAATTAAATACTAACGCAGATGCCCTATCTAGAGTAAAGATTAATGATTTTGAAATAATAGAAAAAGAAGGAGATTTATTACAAGTAAAAGATAACTTAGCTCACTGTATAAGTTGCGATAAAAAATTAGGAAAAGGCATAGCAGAAAAAATAGATTTAAAATTTAATAGTAAAAATTATTTATCAAAATTTAAAACACCAAAAATCACCGATGTATTATTACAAAGAATATCTAATGAACATGTAATATTTCACTTAGTCACCAAAGATAAATTTAAAGAGAAACCAACGTATAAAACCTTAAAGGAAACTTTACAAAATTTAAAATTATATTTGACAAAAAATAATATAGATAGTATATCCATTCCAAAATTAGGATGTGGAAATGATAGATTATTATGGGAAAAAGTAAAAATTATAATTTATAATGTATTCGTAGATACAAATATTAGAATTACAGTATATTCATTACCCGACGAAATAGAACATTTCGCAATCGACTCAGATAACGATAGTAATGTTGCAAATGCATCAGAATCAGATCACACAGACCAAACATGTCACTCAGATGAAGAAAATCCCATCTCAGGAATAAAATTTATAGAAACTTCAATAAATGTAGGGAAAAATCAAATAATATTTAATATTACAGACTTTCCAAATTTAAGAGTAAATATAACAAGACAATTTGAAAAGAAAACCAG
This sequence comes from Poecilus cupreus, assembly GCA_963942605.1. Classification (NCBI taxonomy): domain Eukaryota; kingdom Metazoa; phylum Arthropoda; class Insecta; order Coleoptera; family Carabidae; genus Poecilus; species Poecilus cupreus. The sequence goes on from OZ012731.1 coordinate 2,895,738, forward strand.
ATTAGAAGTTTATCTTCCAAAAGCAAAATTAATAGAAAGTATTTTAGCATTCTTAAGAGATTATTGTAAACCTAATACAAGATATTATTGTATTTTTAATGATAATTTGTATCCAAATGTAAACGAAATCTTACAAAAATATTTCCTACATAAAAGTATAGAATTAATCAGTTGCAAAAATAAACTAGAAGATATAGTAATGCAAGAACAACAGTTAGAGATAACTAAATTATACCATGAAAGCAAAACGAATCACAGAGGTATATCTGAAACTATAAAAAGAATTAAAGAAAAATATTACTGGCCAAATCTTCATAACACAGTTCAAGATTATATTAATACTTGTGACATTTGCATTCAGAGCAAATATGAACGAAATCCAATTCAATTAAACCTTCGAGTAACACCCACAAGTAGTAAACCATTAGAAATGATACACATGGACGTGATATCCTTAGAAAGGAAAAAATATTTAACCATTATCGATAGCTTCTCAAAATTCGCGCAAGCTTATGAATTACAAAATATGACTTCAATTGAAATCGCAAATAAATTATTAAAATTTATTTCTCAGTATGTTACTCCCGATAAGATAATTTGCGATAACGGAAAAGAATTTAATAATGTAGTTATTAAAGAGTTTTTAGCTCTACATAAAATAAATATTCATTTTATCAGCTTAGACAACCCTAATTCAAATGGACAGATAGAACGTTTCCATTCTACTCTAGTCGAACACCTAAGATTATTAAATTTGCAAAAAGAATATAAAACTACAAATTTAAATGAAAAAGTAAATTATGCGATAATTGGCTATAATAACACAATACATTCGTCAACAAACTATAAACCAGTTGATATTTTATTCGGTCATTTTAAATCTAATGATATCAACTTAGATCTTGAAAAACACCTTAGTCAAAATTATATCCAGACTCATAAAGATAAAATGCAGATAATCTATAGAGACATAAAGCAAACACTAGAAAATAAAAAAGAAATAATCGCCGGAAAACGTAATAAAGATAAAACTGAAATTATTCCAGAAATACCGGAACAAGTTAAAGTTAAACAAAATATAAGACATTCAGGTAAAATTACTAAACCTAAATATGTTTCACATACAGTAGCAAAAGTACAACCAAAATTTGGAACATTAGTAACAACAAAAGATAAGAAATATAAACTTTCAAAAATTAAAAGACCAAGAAAAGTTTTAAAAGAAACTGTTGTTTCAGATTCATCCTGTTCGGATCAGGAACCGCAACAGAATACTTGACTGACATTACACACAACCCAGGCGCACTAATTAATAACTTAGGTAAAGCTCGAATTTACTTGAATAAACACATTATTCATTTTAATTATAACTTTAAAAATATATACGACGAATATCTCGATCTAAATAAACAAACCGAGTTAGTAAAAGCAGAGATAAATAAAATTAATAGAACGGAAACATATGAAGAATTTAACAATCATATTAAATTATTAGATTATCACCAAAATGATATATTTATGAAATTTCAAAATTTAGAGATTAAATTAGAAAAAAGATCTAAAAGAGGATTAATAAACGGTATAGGCACAGTATTTAAAAGTATTACTGGAAACCTAGATAATGAAGATGCCCAAAGATATGATGAATTAATTAAAAATTTGAAAGAAAATCAACACGTATTAGAAAGAAACATTTTAGAAAATTATAATACCAATACACAAATGATTAAACAATTTAATGAAACAATGGAAAACATTAAACACAATCAACAAATCCTGAAATCCAGAATCCTTAAGATGCAGTTCTATATGAGTAAAAAAGCTACATTTATTGATCATTTGTTTGTTAAAGAAGTAATAAATCAAATTATTCATTTATATAAAATTATTCAGAATACATTAAATGATATAATTATCTCTCTTAGTTTCTGTAATATGGGACAATTACATGAAAGTATAATTCCACAAAATTTGTTAAAAGAAAATCTTTTTAAAATAAATAAACATAAAGAATTTGAGTTTCCAGATGAATTAAAATTTAATGAGATGAAACAGTTAATTTCAACTCATTGTAAATTAGAAAATTATGAAATAGATTATTTAATCTTGGTGCCATTATACCTTGACAAAGAGTTAGAATTGCTTCAGTACACTCCTGTACCTACCATTCAACATAGTGAAGTGCTAACCATATTTAGAAATGAACATCTACTGCTAAAAGAAAGTGACAAGTTATACCTAGTGCAAAGTGATTGCAGAAAAATAAATAAGCAATATTTCTGTAACCATATGAATAATGACATTATTGCTAAAACCGATTGTGACTATCAAGTTATATTCAATTTGGATATAACAAATTGTAATTATATTAAAATTACTAACAATACAGTTAATTTGTTAGAAATAAGTAATACTAATCAGTTTATATTATGTTATTTGAATAATAAAAAAATAAGTTTAAAATGTAAAAATGAAAATGAGGAATATAAAATTTTAAAGGGAATTTACTTATTAAAAAATAATGAGTGTAAGATAAATAATAAACAATTAATAAATAATGTTATTAATGGAGAACCAATTATTGTATCAAATTATAGATTCAATATTAGTAAAAGTAAAAAGATTGATTCTGAAATAGAATTGCAAAACATTAAAGAAATGAAAATAATTCGTCATACATTAGAAATTGTAAAGGAAATTCCTCATATAAATAATCATAATATTGTAAAATATGTTATGATAATAATAATTATTATTATATTAGTTTTTATATTAATTAAAAAGAAATGTAATCATTGTAATTTTAATAAGAACTCTTTAGTTCGTAATCCCCTGCAAGAAATGGATCTTCCAGGTGATGCTCACATCTAATAGGGGAGGATTTATATGATATATTAGTAGATAAGATATAAGTAATCACAAGAACCCTTACTCAGCCTGATAACATTCCTTTGTTCTTAAACAATTCCCAGTAATGATTGTAAACCCCACTATTATACTTTGTATAATCATTGTAAAGAGTAAAACACTCTGAACTCAGCTCTCAACGAGTTAAGTCGTCTCTTGTGAAATAAAGTTGTTTTTAAAAAGTCTGTTTTTGAATTAACATATATTAATTACACATTATTCGTAATTATTGTATGACTTACTTAATAATGCTGTAAAAAATCTGATTATCATTTGGATAACTTGATATAAATTTAGTATGGAAGTTTTAACTGGAGATTAAATTTTATTACAATATCGGGCATAAGAGTTTTGGTTAATTGTTTTGTTTTATTTCATATGGCACTGATGATTTTAAGATAATTACCAATAAACATTTTCGTCATTTTTCCGGTTCCAGGTAGAGTAAAATTATAAATATTAGTGTCAAAAAATGCAGAAATCCTTCATCCACAATAAACTCTTTAACTATTTTGATGTAAAATAATAGGGTGGCTAATAATTGAACATTTTAAAAATAGCATAAATTCGTTGTTGCTACTGTACGTCCTTCAATTGTCCACCCTGTATAGAATCATGAAACTTCACCAACGTCCAAATAAGTAAAGTATTATCTTTTCTGCGATCAGAAAATAACAGCATTTTATACTTCGTAAAAAAAATACCCTTTTCATTTAAGTGCAGGTGTATAATAAAAAATAATGGAATTTTGCTATGAATAATTAAGCTACACAACTGTAATTGCGTCATAACATTTGAGCACAATGTATTTTACAAATAAAATATAAAATATAGTTTTATCGAGAATAAACAATAATGATAAAACGAACATAAAGCTAATACAATTAACAAAATAAATTTTAATTAACTGAATATAAAATAAACATGGACAAAATTAATATAGTGTAAAAACAAATATACGTTCTCACTCATAAAGGTAAACTGATGTACGTGGAGATAAGTAATGCAGTCACCAGTGGAATATAGTAATGCTGCATAATATTAGTTAATATTCCATTTTAAATTTACAACAAATAAATATCAATTACAATCTCTTTACGGATAATACAACAAGCACGTATAAGCCATAACAAAAGGTAGTAGTAGGTTAATAGGTTAGTTTTTCTACAAAATCCAGGGGCAAGCACATGTTTACCGAAAGAATAGTAATTAAGATAAAACAGCCCACAAGGTTAGTGTAGCACGCTAACGATTTTCCCTGGGCTTTAATATCGCTGGCCGAACGTTTTATTACAAGTTAATTAAAATGGATTTTACGTTTGTATCGGGTAGATTAATCATGCACAAAGGAAAGCGATGAATATTGAATTAACATTACCCTGCTTGCTTTATTATCTGAGGCAAACTTGGAAATTTCAGCAGATAATTACAGCTCTTTCATCTGCTTGCTTCAATATTTGCAAGAATCATTTCACAAATTATTTTAATATCTTTTAAGATAATTTACATAGCATCTACATTCTTTAAAAATGCAACTATTCTAAATAGATTTTCAGGGGTAATATCACAAGAGCTTCTAATTTTATCGATAAATTTTTATTTTGCACGATTTTTTTTGCTTAGCAACAAACACAAAAGAAACAACATGGTAAATCCCGACTCCAAAAGAGGAGGAATTTTACCCAATGTCAGTTTGTTTGAGTGGTTTTGCTTAAAAGCAAAAAAAAAGTTAGTGCATAAAAATACTACGAAAAAAAAAGAGTTGAAATATGAATTAACTGTTTCTGTAACATGTAACTCAAAAACCAAGCGAGATACCGAGTCGCGCTCAACGGCATTGAACTTCCCACGCCGCAAATACCATATAAATGAATTTACAACAAATTGTAAAAAAAAAATTTTTACAAATTTTTCAAAACCCAAAATTTTTTATTATTTATAATTCAAAATCTAAGCAAGATACAAAGTTGCGGAGCACACCATTAGATTGGGCTCGTCAAGTTATATAAGTGTACCAAATTTCATTAAAATATTTCGACGGGGTAACATTTTACAGGGAAAATTCAAAAAACTCTAAATTTTTCAAGACAAAAGCCTTCAAAATTTTTTGGCGAAAAAATCAAAAGTCCAGGATTGGATAAAAATTTGGTTATTGGGTAATTGATATATGTGGATTTCAGAACTGGCGGCCATTTAGAGATATCTCGTTTAGTTTCCAAGATATCGTTAGCATTTTTAAAAATTTCACCTGTTTTGACCTTCTCTCAGAACTTTAGCTCTAACTATTTTTGCTGCCAACTTAATAAAATAAAATTACACAAGCTTGTGGAGAAATCCCTGCTGAATCTAACGGTGAAGTCCGAAAGTCCATACCTAGTGCAGTTAAATTTGTCCTGTCATTTTTGACAAAAGTTCAATTAAGCTTGAGATTATGCAAAAAAAAATGTTTCAGAATTGGATGCAAATTAAGAAGAATAATTTATAATACTGTTTATTACATTAAAACTATGCATTAACGTAATACATATAAATGGAGATTGATAGGGAAGCATAAAATGTTTGTTTGACGTAGATACAAATTCCAGGCATTCGGATGTTGATCGCAGACTTATGACAGCCGCTAATATATTCTTGGTAGCTGGAAACTATGCGCCAAGTGCCAAGGTATAACAAAGGGAGCTTGCCAATATTAAATGCGTTTCTGATAGCAGTAGATTTGCAATTCTAACCTTCGGTATGAATAAGCTTCTAACGATTGCCAGAATTACAACGATAAATGTACAATGAATTGCACCAGTCGCTAGTTCGCACGATTTATTGCATTGCCCTCCAGTTATTTCACATTCTGATCATAGCTCGCATAAATTTATAACACTGTAATGGTGTAATGAATAAATATAAAATTATAATTTTAAATTTGCAGATTATGCAGTGAGAGGTTTCACACTGCATTCGTAAAATATCATCTATGGTTTTTCAACATTTTAGCTGGTACCATAAGCTTTTTGGGTGTTTTAAGTGAAATGTTTTCGCCTCGGTTTTAGTGCTGTATAATGTTCTAAACCATAGATTTAATAATATATTATTAGATATATGTTCTAAACATAGATGTTTATACATAATCTAGATATCTAACTCGATGCGCAAAAGTGACGCCTCGGCAGCCATTTGCTAAAATACTACACTTTTCTACTCCTGTAAATTCGGAAATCACTTTTGGAAAAGATCGAAATTCGTTTAAAACACACGTTGAAAAACGTCAACATAAAAATACATAATGACAACTGACTACATGTCAACTGTCAGACGGCCATTGCTTGGTCATTACGTCTTTAAAATAACAGTGAATTATGGATGTCTGGCTCTGTTATTGGTCGAGAAGAGTGAATTATGAGTACTATAATTCATCTAAAAAATTATAATAATGGGGATATATTTATATAGCAGTAGAAAAAGGTATTTATTACAATATGTAGGTAGTTCAGTTTTGATTGTAAAGTTAAACGGTATAAGAAAATGGTTAAAACAAAAGCAAAATGTGAGTAAAAGACATAAATTAAATGAAGTGATATAATTTTCAAACCAATGAATAAAGAGATAAAGTGTAATATTTGTATTACATTTCATATTTTAGCAATTAAAATAAATTTAATAATAATTTATCTGAGTTTTATTTCCTATTTACTAATACATCATATTCCAATATTGCCTTTCTAACAAATGGCCGGCGCGGTTTCACTTATCAAATTGTTTTTTTTTTTTTATATTGAGTTCGGTATTTAGTTCGTATATAAATATCGATGGCTCTAATCATTTTATTTAAGTTTTGTTGCGTTGTTAGGATTTAGGATTCCAATATTGGATAAATGAAATCGGAGCAAACTACTGAAACAGAATTTATTTGAACAACATGCTTAATAAGTGTTTAGAGAGCCACTTCTACGAAACCATTTTAATTTTCTACGTAATACACTTACTTGTGCCAGTACTAAAACAATTAGTAGCTGAGGATCGATTTAACAACTTAAGGGTAATTGCAAAGCGAATGAGAATGCTTGCAGTATTGCAGTTCATGTACTCATATAATTGATTTTGTGATGATTAAACTTCTCAATATCTTCTAATCTTTCTGTTGTATCAATTTTTAATAAAATTCGCAAAAACGTCATCGATGGCAGCCACTGAACTATAATAATATTAGAACGCGAACCAACGTTGAAAATGGGTTTCGTCGTCTGCTTAGAGAGTAATAAAACTATATGAAGAAATTAACATGCAATAATTTTTAAATAAAATGTTTTAGTTAGACTACTATAATCACTTGTTTGTGACATTGCTTAGTTTCTTTTTATGGATTTGTCCGATAAAGTAAAAACAATAAACGATAAACTATGTCATTTTGAGCTAGAAAACAGAAAATATTGTATGTAGAGTGCGTACATAATAGGATTTTATTGACTCGTCTTTTATGTAATTGTTACATAAATACCGGGAGTTTTTTTATCAGTGTACATAGGGATGTGTCATTACTATAGTTACAGTCAAAATGATTGACAGCAATGTATTAAAGCGTTTTTTTTTTTAATGAGTGAACATAGGGATTACTTAGAGTATTAAAAAATATTCATATCTATCAATTCAATGTAATTTATTAAGTACTAAAGCAATTAAAACAAATTTCTTATTTGTTTAAACTTGCATTGTTTGTTTCATTATGATTAACTATTATTAATAATCAATGTAAATTATCCCTATGTTCACTCATAAAAAAACGCGTTAATACATTGCTGTCAATCACTTTGACTGTAACTATGGTAATGACACATCCCTATGTATACTGATAAAAAAACTCCCGGTATGTATTATGTTTGACTGTATTATAATCACTTGTTTATGATATTGTTTACCGGCCATAAAGTGGCTCTTCATGGACTAGTCCTATAAAGTAAAAACAATAAATAATTGGTAACCAAACAAAAAAAGCACACTTAGAAATTATCAAATTTTTTGTCAATGGCATTTGTCAAATATACAGGCTGTTCAAAAAACAGAGGTCATGGATTTAAAGGTGGATAATACATCCCAAAACAATAAAAAAAGTTCATACAAACATATATCTGGAAATGCCTATGTTCAGAGCTACAGTGATTTTAATATTTTATTTCTGTCATATACAACTTTACTTTAACATTACAATTAATTAACAATGATAAACGACAAATAAGGAAAAACAAAAGACTACCTTCAACTATTTTCCACTGTAAAAGGCCATTATGATTTTATTTTAATGTTAAAAGTTGTAGGTATATGATAGCATTTTTTACATAGCAACTGTTTTACAAACAAGTTACAAAGAAGGGTGGCCATACAACATCTATCTACCTCAGGCTTGTTTTTCTCTTTCATAAAAGCCTACAAGTTAGGGTTCCAGTATTACTATATATCAGTGATGGCAGTTCAATAAATGTGTCTCTAAACATATGATCAATAATGTCTAGGGACCTAAATTTACTTTGTTTACAACCAAACTGAACATGAAACATATTTCGTGGATGAACCTATTGTCTGTATCAATAACCCAATAGCTCAGTCCGTGTAGCCGAACGTTAAATAAACGAAAACAACAGACGATCAATCACCATCCAAGACACATGCGATTATTATGTTAACACGGATATCTTCCAACCGCCTCGACCCAAAAACCAGATAAGGCAGCGTAACGAAAGGCAACATCCAAAATATGATTTAATAAAGTTTCATTTGTGGAAGGGCCTTGCAGTTCCTGGAACCTATGTAGGTCGCCGCTAGGAAAGTAATACGCCCTGGATTATAGAAGCAGGTGTCAACATAGCCGAGAAGTTTTATTTACAACTTGTCTTCAGATAAATTTCGCTGAAGGATAATTTGCCGGATGCTACCAAGGTATTAAGTTACGAAGATATAAATTACTAATGGATATGAATTGACACCGAAAGGGCGAAAGGGATATTCTATAATGGAATGTCAAAACTTATAAAATATTGTCAACGTGTTTCAAACTATAAAGGCGCGAGTCAAAAGCATATTTTTTTAACACGAACTCTTCTTGATGTAGATAGCAATTTAAAGGAAATTGAACGAGAATTCATTGTTTTGCAGACAATGTATGTCTGAATTTAATTGCTCATTTGCGTATTGTTTGATCTTCTTCATCATTGTAATTAAAGCCAAATGAGTTTCTTTTGAAAATTCTCAAAGATCACGTGTAAATTTATACACATCTACTTAAATAGATTATAGTGATAAGTCCTTCAAATGTTAGAGCGATGAGGGAACAACTAGGGTAATTAATTTATGTGGGGAAATTTGTTGTCGGCTGTGGTAATCGAACTAAGTACCTCAAGTTTCAAGGATCTATTTACCACAAATTCCAATAAAAATGATGAATATAAATTGGAATAGGACGAAATACATATTATATTTTAATAATTAAATGGTAACAATTGTCCATCGTAACGATTGATTTACTAGAGATAGTTCATCACCACGTTTCTCACATTCTTGACTTTATTTTCTTTGATAGGATCCTGAGTAATTATGAAAACAGTTGTCTATCGTATAAGAATCATTACTATAGGTTTTGTCTTTTAGAAATTCAAGGCCCGGTTGTATAAACTGTTAGCTCCGTTGTTAATGTAACAACAAGATCTACCTATCAAAAATTATCTTATAAATTAATTTCCTTGGTTACAAGAAAAACGTTGATTTTTGATAGGTTAATTACGTTATTACATTATGCAATCGAGCTTAAGTTTATTGTGCTTACGAAATAATATTCCTTTTTATTTTATATTTTTTTGTTGGTAACGTAACATAGATTAAATAAATAAATATATATATATATATATATATATATATATATATATATATATATATTTCTCACTATGGAACTTTGTAATTGAGACAAGTACTTATAATAAAATATATGAGGGATTATGATATACATTATTCACGAAGATGAAGTTTACATCATGAGCCGTAGGCAAATCATTCGAATGAATAATGACCATAATCCTGAATATAATACTGTACTTTTTCTGCTCGTGTAAATACGGAAATAACGTTTGGCACTTTTGAAAATTATCTAAATCGGTTGAAAACACGTTTTAAAACGACAATATCACAATACACAATGACTTTACTGTCAACTGTCAGACGGCCGTAGCTTGGAGATCCACATCACGGCTTTAAAATAAACAGGAATAATTGATTTCTGGTTCTGTAATTGGCCGAGAAGAGTGAATTATAAATTGAAATAATGATAATATATTTATACAGAAGTAGAAATAGTATATTGTATAACATGCATGGAATGGTACTCATTTCCTACGAGTATGAAAATGAATGCTGCAAATCACATGAGTATGAAATGAACATTCCATTCGAGTTGTACATTATACTTTTCCTACGACCACTATAGTATTTCCTTATTAAATTATATTTTAATAATTAATTTGTCCCGCTTTCACCATTTCAATATTTGACATTAATTCTAAATATCCTAGCAATGGCACTTGTACTGAAATGAAATGACCTGTATTGAAATGCTCGCAAAATAAATTCATTTCTCACGATGCTTGTAATGTAGCTCACTTCTCTAGCAACAACAAACATACAATGAACAGATTACTAAGTGGTCGTAGAAAAAATAAATAAATATAAGACTGATTTTTTTCATCTACGATTACACAAATCTAATGATAACATATTTTGAAAATATCGTATTTATAATTTGGATTTTGAAAGTATGAGTAAATTAAAATGTGATAGCAATCGATCAGTAAATTTTCTTATATTAATATTGTTCGTTACCAAAACAATAATAAAATCAAATTATATTTAACAATGTTCATTCCTATCTGTACGCCCCGTTACATCGATGTAACGTAATTTTTAAAATGGTTCAACTTTATTTCTTTGGGAATTTGTATCTATGGGACGATTGTTTCGTACACGATAACTCAAAATCTACCAATGATATCATTTCAAAATTTCATATTTACATATTAGAGGGTCAATTAACTAGCTGGTTAAATTTTGATAGTAATCCATGAACCGGAAGTGGTAGTTTACTTGAAGACCTATTAGGTTTTTCAAACATATCTCAGTAAATAAATAATTTAGGGTAAATTTTGTTGTAATAAAAAAGACGCAGAATAATATTGGCTACAACTTTTATTTGAAACGTTTTTCTATATTTCACACTGTTTAAGACAGGGATTGTGTTAATCATTATAACCTTTTACCGCAAAATACCCGTATTTGCACAAAATAGCAAAAGCAATAAATTTAACTTCGCTGAAGATATTTACATACTCGTATATCACGCTTGTGGATGTTCCGTCTTCAGTCGCATGTAGTTCACGCCAAACGGAATGATGGAATGATTTATATATGATATTTTCCCCAAGCCGAGTGTACTTTTGGCAGGCTATGATAAAATAAAGAGATTTCCTTACCCTGGCTAACGGCGAACGCATAATTCACTTGAAACACAGACGAAGACGAGGGAATCTTGTAGCGCAGTCTGTAACAGAAAGGAGAGAAAAATGGTTTAATTAACGAAATAATAGCGGGCGTAATGTATACGTTAATGTTAAAATATCGCATATCCGCGCCCGCTAATATGCGTAGCGCTCAATGGCGTCGCGGAATTTTTTGCAACTATTGGAAACGGTTAACGGTTCGCATTGATAATGTGAATAAGAGGACCTATTAAAAGAAGATTTGTTTTTCCATCTTAGGAAAGCTAATATTTATTTAAAAGGACGTTAAATCCTAATTATTTTTTGTGTCAAACTGATGCTCATCCTAGATTTATGCGTTACACTTTTTCTCGTAACTTTCAATTTCTTACCGGTTTTCCTGAAACCCTCGACGTAATTGGCGGTAAACATGTATTAAACGAATGTATCCTGTAACATGTGCAAGTTAAAAATTCAAAGTCAAATTTTCGTTATTGTGTTAAAGATTTTAAATAAATTTTATTCACAATAATTGTTTTGTAGTTAATTTATCAATTTTGGAATTTTAAATAGTTGGAAAGTAAATTTTTCCTACATTTCACTTTCCAACCAGTCGAAAAGTAGTTACTTTTCAACCTGCGAAATCAGCGTCAATTTGATTACTAACTAATTGTGAAATATAGGCTTTTCTGTAGAAACAAATTTTCTGTTTCATTTTCGGTTACTTGCCATAGTTCATGTGAAGTATAATCCATTAATTCCCTTTTAGATTCAGTCAGTTCGGTGTTCCCTAATTTTGACTTTTACATATTTGAAAGATCAAAAATTTATTGACAAATATATATGTCATTCTGAAATAGTTGACAGAGTAAATGTTAAATTCACCACTTGCTAATCAAAAATATTCGGTGAACTGAGAATATAAGATAGATTTTCCTAAAATTTATACAACTTTTTTGTAAATACTACATAGTAAATTATTGTGTTTAGTTTCCTAATTGTTATAACATTTTCAGGAAATAGTTTCAGAATACTGAATAGTTCGGTAAATTCTATGGTTTTTTTCTTTTCGTGTTATTATAAATTTGTGCAAGTATAAGTATATTGCAGAATTAATAAATGTGGAATTGTTCTGAACAACTATCAGGCAGATTTATAAAAGAGATTAGCGCTAACTCCATTTTTATTATTACTCTTAATTTCATTTTCCATTCTCAGAACATAATTATTTTAACTTTAAGGTTGTAACCAAGATTGGTTAGCATAAAATTTGACATATTTTGATAATATAATTAATTTAGAATCGAAGTTATAGACGATGAAAAAATGGAGTTAACCCTTTTATGAATTTGCCTGTATATGTTTTAGTATCATTTCAGTAATATAACGTTCGATATCCTAAAAGTGTGAAACCTAATGCGCAGCTGGCATCTGGCGGATGAAAATATAAGCTGTTCGACAGCTTGTATATTTCGTTTAAATTGTTAGCAAAGTGAAGCATTTTATACGTGATAACTGATAATAACAGTTGGAGAATGTAAATGTAGCTGTATTTTCTTTTGAAAACACAATATATGATTGAAAGTTTAGTTTGCAAAATTTTCTATTTATCGAATAGATGTATTAGTGTATTGGGTAGGTTTATCAACAACATATTCTGACTGTTTTTCTTTAGATGAAAGTAAGCAAATATGGAATAGGATCCAAACATGGAATATTTAGTTACTTAGACATTTATACAATTATTATACTGTAATTATTTTTTAAAACATAAGACTGTTACTAAGTTAAAAGAAAATGTGTGATTCAAGACTGATTATGATTACTAATAAACGTCTTTAATTTAAGCAATGGTTAAATGGTGGTATTCCATATTAAGATCCTATTCTATATTTAGTTACATTCCTCTAATGAATCTAAAATATTGTTACAATACTTATTTGATCTTCAGTAATATAATCTACTTAGTTTTGCCGGGCATTTTTAGAATACACAAAAGAAAAAATTTATAATAATTACATAACTGAAAATACAATTCAATTCTATAAATTTATAAGGTTTTTTGTTCTGTTCTCCAAAAGCAATATAATATGAAGCCAAACTTTTAAAACCAAAAAGAACATATTAATTCTGCGGATTTCATTTCTTGCATAAGCATTAAATACCAAAAATAAATACAAAGCAAAACGAAGTTAAATGTTGTTATGCGACGCCACTGGCGGAAAGTAGGTCACGCTCACGTTCTCCGCCTCTCCTGCTCTTCGTAGTCCTGTCTGGGTGTGCCCCAGTCCCGCCAGGCCCGCCAGGATAATTTCGAGGAGGCCTGAGCATCCAGGCAGAAGGTAAAAAGTAAATATTAACAAGAACGTCCGTACAGAAACAAACTGTTGCCTCATCTGCTCTCTGCCTCTGCAGCGTAGTCATTGTGAGGGTGTTTGTGTGAGTGTTTGTGTGTAGCAGGAGCCAGGATACAGCTACGTGAAATATCGTTTTAAGTGTTTCGTTTGCTTTTATGACTTTGCAATCTTGCAATTTAATGTTTTGATTTACTTTTTTCGTGTGAAATACTGAAACATCAATATGAAACGAACAATACATTGTAATTGTAATAAATACATGTATCATCTCGTCATTTAACTATTTCTAAGGGTAGCAGTTTGCTTTCAATATAACAGACACAAGAAATCATTTTATTAGTCACAAAATCACGGTCCTCAATTTTCAGATGGTTTTTAATAGTTTTTAATTTTCTGCAATATCCATCTAGCGGAATTTTTTGAAAAATGATCTTGTTACATGTTACATGTATCAATACCAACTGAGGTGTTCTTATGAACATAACAAGGAGATATATTATTTTATCCAACACCTTTTAAAAAATGCTCTATAACTATGGCGATTTTAAACAAGGAAAGTAACAGGTTACCCACTAGTGGGTATAATTTTAAGAAAAGTCACTAGTGAGTAATTTTTTATTTAGAACAATAATAATAACACAATACACTTTGGTAACTACTTCGATTGATATTTTAATTAAGAAAATTTAAAGCATATGTCACTGTCTAATAATATTTCTTTAAAAAATTTTGCATTTATTAAGAGGTGTTGGATAAAACGTTATACTTCACACGTGAGCAAAATGGAATTACTCATTCGATAAAATTATCACAGCCTTCGGCTTCGTGAGCAAAAATTTCTCTCGTGGGTAATTCCTTACTTGTAAAGTAAATAACTATTATTTTATACTGTATCACATTTGCATGTTTTCCGGAGTGTTTTCAGTCCTGTAAATGGGTCTTTACAGTACCTATTGTTATTTTTATGGCATTTTGTCGTTTTTCGCGTTCATTTAAAAAAAAAAAATGTTAGGATTGTCGACAAAAGTTGGTTTCTATCAGTGGTGAGCTATGTAATTTTTAACAAAGTGCTTGCTCATAGTTCAATAGAAAAAATTTAATGTTAATTATACGTTATTATAACATACATACATACATACAAATAATACATATACGTATAAAATAATAAAATTAAAATTGGTACCCGAAAAAAAAATAGTAATAAAAATTAGTTAGAAATGTTAATAATATAAATGTATAAATTACAATAAAATAAAAGAAGCCATTTATAAATCACTAAAATAACATTTATTATTTCCTTCCTGCTTCACGTTTTGTGATCTAGGATGAACCATAAGCGAACCATGATTTTTCAAAAATGATTTAACTTGCATAAAGTTGTGGATTAAATTCATCCAAAGATTTTCTTTTTAAACATATAATAAATAACAAAGGGCTCGCAAATTATAAAATAATTTAACAAAGGGCTAGCGCGAGTCTCCGCTAGTCCCCTACAGCTCACCATTGATTACTATTTTTATTTAATTTTCATTAATACCAAGTCGACCTAATTGTTTTTAAGAAAGCAAGAGATGAAGGCAGAAAGCAAACGTTTGTCCAAAAATGTGACACAGGTATGAAACAAACCATACTTCTGCTAATGATTTACTATTTTTTGCGATATTCATTTACTGGACTTATAACGTAAATAAGTATAATAATATGATGGCTTAGTTTATAATTTGGTTTATTTATTTAAACATTTTTAATTTGTTCTATAGTAATTCGCTTGTATAAGTTGCGGAGTCAACTGGAAGTTAAGTAAATTCTATTTGTGAAATGTATTGTTATGTTGGCTACATGGTACAATACGGGTAAGTCTTTAGTCCCCACCATGTTGTAGAGCATAAAACTGCGTAGGTTTGGCGTATCCTGAAGTAAGTTTCACTTCAGTGAACGGCTCATAAAGTGAAGTCATGAAATTATGAATATGTTACTAGCTTTAAATATTATACAAACTTTTTGTATGTGACACTGTGTGTTCTACGAGTAATATTCATCGGATACCAAACCTTAACGCTGTCCGAAACATCCTCTTCAACATTGACTATATGTTCAGAGCGTGTTATACGATGATGACGATTTGTAAAAAGCTCTAAATAAACTTGATGGACTCGGACAACGTTTCCCTAAACTTCGTATATTCAGACATCTTTATTTTGATTCACATCTGCTGGAAATATAACTATAGTGATTCTACTCGAATTGTGTTCAATACTTCTAGTTTTTAGTATAATCTTCTGTAAATATAAGTACCAGCTTGTTTGCCTTGAACCTCGAAGTCAGCAGATTTACTCGAGCTCCACTCTGATGGAGCTGTGTTTGTAGCACAACCTGTGGAGTGTGTATGGAAACATGAGGTTAGTCTAATTGACGGGAGTGGGATCATCGCATCTACATTTTGAGTTATTGATTGGTAATTACAAGTGGGAGGCACTGAAAGCTGATTGAAATATACTCGGGATGATTTAATTCCAAATGAGATTTCGTACTTCGCTAGTCTTCTTGTTTTATTGATTCGAATGGTTCAGGATATTTTTAGAAACATACTATAAGCTAATAAAAATAAGAACTATATTCTGCTGTTTTAAGTATATTTTTTGTGATCCTATTCATATTTAAAATCTATCTGTACAATGCTACAATATCTTTAAAGACCCGGGCAAGGCCAGTTGAACCACGGCTTACTCAATAGAGATGGACGTGAGTTTATGAGTAAATAGATAAGGGAGGGCGCCAGTTGACCTGCCGCTTAGGTTCAACCCTATAGGTTGGTCAACAAACTGGAATGGGTATAGGTCGCAATAAAAAAATCGTCGTAATGTAGGCTTAAATATATATCTATTAAGTAAATAAATGTACACTTACTTTACTTACATCTACTTAATTCTAAGATAAACTTATTTAATATTTATATCGGTCCGGTAAATTTAGACCTAGAGTATTATGACGTTTTAAATGTTTAACATTACCGCACTACACGAATTGTACGGCTAGTTTATTTTTGTGACACTTTAGTCTTTGAATATATTTCACACTGAGTCTGGGAATAATCCAGTTGAGGACAAACCGTGGAGCATTGACAATCAGGCGAAGGATTTTTGATTGAAATCTTACAATGATTTCGATGTTAGAGGTACTGACTTGATTAATGCTTTATACAGCAGTAATTTGTTGTCGGTGGAAAAAATGGATTTTTAGCCGATGAGCCAATACAGTTATCTTATCTTCAAAACCAGCTGCTTCCGTTTGGTCCAAATGTGTTTACGCCAAGTTAGACGTCCGTTTTTCTAAATTTCGAAATATTTGATGTCATCTGCTTGAGGAAGCTGGTGGTTGTTTAGATATACTGTGGCGCACGTGTATTGGTGGTGGTATAGGTGATGCGGGTAGATTTACTTTCGTTAATTATTCAGCGTACATTGGATTAGATCCAGATCCTTTTGTAATAGTTACGAAGCCAATTTTAGGCCCGAATGTAATGCCAATATCGTCTGCGTATGTAGCAATTTTTGTTAGGCTCAGTGTAGGAAGATCAGCTGTATACAGACGATGTAGATTCGGGCAAATAACACTTCCTGGGGTACACTCGATTTCACTGGATGGAGAGTAGTGATTAGTAATATTTGATCTGAAATTGTCGGTTACAGAGGTATGATTTGAGGAGTTGGTAGTACTGTAAGAGTAAGCCACGTTTTAAGTCGAAAAGTAACTCAATGTGCCAAACCTTATAAAAAGCTTTACTGATGTTACGGAAAACTGCTGAACAAAACAACTTATTTTAAAATCTGCTTCAAATATAACAAAAAATATTAATGCTATTGTATAAACTTGTATGCTCAATCAAATAAATAAAAAAAAGTTTGGTGTAAGCTCCGATATATTGGCTGGTACCATAAGCTTTGTTTTTGAGTGTTTTAGAAGAAATGTTTATCCTCGGTTTTACCACTGTATAATGTTTAAAAATTATTTTATAAAAATACTTTGAACAAAAGTTGTAAATAATATATTTCTCTGTAACTTCTATTCGAAGCATTATTATAAAAAATAATTTTAGAATATTCTACAGCGCTAAAACCGAGGTTATAGCACTTCTCTTAAAACATCCAAAAACAGAGCTCGTAGTACCAGCCATTGTTTTGTTTTATTTTAGGAAATTTGTGCTGTTTGACTACCGCTAGCTAACGGCCTTCCTCTGCGCAATTTTAAAGTTAATTGTGATCAGTTTAGGTGTGCAAATAAATCAAATTACAAGTAATTCCAATACAGGTACGTACTAAATTGCTAAAACCCGCTAAGCGAATGATGTATGACAATCGTTAGGGCTCCCTCCCCAGGTTCGAGGACAGGATTACAACAACGTTACAAATTACTGCTAACTACCAGCCGCTATTTGTGAAACTATAGCGACATACCAACACCGCGTTCTATTACAATGTGTAAATCATGCATGAGTTGTCGCCATCCCGCCGGCCGTGACGTTGTGACGTCATCACGAGACGTGTACACATGAAACACGGGTGGAATTACGTTACATTAGATGTCAGATGATGCAAGGACCCAAATGAAAACACGAAATATAACCTCTTTCGTTAAGAACTCCGAAAAAGTAAGGTTGTGTACAGAGTTGAACCGACTTAGTAATATCGTTTTCAAATATGAATTATGCTTAGAATTATATACCACTTAGTGAAATAGTATTCAAGAAATCAGAAACCAATTCAATAATTTAATTGGGGATTTTGCCAAATTCCGTTTAATTTTTTTCAATAGTTTTTGTCACTACTAATAGAAACAAACATGCAATTTTAATAAGTGGAAAAAACTTTTAGGACTTTACGGACTAGACAGTTAAGAGGCAAGCGAGCGCAGCCAAGCGAAGCACATAAAAGGACGAGTCAATAATAGGGTGTTTAGTCAGTGTTTGTCTGATGATGATGTAACTAAGGTAACTTGCTGGATGCTTAAGGGAAGATTTGTGCTGCTAGCTTCGTGTCGGACTGGCAGAATCGCCTGCAGGAAATTTGTGCTATCGATTATCGGTGGAGTGTTGTTTGCGTAAAGGAATATTTGTGGCTAGTGATCAGAGACGGCTTTGAGATTCTTGCGGTTATTGAGGAGCTAATATTTTGAAATTTATTATCATGGTTTCCTGGAAAATAATAATTGAGTTATGTAGGGTTTTATACTTTCCTCGCATAGTTTAAAATTTTCTATATATTTTTAGATCACAAAATTTCCCTGTTAATTTACTATAAAACGATAATAATAATAATTATTTATGTATCAAG
This sequence comes from Poecilus cupreus, assembly GCA_963942605.1. Lineage (NCBI taxonomy): Eukaryota > Metazoa > Arthropoda > Insecta > Coleoptera > Carabidae > Poecilus > Poecilus cupreus. The sequence goes on from OZ012731.1 coordinate 2,914,836, forward strand.
GCACTGAAGTTTAATTTTTTTATCATGAATATGGAATTTAGTTGCCGTGGCCCGTAGGGCCGAGGAAAATATACCATGTGAGTGATAAAAAAGAACTTCAGTGCCGAGGTACATATTAATTTTTATTTGAAATCTAAAATTCGAAAAAACTAAAAAAATTACAATATAGGTTAAATTTATACATCTGTCAGTTGTCAATTGAAACTGACATTCAGTGTTGCCAACTTCCAACAGTGAAGTTATCGTAAATAACACACAAAATTGTGTGTTTTGTCTTCAATTTGTCATCGGAATTAATTAGTTAATTCTTCTTGCAAATTTTGTTTAATGTTACGTCCAAATTTAGTATAGTACGTCAATATATCTGCCAAAATTATCCTACTTGTACAATAATTATTTAACGGTTGCCACCACTGGGTTGCTCAAAATCGTCGTATAATGGGTTACTTTAGTGATTATTTCTGAGCTTTTAATGACGATTTTTGAGCACTTAAGTGTCAATTTCATATAAATTTTCTAATAGCTTGAAAATTAGTTTAATTATATATATATATATAAATGTATGCAGTGACAAAGGACGTCTGTTTAATGCAATTAAAAATAAATTCCTGAGGAAAGGAAAGTGCCTGAACAAACCAAAGTAGAAGTCTCTAAAAGAGTAGAATTATCTATCTTAACATAATAGGTGCGACTACTATAGAGAAATATAGAAATAGCCTAAGAAACATAGAAGCGCTTTCTAAGGAATATAGAGGGAACAACACGATAAGATTGCATAAAAAATGAAGCACGGAAAAAATATAAACAAAAAAATCCTAGAACGCATGATACAAGAGGGACAACTAAGATTGTTAGGATAGAACACATAAATAGGATGCGAAATACAAGAATACCCAAGGCAGTTTATGAAACAAAAATCATTGCAGAAAAAAAGATGAGACAGGCCCATCAAAACGTGGAACGAAGAAGTAAAACAAGCAGCAAAATTAAGAGGATTAGAGTGGCATAAAAAGCAAAACAAGTGATAAGAAAGTGTGTGAAGAAAAGAAAATTGCAAATAATGTTTTATTTCACATGCTAACATCCTTCATTTTAAACTGATTCTATACCTAATTGAAATAAATTAAATTTACTTGTTACACACTAGTAAAAACCATTTACCCAAGCCCTCTATTGCTTTTAAAAATGAATCTTTACAAGTTACTAATTGACAGCTACATTGTAAAGTTAGTAAACAAGGTAAACAATGCACGTTGCCACAGTAATGCTTACAAGGCTTATGCGAAATCATTTCAAATAATTTTTGACAGAACAGTTGTGTGTAACTGACAGGACTTGGTTATAATTTTATTTTGATTTACAAATGAGTAACAAGTAAAATGTTGTACAATACACGCAAGGTAACCGTTTTACTGCTTCAAGGAGGTGACAGGCTCGCCTGATCGGCTCGCCGGTCATTTAACTATTACTAGTTTGTAAACTTCCACTGAAATTAAATCAGCCATGAAACCTACAATTATCAAGTTCCATTGCTCTCTTTTTTTTTGTTTAAAATTACATACACACCTGGCGACGACGTAACGGTCCTGTTTTGCATACCAAGGGTGCCTGGTTCGCATCTCGGATGTTTGTTTGTAATTGTTTGTCATAACAAAAAGACTATAATTATGGCAAAACATAATGGCTGATACAACGAGCTCTGTTTTTGAGTGTTTTAAGAAAAGTGTTTAACATATGACTGAGCGCTGTACAATGTGCTGAAATTATTTTATACAAGAAATACTTGAGATAAAAGTGGTAGATAATATATTTGTCTGTAACTTCTATTCCAAAAATTTTTTTATAAAATAATTTTAGAAACACTTCTCTTACAAAACCTAAAAACAGAGCTCGTGGTACCAGCCATTCTATTTAGTATAATAAATTCATAATAAATAAATTTCTATGATGAAATGATAATGCCTGTTATATTTGTATACATTGTTGTTTTTGTCAGAACCTCCTCTAATTTTCAGAATTAATACAGTTTTTGTTAAAGTCAAGCTTACTTGATACAGCTTAGAACATTATAATTACAACTACAACAGTCTCAACTCTGTGCAAGAAACGTAAGCAACATTCTTGTAGCAGAAATCAACCCTTACGTATTACGAGCCCAGAATCATATCATTTGGTCCAATTAAGACTTACAGAAGAACTTGAAAAATTTGCTCTGATCTTACAAATGGAAAATTGTTGTACTCAATTTATTTGTGTCTTAAATTCTGTTATTATTATGAATATTGTAAGAAAAAGTAACAACTGAAATAATAACAAATTAACAAAAATCACTAACATAAAGGTTTAATTTGGCCCAAAGGTATTGGCTGGTACCACGAACACTGTTTTTGAATATGATGACAACAAAATATAGGTTGATTCATAACGTTCTAAAAATATTGAAAGAATAGTTAGGGAAGCCCTAAATAATGGTTATTTCTTAACAAACTTTTAACAAAAACTCAACAACAAAAAACCTATTTAATACCGCTGGGAAAAATCATTATTTTCTCGTTTCCATAGAAATATATTTCTTTCAAATCTGACAATTTTCTGTTATTTTAATTTTAAATTGTACATCCAACAAAAGATAATGACAAAAGCGATCAATTGTTGAAATCTTTTTAAATAATGAAACTTATTTCATAAACCCTAACCATATTTATATATTCCTCGTAACTGAAAGTATTTCTATTTAAAATATTTTTCTATAACACTGCTTTGGAAACTGGGCATTCCACTACTAAAAATTTTTATGGAATCACTAATATTCCATACGCGGCGTATGGAATATTTTCGACGAATCAGAACCGCTTATTAGCTCGACATATGAAGTATCTTGATTCAGTTACTATGGTTACGTCTGTTTGTTTTAATTTGATTTATTTGAGTTTGACGTTTTCAACAGTTTTATATTTGTATTTTTGTATAATTTCCAAAACCTTTTTACAGAAAGTATAGTCTACAACATGTAACGGAATGGCCTATCCCACGCTCGCAAACCGTAGCCCTTGCCTTTGGCTCGGGCTACAAACTTTTTGCTCGCGTGGAATATGCGCCATTCCATTACTTGTTGTAGAATATACTATTATCAGTTTGTAACTACGGTGTATTATTTGATTTTATTATAACTATAACATTTTTGTTATTAAATTTTCGCCAAAAGTTTATTAAAGTAAAGACATTATTTTGGGCCCTAGATACATTTTCAAACTGTGCCGTAGGTTATAACTCACCCTGTATAGAAAAATGTTTCAAATACAGGTTGCAGGTAATATTATTCAACTTACATCTTTTTGATTTCAATTAAATTTACTCTATCTCAATTATTTACTAAGATATGCCCAAAAACCCTGATAGGCCTTCAAATAATCTACCACTTACGGTTGATAAATTCTCCCAAAAATATAATCAATTCGTAACATAAACATAATACCTCCCTTACATATATGTATGTACGGGAGGTAAAAATGATAGAATTTAATATATAAATATGGTGTGTTAAACAATTCTCCTCTATATGATTTTAACTAGATCAAATGATATGATTCTGGGCAAAACTATCAATAACTTTCAAAAACTGCATTAGTAGAGTTCATTACAAGGTTTGTTATAAATGTTTCAAATTTGTAGCAAGCATTTCATGTATAATTATCTTCTGTTTTGATATTCCTTTCTCTCTGATATTGATCGTACACACCGGACTTCAAAGAGGAAAAAGGTTCTCAAATTAGGAATATGTCAAGTCGCCTTTGACTGAAACAAGCGAGTATTTTATCTCAAGTAATTACAGTTTCATATGCTGCGCAATTTCTTTTGTAATTACCATTCGGTGCTCGTAAAACGAAAAAAGTCCTCGAAGAATCTTTGATGTATTCGTGAAAAATGAATGGGTGTTGAATGATGAACACGTGCCCCAACCAATCAGAAAAAGTAACCCGTATATTGACGTTCCATTAGGATATAATTGGGTGTAATTAATCACGGTAATTTATTAGCGCTTGATAAATTTGAATTTGCTGAGGTAAATATGTTGCTATTAGCAGTTAGTAATTAGAACAATAACGTGATCGACATATGTATAGTACGAAATGCAACAGTAAACATATTTGCAACAATTTCAGTTGGTTTGGTTAATTGGCACGTTCATTAATATTATTATATTATATTTGTATTGCAATGTAGAAGATTAACGAGGATCAGTTTGATTTGCCAAAAGAATACAGATAAACAATGATATAAAAATAATGAGACAATCTTGATGTGAATACAGAAAATATAGAGAATTTATTTCTCCAACGACGTCATAAATTTTCTTGTTTGGCAATATCGTATTTGTCAAAAAATAAACCGAAATAATGAGACACATTTTTCAAAGGTAGATTTTGCGGTTTTAAATTGAAAACATCAAATAGTTGATTGGAAAAGCTGTATGTGCAAAATCCATAAAGTGTTCTTCATTTTTCAACCAGTTCTATTTCTATTCAACTTTTAATCATTTCATAAATAGAACGCTCGAACGGAAATTTTTATAAAATTAATCTTTCAGTTACAAATAGCAATCTTCAAATTTATGGGCACTGAATGATTTCAATTAATAATCCAAAAGATAATTATTGTTACAAACTTATTCGTAGAGTAAATTTGAAATGTTGACACAGGACGAATTAACAAATTATTGGAATGAAAGTGCAAGTAATTGTACCAAGTAACCATTCAAATTTATTCTTTATTAGTAAACGTCTTGAAATTATGACACTTTCATTAAATATTGACAACCTATGTTGCATTTTATCTGGAATAGTATGATGATATATAAACTTATGCATAGTAATATATTGTTGTCAGAAAAGTAAATGTTCCATCTTAACTGAAACTTACGGTATGTATGTATGTACTTATGTAATATAAGTCTCAAAAAAACATATCCATATACGAAAAAAGAAAAAAGTACTACAGTAGTAGAACTTATTGAATTACTCGGATATAAGATGCATTTTCTGAACATTTACTTTATTCTGAGAATTAAGAAATTAAATATGATTATTTACTAAGCAATTCAATGAGCATGTATGCAAGCTTTTACTCTTGAGAATGAAGTTCACTCGTGATGCAAATCATTCGAATGAGTAATAGCCATTACATGTGAGTAGAATACTATACTTTATCCACAATACTTTGTCAAATATGTTTTTTGAAGAAGAAGATAAGAAAAGTAGAATTTTTGCTCTGACAAACACAAAAAACTGTTTGTTTCTCAACATAGACAAATTGTGGCAACCATCGCCAGGCTACGTACTTTTGAGAAAACTAGTGTCTTTGGCTTTTTATGTGGAAAAAATTACTTAATAGTATAATGTATTATTAGGAGTAAATGTGATACTTTGGGTGCTGAGCATGTAAGTTTGAACGACGAACGAAGCGAGTCGGACAATTACATGCGAAGCATACAAAGTTACATTTATTCCGAATATCACATGCTATTTTTTCTTCAAACATAGAAAATAGACATTATAACATTAAAAAATGCTCGAAACATCAACAAATATTCTACCGTATCCAGTATTTCTAGTTGCCACAGAATATGTTATTTTGTTATTTTTGTTTATTTGTTTTATTTTTAACTGTCAAATTATTGAATTTCAATCTAACTATTTTGCATGATATTTTACTTTGTCCGGCGCCGGAGTAAATGTGTTGCCAAGAAAACACTTTTACGCCGTCGGCGACAATATTGAACTTCTGCTTGTTGAATACAAATACGTAACAACGACTTTTATGACGTTTGAAGAAAAAAATCATTTTGATTTTACTCTTTCGACAGGTAAGATTTAAATTTGACATAATGAATGAATAATATTATTTCTTCGAACTGTCAATATTATTTCATTACCAACACTAACACAGGTCATTAATTGATAGACAACGGTTGAATTATGGGTATATTATTTGACAGTTGTGAATTAAAAATCTACTGGAACGCGCATTTATAGTATTTTGTCTTTTACGAATTCGAAAACGAGCTTGAGACAGACAGATATCGTGGGCCATTCCTCTTTGTCATACACTTATTTGTAGAATGATTGCGCGGTTGCTATGTAAAATCAACGGTTGCTGTGCGTTTGTTGAGCGGTTGCTATTTAAAAACATTGTCCAACAAAGATAGATAGCCTCTCAAATAGCTGTCTCTCTTGGCTCGCATTTGCAATGTCAGTGAGCCTTTCAATACACTTATATTTTCAGTGAGTATAATACAGAAATTGAATAAGTACATGTGATGTTACGTTAAAACTAGAGTAGAATTAAAGTTGTAATTAATTTAAAAGTGAAATTTGGAAATATCTTGAGTATCGGCGATTTATCATTAATTTTTTTCCCGAGGTATTGAAACACCTGTGACCGTTAACTACTTTAAAAGTTTTATTACCAAAGTTTCTAGCAATTTTTTATTAAATTAACAATACAATCTTCCCACAACCCTAAGAATGTAAACAATGCGAACACAGTTTAAATCCACTGAGAAAACATTTAAAGTAAATCGCCCAAAAACAAAAAGAATGTTTCTGAAAAAGCCTGTCAGACAAAATTCATCACTTACCGAAACGTAACATTAGAGCGGGTCCTTGGCTCCAAAGGCAGGGTCCAGTTATAGGCGACAGGCCGAGCGGGATCGAGGTCCCCTCTCACCGAGGACGTCATGCACCGCGACGCCGAAGCCGACGCCGGCGAGAACCGCCCCCGCAGCGCGCCGTCCCCCAACGAGTGTAAGCTGAAACCCTGGATTAGGATATTGTCGTCGTGTCTCTTCGTCACCGTCACTGCAAAGAATAGAAAAGCCTTGGTTTTCACTTGGAATTGTCAGGGCACCTTCGTATTTTAAATAGATACCGTCATGCGACGACGTTTCTTTATTGGAAGTTTAATGTTTTGTAAAATATGGGCATTTTTAGGTATAAGAGACTTACAAAGGCTATGGAAAATTGTGCGTTTTTTCATTCTACTTCGGGTTACATGTTGGAGGTCTGCAAATGTTGAGAGCTACTTTTATTTGTAAGATTATTAAGTTGTGTGCGAAGTGAATTATTTATAAGTTACCGTAACAAATAAATGATGTTTTCCCGTTACTAATGTTGCTTTTACGTTCAGTATCCAGTGATCTGTTAAAGTTTAGAGTAAGTATTTTGCAGATAATTTGGTTATATATACCGTGGCGCCCAACGTGGAGTAAACACAAAAATTCTTATTTTAAATTAACTGAAATTTGGAATATATTTAAAATTAAGTTATGAATATTGCAAAATAGAATAAATGACTAGATAGGAAGGTAGCAGCATTTACAATAATACAAGTGTATTTTGAAACTATAGGTTTAAAATATAATAATAATAATAATTTTTATTAGCAATAATTCAGCTGAGGCTGTTCTCCCATATAACCTTTACAGTATGTACATTTCAAGCGTAGACAATAGAAAATAACAAATTTTACTCAATTATAGGTAATATACATTTTTACAGAAAAGTAAGACGTTTCAAACAATGAACATGATTATGATAAACTTTACAAATTTTTAAGTTTTAAGTTACAAAGCTAATAAATAGAATTAAACATACAGAAATAGAGTGAAATCAAAGATGTTAATAAAGTGAAATGACATTTTGAATTAGTGATTTTTTTAAGTTTTTATCAAAAGCAGTTAGCGTATGTATGTATGTATGTATTATACTTAGAATTACCATTTAGTGAACCTGATATCTGTAGAAATATTGTTGAAGAAATCAGAAACAATTTCAAATCTTTATTTTATAGGTTGTTCAAAAAGTTTCGAGACAGTAAAATATCTCGATAAATCGAATCAAAAAACAAAATAAAATCACGTGTTCAATATTTTTCAAAAACCTATCTAATGCCACCAAGCACGATAGCCCACCGCCATCTCCTGAGGGTAGGGTGGGGGTCACTTTGAAGTAAAATGAAATTTGTTCACTGATTCAGATGCAGATATTAAATCTTTTCAATTTAAAAAAAAATATTTTTCTCTAAAATGATTAAGGAGACAGAACATTGCATAAGTAGTCAGTCACCACCCTGTACACTTTTATAGTATTTAATGAATAAACTATGTATGTAATTTATGTGTAAAACTCCATGTAATATTATTGTCTATGTTGATAAAAGTACGATTAATAAAATAAATAGTGAAATTCTAATGCTAAAAACAATTTAAAAGTTAAATTAAAAAATATCTAAATATGTATTTCGATAACTACCTATGTTATCATTATCAGTAGGTAACTACAAGTGGAACAAAAAAAAAAGATTGCAGTCAGTGGTCAAGATTGAACCCAGCTTAAAAAAATAAAAACATAAATCTAACTACTTAAACATTAAATGGGGTGCCCCGTGTACCTTCTTATTATACCTCGTGAACACAATGATATATGTGATTAAATTATTTCATTCGAAAAAGTGCAAAAAAGTTGAGCAATCCATTCTATTCTAGTGTCATCTGATATCTGGTGAAAAATTGCATTTATGAATAATATCCTGTCGTAAAACCGGTAACATTTTATTACGGAATTTCACATAAATGTGACAGTTTACTGAACCGTGTTAATAACGGAAACTAATGAAACCGCCGCCATAATTGGGAGATGTTTTTTAAACATTCACAGATGAAAATATTTCATAGGTTTTTCAAATTTTCCTTTAATATTTCATAGAATCTGTTCTAATGGTTGGTTTATACTGGATTTAATTTACAAATTTATACATAGAAATTTAATTTTAAAAATATAAATACCTTGATAGTTGATAGTTTACAATTAATTCACAAATTTAACAATTTAAAACATTATCCCTGAATGTAACTATTTATCGATTTCAAAGTAATAAAGGTAATACGAGCCCAGAATCATATCATTTAGCCCAGTTGAAATCATATAGAGGAAAATGGATTAATTCACCTCCCGCAAATTTTGGGAACAATTCATCAACAATAAGTGGAAGATTATTTGAAGATCTATTAGGGTTTTTGGGTATATCTTAGTAAATAAATGAGATATAACAAATTTCATTGAAATCAGGAAAATGTAGAATAATATTACCTACAAGTTTTATTTGAAATATTTTTCTATATTTTGTTGTTATCAGAGTGTCCATAGTACTAGCCAATTGAAATCTTTATGTTAGGATTTTTGTTAATTTGCTTTTTTTTTTGTAAAGCTACTCAACTGCAGAGGTTATATGCCACCTTGGTTCCTCGTTTTCGGCGGTGTGCCAACGACATACAGTGCTCGCTGGTATGGGTTTTCGCAAAGCGGTCACCCATCCAACTACTAACCGCGGGCAGCTTTGCTTTACTTGCGTTATCGAGTTAACCGGCATCAACGCTCTCTACCATACCGTTGCCTAATTTGTTATTACTTCAGATGTTATATTCCTTAAAATAGTCTTTAAAATAACAGAATTTAACATACAAATAAATTGAGCACACCAATTTTCTCTTTCTAAGATTCTAAAAGATTTAATTGAGCAAAATGATAGGATTCTGGGCTTGTACAAGTTTATCCAGATGCAAATAATTCTCTTCTTTGTATAACGGATGTCAGTATGACAATGTTTCGTTTCTATTGGGAAAGGATATATCCACAGACAATTATAATAAATACGCAACAGAAGTTAGATACAAACGATGGGCGCCAGAAGACAGTAATCCGTTAATGAGTTAACACTGTGAAGTTTTCCCGCAAGCTCATGGCTCATGCATACATATTCCGTGGAGGAGGCCTGAGACAATCCAGATTTGGAACTTAGCTGTAGACCGCAGCTTTGTCATGCCATTTCCCCATCAAAGATTACGAGTCCCTCGAGACGAGTCGAGTAGTCCCGCGCATTATAACAAGTTTAGTATCATTCGCTGCCGTGAAATTAATTTTGTAAATTGAATCCGGTTTCCATCCTACGATTAATATTTTATGAAATGTGGAAACCGTGTAAAAGTGAAGTGATAATATCGTTTCTAAATTTATCATTTATTTGATGAAGCCCGGGAGGAAGCCACCCCACCTGCTGGAGGAATATCTTTGATGTTTTAATGAATTTTACTCGGGGGGTATTTAAATCAGGTTTATTATGATCGCTGGACCTAATTATTTTGTTATAGATAATTTGTTTTTGATGACTTTTGGAAATGGATCAAACTTAAAAGTGGTAACATGTATAACTGATGTGCTCGACATTACTCGGGTACAATTAAAATAATTCAAATATGTTACCCTATAGTAGTTTTGAGATAACGAAGTCAACAAACTAAACAGTATATTATATATTTACAATCGAGTGATACCGACTAACCACTTGTTCTCTTTAGTCTTTAAATGTAGTTCTGGTCGCATAAGAAACTAGTAGTAAGATCGTCCCATAAATTAAAATTCTGACTGCACTAGAACGAATTTTAACCAATAAAAACATATGTGTCAGATTAAATTTTCAATTTTATTCAATGCCGTCAGTTATTATTGGTTAAACTTTTTAACAAGCAGTTAAAAATTAACAGATAAGTCACAGAAAAGGCTTGATAAATATTTGTAATAATAGTTTATTTATTTTTACCTCCCGCCTACCTCTAGGTAAGGGAGGTATTGTTTTTGGTCAAAAAATTGGGTAGTGAGTTTTCAATGAATAAGCACGTTTTAGGGTCCCTACATTACGATTTTACTATTTTCGCGATGATGTCTGTATGTATGTATGTATGTGTGTGTGCGTGTGTCTGTGGCAATTTTTTCGTCTCGCATAACTCAAATTCTATATTACCAAAAAATACAATTTTGTGAATTATTGCTTCTTATATTTAAATCAAGAGCTGATTAGATTTTGGATAAAAATGGTCAACCGGAAGTAGCAGTTTACTTGAAGCCCTTAACAGTTTTTTGTGAAAAACACGGTTAAATTTCCTTTTTCAACAATTTATGTTATTTTTAAAGTTGATGAATATTTAATTTTACATTTGTTTTGAGTACACTAATTTTATTAATTTCCATTAGATTTAGAGATAATAAAATATAAAGAAATTAGATTTCACAAATCTTGCATTCCTAGTACACCATGGAAAAATTTTCAATTTTTTACGAAATGTGACACATGTCATTTTGATTGTGAAGCTGTTTTCTTAGTGAAATATATTCTAAAAATTAAATAAATATACGAAAGAAAATTAAATTTCTCAAATATGAATAGAAAATAAACAAATAAGAAGGTATGTTTCTGTATCATCGAATGCTATTTTGTATCGTTTAAGAGTAGTATTGGGCGGGAGGTTATGTGCTGGCCACATCAGATTTTTTTATTTCCATTACAAGTTCATTTAATATTTTCAACCTATGTTACATTTTATGTGGTATAGTACATTAAACATTATTGACAGATTAGTAAATATTGCATCTGAGCTGAAACTTACGATACGTTTAAACAATGAAATAACTTTTATAAGGTAAATATCTACGTGGTACATCACTTTAATCCCCACGGCCGACAAAATTTGTCACCACGTTTACCCTTATTGAAATGAGTAGATGTCGAGTTGATATATTTGCTTAACATTGAATAATTCAATACCGCAGTTATTCAAGATTACATAAGGACGTATTTTCCGATTAGCGTTAACCAAATAAATGGTTAAATTATGAAACTCTCGTTGAGTTTGCGCATTAAATTTACAAGTTAAACAGTAGCGAACATACATAGGGTGTATAGCCCAGGGCATTTATATGTCGACATTTGACAGAAAGGTCAAATGGCTCTAGGTTTTGCTTCGCCGACATCCAGGGAAACAATGATATATCTTTTGTTACCAACTACACTTCACGCGTATAAATTTATCCGCAACTGTAATCTGGTTTCAAACTACGTTCCCACCTTTAAAATTCAGGGAAACACAATGATGTATGTAATAATAAACTTATAAATAAGACCAGACATAACAATATAAATGATACTGTGGGAATGGCTTACAGAAATAAATCTACATTAAATGAGTTATATAAGATTAATGGTTTTGTTCCATGTCACATATGTTTGTAATTCGTAGTAATACTAACACTAGAAGCTAGGTTGTCCCATAATCCGTTAATACTTATCACCAAGTATTGATAAATGGCCTATATGAATTGGTCATCAAACCATCATCGAACGACTGATATTCTTATCTTATTAAATCCAGTAATTTAATACCAAATAGGGTGGTACATATTGTACGGAAAAGATTGAAAGTGTAGCTAGGGGGACCCAAAATAATGTCTTTTCCTTAATGAACTTTTGACAAACACTCAATAACAGCGAATTAAAGTTGAATCAATTAATAAGCAGTAGTTACAAACTCCGGCAGTTATTTATGTTTTAAATAGATATTGGGGGTACTTTAGTTAGTTGAACAATGTTTAGTTAAAAAATTATGTATTATCATAAATGTTACGGCAATTCAAATTCTAATATTGCTCAAAAATTGCTGTCCACATGGTTAAAAGACTCTTAAAAACAAAAACACAGCTAGAACACAAGTTGGCGTTAAAATTCATTTAAATGTCAATTCATAAACGTCAAAGTATGTTAAATTCAAAATGATTAATACTTTAAGTATCAAAGAATATGTAGACATGATTATGGTTTATGAAATAAGTATCATTAATTAAAAAGATTTCTACAATTACATTTGGGGACGAATAAAGTACCGAAAAAATTATTTGCCGAATAAATGAAAAATGTCGCATCGAAATCATAGCGCAAATGATACTTATTGTTCTAGCTGTCATTTTTTATGCGTATTTTTTTTATTTATTCGGCGAATAACTTATTTGGAAGTTTATTCGTAGATGGAAAAATAACAACAAATTGTCAGATTTGAATAAATAAATTTTTGTCACGACCGGGAGAGGAACTAGGTTTCTATGATAGCAAAATCATGACAGTCACTGCCTATTTCATATTTACGGGATATTTGTGCACTTTCTCTCCCATCGTAAGGGAAAGTGCCCAAATAATTTAAAAATTAACAAAATTAAACAAATCAAAGGTAACTATCATAAATTATATTACAACGCAAGTAATTTTAAATACATAAAAACTATCATAAATATTGTGGTTGTGAAAAAAAGAGTATGTACACCGCAGGAGAGAAATATATTTTTTCCTTGTCGTATTGTAGCTCTTGCTTCTGGTTCGTGCTTCAATTTACTCCGCGGGAAAAAAATGATACACTTCTCTCCCTTAATATATAATATACTATTTTATGGAAACGAGAAAATAATGGTGTTATTAATTCTTATTATTTTTTTCAGTGGTATTCAATAGGTGGGCGTTAATTTAAAAGAACTTTAATTTGTTGTTACTTTTTAGATATTGAGTTTTTGTCCAAAATTTATTAAGAAAAGAACATTATTTTGAGCCCCTATAGGTATATTTTTTTTGTATGTTATGGACTTTTAAAATCTTGCTCAAAATAACACACTCAGTACAGTACTTATAAAAGATAAAGAATTATCAATTCAGAACTGCAGTGAGCAATGTAGTTTAAGCAATCCATCCTGATATTTTTGAATATTCAAAATCCTTTGTAGGTATTGGTACCTCTGCGAAAACCTCTAACATAAACATCTTTAAATTACATCCCTTATGGAAGAAATTTAAATATATGTTTCGATTAATTCTCTAGTTTAAACATAGTTATCTCTAAACTTCCTAAGGTTAGTGGTACAACAAACGTTTCATGTTATGAATGTATTTAAGTAAGGAAAGTTTTAGAATTCTTAATTAATAACTGAAACGGTATTTGAATATTCAGTAGTTATCACAAATAGAAACGTAAAACTTTCCTCGTCTGGGTGATAGGTACACTTCTGTTGTCACCTTTTGTTATCTACCTACTTTCAGCAATTTTGAAACCCAGAGAATTAATTGCTAAATGCTAATTTAATAAGCAAGGTTGATAGTACGAATAAATTTTTAATTTTTATGAAATTTAGATACGATCTAAAGTAGAGGTTTTTCTTGTTTTAGGAATCCATTTTGAGAGGCACATCGCAGCAGGCTAGTTACAGAGAATTTCCTACAAGGTTTGTTTATTATTTCAAAGTATATTGAAAAAGAGTGTTTTTTTTTATTGTCCGTACGCTTTCTTGTTGAAGACCTGAGATATTGACAATTCAGACGATGTTTAAGCAACGTGAAACAATTGATATTCAAGTATTAGTACAAAGTAGTTAATAGGTTTGTTCCAAGTGGTCATTTCTGACAAGTTTGTGACATGTTTGTGACAATTTCACTGCGCCTGAGAAAAATGTAAACAAATTAAGTTTGCAATATAGACTGGAACGGCGAATGGAATGAAGCGCATGTGTATGCTCATTTTTTGTTTTGACAGCTAACCTTAAATATACATATAAATAAAGAAATTCATACATTTTTCGCTACAAAAAAAGAAATGAAGCTTATGTTTCAAAGTTATCTTGTTTACATTTCTCTCAGGCGCAGTGAAATTGTCACAAAAATGTTACAAACTTGTCAGAAATGACCACTTGGAACAAACCTATTTTGTTATACGAATAAGCATTTACCATTAACAGCAAATTAAAATAAGCGTAACAAGTAAAAAATTCGTGGATCGATTGTCGCGTCCCAAGAGATCGCTTAATTTTCAATCTACTGCAAGTATGATGTTAGAATAGTAATTAAACATTTGTAAATGGAATACCCCTAAATTTCATTTGCTAATTATTACCCTGCAGTCTTAAAATGCCAAGTATCTCCCGCAAAATCATTAGCTCCATTAGCAAAACATGTCGCGTCGCTGCTTCCACCATCTGCCGAATGTCTTTACAAATATTCCCGCTAACGAAATTTGAACGGAATATTTCGCATTCACGCGGCACCCACTTTAACAGATTAAATTTATAAGCGATCCGGACGGCTGGGCGGGCACGTAAAGACGCAGCCGCAACACTTGCCTCCTCGGTGAGAAGCTTCGTGTTCAACACACATTCGCTTGTCTATTAGTCAGTCTAATGTTGGAGCTTGCAAAGCGATTGACGTTGGAGAGACGATGCTCGGCGTCGTTTGCGTCCCGGTGTCGACTAGGTTCCCCAGAGTTGGTCTGACGAATCAGTAACTTCATTGAATTTTGAGTAATTGTACTTGACACATGTTCCTCATGTAGAGTAGGTGTTGGGAATGTCCATGGCAGAGTTGATACCAGTTCACTCGATAACGTAAGTTAAGGAGTAATGCTTGCGGTTAGTAGTTGGCTGGGTGACCGCGAAAATCCTTACGCACCCCTAGATTGGTTCCAAAATTTTTTTAAAAAATTCTGCCCTTTTTACTTTCTTATACAAAGTATAAGGAAGTATTGGAATCACGAAAAAAATCGCTGACGAGATTTTAGCGGAAATACATATTTTGAAGTCCACTGAATCCGTTAAGATTTTTATTTTAAAATAAAGTCATACGCAAAGAACAAGTCATACGTGTTCAGTTGTTTTATTTGTATAAGAAAGTAGTGTGGTGCCCACACCAGATTTTGTTTGCTTCTTTTGAAAAAAAACTGAATTAATAAACTAATGTTAGTTGCTATGGGAACAAACAAATAACAGAAACTGTTATTATTAATCATTTAATACAGATTCACATACCGATAGAAAAATTTGAAACTCACGGAATATCCTCACTTAAAATTGTAATATTTTTTAATTGCATTTCTTTATAATATAAGCGCTAAGAAACCCATTGCAGCAGAGTGCATCGTCAGATCTCTAATATTTTTTGAGATACGTCGATTTTTGGTATTTTACGAAATGCAAATTTAAGGGCCTGTAATTCAAAAACTACACGAGATATCTAAAAATTCTCTTCAGTTTAGCGTTTCTGGTGCCTTATATAACAAATTAGCAAATTTTTAAAATTTTGAATTTTTTTTGTATTTTTGTTCAAAATTTCGATCGGCGATAACTCGACAAATATTAAAGATACAGATTTGCAGTGTTCACCAATCGATTCAGCTCATCGAAATACACAAGTATGCAAAGTTTCATAAAAATCGCTATACGGGATGGAAAGTTAGAGCAAAAAGCCTTAAAATGGCGTTTTTTGTCCTGAAAGTCAAGGGCCTGAATTCGGCCATTTTCAGACTTTTTGCTCTAACATTTCAACCGGTTGTCTGAATTTTCTGAAATTTTCAGGGTTTATGTATTTCATCGAGCTGAATCGATTGGTGAACACTGCAAGTCGGTATCTTTCATATTTGTCGAGATATCTCCAATCAAAATTTTAAAAAAAAATTCAAAAAATTTCAAAATTTACTAATTTATTATAAATGGCACGAAAAACACAAAACTGGAGATAGTTGTCGATATCTTCTATAGTTTTCGAGTTACAGCCCCTCAAATTTGCTCTTCGGAAAATATAAAAAATCGTCATATCTCGAAAAATATTAGACATATGACGATGCGCTCTGCTGCAATGGGTTTCCTGGCGCGAATATTATAAAGAAATGTAATACAAAATATTTACAATTTTAAGTCAAATTTGGGCAAATTTCCGTATTTTGAAAAATATTACAAATCGCCATGATGATGATGATGTGTGTGAGGATGGATGGATGGATGGATGGATGGATGGATGTCCTTGGGTGAACGATTGCGTGGGCGTCCGAGGAATAAGTGGTTAGGTATGATTGATGGATTGAATGATTCCGAGTGCGAAGAACAGACGAGCATGTATGAATGTGGACGAGGTGAAAGTGATGGCACTGTTTCTAGGAGATGGATTGTTGATTGATTGAATTTTCAGGGTTTGTGCTACCCCACAGCTCTGTGCATTGTCTGAAACATAATTATTATGTAGTTCCATTAATCTATCTTTTCTTGTTTATAAGTTATTTAATTCCTATAATCCATTGTACTAGGTGTAAGAAACTTAATTATGACTATAGTCCTTTTTGGAAGAGAATTACTGTAAGATATAAGCAGAGAACATATGAAAACTTAAATGAACAGAAACGCAAATATATTTTTTAAATTTCGTTGCGCTAGAGTGCCCCATATATTTATTCCACTCCAGACGCTGACAGATGTAAATCCAGGCCTGCTCATCCCGCTATCCAGGCTCGTCGGTGCTCCGCAGGGACCTCGTGCATGTGTTTGTCCGTGTGAGTGGCTCGTCACAGCACTCTCGATTAGCTCGACCGGCGTCAGATGTCTCGGTTATATTTTTAGATACAAAAATGTAACGTTTACTCGCCTTGTATCATTCGATTTGACAGGGATGGAATTAGGGAGGAATTATAGATGCGATGATATTGTTTCGGAGAAGTAAATTTATTTAATTATATGAACCGAACAAAAGATATTCTTGTAGCTATAGAATAGAAAATTTGGTGGAGGTGCTTTTTTTCAACATGAAATAATCCTAGACGATACAAATAGTTTTTAATATTTTATGTATTTCTCATACGAATAATCATAGAATTACGAAATATTTCATACTATTTCTTTATGTAAAATCAATTAAAATTATTACACAATAATAAAAAAACGATAAAAAATTTCAGTAATAATATAACAAGAGAGTGAGAATAAATTGAAAATAATTCTGTAGTATCTTTGGAAAACTTGTTGCCAGCAATAGCCACGAAAGCCCTAAATGGCAACAAGTTTGAGAAAGATACTGGAAAACTATTTTCTAATTTATCGAACTCTGGAGTTATATTTAATTAGATTATTTTTTATTTCATCATCAGGCACGAAACTAAATCTTGTTTTTTTGCTCATTTTTACTTGCGTTGATTATAACTATCTGACATCTGATATTTGTCAACATTATTTCCGGGAATAATCCCTAGAGCTTTATTTTCAGTAAAATAATGACAGGATTGGTTAAAATGCAGACGCGTGGCATAGAATTAATCATATTATTGGTTTTAAGAACCGTAAAAAATAATCATAATAACTGCTCGACTAGAATTTCGATTGGATAATCTTTTGTATTATTTATAAATTAAAATTTTGGTGAAGTAATATTGTAGCCATATCAGATTATAATGAAAGTATCATTTTCAGACGTTCTAGTTTACTTGAAGGTCTATGCTTAAGGTATTTTGAACATATCTCAGTAAGCAATTGAATTAGAGTAAATTTTGTTTTATTTAGGTAATGTAACATAATTGATTGGAAAGGAAACCCAAGTGTGACTTTATGAATTGATGGAAAATGAAGGGAAAGAACTTCAAGTCTTAATCACACTGTTTTCTAAATATATTTATTATGTTCCCGGTTTCGACCACTTGGTGGTCATCATCAGACTAACCGGGGAAAACAATATAACAACAGAAGTGACAAGCGAAAAAGAAATAAACGGTTTACTGATAAATAAAATGAAAAATGTAAAAAAACCGTTAACGTAAAGGTCCAGGGCTTAACTCTAGAAAACAGTGTGATTAAGACTTAAAGTTCTTGCCCTTCATTTTCCATCAATGTAAAATAATATTATCAACAAGTTTTATTTGAAATTTTGTGACTATTTGAATCCGTTTAAAAATTAACAAGGTAGAGGGGTTATGTGCTGGCCACATAAGATACTTGAATTTGAATTTCTCTGCATTCACAACAAATACAATATTTATATATATATTTACAAATGATTGTACATTACGGATAGAGCAAGCTTAAACTTTCCTGTTTGAATTTTCTTGTTAGGACACAGTGCTTTGATCGCATGTTGTACTCCTTATATAGTTGATGTTTAGACGTTTAGTTAAACGTACGTTTCAAGTTTGTGGTGTTAATTTGTAATATAATTGATGGAAATAATAGTGCAGTACATTGTTTACTAGTGTGCTTATATGTAATAGCAATATGTATTCCTTTTGATTAAACAATAAACATAGACTAAAGTGAACACAGCGCCAAGCAATATAAAGAAAATTTTTCAAGTAACCAAATACTGCAGCAATTATAAGGTAGGACATTTTGCATTTTATTTACTTTATTACCTCAAAAAGTATGACAACAATTATTGAATTAATACCTAGTTTCTAAAAGCGAATAAAGTTAAATGTTTCAAAGCTTCAATGTTCTCTGTTAAAGAGTTTAATTTAAATGAAATAAGTACCACAGTTACAATTACGAGTAGAATTAAAAAGGATTACACGTTCACTTGTAAAGCTCGGTTTACATTAATAGTGGATTGTATTTATACTGTTACGGTTTATCCCAGTTTCCCAGTGATTCAATTCATTTATAAATATTATCTGCTAGTCTAGACAATGCGCGGGTACCTAAACGAATATCAATTGCCTTAAAATAGAATGAGGTGTCCGTACTTGAATTTAGAGACGAATGTCTTGACAAATATTGAAATACTGTTTTATGTATTCTCCATGTGGTTTATTTGCTAAACGTTATTCGATTTCAAATTGCTTGCTGTAGTGAATCAGCGCAAAGCATTAGGATTTTTTGCTAGTTTACAGATTTGAGAGGTGTGATTTATTATATCAAGAATCGATTAGGTTGTAATCTGTCAGGAGGAACTACTAAAAACATACTTCTGCTGAAGTTGAGATTTGGGTGCACTGATTTATTATCGTAGCTACTTAAAGAAATTTGTCTAATATCTAAAAAAAATATGGGCTTTTATACGAAGCTTTTGAACTCAAAATGCTTATAGCGCTGCTGCGAGGCAAAACTTTAAATAGCAAATAAATTTTACAACTGTGATTTGTTCACCACTAACATTTCTAGCGGCCGTGACTTGACGGCAGGTAACCGCACTACAAGCATAATAGTTATTTACGTTACAAGCCCGGTAAATGAGTTTTGACCGAATAAATAAGATATTTCCAGGAATTTCAAAATGAATACCGTGAAATTAATGGACGTATGTATTGCATTTTTCCACGAAACTTTTTTTACTGTCTTTATTAAAAATTGCCAGGTAGTCTTGGTTTTAATAATAAAAGCAAAATGATAGCGACAAACTTTATTTTGAGGACATTTAAAAAAAAATTAAAACGGAAAACGATATCCTATTAAAATATTGCTTAACAATGATAGTACTGTAACAAATAACAATATTGTAAAGTCCCATTTACTGGACTGAAATCAAGTAAACATGCAAATATGATACAGTGTGAAATTATAGTATATTATACTTTAAGGGAGAGAAGTGTATGATTTTTCAAGCAGACTAAATGAAGCAGAAGCCGCAGGCAAGAGCTACAATACGACAGAAAAACGAGAAAAAATACACTACTCTGATGCGGTGTATATACTATTTTTTACGACTCCAATATTTATGATGGATTTATTATTTCATAATTATTTGAATTGCAATATAATTTATGATAGTTACCTTTGATTTATTTTATTTTGTTAATTTTTCGCATTATTTAAGCAGTTTCCCACACGACGGGAGAGAAAGTGCACAAATCTCCCGTAGATATGAAATTGGCTGCTTCTGTCATGATTTTGGTATCATAGAAAAATATGCTATAATCAAATAATAATAATAATTTTACCATGGTATTGTCGCTATGCAAGTCATCTATGTCTTGCATTGTTTTGTTTAAGTAAATGATAATTCTTAGAAAGATATTAGTATTTATAAATTTTACCGCCCTATTTGGATCACAATAGTTTCTCAGTAATCTACACCTAACGCACCTTCCACAAACCATAATGAACATAAACCACAGTATTTATAATAATATTGAAAGTGTAATAATTATAAAAAATATTCAATTATTTGGTGACTAGATATTTTATGCGAGCTAATAAATTAGATCTGTTTTAATGTAAATACAAATAAATTTATTTATCCAACACCTCTCAATAAATGCTCTATAACTATGGCGATTTTAAACAAGCAAAGTAACAGATAATCCACTAGTGGGTATAATTTTGAGGAAAGCCACTAGTGAGTATTTCTTTATTTTAACAATAATAATAACACACAACACCTTGGTAACTACTTCGATAGACATTTTAATTTAAAAATTTAAAGCATATGTCACTGTCAAATAATATTTCTTTAATATTTTTTTTCATTTATTAAGAGATGTTGGATAAAACGTTATATTTCACACGTGGGCAAAGTGGAATTACCCACTCGATAAAATTATCACACTCAGCCTTCGGCTTCGTGTGCTAAAATTTCTCTCGTGGGTAATTTCTTACTTTGCTCACTTGTAAAGTAAATAACTATTATCCAACACCTCTCAAAAAATGCTCTATAACTATGACTATTTTAAACAAGCAAAGTAACATACCCACTAGTGGGTATAATTTTGGGGAAAGCCACTAGTGAGTATTTTTTTATTTATAACAATAATAATAACACACAACACAATGGTAACTACTTTGATTGACATTTTAATTTAAAAATTTAAAGCATATGTCACTGTCAAATAATATTTCTCTCGTGGGTAATTCATACTTTGCCCACTTGTAAAGTAAATAACTATTATTTGACGGAGATTATAGTCATTCATAACGTTACAGAGATTTCATTTTTTTTATGTATTTGTCGTCTCTTGCAACGATGAATTCTCGTAATTGACAGAACAAAAATTATCGAGAAATTTCTAGTGATTGTACAATCATTTCATTGTGGATTCACATGTGTTTTGTTCATCCCTAAAATGTAGTGAGTCCTTTTGTCGGTCGTTATGTGTTTGCTGACAATGCGAAATTAAGTTTGTTATGTATGGTGTGTGTTTCAAAACGTACATCAAAGCGTTTTAAAATTTTTATTGTGAAAACCAGTATCCATTAGCAAATCCTGCGAGAGTTATTACAACAGATATTTTTTTGACTTTCATAAAAGGATAAAGCAGAATTGTTCTGTTTGGAAAATTAATCGGGAAATTTATAGATGCATGTATATGTCCTGAAGGTACCATCTGCTGAAAATATGCTGTAAAAAATATGGAAAATGTTTCGCAAGCCTGACTTTTGAATATTTTAATAGAGATATGAAAGTGTCATAAATCTGAAATACTTGAAAGAGTTTTTGTGTGTATAAAAAAAGCGAGAAGAATGTATATAATAATAAGAATGTATATATTATATATTTATTTATTACAACGTTGTATTATTTTCTGCAGAAGTTTGGTAAATAAAGTAATTTCTTTTTCATTTCTCTATGTTAACTATATCTAAAACTGTTTTATGATATTTCAAATATTTTCAGTTCTTATTTTATTTTTCATGGGCGTTTTTCATATATAAATATTAATTTTAATTCGATTGATATATCGTGAAATACTACGAGCCCTAACAACATACGCATGGTTTTTGTAACAAGTGTTTTATAATTTTAAGGTAAAAAAACTATTCACTTTACAGCAAAAGTGTAAATTTGTTTTCAGAAATCAAAAATTTATATAATAAGGCCCATTTAGTTACCTAGATATTAACAACATACTATATTTATTTACATTACAAGCAAGGTAAAACAGTTTAGGCGAGCCTGTCACCTCCTTGAAGCAGTAAAAACAGTTACCTTGCGTGTATTGTACAACATTTTACTTGTTACTCATTTGTAAATCAAAATAAAAATTATAATCAAGTCCTGTCAGACACAATTGTTCTGTCAAAAATTACTTGAAATGATTTCATATAAGCCTTGTAAGCATTACCATGGCCACGTGCATTGTTTACTTTGTT
Source organism: Poecilus cupreus (assembly GCA_963942605.1). Taxonomy (NCBI): domain Eukaryota; kingdom Metazoa; phylum Arthropoda; class Insecta; order Coleoptera; family Carabidae; genus Poecilus; species Poecilus cupreus. The sequence goes on from OZ012731.1 coordinate 2,937,584, forward strand.
TACTAACTTGTAAAATTTTTACAATGTAGCTGTCAATTAGTAACTTGTAAAGATTAATTTTCAAAGGCAATAGAGGGCTTGGGTAAATGGTGTTTATAAGTGAGTAACAAGTAAAATATATAACTTCTCGCATAGGATTCAACTATATTTAGCAACAGACGGAAGACTATTAGAAGGGTTATTTTTTCCTTAAAAAAAAAAAAAAAATAGTTTTACTGCCACATATTTTTAATTTTTTGTTCGCTCATAAAATGGCTATAAAATTTTTGTTTTTGACAATTTGTGACATTCGACAAAAAAATTTGAATTTTAAAATCTTAATTCTTTTTTCACGGCAGGGAGAGAAACTAGGTTTCTATGATACCAAAATCATGACAGAAGCAGACAATTTAGTATCTGCGGGAGGTTTGTGCACTTTCTCTTCGAGAATAGTCTCTCCATTCCACTGCCCACATTTGTCATTTTTAGTTTTACTCATGTGGTTTACACTTTTAGGGCTTTGATTTGACGTCTGGTAACCGAACTTTACTTGAGTATACATCTCTTATCAAAATGGTGCATGAAAGTTGATGAAGTAATTTATTATATTTCTTCTACATATTATTAAAAGTTTCTGTACAAAACATTTTCCCTTTGATTTCATTTCCCTTGTTTTCAATATTGAAGCCCCGTTTCCGTAATTTTGCAATCAAATTTTATGATTCATACACAAGCTCCCACCCATGACATTTGCACACAATATCAATTCAGTTCTTGCAAAAAATTTCATTTCCACCGAAAGTAACACAAAATCCCAGCCGATTACAAGATTACACCCCGACACAATACCTCAAAGCAAGTAAACTAAATGAAAAAACCGACAAATAAAGGAAACACAATCCACGAGGTCAAGGTTCCTCCCTAATTCGGTCCTGGCGGCACATTATACAGGCGGTTTGGGTTTCTTTTATTTGATTCTGCGGCGGAGATACCATGAACGCAGCCTTCGCCGTTATGACATGCGGGCCTCTCGTAAAAGTTTCGCATCATGAATTTTGATATTGAAATGTAGGCGATTCGTGCTCCGTGCGTGGAGGATGTCAGTCGATGGCCACACTCCATGTTTGCTGCTTTTTACAAGTTTTTCAGTTTGTTTTATGTATCGATGTGATACGATTCTTTTAGGTATTTGTTTCGGAGACCCAAGCGTTTCTGCTTGGAATGTTTATCGATAAAATTGAATAGATATGTAGCGAATTATATTGGGTACCAGGATTTTATTATTTTGGTAACACGGTCTGTCAATATAAATACTTAGTTCATCAGACAAGTAAATTAATGAATCATAATGCAATAATATTAATAATTAAAACAGTAACGTCGTTTCTTATAAAGCTCTCTAGATCTCTTTGTTGGAGTGAATCAATCTCCGTTTCTTTTGCATCCTTATAGTTAGATTTCATCACATCTTTCCATCTTTTGTTTTACTTTGCCAGTTTTGAATTCCTGCTACTTTCAAATTTTCTTCTACTAGCTATGGTGATCTGGGTCTGCTTCGTCATCTTCTTCCTACTGGTCTTCATTCCACTACTGATTTAAATCTGCCCTCCATGTATGTTCAAGGTAGATGACTCCTTTCTGCTGCTATACATTTATGTTTGATCTTTTCACTATATCTTCTCCTTCCAACTCTTGCTCTCTTTCATAGTTCACTCTTATTCTGTATACCCGTTATTGGTCCTAATATTGTTCTCATTATTTTTCGTACCATTATTTTTAAATCATCTTCATCTTTTTTACTTTCTTATGCAAAATGTAAGGGAGTATAGGAATCATAAAAAAAATCGCTGACGAAATTTTTGCGGAAATACATATTTTGAGGTACACTAAATTCGTCAAGACCAATTTCTCAATAATGTCTGTGTGTGAAGATGAATGGATGGATGGAAGGAAAAGTGTCCGTGTATGCAATATCTTATGAACGAGATAAGATATGTTAACGAAACTTGGAATTTATAAGTTTCACGAAAATACGCAGAGATTATTAATTGATTTAAAAATTTTCAAAAATAGAATTAGTTTCAAGTGAAAGTTGTTAGCAAAAAATATTTGAAATATAAAATGTTATTTGCACTTTTCTTGTATATGTTTCAAATTTTGAGAAAAACTAAATTATATATTTAATAATATATTTCAATAATTTAAGTTACAATGGGAACAAAAACTAAAACATTTTAACATCTATCTTGACAATAAAAAAATCATACGTAGGGAACAAGTAATACGTGTTCAGCTGGTTTTATATGTATAAGAAAGTAGTGTGTTGATTAGTATTTTTATTACATTACCATCTGTTATAAATTATAAAATAAATAAATTAATCATTTTGGTTTTCGTTTTCATTTTTATTATAATAATACAACCTATGTATGATCATATAATTTTGTTATATACAATCTATTTGATATCTTATATTACGACTTCATTCATATTTGCTTACTAGAATTTTCAAAATCATATATCGTGGATGAAAAGTATAGGTTACATGATAATTTAAATAATATATTGACTTGAGAATTACAAGCTTAAAAATCCATTATTCCTATGACTCTCCATCTACCATCATTTCGGGGACTGTTGAGAGAGGGCCACCTCAAAAAAATTACCAATTACCGATTTGCTTACGAAATGGGGTAGCTGTGAAAAATGCACGATATTATTTTTCATGTTGATTGCAGGGTATAGGAGTAAAAATAGAACATTAATATGTACACAAGTGAAAATTCAAGTGCGCCTATTGGACATAAATATTTACCATTTCAGCGTCCAAACAGAGTTAATTGCGTTGGAAGTGAATCAAAAACAGGGAAAATATATTATGTTAAAAATATGTAAATATATCGTTATATCGACAGGTCTCAAAAACGTGAATAAAACATTTTTATTCAATGAGTATCGCATTTTAACTTGAAACTGTATACATGTGACTTCAAAACTTGCAAAACAATATGCTGACATTCTCTTTAGAGCAACGCGGAATAAAATTCAATTTTTCCACAACACAGCAGCATTATGCAAAAAGTTTCTTTATCTAAATCCTATTTTATTTAAGCAGATCTCGGCTGCCGAGGAGTCGAGGCATTTAGGGTGATTTATTGCAACGCACGAGATTCTAGAAATTTGTAATACGTCGTAGAATACTTCATAACTTTTTCAAAAAGAGTAGCATTTCTTTTGCTATGCATCTATGCCATGCATATGAAGAGATTTAAGTTTATTAAGCATGCAAATGATTTATTTAAAAATTCTGGCACCATTTCATTATTCAAGTATTTTAAATAGTACTAAATAATTGTAGTAGTAGTGTTTTTTTAGGAGGCGACTATATAAACGCAATGGGCGCATAAACAATAAACGAAATATGACAAATTTATATCAAAATCGTGTAGCTTACGGAATAATAAGTAGTAAAGTTTTTTTTTTTTAATATTCTGCAGTAAGTCGATATAACGAATTGAACATATTTTGATGTCACGGGTACTCGCATTGATGCTATTGGCCAGAAATATGAAAAGTGCAAATCGCGCGTCTACCGTTGCGCCCTACGCCTATTGTGAGCTAAAATAGAACTATGAAATGTCATTTTATTTGTTTTGTTTGTTTGTATTTATGATTTAATTTGTTGGGCTTATGTTACTTGTTTTATAATTTCACTGTTTTATTGTACTATGTTGAAAAACTATTGAATAATATTATGTGATGAGGTTACGTTACATTACTAACAGTAGTAATAGCTCAGAAATTCCAACTTAGGATATCATAGGCGCTTGTAGAAAAGTTATTTTTTTCTCTTCTCATAAATGAAATTATTTAACACAATAAGGCCAAGGACATACAAAATCAATAGCATTCCGCAGAATTCTATCCGAAACTATAACATTTGTAATTTACTGGCCACAAAGATTAGTTATCTCAAATATTTTCATTTTCCACGAAATTCTCTTTATGTTATGAAATGTTTCCGCTCATAAAATATAAGTATAATTTCTGGAGAGAAAGTATAATAATTAAGATAATATTTTTATATCGTTTTCTTTGTACTACAAACCCACGTATGAGCAGTAAACATTGCAGATATTTTTTATGTTTTTTACTGTACAAATATACATGTAAAGATATATTTAATTGAATGAAAAAACGATGTGAAAATGTAAGTTATATTTTTGAACTAAAAACTAGATATTTTAATTTGGATAAATGGGGAATGAGTATCGGAATGTGGACCATACGATTTTCAGAATGGTTCCTACAAATTTTCGAAAAATTTTTACAATATAATAATTACTTCAATAAGTTGAAAAAACATTCAGAACTCATAGTAAAACTATAAAATATTTTTATAGAATTTAACCCATACACAAATATATTCGGGAAGATGTGTGTTATTTTGGCAAAGTCGGAAATTTGTTATCGCCTTCTAAAACTTCTCAAAATAATAATAATAATAATAAAATCATTTTAGCCGACATCCCAGGTCCGCCAAAATGTTAAAACGTGCCCGCAAGAAGGCTCAATATTTACACGTTGTTTAAATAGGAAAATTGCCTTTTCCTATACTTTTATGTATAACTTTTTATATTTTCGAGCTAAAAATAAGTATCAAAAAGCTTATGAAATACTCATTTACTCATATTAATAACATTAATTACAAATTGTAATTACACTATAATTAATATGGCGAATCAATTTTAATTTAAAATCTAATTAAATTTATTGTTAAAGATAATGTTTATACAAGTGAATTATTAATTCAAGTAAAATTGTCGAATGAAAATGGAGATTAAATGGGATATCGTCCTGTTCCAGTATTCACAGACTCTTATATTTCTTAATTAGTATTATTATGATTCGCAAAGGTCAAGTTCAGGATCAATACTTTTAAAGTTTACACCAAGAATATTCCATCTAATGCCAAAGACGCAGTTAGTAAAGTTTGCTGAGTTTATCGTTAAAATTTAAAAATATTGGGACAACGTGCGATGTTATAAAATATACATTATCGCACATTTTTTGCTGGCGGCTATTAAAATTATTTATTGGACTTGTAAATCATTGTAATAGCACCGCTAAATGCACACTCGGAAAGATTTGAAATTTAAGTTATGATTCTCTGTCGTTTTCTTATTTTGTCCATTTGCAAATCCTTTTGCTTGATGATTTCCGGAGAAAATCGTATTTTACATTTTTGAATGAATCAGGTGTGAAAATTTTTGAGGTATGTACTAATTTCCAGTATAATCTAAATTTGATTGGTCATGCACGGTGCATAATTTTCAGCATAATCAAAATTTGATTGGTAGATACGTCAAAAAATACATCGTGCATAATTTTTGGAAATCACTTTGACTCGATGTAGGTAATGGGTAAAAATAATGTCCAGAAATTTAATTATTAATGAAGTAACAATTAAATATACAATTCTGATGGCTCCAGCACCAGATGACAGCTCTACTAATATTTGATAAATATGACTGATTGTTATAGAATTCCAACTTGAAATTCAGCGAATTATTTCCATACATTTTGGGGAGTAGTACCATCAAGTGCTTGGTCGATTTCTTAATGAACTTTATAGGAAAACAAGAGTTAATATTATTTGTTGACATTTCGTTTTAAATTTGAAACCTTTTCAAATTTTCCCTATTGTGGTTTATTTAAATTCTATTTTGTTGACATAGTTACAACTAAATAAATTTTATTTTTTCTACTCCTGTAAATATATCCCCATATTTTCGATGAATTATAGTACCTATTATAATTCATAATTCACTCTTCTCGACCAATCCCAGAGCTAGAAATCCATAATTCACTGTTACTTTAAAGACGTGATGTGGATCTCCAAGCAACGGCCGTCTGACAGTTGACATGCAGTCAGTTGTCATTGTGTATTTTTATGTTGACGTTTTTCAACGAATTTCGATCATTTTCAAAAGTGACTATACAGGAGTAGAAAATGTATAGTATTATATTCTGGATTTTGGTCATTATTCACTCGGATGATTTGCAAAACTTCATTTTCGTAGATAATTACAAAATCCCTCATATAAAAATATACCTACTATTTAAAAATAGTTTTGTCAGATAAAACATAAAATACGATTTTCTAGCTGAATCTATTTCGTGCTAGATTAAATTTCCTTGGGAAGTTTACCTTCTGGAATATTTCGTTTTTATTGTTCGTCTTCGACGTGGTAATTTTCGTAGCAATAAAAACTCAATAGTTCAGGCAGTAAATTTCCAGAAATCAAACTTGCACTTAATAGATTATGTATGAGAATTTGCATAGGGCATGTTTTCGAGGTAAACTTAATAGTTTAAGTCTGTTGTTTTAGTTAAGTGCATCATCTTTGCGAAGTTCTCATGTTTACCCTTGAAGTGTAAGCTGCGCAAAGGATAAAGGATGTTTTCCATCTTCGAAAGGTTACCCACTTCTGACCATTCCCGAATAACTTACGCATTCCCGGCAAATATCTCGAATTCCAGGCTGTACCACGCTCAAGATGTTAAACATCTTGGATATTTTATGATTTTTTTATTTGTTTTGCCCGGCGGTGTAATCGGATAAGGCAATAAATATTTTATTTAGTTTCTTAGACCCACTCATACGCCTACCTTGTTCAATGGTGCTTCACTGAAGTGGTGATGAAATTGTGTATTAAATTCTTTGCGTGTTTTTGCTTAGAATCAATATTACTTTTTGCAATACCTGTACTGTAAGTTATCTATTAATAACAAAATTTATTCACAGTAAGTGGAACTTTTATTGCACAATTGGTTTTCATGGTTACATCATTTACTTACCGTCCACCGTGGATGGTAAGTGAAACTTACCGTTCATGGTGGATGGTAAGTAAATATATATCATTCAAATTTTAATTTTAACATCAATCTGACAGCTGTTAATTTTGATACCTATTTTTCCTTTTCTTATATTTACGCAGGTATTGCAAAAAATATCTTACTAACCTCGAACTGTAAGTGATTTTTTAGGACTCGAATGTTTAGGAAATCTCAACCCTACGGGTCTCGACATCCCAAACTACATTCTCGACCTAAAAACTATCACTTACAGTTCACGGTACGTAATATACTATTACTGCTTCTTTGTGAATCATTTATTAATACATTTTTACCTGTCGCCAAAAGTATAGGAATCGTTAAAAATGTCAGGATTATAGTAAAAAAGTGTTTTAGTATCTATAGAAAATCATATTTACTATAAAGGGTGGTGAAACAAATGACGCACCATAGCGTTTTCAATACTATTTTTGAAACTTTCATTTATTGGTATGTGCAGAATTTAGTTCAGTTCTCAAGTTATGCTGTACAGAAAATTATAAAATATTGCATTTTACATTTGTACACCCTAAGAAAGAGCTTAGTTTCTTAAAACCAATGAAATGCTTCATTGTGTGTCACGTGTCTGCGTCTTAACCAATCCTGTCATTATTACACTGAGAATAAAGCTCTAGTTATTATTCCCGGAAAGAATCTCTGTAGCTTTTTTGTTTTTGTTGACAAATGTCGGATGTCAGATAGTTATCATCAACATAAGTAAAAAATGAGCAAAAAAGATAGATTTAGTGTGGCGTGCCTGATGATGATATAATATAATTAAATATAACTCGAGAGTTCGATAAATTAGAAAATAATTCTCCAGTATCTTTCTCAAGCTTGTTGCCATTTAAGGCTTTCGTGGCTATTACCTGGCAACAAGTTTTCTAAAGATACTAGAGAATTATTTTCAATTTATTCTCACTCTCTTGTTATATTATTACTGAAAATACATTTGGTTAATTAAAAAAGAACTTTGCTATATTTTAATTTATTTGGAAACCTCGATAAATTTTACAATTTGTATTTGTTTGCAAAAAAAATGTGTGTCATCAGAACATGTCATTTTCAGTTCCAGTGTATGTTTTTCAAATTCAAATAAAAATTTAAATTAGGGGGAATTAATGGACTGTCATTCATGTTTATTTTTCCTTTTCAATTTAAAATTTACACTTCAATTAGCAAATGTGTGTAGGTATTCATATGGAAATGAAATACGTGATTACACGCAGCTTAACCGTGTAACATTGTAATAACTCCAAAAACTGACAGATTTTTCGCGGAGAGAAAATGGCGCTAAAGAAAACTCACACAAGAATTTTATTGTAAAAAGAAAAAACTTTGGTGAACCCATGGATCAAAATAGTTATTTGTGTCACTAGTGCAGAAACTGCACTTTTCCGAGGCGAGGCTTGCATATTACGAGCACTCACAAAACTGTTTCTGGACGTGTGTTCCTCATTTTTTTGTGACGATTTTGTCATAAATATTTTAAATGAAATTACTGATTTATTTGTCAAATATGAAATACTAGCAATTTTTTTATGTTGGTAACATCAAATCATTCGTAAACAAGGATACGAGGGATTTATTAATATAAACAATTCATTTGTTTTCTTTGTAAAATTCGTTGACATTTATTTAGTTGATATTTATTTATTGGTTTTGCAAGGCAACTGAAAATTTAATTATAATTACTTATGTTCATTTGAGTTTAGTTGAATTTAGTTCTAAATGGTACAATAGTATATTATACATTAAGGGAGACCTCAATATTTATGATGGTTTTTATATATTTCAAATTATTTGAATTGTATTGTATTTAATTCTGTTCATTTTCACATTATTTAAGCACTTTCCTTTACGATGGGAGAGAAAGTGCACAAATCGCCCGTAGATATGAAATCGGCTGTTTCTTTCATGATTTTGATATCATATAAACCTAGTTTCTCTCCTGGTCGTGAAAAATGTCTTTTCACGATATGCCAGGAATCCCTATCTTTCTTCTCTCTCTCTAGAGAGGAAAATATAGAAGTGCTGCCAATATAAATGTTATTTACAAAAAATATATTGTAAAAATTATAATAATGATATACATACTTTAAATTATCTTACAATTATGTCGTATATTTTTCTTTTTCTAGATCAAATCATAATTTTAAAACCATTTAGATTTAAGATAGGTTCATTGGTAACACTGTTACACTACCTTGCGTCCAATAACCGAACTTTTGACTTGTCAGTTGCATGTTATGATGTCAAAGTGTATTTAAAATTCGAGCAAATCGTTTTTAAAAACAAGTTGTGAAGAAAGCGCTTTTTCCGCTCTCGCTGGAATTCTAGTGGGATAAAGTAGCGTTTTCCTCTCTAGTTTGACAAATAACTATAGTTTTTGATGATCTAGGCCTGAAACCAAGCAGTTTCTGGGTGTAAAACTACTCTCTAACTGAAATTAACAACAGGGAATGAAAACGTCAGCATTCATCCATTTTGATAGCAATTAAATAAATCTATACATCTAATTTCGTGTTTTATCCATCGCTTCATAAACATCCCTTAGCTTTAAATCGTGAGAGAGGTGGTGCGTCGTAGAAGCAGTCTATAAATTCTGGATCGTTGTTGAACCGTGGTTTTGGAATAAGGCCAATTGCGTTACGAAGAAATATAATAAAACAACATTTCCCTTGGCTAGATATAACTGTGAATATTTCACATTGCGCTATCCCCGACAAGGTCAAAACCAAGGCAGCCTTGACCCCCGCATCCACAAAACAGCAACAAAGCAAAATCTAAATCTGACCCAGTTCTCACTTTCGCATATTTGATTTACTCGGAGACGGCAGCCATCCTTGGCACACTTATACAATAAAAAGATTCCGTACATTTGCTGTATTGTCGTTAAAAAATAGATTTGATATCTGCCGCGAAAGTGGCGACATTCGCGGCCTTAAACGCCCAACGACGCTGTTAAGAAAACAGAGAATATTGGAAAAGCACACACTCTTGCTGATGATGGCTCACTTTATTTTAGCTGCGTTGTTAGCTTGAGTTTCTCAGGGGTTTCAAACATAAAAACTGAAGACGATTGAGAGTGTTTATAAACTGTCTGCACTGGGAATTCTTTCGAATGCTACAATGTTTCATTATTGGTAGATACTTCTTAAGATACGAGCCCAGAGTCATATCATTTAACCCAATTAAAACTTTTAGAATCACTAAAAAAAATTGTTCAGATCTTACAAAGAGAAAACTATTATACTCAATTAATTTGTATCCTAACTGTTGTTATTTTTCAGAACATTGTAAAGAAAAATAATAAGAAACTAATAAAAATCGCAAACTTAAAGATTTCATTTAGTCCAAGGGTATTGGCTGGTACCATGAGCACTGTTTTTGAATCTGATGACAACAAAATATACAAAAATCTTTTTGATTTAAATAAAATCTCATTTTACCTATTATGATATGCCGAAAAATCCTGATAGGCCTTCAAATAATCTGCCACTTACTGTTAATGAATTGTTCTCAAAATCTAATCAATTCGTAGTATAAACATAATACCTCCCTTACATATATGTATATGAAAGAGGTAAAAATGATAGAATCTAGGATATAAATATGTTGAATTAAAGAATTTTCATTTGTATAATTTTAACTGGGCCAAATAATTTTGGGTATCTATTCGAGTCTTCCCGAAGGTTCCAAATTTTATTTTTTACATATTTTCTTTTAAATAAATGTACTTAAATGCAATCAGAATCTAAAGTCTGTTACAAATTTAAATTCTAATTTATTCTTCAAACTCAACTGCTTCCCTTTGATCTAAATATGTTTAGTTTCGTCAAGTTAGACGCCTGTCTAGGTGCATTCCTACATATTTTTCGTCATCAACTTAAGGTATCTGAGGATTATACTGGGGCACAAGTCTCTCTTCTAGTGGTAAAGGTGATTTGGGTGGATTTAGTTTCGTTGGCTCAAATTCGCTAAGTCTTTAGCTCATTGAATTAGATCCAGATTTTTTTGTAACAGTAGGGAAGCCAATTTTGGGTCCGAATGTGATGGCAATATATTTCTGTATTTTCCTCAAATGTAGTATTTGTTATTTGGTCCAGCGTAGACAGGAGATATAGAATTGGCCTAATAACACTTCTTTGGGGTACACCCGATTTCAATGGATGGATACTAGTGACAGCGTTTTGATATTTTATCAGGAATTAGTGGCTACAAAAGTTACAAGGAGTTGGTAGTACTGCTCTGTAATTCACGTTTCAGTTTGAAAAGTTACCAATATGACAAGATTTGAAGTTGAAGTAGCTGTATTGGTTCATCAGCAGAAAATACATCCTCTCCATCGACAACAAATTACTGATGTATAAAACAATAATTAAGTAAGTTTGGACCTACGGCATCGAACTATAGGGTTCAGCAAGTACCTTTAACATCGAAATCATCGAAAGATTTCAATAAAAAATCCTTCGAATGGTGTCATTGCTCCATTATTTGTTCCCAACTAGATTATTCTGCAAGACCTACAAATACCTTCGATAAAGAAGAAATCCCCAGACTTAGTGCTAAATACATTCAAAAACTAAAGTGCCACTAAAATAAAGTAGACGTGAAACTCTTGCAGTGCGGTAGTGTTAAACGTTTAAAACGTCATAACCCTCTAGATATCTAGATTTTCAGGACCGATATAAATAGTTTATCTTACGTTTAAATATTTACTCTATTTTCATAGCAATATTCTATTAGTCAATTGTAATTATAGAAAATAAGTAAATGTAAGTAAAGTACTATCTAAGGTCACTGGTCTGTTAATTTTATATATCATCGAATCTTCTATCACTAAAATCTACTAAATATCTTTGCATATTTAGATAGGTTGTATGTACATATGAATAGAATTACAATAAAAAATTCCTCAATTGTCTAAAATCAAAATTGAAGCATAGAATTTTATTTCTTAATAATGAAAAATTAATCAAGAAAATATATTATAATTTAATATTTTCTTCCAAATATAATTCAAGAATATCTTTCATTAAAACAGAATTATAATTTCAATATTAAAAAGCCAATTTCCTTAATATAAATTTAAAAATGTTTTTAATACGCAATTTGTAATTAGAGGAGTAGTAGCACTTGTAAGTTCACTGGCTACAAAAGCTATAAAGGTCCGCCATTGTGTTCGGTGTTGTGTTACCACGAAGAACATTAAGCTCAACTTTTACGGGATACGGATTGTTTCAGTTTATTGGGTTCACGTAAAGTAACAGAGTTACTAAATGGACAGACATTACGAGGCGATTGAGCTTTGGTGCTACATCATTGATGCACTATAAAACATATGATTATGTATCGTCAGTTGTTTTATGATTATTATTATTAGTATTAACCTAGGACAGTTACATTGTTTCATAGTTACACAAACGTAGCACTGGAGTCTGGAAAACCCCAAGAAAAGAAAAACTACTTTCCCATAATGTAATTTTTTTGGGATTTTACCTATGGAATATTTGTTTAGGATTACAGAAAGACATTAAACAGTTTTTTTTAATCAAAACATAGCATTTTTACAAAAACTTTTTTATTTTGGATTATTGAGAACAAATACAGGAATTTTACATTGAATATTTGTTTAGGAATATAGAACTGAATTTACAACGAGGTAGCATCGAAGTTATGCGAATGCTGCGTATGTAGAAAATTAGATGAAAATCGGGGGCTTTCTTAGACCCCAGTGTAGCATTCTGGGGTTAATATTATTAGGTTCAGGTCCGATCCTAGCGGGTGCTCATTCAGAACAAGGGCGACCAACGATACGAGCTTAAAAGTTAAAAATTTTCTAAACATCCACACTTTACGAAATAAACAAATTAATAAAGCATTATTCTTTTAAATTCTTAATTGGTTTGACAAACTGCTACTCTAGCTACATAGTTAATCTTATTAAAATATTGTAAATATACTTATGATGTGTGAATACCAATAAATAAACCTGAACAGAGGGCTCCGGTCGACCAAATGGGTGGACATTTGAAAATTCCGCGAAGGTGAGAAGTAATCAGTACAAATTTGGTAGGACCTGTAACGAAGTTATGGTAAGGTTATTTTTTCCTGTATCCTGGTTGTAGTTGATTCTCTTAGCAAATCCTCCTTATGTTTTCTTCTTGGGCGAGCTAATATGAAATGCATTATTTAACATTGAAAAATGATATACGAGTATTATTATGATTGGAGTCCCGCGTAGAGTCGTAATGGATAATGGTGTTCAGTAAATCTCTCGCAAATATCTTAAGTTGTTGTCATCTTATGGTGTAAAACCTTCGTTCACTTCCTTGAATCATCCACAGGCACAGTACACATATTTTATTGCTGCTAATTGTTTATTACATTTTAACCAATAAAACTTTTCTTACATTTTCACTTTTTTCACATAGAATGTTCTGTTATCATAACGTTGCCATAAATTACGAGTTATATTGTTGCTCCTCACAGAACACAACCATCTATGTCTACAACACACTTCTACTACAATTATTTAGTACTGTTCAATATACTTGATAGGTTAGGGTTGGCCCTGCTAGATATATTTTATTTTATTTAAATTCCTGGCGTAAGTGATTTTTCAGATATGAAATATTTTCCCCTACCTCTATTGTAACACAAGCATCCGGTTACCAGGGAAACGAATTACGTTGTTCAGGATATAACATTACTGCCAGAGCTACAGGTGAAAAAGAGCTCATAAACAGTTTAGGAAATTTATTAATCATACTCGGTATTCTAATCTGTGAGAATGGCAAAAGCCAGTGCTATGAAAATGACAAATGTTTTTACTCCCTGCGGCTATGTTAGACCATTAAATTCTTTGTTTTTTTGTCGAATATATTTGTCCTATAAAAGCTAATATACGAGGGTACCCAAAAAAATATTGTTATCTGAAAGTTGTTCTTTATTATTATCTAATTTACGATATAAAGACATATCATGAAAAAAAAAGTATCTGAAGGAAATAAATAATTACAGGAAGATTCATAACGTACGGAGAAAATTGAAAATGTAGTTAGGCGGGCCCAAAATAATGTTTTGTTCCTTAATGAACTTTTTCATAAACTCAATAACCAAAAAGTCCTTTTAAATTATCGTCCACCTATTGAATACCACTGAAAATAATTGGGAAGGATCTTTATTTTTACGTTTCCATCATAGATTTATGTTTCTTTTAAATCTTACAATTAATAATGGCAACAGCAGTGAATTCTAGAAATCTTTTCCATTAATGAAACGAATTGCATAAACTATAATCATGTCACATATTCCTGGTTGCTGAAAGTATTAAACATTTTTCAGTTACCACATTCGTACTTTGAGGTTAAATAAATTGATAATTAAATGAATTTCATTGAGAACTACATATCCAGTTGTGGTTTTGTTTTTAAGTAGCTCTCAACCATGTGGCAGTAAGTTTTGAACAATATTAGTAAAATTTCAATAGCCGTAACTTTTAACAAAAAATTGAATCGACGAAAAACTAAAAAGCGAAAATTAGTTTAGTTTATTTTTCGCTTTCCATTTTTTCGTGTGTTCAATTTTTTGTTAAAAAGTTTTTATTTTTTAATGTATTGTAGCTGCCTATTTTAATACCATCTGGGGTAGAATTTTTTAAATCGGATAACCCAGTACAAAGTTATACGTGGTAGAATCGATTAACAGGTAAAAATTCAATGTATGAACAATCAATCGTCACCGATTTTTCTACCCTTAGGGGTTGAATTTAGGGGTGGAATTTAAATGGAACCAACTTCACAATTTTTATTAGTACATAATTTTTATACATTACAAGAATTTATATCATTGTAATTTATTGTATATTTCGACTATTTTGACTGTTTCTATATATATGTATTTATATCCACAGAAATAAACTAATTATTATTTTTATTATTATTATTATTATTATTATCCTATCCAGTAAAAAAGAATTACTAAAATTTGACAACTCTGTGAAAAGTTATGTGGGGTCATACATAAAAATAACCTCCTGCTTTTCGTCGATTGAAAATATATTACTATTAATTTTTTAACTAATCATTGCTGAACTAACTTTAAAATATTCCTAATTTCTATTTAAAACATAATAATCTGCCTTATTTTGTAACGACTGCTCATTAATCAATTCAATTTAAATTTGCTGTAACTCTTTTGTTATTTAGGTTTTGCTTAAAGTTTATTAAAGAAAAGACGTTGAGCCCTCTTAGTTATTCTTTCAATCTTTTCTGTACGTTATAAATCGACCTGTATATCCCCATTTCATTTATCCATTTGTGATATATTTCTTCATGTGAAATACAGTTACCAATCGTGAAGTTGAATATATTGATCTCACTTAATTATAATAATTATGTGATGTGGAAAGATAAAGCATTTTCTGCGTTGTTTTTTATTTCAATGAAACTTGTAATATATTAAAAGTATTTCATTTTTGCAAACAGCTTCTCGTTCAAAGCGATAAGCACTGCCTGCTGCCATGAATATTAATATAAAATACTTCGTTTCCATTTCAAATACATGTACCATTTTTCCTTTGCTGTCAGTTATGGTTATTCACATACGAGAAAAGTGAAATATATCTAAACTTTTCAACGAATACTGCTGGAAATAATACGGGTAGTTGTCAGTAATTGGTTGAGGGAGTCTGCAAAATGATTTTATTCAGATCGTAGATCATTCGGCGGTGGGTTTGTGGGTCGCTACTAACATTTACATAGGACAAGCAGCTTGCACGTAACATTTTTACGTCGTTTTAGTTTATGCTGAAGTTAAATGGACGAGGAAAGCACAACTCGAGAGCCACCCTACCGGAGAGATAAAGCTGCTCGTTTGTCACGAGTGCGCATACGCCACGTTCCAAACAATAAAAATAGAAATTAATAGAGATATGCTATATGTATGCTCTCTGACTCAAATACGTTATGTTGTGAGTATTGTTTGTGGTTGAATGAAGTCATGGAATATGATTCAAGATTACAAGTAGTTGATTTATGAATGTGTACATGACCTTGATACATATTTCAGTGTCTAGTTTGGTGCACGAATTAGTAAAAAAAAAAAACTAATATTACCAGGCGAAAATAGCTCCGTGGTAGAGATGAGTACCACAATCGACAATATCGCCACTAAAAAAAATCATTTACATACAACCAATATATAATGTTAAGTTTATTCTTACCAAAATCAGTACTTCATTATTTACCGAGAGAAATAAAAATGACAAGTACTTCCTTGGGCCTAGGAAAATAAAGTGAATAAAGGCCTTTTGCAGTGCCATCTACAAATAATTTTATTTTATTAGTATTCTTTATTAATTAATGTTGAATAACAAGTATCGAAAATTATCAATTATATTTATTTTGGAAAAAATTAAAATATATTAGTAAAATTGTAAAATTACCTTAAAAAATTAAACGAAATTAAAAATTTTTGACGTTTCATAATTTTATTTATATATTGGGTACATAATTATATATATATTTTCAATGTTTGAAGTTGAATAATTATATTTTTATTAAAATTCTGTTAATTATAACACGGGAAAACACATTTTGTATGTTTTAAAAGGTATGAAAAATGTTTCAATTCATTAAAAAATTAAAATAATTCATTACAAAAACAATTAAGCACTAAATCATATTTAATGATGTTCATGTACCGCCGCCCACACATATGTATAAGATGTTCTGTGACGGGTCACAAATATGTGTGTGGGAATTTGTACCTATGTGACGATTGTTTTGTGCACGATAACTGAAAATGAACCAGTGAGATTATTTCCAAATTTCATATTTAGAATTTTGAGGCTAAAAATGTAGCTTGATTATATTTCGGTAGCGATTCATCAACCGGAAGTGGTAGTTTACTTGAAAACCTATTAGGTTTTTCAAACGTATCTCAGTAAATAATTGAGTTAGCGTAAATTTTATTATAATAAAAAAGATGTCGAATAATAGTGGCTACAACTTTTATTAGAAACTTTTTTCTCTATTTTACACAATTTCAAAGTTCTTTAGGCAAAATGTTATACTGAAATATTATTAGAAATAATATGACGAGTTTACAAATTGTCAAGCTCAATAGGAACTAATTTGTAGGTAAATCTAGGTATAAATACATGATTGTACCACAAAGGCTTTAAGCTAATATAATATTTGTTAATTTGGTACCTATTTTATGATCAACTAATATGTTGCTAGCGTTCGAGCAAAATCTTGGGCTTCCAAATTATCAAGAGATGGCGTTGATCACAATTCCCAAAAGGTACATTTCAAATTCATTTTGTATGATACCTTACGATGGCGAATGCTTGCATTAGTAATGGTAGTTTGCTTTTATTGGCAGCAGAACTGTTGCCATACACACTACAAATTTTCCTGTTCTTATAGGTTTTTTTTGGAGAAAATTCAATCTTAACCTATAATCTACAAATACAATTAACCTTTCATTTTTACATCTTATTTAAACAATACGGCTTAAACAAATGTTATACTTACATTGGAATATTCTTAAAATAACTACTGCTGTTATTAGTTTTTAAAAGATAACAGTTAATTTCAAAATACAATAAAATGTATGTACATTATGGTTAGTTTAGCTTTCTACCACTAGTTAGCGTATTTTAATTTTGGAAGCCCAATACTCGTACTTCAAGAACTATGTAATTAGTAACAATAGAAATAAGAGTAATAAATCAAAACTATATAACTTGTTAAGTAATCCTCTGGTCAAGATTGAATCAAATCAAATTGAAAATACAACAAACTACGTCAGACTACTAAAAGAAGGGATATTAAGTTTCAGGTAAAATACACATTTTTTTGCGGAATCCTCAGTATTTCGTGGCTAAAATACACAGCGCTCCTGAGAAATAAACAGTATATTTAGCGTAATTACTGCAAATGGAGGGATTAAATAAAACAAACGCCCCAAAAAGGATATCAAATACTTAAACCTGTGTTTGTAATTTAACTTTTACTTATTCATCTCCCGCACAAGTCGAAAGCGAGTCGTTTAGCGTTCGTAAATATTTCAGCACTGGGAAACTCAACACGCAATACAAAGACAAATAATGACACGCGAATTCGATTAATAGCCTATGTACGTGTACAATTTGCGTTATTTATCCTCATTACAGTTAAGCTCCAAGTTGTTCAACAAAGTTTGGTTTGTTGGAAGTTTTCAATCGATATTTTTATTAAAAGTTTTCTAGGCCGTTATTTGATGCGTGTAATATAGTCATAAGGTATCA
The DNA here is from genome assembly GCA_963942605.1 of Poecilus cupreus. Taxonomy (NCBI): domain Eukaryota; kingdom Metazoa; phylum Arthropoda; class Insecta; order Coleoptera; family Carabidae; genus Poecilus; species Poecilus cupreus. The sequence continues at coordinate 2,955,762 of OZ012731.1, forward strand.
TTAATGACTTGATGCTATTATTGATCGGAGAGAGAAAGAGAAAGAAAGAAAAAAGTAGATAGCAAATTAATGCCGATCTACAAGAATTTTCATAATCAAAATTTTGTAAATATGGTTTGGTTACAACACAACTTTCTTTCCTAGACTTTTTGCTTTGAAATTTTATGCATATATCAGAAGAAAAAAAATAGAGATGTGACGATACACTCCACGACAATAAGTTTCTTAGGGATTCATTTATTTAGATACTCGAAAAAAGAATTGAGTTATAAGTAAAATATTGGACGTCGAGTAAATGGTTAATGGGGTCTTTCACCATTTTTTTTTTTATTTCTTTTTATGAGACTTTATCTATATTTAAAACTATCTACACTTTTAAAAAGTCTTAATTGTATTTATCATTAATCCACAATGATTTTTTTAAAAATGTTGTGACGTCATAGTAGAGATCTAAAACAGTGGAGATTTAAATAATTTTTGTTACATAAATGTTCTATTTTATTGTAATAATAATAATAAAATAAGTAAAAAAATATATGACAACAATTACTTACAATCTGTACTGTTTTAGATCCAACAACATCTCTACTATGACGTCACAACATTTTTAAAAAAATCATTGTGGCTTAATGAATAACAATTAAGACTTTTTAAAAGTGTAGATAATCTTAAGTATAGATAAAGTTTCATAAAAAAAATAAAAAAAAATGGTGAAAGACCCCATTGCTATATATCCTTACATGTATATTACATATACAAGAAAGTAAAATATTTCTTATACCGAGTGTTTAAAAAAATACAGGTCACGGATTTAATGGTAGTTAATACATCTCAAAACAATAAGTTGGTATAAACATATATCCGGAAATGCCTAATTTCAGAGCTATAGCGATTTTAATATTTTATTTATGTCATCTAAAATTCATACTTTTAACATTACAATAAAATCATAGTTGCCATTTACAATGGAAAACAGTCAATTATAAATTATAAGAAATGTTTAAATAAGGAAAACAAAGGACTATCTTCAATTACTTTCCATAGTAACGGCCATTATGGTTTTATTGTAATGTTAAAAGTATGAGTTGTAGGTGACATAAATAATAGTTATTTACTTTACAAGTGGGCAAAGTAAGAAATTACCCACGAGAGAAATTTTAGCACACGAAGCCGAAGGATAGTGGATAATACTACTTTGCCCACGTGTGAAGTATAACGTTTTATCCTCTTAATAAATGAAAAATTTTAAAGAAATATTATTTGGCAGTGACATATGCTTTAAAATTTTATATTAAAATGTCAATATCAATGTCAAAATGTCAATCTAGGTGTTGTGTGTTATTATTATTGTTATAAATAAAAAAATACTCACTAGTGATTTTCCTCAAAATTATACCCACTAGTGGGTAATCTGTTACTTTCCTTGTTTATATTTTAAAGATTGGAAGCGTGATTTAGAAATAAATACAAAATTTTGTAGAATTTCAAAATATATAGACTAAAGACTACAAAAGAAACTTATACATTATAAAAGCAAGACTTCTCATAATAAATACAAATATATTTCTGTGTTAATTTTATCAATTGATGCAGACTATTCCAAGCTCTAGAAGTCAAGACGATCTTGAAACTAAAGCATCAGAAACAAGGCTAGTATAATGAAACTTGATTTCCTTTCGTGATATCTTGAAAACATCTTAGCAATTCTTCAGCATACAAAAGTACGAGAATGTCTGAGAGTGCTAAATGAAACGCTGTAAGTGCGAATAATAATTCGTCATGCATGAAGATTAATGAATGTTTACAAAGAGCAAGTGCTACGCCAAGAACTGAGATTTAGTAGATCTCCGTGATATTATTTTGAAATGATTAGCGGAGCATAATACAACGAGTGTAGATTTTAATCTTATTACACAAGACAAACAAAACGGACAAATTCCAATTTTCATACTCGTTAATTTATTTTCTTCAAACTTGTATACGTTCTTGAATGCCTTTGCAGTGCCTTCAAGCAAGGCTGATGGGATTCTTGCTGCTAATAGTTCTTGTGTTGTTAGAGGAATAATTTTCGCTTTGATCTTGTAAATAAGAAAAAGAATTAATTCAAAAACGAGGAAATATTATTGAACTGAAGGTTGTGTGCAACGATGTTTTAATAATCAAGCTGTAAAGGAACGAGAATGATTAACTGGTTCAAAGAAACCTCTCAGTCGATAATAAGATGGAAAAAGAACTCTGGACGTTTATAAATTCTAAAATGTTTAATAACTATAAATGTATTTTCACGCTATTTACCCAATTTTGGTGTAGCATGTTGGTTTCGCAAACCTCGGCAAAAATAAAATAAAACACATTAAAATCCTGGTAATGGCCATGGTATTAGCTTTTTTGGAATTATAATGTTATGCCATTTGTGTTTAAGTGTGATTTAGAAAAGATGGATGCCGTGGCTGGCTCGAATTAAGCGCAATCTGGAAGTCTAATATTCGATCACTTTTCGAGACAGCTCGAGCAGTATATCAGCAATAACGTGGCGATCTTGGAGGTGCGCGATGTTATGCAATAATCGAATGTGTCCCTGAATATATCGATTGATTTGCGCACTATGTGACATGTTGCGCCGTCTTGTTGAAATTACCACTCTTCCACATTAATGCCATTGAATTGGGGAACGAAAAAGTTATCATGGCTCTACACCGGTCCCCATTGACTGTAACGTTCTGGTTGGTATCATTTTTGAAGAAATATTGACCAATGATTCCAACAGCTCATAAAGCACTCCAAGTAGTGACTTCTTGTTTATATAAAGTCGTCTCAATAATGGCTTATGGATTTTCTTCACCCCAAAGGTGCCAATTTTCCTTGTTGACATAGCAATTTAACAAAAAATTTACCTGAAGGTTTGTTCCAAGTGGTTATTTCTGACAAGTTTGTGACATGTTTGTGACAATTTCACTGCGCCTGCGATAAATGTAAACAAGTTAAGTTTGAAACAGAGACTGGAACGGCGAATGGATTGAAGTGCATGTGCATGCAGAGCTGAGCAGTATTTCAAATACTTGTATTTGAAATACGTATTTAAAATACATTTGTTGTATTTGGTATTTAGGCTAAAATACTTTTCAAAAACGAGAATGTATTTTGTATTTAGTCAGTTTTGATTTGGTATTTGAAATACTTATAATGAGTATTTGAAATACCTAAATTGTATTTTAATTACTTCAACAAGTATTTGAAATACAATTCGATGTATTTAAAATACATTAAAATGTATTTGAAATACTATAAAATGTATTTAAAATACTTTGGCCCGTATTCTCACATACCTCGAAGTAGCGCTATTTCCGAAATAAAGAATAAAATAGTGAGCGAAGTAAAAATCTTATTCTCACATCAAAATTTTACTCGAAATAGCGCTATTTCGTCTTCGCGAAGTAGTGAACTGAAGTAGTGGGTAGTAGTACCTTTTCGCGCGTGTTTTCGTTTGACAGTTCATGTCAAATGGACCAACTACTTAATGTTCCCGAACTGGTTGATTTAAATGACTTTATAAACGTAATAATTAATCAATATTGAAGTGCGAGAAGAAAGAGGATAACAAAATATAATCCTTTTTAAAGACTTATCTAACAAGGAATTGAAAAATAGATATTGCTTGTCAAAAAATTGTGTGAGATATGAGGTTAATATTGCAGAGGAGCAATTGAAACCAGCAAAAAAACCTCGATCAGATTCCGTTTCACCTTCTTTGCAAGTTTTATAGGCAGGCATAGTGTACTATTAAGTAAAATCTGTTCTAAAAAGAAATTAAATCTATTGTTGCCTCCAAAGAGACTTTTATTAATCAACATTTTTATTATTGTAATCAAATATTTTCATTATTGTTATCAAATAATTTCATTATTGTAATCAAATATTTTCATTATTGTAGTTAAATATTTTCATTATTGTAATCAAATATCTATAATATACCTAATTAAGAAACTATTTCTGGAAATTTTAACCTTTTGGTCTCATAAAATTCGAGCTATCCATCTTATGTATGAACATTCATCAACTCGCATGCACTTAGCCACCGATATATGATTTTAATTTGTAATTGTTTCTCGCTAAATTTTTATAGTTTATTCAAATTTGATATCTATATTTGAACCTATAACAGCAGCGAAGTTACATATGAATATAGATTAGATGTGATGTAGAATGTTAGCTATGTGTACATGCTACCCCATTTATTGGGATACAGTGTGATGAAATATATGTATTGCTATGTAGTTTAAAAAAAACACAATGTACGAACAAAACAAATTTATTTTCTAGGAAAAATGAAAGAAAATATATAAAAATTTAATTAATTACAATTATCTCTGTAATACGTTTTTCTATTTCTATTTTTTCTAATAAAGCTTTTCGACTTCTATTTCAAATATTTCTTGTTCTTGATCTCTTCTACTTCTTGCACTAAGAGCTTCACAAACTTCTCCACAAATGTTTTCGTCCCGTGATTTGGTCTTAATTTTTTTTAGACGGATTACTTTCAATTTCGGTTTTCGTTTAAAACCTGTAGAATTTGCAAGACTCTCTTTTTCAAATATTATGGTTTCTTTTTCGCCGGGAGTTTTATTATCTTGGGTTTGGGAATCAGGAATGGCAGCAGTTGGGACAGGAATTAGTTCTATACAAAATATTCAAAATTTAATTCAGTTTGTTTATTACTTTAGTGGTAGGTACATGAATTGAGCTATAGTTTTAACCGTTACCTATTGAAATAAATGTAGTTAACGATGCACAACATTCAAATCAAGTCAATCTGACACATTCATTCTAAATTCATCTTTTTATAATGAAACCAATTAACGAACTAAAATGTTAAATTTTTATAATAAGAAATGTAGGACCATATTGTACGGCCGGGTCATTTTAATTTATAACCATTTATTTTATCACAATCATAAACAAGCATTCAACAAATATTTGAGGAAAGTTCTATTATCACTACTGTAACACAATTCAGTTAAATGTGAAGGTATACATACGTATTAAGTATTGTAATTAATAAAATACGTAAACAGTGCACAAAATTTATGATAAAAAATTCTATTTACTTAATATATATTCCTCTTTCCGTCTATCTGAATCATAAATGTTTTCGTCTTCTACAAAGTCAGATGGGCACACGCTAGCTACAAACCAATCAGTTTCGGATGGCTCTTTCACTGATGGTCCTCCTCCAGTTTTTTTTTAAATTTTTTTTATATTTTGTAATTGCATATTTACATTTCCTTTCATTCGAGACCAACATTCACTGAGTCGTTGGACATTTCTAGAAAATTCGACACTTCGAAATCTTTCTTGTTATTCCTGCCACCTTTGTCGCCTTGCTTCGACTAATCTCGCGTTTTTCGCTTTATATTCTAAAATTCTTTCACAAAATCCAAAATCAACTCCTTTTCTTCAGTGATGAACAATATTCGATCTGTTCTAGGCATCTAAATTGGAATAATTAAGTTATTAGGTTAAGTCACGTAATATCAACATAAAATAACTGTGCTACATAAAATTTTTAACCATTTATATACAGTAAATGTATAAAATACTTACAAATTTTCATTAATACTTGCTTTATTAATGTTACAAGATGAGTGTCTTGACAGCAGTAACTAATATGGCGGCCAGAACGATCACGACACGTAAAAGATGCAACGTTGCCAAGTATACTTTCGTCGAAGTAGTACTATCTCAAACAGCAGGAAAATTTTGATGTGGGAATACAAATATTTGAAATAGCACTATTTCGTGAAATAGTAATACTTGAAGTAGTGAACGAAATAGTGCTATTTCAAGGTATGTGAGAATACGGGCCTTTGTATTTTGACAAAATAACTTAAAATACAAACTGTCAAAAGCTGTTACTAGCTTCATTCTTATTGCGTTCAGTTGATAGCGAAACTTGTGTTTTGTTGGTTTTGTTCTGCAGTTCTGCTGTATCATCAATTATTTAAAATATTATAATAATAGTGCATATGACGCATTATTTGCTTCATTTACGCATCCTAAAATTAAACTTCGTTGGACACACGCAATACACGAAGAAAACTAAATTTACCTACGATTCCTAAGTTATTAACAGTAGTTATCCTAAATCAATTAAAAATAATCAAACCTTGAAAATAAACGCAAATGAAGTTAAAGACTAGCGACGTTGAAAGTTTCTTCTTTGGATTTGAAGACGAAATGACCAACAATAATATATCGCAATAATTACAATCAGGGTACAATAAAATTGAATTAAAAATAATGCATTATGTTCAGGATGAAAGAACAGACATACAAATGTTAAATGATTACCCAATAGTTAAAGAAATATTCATGAAATATAACACGTGTTTACATTCCTCAGACCGCTGAAAGAATGTTATCTTTCGCCTCAATAATAAATGCACCTCGGCGTCATGCACTACCCGATAAAAATTTTGAAAATTTAGTGTTATTGAAAGCATATAATAGGTAATAATATGTGATCATAATACTTTATGTCGCAATAATTTATTAGTAATTTATATATTTATTAATTTTTTCACATTTTATTATACATATGTAATATATAAATAAATGTGTACATATATCAATATTTTTTTAAATATACACTTTTTTAATTAAATTAACTGTATTTGTTCAATGTATTTTGTATTTGAAATAATAATTTTATTAAAATACTGGTATTTGAAATACAAGTTGTTGTATTTTGTATTTGATACCCAAGAAATACTCCCGGTATTTGGTATTTCAAATACTTTTACAGATTAAATTGTATTTTATTTGAATTTTACAAATACAAAATACAGTATTTTGTATTTGTATTTCAAATACTTTCTAAGAGTATTTTGCTCAGCTCTGTGTGCATGCTTATTTTATGTTTTGACAGCTAACATTAAATATAAATATAAATAAAGAAATTCATACATTTTTCGCTATAAAGAAAAGAAATGAAAATTATGTTGCATACTTAACTCAATTGCATTTATCGCAGGCGCAGTGAAATTGTCACAAACATATCACAAACTTGTCAGAAATAACCCTTTGGAACAAACCTCGAAACTTAGGCTGTAAATAATAGTAATTTACTTTACAAGTGGGCAAAGTAAGGAATTACCCACGAAAGAAAATGTTGCACACGAAGCCGAAGGCTGAGTGTAACAATTTTATCGAGTAGGTAATTCCACTTTGCTAACGTGTGAAGTATAACGTTTTATCGAACATCTCTTAATAATTAAAAAAAAATATATTAAAGAAATATTATTTGACAGTGGCGTGTATGCTTTAAATTTTAAAAATTAAAGTAGTTACCAAGGTGTTGTGTGTTATTATTATTGTCATAAATAAAAAATTACTCACTAGTGACTTTTCTCAAAATTAAACCTACATGTGGCTAGTCTGTTTCTTTTCTTGTTTAAAATTGCCATAGTTATAGAGCATTTATTGAGAGATGTTAGATAATCATCCTGCCATTTACCATATGTGCTGTGGCATTCTGTTTTTGTAAATGTTCCAAAGATAGTGGAATACACTATACTAACACATTAATTTTGATGTTTATATTTTCGTTGATTGAATTTTAATAGTATTTGGACTAGTGCTAACAATTATCTGTAATTATCCTCTAATTAACTATTGATATTTCCTATGACGTTTCAATATATGTACAGGTACATGTACTTAATTATGAACAATATTTTATTTTGAATTAATTTCTTGGCGTTAATTATTGTAATTATCTTGCGTATAAAATATGAGATTATTATGCATCATAATAAATTCTTAAAATATAAAAAAAGGAATTTCATGCTACTGAATCAATTACCAAGATTAATTGCTTGATAAAAATTCATCTCATCAACATACCTTTGACGTTAAACAACTGCAGTAAAACAAAACAAAATAATAATAATAAAAAATGGCATTACGTGTAATAAAGGCGTATAATTTATCGCACGTTATTATGAACCCGGAAGCCGCAATATTTCACTTTAAATCGTGCTCGTTTGTGAAAAAGGACGAACCGTCATGCCCAAGCAGCCGCGATGAGATATGAAGTGGATGTGCGTCGGCCGGATGCGGAAGGCGCAAGGCGCAGGAAGATTACCACCAGAGGGATTCGTGACGTCACGCGTCACCGGCAAGCCGAACCGCGATCTTCATTGCCTATAAACAGAAATCGATGCTACTCACTTGGGGGATGAATATTGTTTTTCAATTTTCTACCCTGGATAAAGGGATTTGCGTACGTTGGCCTTGGGAAGACATGTGAATGCTGTCTGGGTCTCTTCAATTGATTTATTTGCTCTTTATTTGTTTTGCAAAATCTGCTCAAATTACATTTTGTTTTTATATAATTGGAAAACAACACCGACGAAAAAATTGCCACTTCTATATTCACCTTTACACTAACACTTTTGGGGGTCGTAACCTAACGCATTTTATACTATTCCTAGTGTCCTAGTTACAGATAAGCCAAGCAGATTAATTATTTTGTGCTAAATGCAACCATTTCTCTAAAATTGTATGGAAATTTACAGTTAACATTGTCGTTCTACAATTAACTTTATTCTTGCGGTTACCTATCCTCTACCATCTTATGAACCGATACTTGACATATGAGCGCACTTACAGAGATATGCGAAAGCTGAGTACCATACTAAAATGAGAAATGGCGTGATGTTATTTATGTATTACCAAATTGCGGAATATATTGTGACCATCACAAAAAACAAAATAGAAATATAATGAGAAAGGTGTTACAAAAAATAGTAGTAGAAGAAAACAAAATGGGATTGAAAATAAATGAAGCATAAACAAAAATTATTCTACTCAGAAAAACTGTTGCAAACATAGAAACAAATTTAATTATTTAGGCATTATGTTAAAAAAAAACGAGAAATAGAAGCAGAAATCATACAAAAGATAATGGTAATGGCAACCAAAAAATTACTAAAAAAAAAATCTGATTTGGCCAGCACATAACATCTCGCCCAATACAACTCTTAAACGGTACAAAATAGTATTTGATGATACAGAAACATATCTTCTTAATTGTTTATTTTCTATTTATATTTGAGAAATTTAATTTTATTTCGTATATTTAATTTTTTGACATATATTTCACTAAGAAAAAAACTTCACGAAAACGTGCTTATTCATTGAAAACTCACTACCCAATTTTTTGACCAAAAACATTACCTCCCTTTCCAGAGGTAGGCGGGAGGTAACAAAATTTGAACTAAAGATGAGAATAGGAATTTACCAAACAATAATAAGACCAATCAAAATGTACGCTTCTGCGACTATGACAATATCATAAAAGATGAAGAAGATTTAAGAATGTGGAACTAAAATAAAGTCAATATTAGGATCAATAAAGATATCAGAAATGGAAACCAGAATAAGAAAGAACTTTAAATAGTACAAGAGTTGGAAGAAGAAGACATAGTGAAAATAATCAAGCAACAGATGGTCAGATGGCTTAGACATATATGGAGGGCAGAAGAATATGATGCAATTATATCAATAGTGGAATGGAGACTAGGAGCACAAAAAAGAAGAGGCAGACTATGTCAGCATATAACTAAAGAAAGTGGAAGAATATTTAAAAGCAGCAGAAATAAAAACTAAAGTTATGCAGATATGGAGAACCCTAACTATAAGGATTTGAAGAGCCATGATTTAGAAATAAATGATTATACCACTACCCATTTTAGCTAATCAAGTTAATATTGAACATAATACACGAATATAGAAATAAACTGTATATATTATATGACAAGTATATTACAGCATAAATATGTTACTTTAAAGCTATAAATTATCGCTTCGGAAAAACGTAAGGTGCTTTATATTCCCGAATGCAGTAAAGTATTCATTATCATCATAATTATTGTTTAGGTCTCTCCTACGCTCTAGAACTATTTTACTGAGAAACGCTTGTAATAAAATATACAGAGAAATTCATTATTTACAACATATATTTAAAGCATTTTGAATTAAAATAATTCGGAAAAATTTGGCAAACCTAAACCTCATTCTTTTAGTATACTCAAACGCAGAACAAGTAGTAGCAGCCAATACATTGTATTTTTAATTTACATTGAAACGCGGTATAGATAGTTTACAAATGAAACACTTGTGTGCAAATTCTCAACGTAAATATTATGAAATAACTCGATTAATCATGTAGCTTAGGACCAGTCATATTCGAACAAAACCTTGTAGTTGTCTGCAGTCTGAGTGCGGGTGTCTTTATGAGTGTACGTGTTTAACAGTGAGAAATTCATTTCAACAAATTATTTTAAGAGATAAATGAAAGAAGTATGTATACTTTACATATATTACCAATGAAGTAACAATTTAAACATTATAATAGAATAATGCCCAGTTGCACCGCCCTTCCTTAAAATTAAACTTTACTAAGCATTAGGTACTTATTACTAAGGAATCCTTATATCTTCAGTATGTTGCTCAAGTTGAATTTCGGCATTGCTTTACTAGTCATTGCTAAAGATCTAAAATTGAATTTCAAAACCGAAGAAGAATCTTTGGTAACTAAACATTAGAAAACCCAGAATGTTTGTGACAAAGAATATTTTAAATTGTATAAACGATCATTTTGACTTGTCCGGGCATTCTAATGTTAACTAAATTTAAATTTTCTAATGATAGAATTTAGTAAGTTTAATATGAACTGTCAAGAAGATTTGTTTATTATTTGTGACATTTGAACGTTCGGGAAAATCATTAATGTATCGAGAAGTATTATCAAGTAAATTAATAAATTTGTAATAATATTATTTAGTAATATTAGCAATCACAGAAACACGATTCTAGTATTCTAGTATTTTTTGGTTAAACAAATTCGGAGCTCGTTTATTTATTATTCTCGGAGGATTATTTATAAATCGAATCTTCCATATCATCATTGTCGTAATCATTATCATAATAATTTAACATTCTTTCTTACTACAATTTAAAATACTTGACACTTCCTTTGTTAATTAGACGTTAAGTGGCCAATGTCGGACACTTAATTTAAGGATTCCTTAAGTCAATTTAAGTGTTGAAATTTGGCTGGTTCAACGAATGTTTATATTTAAGGATTGCTTAGAATTTTAAGGAACTCTTAACGCCATAACGTTTAAGTGAGTGTATTGCAACTGGACATAAGTGGAAAAAGTTTTTAAAACTCATAATAATAAATATACATATTATAGAAATAGTTCGTGTATATAAAATATGAATAATTAAAGATCATGTTGCAGCCATAAGTTAATTCAAAGAATTAAATTTGTTAGTATTTAATTTTTTTTTCTACGACCACTTAGAAATCTGCACATTGTATGTTTGTTGTTGCTAGGAGTATGAGGTACATTGCAAGCATCGTGCGAAATGAATTTGTTTTGTGAGTATTTCAATACAGGTCAGCTCATTTAAGTACAGCTGCCATTGCTAGGATACTTATTTAGAATTGTCAAATATTGGAATGGTGAAAGCGAGACAATTTTTTTATTAATATTAAATTAATTAGGAAATAATATGGTTGTCGTAGAAAAAGTACAGTGTACAACTCGCATGGAATGTCCATTTCATACTCGTATGATTTGCAGCATTCGCCTTCGCCTCATGCTACAAACTTTCATACTCGTAGGAAATGAGTACCATTCCATGCTCGTTGTACAATATACTATAATACGACTGATTTGGCCCGGTGAATCTCAAACAATATTAATTTTAGATTTTCCAGACTCTAGAGTAAGGTAGAAATTATGGAAAAACGTATGAATAAATATAAGTGCATGCATTTCGAATTACTAAAATATCTTCTAGCAACAAAATACGAATAAAAATTAGTGCTTTTAATAAGCATGCACTTTATCCGCAATGTCTCCAAAGCGTTATTCATTACCGTGGTGGTTTCTGTTTGTTTTAGGGGCAGAGTTCAGGACGTGTGACATTTGCATAGAAGACATTCAGAGTTGAAGAATCTGCAAAGGTCAGATTTAAATTTTTAATGAATATTTTATAATAATTTTTCGTTCACATGTAAACTGCCAGCTCGGAATAGCATAACAGGCATCGTTAATTATAATTTTTTATGTGCGTACTTGACGTATGGTATTTTGCGGTCGTAATTTTTAGACAAGTTTAGCGAAAAATTAATTAGAGATGTAGCACAAAAATAATGCATTCCCAGGATAATAATAAAGCACGGAATATATTTTTAACATTTTTATACGCGGAACAATGTGCATAATACTTAATTTTAAAGCAATTCATGATTCATAAGCTGGTTTTATTTCATTAACATTTTAGATGCACATTTCTTCTTGAAATTTTATATTATATATTTAAGGTGCCACATTTATCATTAAAGCTTAGCAAATATTTATTTTAATTTAACTAGTTTAAATATTTGATGTGAGAATTAAGCAAAATAAATAGCGATATTCGTGCAAGTATAAAGTAATGACCCAAATTTTCGGTTTATTTATTTAACTACTATTCTCTGCCTTGACATTCACATTTTTCTTTCAATTTTTTTCCATTCTTTGAAGTAATAAATTACCTATCATACACGAAATGTATTTACTATTTGGATAAATCGATAACATCAAGAATTTTGTTCTGTTCGGCCACAGTATAAACAAAATAAATATAGGTAATATAAAACTCTTTTTGGGTTAAGTTCTGTAATAATATTTATTTAAATATGACGTTTCGAATTATTATTATTTAGATTAGAGATGGGTTAATACTATCCGCGAATATTCGAATACCTCGAATAATGAAAGTATTCGAAATTCGAGATTTGGAAACATCCAAACAACAAAATTCTTTTTAAATTTTTCCTTTAGTTTTTTTATAGTAAGATATAATGCTTTGTAATAATAATAAGTATTAAAGTTTAGATTACATTTCATTTATTTAAAATATTTTAGGTGTTCGAGTATTCGAGATATTCGACCATTCGAGATCCAATTAATAAACGAATTTAAAAAAACTGATATTCGCCCATCTCTAATTTAGATTTAGAATAAAATATAATATATTTCGTTTAGTTCACCCATTCCTATTTGGCTATAGAAATCAAACTCAGACTGTAATTGTACACAAAGTTCATGACAATAATATGATTCAAAAATGAAGTAAGCAGAATTTTTGGAAGTGTGGATAATTGTCGATCGAGAAAATTTTTGTTTGTTTAATTGTAGTTTATAAAAATAGATCAATTATCAATGGTGTGTTAATGTATATATTAATGTATGGTTCTGAATGTTAGGTGTGGATGAAGAAACATGAACGACGTATAACTGCTGTAGAAATGAGTTATTTGCGTGGAGTGTGTGGGTATACGAGACGTGATCATGTACAGAATACGTCAGTATACGGTGGGAGTGAGATTAAGAAGAATATTTAGAAAAGGGGAGTGAGTCAGTTGAGGTGGTTTGACCACCTTGACAGATTGGTGAAACAAATATATGCTGATAAGAATGAGGGTGAACAATTGCGTGGGCGTCCGATGAATAAATGGTTAGCAATTATTGATGGTTTGTTCCGAATGAATTATTTCGAGGGTGACGAATAGACGAGCATGTATGAAACGCACTATGAATGTGAACGATGCAAAGTTGTGTGCCAGGATAGGAATGTTTGGATGAGATTATTGGTTGATTGTGTTTGAGGGTTCGTGCTACCCCACTTAGTAGGATATAGCGTGACGTTATTTATGTATTTTGTTGATAGGTTTTGCTAATTTTCCAATAATAAATATATTATCACTCCTTTTAACCAGTTTGGTGTGGCATTTTGATTAAGGCAGATCTCGGTTTTAAATATGTTTGCTATAAATACCAATCCCCAATGATCCTGGAGAAAGAATTTTAGTATTTATTCCTTTAATATTTTGGGTTGACAGGATAGAACAAATATTTGACCCTACAATAAACAAAAAGATTATCTTTTATTCACATAAACTAAAGCAGTTTTTCATTAGAATAGGAATGATTTATTCCTAGTTCTACATGCAAAACTACTAGTCCCTGATTAAGGTTTACTTCTCTGATTACAACAACACGTTTCAAATTAAGTGTTAGTAGGTCTGTTCGACGAAATATAGTGTAGGTTAGTGGAGTGTACACTAAATGACACTAGTCCCACCTTTCCAACGAACACGAAAATGCAACAGCGAATATTCAATTAAATTCGATTAAAACAACATTCAAAACTGACACACTCCAGCTTGCACTAACCACACCACGTCAAGAGTCAATTTAGAAAAGTGTGCACTAGTTCTGAAATTTTTCTCAACGAACAAGCTACACTAATTGCACTTTTGTCATCGAACGCCTCAGTGTTAAGTTATCATTGGAACTACCTAGTGCAAGTCATCGAACAGACCTAGTAATAGTTTTCCAAACATTTTTGATAGAAGAAGAAATAAAGTTCATTATGAAATTAGCGTAATAAAGTTGAAAATTATTAAGTGGTAAAGTTAGCTCTTAGAGTTCCATCGTGAAGAATGTTTTAAACATATTCAAAAGAGTTGGCGAAGTCTGCGCGATACAAAAACAAGCGCAGCGAAACGCCTCAACGTCGTTAGCCAAACAAAACTATAAATTTCGTTACGCACTTCGGTAGCTTCCAGATAAATTTCAAGCCATTCTAACTTGCATACGGGACTTACGGTATTAAATTACCAAGTTTGAGTATAAACGCGACTCCAAGTAACGCAATTAGCAGTTTGAATTTGATATTCTTCTTCTTTTCATTGCTTTTTTTGGAATTGGGTTAAAGCAGTCTCCTGGCAATGTGCTAAGATTGGAGGCTCGCCAATTCTTGCACATGAATTAACACTGATTTGTGAACTTAATTTAATTGTACTTTCTTTTAAGACGAAAATTTTGCTTTCGTTTCAAAAAACAACTTCGCCAGACTACTCGAAGGCTTAACCAAATTAAAGGGAATCTACGGCCAGCAAACTGTATTAAAACAAAAATATATCACGCCTTGTACCCATTTTGGGCGTGGCTCTGCTTTTGCAGATCTCAGAAAGTTTTGAGCTATCGTAAAAGAAAAAAACATACATACACACACACACAAAGTCAAAATTTTTCCGTCACAATACCTCTCTTATGTATGTGCGAAGTGTGTACTGTGTGCAAATATGAATAGCAAAATTAATTTTATTATTAATAATAATAATAACATAACGACAGGTTATTTACCAGCGGGCTTTAAATAAAATTAGCATGTAAATTTAACCGACAGAAAGGTGTAATAATAATAAATTAATGCGCTTAGCATTTAACGACTTACAAAGGCCGCAATGCTGAAACTATTAAGTACATATTTTGCAGAATATTCTCTGCGGAACAAAATTTTAATTAGAAATTTTCAGTTGCATTGTTAATTATTGCCGCATTATTTCAACACGAAAAAAACTTGCAATAAGCATTTCTTTAATATTTAGAACTTGAAAAACAATTAATTATTGCTTAATTATACTGCGTAAGTCTTCCATACTTTAAGCCAGCGTTTATCAAACAAAATAAAATACTTTACATTTAATGTCTCTTTTTCGGATTTTATCTGTTGTTGTTTTATAAGGAATAATATGCACATAAATTTGTACTTCACACGATGCTGTGTCATATGGCCCAAAAATATGAATAATTTTTAGTAATAAAAATGTTTCATGGCTCTTCGAGAAACTGCGAATTCTTAAAAATAAAATTTTGTGAAATATGCATTATGTGCAATCGTTCTATGAATTCATGTGTACATAAATCAAATCGAAACTATAATATTAAGTTTTTATATTTCAGAGAAAAGTTGCTGAAATCGTATTCATAGGTTTATGTGCTCGTTCAGTAGAAAATCTCAATTCTGGAATGAAAACAAATAATAGAAAACTTGTAAAAGTATTGCAGACATAAACTGTATTAAATATGCTCTTAAATATATAGGAAATGTAATCGTACTTTGATTAGTTGCTTAGCTAAAATAATTATGTAAGCGAATGTCACAAAATTTGGCGGATATTTTCTAACTTAAAAAACGGAGTAAAAGTATTGCAGACATAAAAAAGTATTATTATACAAAGTATAAGGAAGTAATCACGAAAAAAATCGCTGACGAGATTTTTGCGGAAATACATATTTTGACGTTCACTGAATCCGTTAAGACCAATGATGTCTGTGTGTGAGGATGGATGGATGTCCGTGTGCGCAATATCTCATGAACTAGACAAGATATGTAAACGAAACTTGGAATTTATGCTTTAAGAAAAAATGAAGAAATGAGTTGATTTTGAATGAAATGGTTTTATTTGTATAATAAAGTAGTGTGGTGCCCACACCAGATTTTGTTTGCTTCTTTTGACAAAACTGTATTATATATTTAATAAACTAATTTTAGTTGCTATGGGAACAAACATATAACAGAAACTGTAATTATTAATCATTCAATACAGATTCACATACCGATAGAAAAATTTGAAATTCTCACTTAAAATGGTAAAATTTTTTTATTACTTTTCTTTATAATATAAGCCCTAAGAAACCCATTGTAGCAGAGCGCATCGTCAGATCTCTAATATTTTTCGAGACTCGTCGATTTTTGCTATTTTTCGTTGTGCGAATTTAAGGGCCTGTAATTCAAAAACTACACGAGATATCCAAAAATTCTCTCCAGTTTAGCGTTTCTGGTGCCTTATATAACACATTAGCAAATTTTTAAAATTTTGAATTTTTTTTGTTCAAAATTTCGATCGGCGATAACTTGGCAAATACGATATTAAAGATACAGATTTGCGGTGTTCACCAATAGATTCAGCTAGTTGAAATACATAAGTATGCAATGTTTCATAAAAATCGCTTTACGGGATGGAAAGTTAGAGCAAAAAGCCTGAAAATGGCGTTTTTTGCCCAAAAGGTCAAGGGGTACCTCTTGATGTTTGGCCTGAATTTGGCCATTTTCAGACTTTTTGCTTTTTTTCTCTAACATTTCAACCGGTTGTCCGAATTTTCTGAAATTTTCAGGGTTTATGTATTTCGTCGAGCTGAATCGATTAGTGAACACTGAAAGTCTGTATCTTTCATATTTGTCAAGATATCTCCAATCGAAATTTTGAAAAAAAATTCAAAAAAATTTCAAAATTTTCAAAATTTACTAATATATTATAAATGGCACAAAAAACACAAAACTGGAGATATTTTTCGATATCTTGTATAGTTTTCGAGTTACAGCCCCTCAAAGTTGCACTTCGGAAAATATAAAAAATCGCCGTATCTCGAAAAATATTAGAGATATGACGATGCGCTCTGCTGCAATGGGTTTCCTGGTGCGAATATTATAAAGAAATGTAATAAAAAAATTTTACAATTTTAAGTCATATTTTGGGAAATTTCCGTATTTTGAAAAATATTACATATCGCCATAGTTCGATAAATATAAGACATATTACGATGCGTACTACAGCAATGAGTTTATTCATGTTTAAATTATACATAAGTTATAAATTTCAAGTTAAGTTTGGAGGAGTATTTAATTTATTTTCTAGTAAACAATTTACTAGTACTAACCTTTTGATACTTATA
The DNA here is from genome assembly GCA_963942605.1 of Poecilus cupreus. Taxonomy (NCBI): domain Eukaryota; kingdom Metazoa; phylum Arthropoda; class Insecta; order Coleoptera; family Carabidae; genus Poecilus; species Poecilus cupreus. Next base: position 2,973,407 of record OZ012731.1, read on the forward strand.
CGTTTCTTTTTTAATTTAAATAATTAAATCTGCCTATACCATTAATGCCCAGAATTTGTAATTATGTGTATAAGAAAGTAAAAAGTAATAAATAAGCTTCATAAATATAAAAAATTTGTTGTGGGCACCACAATACCTCCCGCCATAGATTTCTTATCAAACAATGCAGGAACACGAACCACCACTATCAAGAAACGCTCATCCCTTCAAAAAATTATGACACATGTCAAAAATGACATTTTTCAACAATTGTTTTGTTTTTTCTAACACATGTTAGCAGATTAAAACGCAAAAATATCAAAATATAATTTTTCTTTAACGTGATGTAATTCATAAATGGTGACAGTGATGGTGGAGGAAAATATTTCAAACAATAATTGTAGAAATCAATATTTGAAACATTATTCTATTAACAAAATTTTCATCAAACCATTATTTACTGAAATATTTTAAAATAACTTGATAGGGCTTCAAGTAAACTACTACTTCTGGTTATTGGAATATCACAAAAAAATAATCAACTCTTTCAAAGGAGATATAATTGATATATACAAAATACGAAAATTTTCAGTAGTAATTTTTGAGAAACCGTAACTCCAGAGATCTACACATTCTGTCAGACTGACAGACAGACATAGAAATATAGATCCGATCATAAAAATTGATCCATTATCTGATCTAGAACATATTAATCTTGATCTATATCATTTTAAAAATGATCTGTCAGAACACTGGTCGTATGCAAGGGATAATTAAAAAAAAATTGAAGCTGTTACGTACATTAAAGAATGTTCCTCTTTTTTTAGTAGTACCTTTTGTTTTAAACATACAAAGAAACAAACATTCTCAAGCCGTGTACTCGTAAAAATTTAACACTCCTCATGCAGATAAATCTTTCTTTTAACATGTCGCGCGGCACGTCCAATTAAGACTGACAGTAACTGCAAGACTTAACGCATAACGCGTACGCGCATAACTTATTCCAAGTAAACACGGAGACATCCGTCCCGGGGGCTGTAGTTTTTCTCTGCGGGGGTCGGGGGCGTGGAGGTGGCTCCGGCGGCGGTGGAGGCGGCAGAGTGTCTGGCCAAATTTACGCTGCGCTGAAATGGCCACCCTGGGACGCAGTTTACTCGGAGCCCTGAACTATAAACTTTTCATATCATGTACAGCGATATTTTGCTGAAACTGCTTCGTGAGAAGATTTATAATTGTTGTGTAATGTTTTGCTGCGAAATATTGTTTTTGGGGTTTGGCACGCATGGGGAGGAGATCGATATGATACATGCGGTCTGGTAATTTGAAGATTACATGTGTTGTATAGGGTGGCGGAAAATGTTTGTATTTCTGGGTGCGATGATTTTTTCTTACACGATGACTAAAATTTAATTATATTTTAAAATTACATATTTAGCTGATAAGATTTTGATTGCCTTCCATCAACTGGAAGTAGTAGTTTACCTGAAGTATATATTATTTTTTAATTTTATTTATTTGAGTTTGACGTTTTTAACAGTTTTATATTTGTATTTTTATGTACAATTTCCATAATCTTGTTATAGAACAGTATATTCTACAACAAGTAATGGAATGGCACATATTCCACTCGAGCAAAAAGTTTGTAATCCGAGCCGAAGGAGTGGGATACGGTTTGCGAGCGTGGGATAGGCTATTCCGTTACATGTTGTAGACTATACTTTCTATAAAAAGGTTTTGGAAATTATACAAAAATACAAATATAAAACTGTTGAAAACGTCAAACTCGAATAAATCAAATTATAACAAACAGACGTAACCATAGTAACTGAATCAAGGTACTTCATATGTCGCGGCAATAAGCGGTTCTGATTCGTTGAAAATATTCCATACGCAGCGTATGGAATGTTAGTGATTCCATAACAATTTTTAGTAGTGGAATGCCTAGTTTCCAAAAGAGTGTTATAGAAAGTATAGTCTACAACAGGTAACGGAATGGCATATTCCACACTCGCAAACATTTTATTCGTGTGGAATATGTACCATTTCATTACTTGTCGTAAAATATACTATCCATTACCCAATGATTACCTCAGGTATCAGAAACAGAAATGTCTAAAATACGAAGAACGATTTAATTGCATATTAAATACATTGGTTAATTCGACACTTGGGTTAGTAAACTGTGCATTTTACCGAGACTCAAAATACCGGCCCTTTAGTATAATTACATATACATACCTATTACAAAAGCAGTTAAGTTATTTTGGAGCCAATATCGAAAAGCACTTACATAAATTATCTGTACCTATGTGTATAACTCCCCATATTGTCCAGAATGTCTAGTAGGGTTCCGACAAAGTTATAATTGATACAATAACGTAGAATTTAATATAGAAGTTTGTACTTTACGTCGAGCAATTGATTGATCTATTTCCAGACCAAACATTAAACAGCTATTTTGCATTGTTATAATAGCACCCTCGTTGAATATTACCTGTCGGGCGATACATGATGTGCGGTTTCCTGCGTTATATATCACAGCAGCCGGTGCACGGGTCCGTGAATGGAAATGGAAAGCGGTTCGGAGACGAAAAACGTGTGTGCAATTTATCAGGCGGGGTCTTGAACCTTCGTTTTTAGACATTTTGTAGCCATGTGACAATAAGTATATTTTTATGTAAATCTCAGATCTGTTTCGAATGCTGATGCTGACAAAGTGAGAATACATTTTCATGTGTTCTTCCTCTTCGCCCAACCGTGATAGAGTAGTATATTTGTCTAAAACTGTCCAAAGATTTATATTTACATTTTGCGAGAACTGCAGATTTTTTTCAAACGCGGTCAACGACCCAAGAAAACATGTTATTCTCCGCCGTTAATTTGATTAACTGGTCGAATATTATGCGATGTAATCTGAATACGAAAGTATGTCAACTTATAAACACAGTAATTTCTACTATCTAACTTGTAATATGAGACATTTTCTGTAAGTTATCATTAAAAGGTAATTCATATGCAGGGGTATTATCCTTATAGGATATGTGACTTCGATATGAACACGCGTTAGTTTCATCCACCAATACCCAAAGATTTAATCTGTACATTTCTAATTATGCAATAAACATTATACCATTTTTAACTTTACCCGTGTGGTTCATCCCCTCCTAACATCCTTAATCGTTTTGATTTGACTTCTAGTAATCGTAATTTACACACAAAAATTCGTTACCGAAATCAATCAAAGTAAAATGCGATACTCAAAATGAGTAAATGGCGTGATGGTATAAAATAAAAATCTACTTACTTTAAACATTTTCCTTTAAAAATTATGGCCCGTTTGAAAACTAAAAACCCGAATGAATATTCCACGATAGGTAAATTTTTAGTGCACCATATTTCCAAACCTATTAGCATCATTTTATCTAGACAACATAACCTAAAAAGTTTCACACCTCATTCTTACTAACCTTAAAGTTTAACATTATCATAACTCACATTATGTTCCTTTGTTCCTTGGATCTTTTATCGTCCTTGCTACATTAACACGAAAATTGAGTTAACCAGGGCGTTGATACGTATACATTAATCAATACGTATAATGTTTGCTGCGAGCTACGTCCGCGGTTTTATTAAGTCACCGAGATGGAAGTGTCTTCCCGCTTCGTCCTTTCTTATTTCACCCGGTGATACTATAATAATCTAGCGTAGAATCAAGTAATAATTATTTATGTTACAAGTAAGGTAAAACAGTTATTACTGCTGAATTTAAAAAATGACCGGCGAGCCGATGAGGCGAGCCTGTCACCTCCTTGAAGCAATACAAATAATTACCTTGAATGTATTGTACAACATTTTACTTGTTACTCATTTATAAATAAAATTTATTACCAAGTCCTGTCAGTTACAAACAACTGTTCTGTCAAAAATTATTTGAAATGATTTCGCATAAGCCTTGTAAGCATTACTCTGGCAACGGGCATTGTTTACCTTGTTTACTAACTTGTAAAATTTTTACAATGCAACTGTCAATTAGTAACTTGTAACGATTACCTACTTTCAAAGGCAATAGAGGGCTCGGGTAAATGGTGTTTACAATGGAGTAACAAGTAAAATCATTAACGGTCGCATATGAGGTTTATTTGATACCTGTGTCGCATTTTTTACGAAAGTTTGCTTTCTTTCTGTCTTAAAAACAATCAGGCCGTCTTGGTTTTAATAAAAAAAAGATAATAATAACTACCAATTTTATTTTGTTGACATATCTAACATTTTTAAAAATTGATTAATATAGCAACTATTTGCTGTGGCATTTGAACTGAGTATCTCATTATTAAACTTATAATTAATTTTTCTTAAAATTATAACCGTGCGATATAACCTATATAGCTCACTCTTGTTCCTATACTTAAAATTAAAATTAAGGTTAATTAATATGCAAAATATAACTTTAGATATGCCGTTGGACAAAATAAGTTATTGTTTTTTATTGAGACTGCCGTCAACAGAGATTTTACATTGTTGGCAAATTGATAACAAAAATATCAATAGTAAAAACAATAACTCGTTTTCTTGAACGGCCTACCTAAAGTTTTATTGAACTTTTTGACCTTAATTTTAATTTTAGGTATAGGAACATGTTATATCATTGAAAAGGAAATACTTCGCGCTATCCATTCTATTAAAAAAATAACCTTCATTCCCTCCCCCGCCACACTTCCCTAATAATTTCGTTTTACCAACCGTACAATAATGTCCCTCTCCTTTCTGTGTATTTACTTTTTCTTTAAAGTTATTAATTAACCAGCTAAATTTATTGGTTGCTTAAAAAAAAACAGCCTGTGTAGACTCTTTAGATATTCGTTTTTATACACTCGCCTCGCTAGTTCCTACAAAACTCGAAAGTAAAGGGATGTTTATGAAACTTGTTACATAATATACTCTCTACTACTAATAACCTACTGTGATGCTCCTACATACAACAGTTCACTGAAAACGAAAACGACCTACCCTAGTTGATATTGGAAAGGTCGAAGTGGGAGCACGCACCTCCTACGCTGATCGATTCCGCGACTAATTGCATTAAATGAATAAAATGACTTTGTGACAGGCACCGAGGGGCTTCGCTTCTTAGGCCGCAGGAGACCTACGGCCCTATTTTAGCGATACATGTCAAGGGTTTGTTTTGTGAAACACAATTAAAATGTAATTCAATCAATGTCTGCGGTATGTTTACGATCTTTTCTGGTATGTGTATTCGATTAAAATTGATTAGCGTTGAGGAGGTATATATTTTAAATTAAAGCTATTACATTATTGGAGGTTGGGTAATTAATTTTAATTAAGTTAATTGGTCTTTTGTATCAGGTAAAATTGAATGATGAATTACGGCTTCGGTACATTGTTTTATACGAAATTCAAGGAATCCCTAGTGACCTGAAATTCACAACGCGGACTGAAAACCTATTTAAGTACATATTAAAATAAATGTTTACAGAAAAAGCTTTGAATTATATAAAGTGGTCTAAGTTTCGATAGCTTACCATTACCAGCTTCTAAATTATAAAAACTCTATTAATTCGAGTAAATGCTAGATATACTTTCTTCAATATTCCCAAGGGTGACTAGATAAATACAAAACTAAATTAAAGTGATTTTTTTTTGTTTTCAAATAATTTCATAATAGTTGAACCACAAGATAAGTATTCGCGCAGGAACGACCCTCGCTGTCCTAAATTTTTATCTTTATATCATTTGTAAATGAGATAAAATCTAAAAATATTATTTTACAAAGTTCTTACATTTTTTTATAGAACAAATAAGTTTATCCAACACCTCTCAATAAATGCCCTATAGCTATAACTATGGCGATTTTGAACTAGTTAGTAATTTTCTATTTATAACAATAATAATAACACACAACACCTTGGTAACTAATTCGATTGAAAATTTAGAGCATAAGTCAATGTAAAATAATATTTCTTTAATAAACTTTGCATTCATTGAAAGATGTTGGATAAAACGTTATACTTCACACGTGAACAAAGTCGATAAAATAACAGCCTACCAAGCAGACACTGAGCGGGCATCTGTTTGGTAGCACTGAAATATTGGGATTATATAGGTAATATTGAAGTGTCGTTACTGTGTGAATTCTTATACTGTAGTTAAAGTTGAAAGGTTCACACTTTTATTGCCTAACCAATAGTCTGGGTATTTTTTATCTTTGGGGCCCACTTTTAAATCAAACCAATACTATAATTTGTAGAAAAGTTGCCAAATTTTAGAAAAGAATTTCCACAGTATAAAAAAATGATGTATTCAACACATAACCTCCCGATTTAGAACGGTCCGTCACAATACCTCCCTTACATATCTGCGGAAAATATTAATACATTATTGAAAATATACAATCAATATTATAAGTTGAGAAATTTAAAATATTTTGATGTAGGTGAAAAGTACAAAAAATCAGTCTGGGGTGGAATTAGTTCTCCTACCATTTGCTTGGCAACAAAATTGTTTGAAATAAAATTTTAAATCAATACAGATATATTTAAAACGTAAAATGTAATATTTATAATTACAAGTTTGAAATATTCTCCCCTCCAATAACGGGTGTTTTTTTTTTTAGAGGTGTTTTTCGAATTGGCAATACTTTTACCAGCAACAGTCAATTTGCCAGCTGACAGCTGTTTTGTTCCAAGTTTGGTTTGCCATTTTACAATAAATATACTTACTCCAGAACTAAGAGACATATAGGCCAGAACTACGCTTGCAAATTGTGCAAAATTATTTTCAAAATTCCATTAATCGATGGGGCTAATTTTTTGTTAATTTTCTACGTCAACAAGCAAAATTGCCGCCTTTGAAGTGAAGAAAATCCACAAGCCATTATTGAAACGATGTTACGATGTTTGATGTGCTTTACAGCTATTGGAAACATTGGTCCATATTTCTTTTAAAATGATATCGGCCAGAACATTACAGTTAAAGGAGACCGCTATAGAACCATGATTATTAATTTTTTCGTTCTCCAATAGAGTGGCATTAATGTGGAAGAGAGGTGGTTTTAACAAGGCGGCGCAACATGTCACACAGTGCGCGCTTCATTCGATTTATTGAGAGACACATTCGATTAGTGTATAATATCGCACAGTGAACCTGTGGATTGGCCTTCAAGATCTTGTGATTTAACACCTTTGGATCATTTTTTGCTGGGATATTTGAAGTCGCTTGTCTACGCCGATAAACGACATGGAATCAACATTCGGCGCGTTATTACCTATATACGGCCTCAGCTGCCTCGAAAAGTGATCGAAAATTAGATTACCAGATTGTGTTTAATTCCAAAATAATATTCAAACAAAAATGTCATAAAATTATCTATCCAAAAATGCCAATAGGTTGGCCATTGTTTTATTTCATTTTTAAGTTCTATACTTCTAAAAAAAACTGTTTTATATTTTAAACAGGTAGAAACAGCAGTGGAAAAGAAATTTCCCAATGTGGAATCTTATATAAGAAAGGAAAACAGCTGAAAATATCTCATATTAAGATTAAAAGTATTATATTTATTTGCTAATAAAAACGCTTCCCCAGGAATGAAATGTCATTGCTCTGTTTAGCATTCCGTGAACAAGGTAAAATTAATTTCAAATATAATTGAAAATATGAGAAGCGCTTCCAGTGAACGCTTATTTTCTTTATTTGTCCCATTTTTATTTCTTGTCACGTATAAACTTCTTCGTTCGTCAGGAAATGTAAAAACGCCGCCGGATAAAAAAAGCCGAAAGACAAAACCCGTATCAGCGATAAAAACCTTCTCTCCAAAACAAACTTATCCCTTGCAGTTATAGTTTCTGCTTTCTGCTATTCCGTTCGTTGGGAGAATTATTTGACCCAGTTCTGTTTTTATGGATTCATTTAACAGTTGATAACAGATGACAATACGTGAGACCGCAGATTTTAATCTGGGTAATTCGTGTTTAATGTGTTGGAATTAATGCAATGTTGATATTAATATTTGCTGTTTGGGCGGAATCTGTCGGTTGGAAGAATTGCAGGAGTCATTTAAAAGTTTTTCTTGTGTTTGCTTCTTGTACGCTTCAATTTGCGGATAACGTAGACTTAACGTTTTTCTAGTTACTGATCGACGAAACAGATTTGTGTCACTGTATTAACAGTACATTAGGTATTTATTTTAAAGCTTACATTGCATTTAATGATTGATTGATACATTTTAGAAGCTTCTAGAAACTGGAGTGTAGGAACGATTATTTTTTGACGTTTCTTTAAACCTATGAAATGCTTTATTGAATGTCACGTGTCTGTGTTTAAACCAATCCTGTCATTATTATACTGAGAATAATGCTCTTGTGATTATTCCCGGCAATTTTCTCTGTAGCTTTTTTGTTTTTGTTGACAGATGTCAGATAGGTATAATCAACACAAGTAAAAATGAGCAAAGAAGATAGATTTAGTGGCGTGCCTGATGATGAAATCAAAAAATAATCTAAATAAATTTAACTCGAGAGTTCGATAAATTAGAAAATAATTCTCCAGTATCTTTCTCAAACTTGTCGCCATTTGGCAATAGCCACTCAAGCCCTACGGCTACGGGCTTTCGTGGCTATTGCCTGGCAACAAGTTTTCGAAAGATCTGTCAAATTATTTTCAATTTATTCTCACTCTCTTGTTATATTATTACTGAAAATATGATTGCAGATTGCTGGTTTAATGAAAAATTCATTTAGTCTTATTTATGTACCAGTTGTGGAATTTAAATTTGGTGTACATGGATTTCAGTGCAATTTTTTTATATTTCTGTAAATACAAGAGTTGTTTAGAATATAAAAATGCATGCAATCAGGCCCATTTGGTTACCTAAATGTAAGTAATTCACGATATATCAATCAAATTGAGATTAATTTTTACTAGAAAAATTATAATACGACCATGGAAAATAAAACAAAAGTGAAAAATGCATGATATTTCAGAAAACAAATTTATATCTATTTATTACAGTGTTGTACTCCCTCCATCCCATTATAATAGGTAATAGCAGTAGATTAATTTAATTTGTCCCAGAATAATAGTAGCAAAAAAAAAAAAATATCGAACGCAACATTTATTATCAAAAAAGTAGATATAGGTACTTAAGCAATAAATGAAAAATATTACTCATAATTATTACTTAGAGTGATCAGATATTCTCTGGATTTTTCTATAATTTCGTTATTGCATCTTAAACATGTGTATTTATGTGAGCTTAAAATTATTGATAATTATATAATATAATATAATATAATATAATATAATAATTTATTAAGTTGAAAAATACAAAAAGTTTATTGATGCATCAAGAACCAGACAATCGAAACTAGAATTTTGCTTAAAAACTATCTTTACTTCATGTTACTTTTACAATATTCAACTAAATAAAAGTAATTGATTTCGATTAGTGGATGAAATTTGAAAAATGGTTATAATTCGTAATATTAGGGTCAACTAAAAAATTAACACATTTGTCAAAACAAATGAAAGATATCATAGAACATTGAATTGAATAATTCCCGTTTTTAAAATACACTTGCTACTGTTATTATGGGACAGAAGGATATTATTGTTTGTGGAAAGAAAGATTGTAATGCCATAGTGCACAAAAAAATATTTTTCTTCAAACGTCATAAAAGTACGTTGTTATGTATTTGTATTCAACAAGTAGAAGTTCAATATTGTCGCCGCCGGCGTAAAAGTGTCTCCTTGGCAACACATTTACTCCGGCGGCGGACAAAGTATAATATCATGTAAAATAGTAAGGTTGTAATTCAATAATTTTACAGTTAAGAATAAAACAAATAAACAAAAATAACATATTCTGTGGCAACTAGAAATACTGGATACGGCAGAATATTTGTTGATGTTTTGAGCATTTTTTAATGTTTTAATGTCTATTTTCTATGTTTGAAGAAAAAATAGCATGTGGTATTCGGAGTAAATGTGACTTCGCATGTGATTGTTCGACTCGCTTCGCTCGTCGTTCAAACTTACATGCTCAGCACCCAAAGTATCACATTTACTCCTAATAACACAATATACTATTTTTTCTACAAGCCTATTGTAAAATACATATTTTGTTACTACATATACGATATAGAAGTTAATTATTTTGTTACTAGTATAATACAGCATAAAACATTCCTCACATTTATGTGACAGAAAGTACAGATAGGAATGAACATCGTTATATAAATTTTAGTGCACAATTGTTTTATTAATTACTTATTTTAACGTTCTCAATCAATTGAAACATACGAGTATTTCATACATTTTAAAACATTTCTATTTACAATATACTTTTTCTCGTATTATTTATAACAACACAACTATGAATTGTTCGAAATATTGAACTCCAAACATTAAAAAAATATTCCAGTAAGTTGTGGGTCCAATATTTCAACCCTTATTTTTATATGAATTTTATGCTGAATCTGTGCACCATATAGGTTATAAATTGTAAATTGTTTTAATTTATTTGGATTGTATTTCACCTCATATACTCGTATAGTATAAAATCCTGGATAAGCGCAAATTTGTGATAAAATTAAACCTGCAAACGATTTTATCTGATGATTTATATACTGATACAGCAACGTATTGTACCTCATATGAGTATAGGGTATTAGGTTTTTTATTGTGAATCATTTCGCTCAATTTAATATAAAAAATTATGAAAACAACATGAGGAACATTTTCTACAATTAAGAAACTAAGATAAATTAACGCTAAGTAATAGCGACGGCAAATAAATAACCAGTAATAGAAAGTTCAGACTTTTCCAAATAAAACAACATTGTTAGTTAAACTTTCGCACGACCCTTAAACTTTGAGCGCGTACGAAACTTACTTTACTAATTACAAGAGTAACACACGTGTACCACTTCTTCTAACAGTTTTTAAAAATCGGAAGCTTCGACAAATAAACGGACGACCTGAATCTGTCAAATTGTCATCGAACGTCTGTGCGGTGAATGAGCTGCGTAAGGACGTGTCAACATTAGAGCGATATAAATGTCACGGTTTAGCATTTGCATCGAGGATTTGTCAAGTGATGAAAAGAGTGCAATCGACAAGTCAAAACAATAAGCTCAGTCAGTGAAGTTTTTATTCTTATTTCGTAAAATAATTTCAATAACATTTATTAACTTATTTCATTTGGTACGCAATGCATTAGGGCGCTTAAAAGTAGTTAAATCAAAATTGTTCAAAAAAAAATAATAATTTTGCTGCTAAATATTTATATTTAACGTCCATAAATGCTCTAGATTTTTTCCATTAAAATAACATTGGGTTTTGACTAACTTTGGAACTTATTTCAAATATCTTAAAAGTAATAATTGGGACTTCTAATTTTCCCAAATATTCTCGGACCATTATATTATATATTTCGAACCTCCTATTGCCCTTTTCGTGAACCAGTTGACATTGTTTGAAAAACATTTGACTATTAATTCCATAACTTTATTTGCCATTGAAATTAGCTTTCCTTCGTACATCCTCATTTATTATCAAACACGGAAGATTCCTAAAGACTTTTGTTAAAAAACAAATGACAATTAGTTGGCTGTCTTTTTAACAGCTCTACTAAACATCCATCTTCAAGACCTCTACTTTGATATCTGAAAACTTATGGGAAAATAATTCCCTATGCAAGTAAACATCACTTCCGATTAATCCAGTTAAAATCTTATCTTAAATTCTATCATTTTTACCTCTAGTACAAACATTGTATGTTTTTATTACGAATTGATTAGATTTTGGGAACAATTCATCAACATTAAGTAGCAGATTAGTTGAAAGCTTTTCAGGGTTTTAGTGCATATCTTAGTAATAAAAGAGATAGCACAAATTTTATTGTAATCCGAAAGGTGTAATACAATATACTTACAATTTTTATTTCAAACATTTTTCTATATTTTGTTGTCACTAGAAAATTGAAATGAAATTTTGATGTAAGTGATTTTTATTAATTTGTTATTATTTTACCTTAAAATATTCTAAAAAATAATAGAATTTAAGATACAAATAAAGTACAACAATGTATCCTTTTGTAAGATCAGAAAATTTCTTGTCTTATTTCTTGTTATTAATTATGATCAACTCATTTATTGACTGAGATAGGCCTTCAAATAAACTACCAATTACTGTTGATGGATTGTTCTCAACATTAGGTCGTAACATGATTATCTACAATCTAAATTTGTTCAGTAAATTTTGAGTTACCGTGGATGAAAAATCTTCACACAAAAAGATACACATCTTCACCTTCGTGAAAATAGTGATATTCGAGGAACCCAAACAACTTACTTTCGAATATTTTGCCCCACCACAATACCTCTCTTGCACGAAGGGATCACTACTACTTTCTCCACTTTTCTATTACTATAAAGAAAGTTACATCAGTTGAGTTATCTGAAAGTATGTAATTTGCTCAGAATTTGTATAAAATTTGATGCTCATTTATGGTTCAATGAACCAAAAATAAAGATGTTTCAGTCTCGAATGAAGTGTATTCGGAACGAAAGAGTTCTTTGCGTTTAAGAGACTGTCTAAAAATCTAAGAATTCAAATGTGCAGCTATATTTCGCAAATATAAATCTTGCTTGTAGCAATAGAATACAAACAGCCCATTTTCTTAACCTCCCATTCTGCCTTTGCGCGTGCATGAAATCAGCCTGTTTCATTGGTGAGTTATTTATGTGCACGCGTGAGCCAAGTTTTGATTAAACATTTTTCGTATCTGTATCTCCGCTGCCTATGATCGTCGGTGGCAGGAAATTTAGTTTATATCTACAACCTCCTGGCAATCCTAACCTCCGCTATGTGCCCGTCGAGCTTGAGCCGAATTGAGCCGAGTTAAGACGAAGTGAGTCGATGCTGCATAATCACATTTCCCATCACAGCCCTCTGGATTTTCCTGACTATCGTGTTATTTGAAGCTGTGCTTTATACGTATTTGATTTTCCGGTTTCGGAATACCAACCTTTTGCATTTTACATGAATGCTTTTTCATTTGTTTACCACAAAATTTGTTTTATTAGAGGGAAACGAATGAAGAACTAGAATACCTAATACCGATTTTTAGCTATATATTAAACACTCTAAACGCCCTAAATTTCTAAAAATCTCGAAGAACTTGAAATGCATAGATTTCGCATTTCGACGAATTCGCTCGGAATTCAGAGACCAATACATTACCTTCCGCCGTAGTGTTTTTTTATTTTTTTAAAATTAAATAATAGACTAATAAGCATCAACCATAAAACTGCTCGAAAAGAGAATGCCGTATTTTTACTTTTTGTAATGTTTTAGAAATGATATAAATACCTATTTCGAATAGAAATTGTGACAAAAAATACTTCGTTAATAATTTTGTAAAAATCTGACGTGTTCTATTATAATAGTTCTCTTAGTACACCAAGAATAATCTATTCCTCTTAAAAATGTTCTTTTCAAAATATGACATTTTTCATACGTTGCTTTATTTCTTGTTAGAGATGTAGTATCCAAGAGGTTAAATGAATAACGATTTTGTCGGGATATGGAAAAGGTAGCAAGAAAATTCGTGAATTACCGCTATCTTCACGAGTTTCTTCTTTTGTATGAAAAAATAATGAAGACAGAAATGGTAGACAATAACATGTGAAATATAATTATAATAATAACAATTGGCATAAAACCATAATTTACAGATATATGTATTTAGAAATAATCTAATATGGCTTCACTTAAACCACCACTTTCCGGTTATTGCGTTATCACCGAAAACAAATCAACCCTTTCTAAGGGAATACGACATCCATCCATCCATTCATCCACACAAATACACACAGGAACTATAGAAGAAATATTAAAAACGTAAAATGCGTTTATCCACTGAAAACTCATTACCGAATTTTTAGCATAATTCCTATACCTTCCTTACAGAATGCATCGGGATGTTAAAATAAATATATCATCACTACTTTCGCAAGTCTAGTTCTAGAATATTGATACACTTTTATACGTAAACTACAGTTATCATCCCTTCCAACACCCCCTAAAATATTAGAGGAGGGAGAACCACAGAGGTACAGTTAAAATGGCAACGTCGGCTGTGAAATTCGAACTGAAGATCTTCAATTTCACCTCTGAAATAATAATTATTTATTTGTCCAGTAGATCAATACATGATATAAGAGAAGTTAAAATGAAAGAATATAAAGTATAAAAATACAAAAAGAACAATTAAGCAAGAATTATCTAAATATTTATATACATGTTAACAACAATTATGTACTAAGTTATATTTCAATTTTCTTAAATGAAAAGATATTTGTGATATTTCTATACCCATCGGTGAAGCAATTATATACATAACATATACCATATTAAAAATAGTTTGTTGAAAAATTACAGTTTTGAGTTGTTGATTAGAGTCCCAGGCACGTGTGAAATCTAATGAATTAATAAACCCAGTTAATATGAGATGATCTAACGCAATTGTTCCTATTATCAGCACTGAATAATTCCCTTTCATGTGCGTGAAATCTCATCAGTCCGGCGCTGCAGCGTCCGGCCCTGCGATCGATGCTCGTAATACACGTGTAGACACACGGTGTATAGGTCAGGCCCGGCTCAGCAATCGATCACAAACGAATCATCGGCTGCCCTATACTCCAGCCCTACGCCCTTACGCCCTCGTACTCGCAATCGTATTGATCAGGGCCGGCGGTTTGTTTTTGCCGCCAGGATAACAATTGATAGCTGCTGACATAGGCGCGTATTCAATGGAAAACCGGAAATCAATTTTATTTTTTTTATAGAATACAATTTTTTTTATATGTTGCGTTTATAATATAGTTATAACGAAACTGAATTGCGTGTTGGAAGGGCCTTTATTTCCACATGCAATTATTTGTTTTAGTAGGTTGGTACTGTATACCGTTCACTTCAATTATTTTTTAAAATATCTATTCATAAATCAAAATTAACATGAACTTTCAATAATTAAATAAATGTCGATACAACGTTACTATATACAATATTACACGACAAAAAAAAAAAATCCGTAGAATTAACCAAACTTTTCGGTAAGTTGAGGAAAATTTCATAACCATTTAGACAGTTTTCGTTAAATTATTTGAAAGACACAAAATATAAAAAAAATTGGCTAAATCGCACTTGACATTTAGAAAACTCTACAGGTCTCATTTATAAATTTTGACGCGTTCAAAAAAAAGTTTTACAAAACTTGTTCTTTAATATATTACTCATAGAAAATCATTTCAAAAGCTGTTTTCTTTATAATCGGTTATTTCTTCGTATTCTTCCTTAATAGGCCGCCTGTTCCTAGATCGTCCTATATATTCATGTAGTTTCATTTACTTAAATAGTTATTTACTTTACAAGTGGGCAAATGAAGGAATTATCCACGAGACAGATTTTAGCTCACGAAGCCGAAGGCTGAGTGAGATAATTTTATCGAGTGGGCAATTCCACTTTGCCCACGTGTGAAGTATAACGTTTTATCCAACACTTCTTAATAAATGAAAAATTTACTAAAGAAATATTATTTGACAGTGACATATGCTTTAAATTTTTAAATTAAAATGTCAATCGAAGTAGTTACCAAGGTGTTGTGTGTTATTAATTATTGTTATAAATAAAAAAATACTCACTAGTGGTTTTCCTCAAAATTATACCCACTAGTGGATAATCTGTTACTTTGCTTGTTTAAAATCGCCATAGTTATAGAGCATTTATTGAGAGGTGTTGGATAAAAATAAATATAGCCATTTTTGTTTTTGAGTAAATATATTTTTCTCAAAATCAATTATTTAATGAGATATGTTTTGAGTACACTAAGAAATCTGGCTGATGGATTCCTATCAAAATATGCTTGGTGTGAAATTTTAAAATGATATCATTATTAGATCTTGAGTTATCGTTGATGAAGAAATCGTTTCACACGGGAGTCATTGTGAAAATAGTGTAATCGTAGGGCAGCTAAACATACTTATCTGAATCGAAATATACGAGAGGTGTTAATCGAAAAGTCGAATGCTTATTTAATATCTGTCGTCAGTTTGATAAGAGGAAACGTCCAAGAATAAAACAAATATTTTTAGTATCCTGTAAGTTTTGCAAGTGTCTTACTGTGTTAAATATTTAATTCGATTACAGTTTAGAGTTAAAAGAGCTTCGCTTTCAAGTTAGCGCCCATGGCGGTGGTTCTGGCACGACACTGCATTGGTAGTGCTGACCACACTGTGTTCATTGCGTTCACCGTTCGTGTTCGTGCTCTGTGTGTCTATTAAATGAAGCTCATAAAGAACTTTGTCATGAGATCCCTTTGCTTGCTGTTTCAGCGCCTCGCGGAATATTATGTTACAATAAAAAGTTGTTTGGTTTTGGGATTTCGAGGGATTCTTTCCTCTGGTTATAGAGTGGTTTATGGGTTTGTTGGAATTTAAGACGTACGCACAAATTCCAAACTTGAAATCTTTATCTTTTGACTTTTTCGGTAGGGCTTGAAATAGTTGTAAGTTAATCGCTTCTAAAACCAAACTTTCTTCTTAATACTACATCTATTTCTCGAAGGATGTTTTAAATCATTTGCTGAAATTGCTAACAGCATGTGATGTTTGATTCTCAGGAAAACGAAAAAATGTTAGGTGCTAGATTAAAACAAAATTTGCATATATTTGTTTTCTCAACTAATTGGTTTTGTATTTTATTTAGAACAAAAATCTTTAGGAGTTGTTTTTGGAGGCATGAAACGTCAGTTTTGTGACGTGATATTCGTGTAACGTAATAAAAAATTAACATTGAGCAATTGTCCTTTTTGCACCTTTGGATAATTCGGTGTGCGAATAATAATGTACGTATTTTTTGATGAGAAAATGACGAAAACGAAATATTTAACAAAAATAATTTTTACCTACTTTAATTGGTCAACAGTTAAATATTAATCTATGATAACTGAAAGTGGATTCGAATTACGCATTTTTCTACGATCAATTAGATATATGTTCATTGTATGTTTTGTATTACTAGGGATATGAGGTACATTTCAAGCATCCTGCTAAATGAATTTGTTTTGTGAGTATTTCAATGCAGGTCATTTCATTTCAGTACAGATGCCATTGCTAGGATACTTATTTAGAATTGTCAAATATTTGAATGGTGAAAACGGGACAAATTTATTATTAAAATAAAAATTAATTAGGAAGAAATATCGTGGTCGTAGAAAAAGTATAATGTACAACTCGCATAGAATGTCAACTTCATACTCGTAGGAAATGAGTACTATTCCATGCTTGTTGTGCAATATACTATTATAAAATCAAATCAACAATGATCGTGCAATATAGTATATTGTACAACGAGCATGGAATGGTACTCATTTCCCACGAGTATGAAAGTTTGTAGCGTGAGCCGAAGGCGAATGCTGCAAATTATACGAGTATAGAATGAACATTCCATGCGAGTTGTGCACTATATTTTTTCTACGGCCACGATATTATTTCCTAATTCATTTATATTAATAAAAAAATTGTCTCGCTTTCATCATTTCAATATTTGACAATTCTAAATAAGTATCCTAGCAATGACATCTGTACTTAAATGAGCTGACCTGTATTGAAATACTCACAAAACAAATTCATTTCGCACGATGCTTGCAATGTACCTCATATCCCTAGCAACAACAAATATACAATGAACAGATTTCTAATTGGGCGTAGAAAAAATATTTTGAAGACTTCTATTGTTATAAATTATTAATATTATCAGTAAGTATTTCGCGCAGCTGTATACAGCAACCTGCAATTTAGTGATTTTATTCTTTATTCAGGGCTTAGCTCAGGCAATTTCCGAATTGATACTGGGGAATTTACTTAAGCTCATTTATATTCAAGTATTCTTTCATAAATGACCCTCTGCTTTCACACTCTGCGTTTTTCGAATCGATAAGCAAACCCTCAATTACGTCAATTTACTTTTAGAACGCTTACGCAATCACACACACTCAATCTCACGCAAGTGGATCAATTTTTTAACCCGTAGACTTTCATTCTGTATTCCGAAAACAAATTTCAATTATTTCACTTCAGTGAATTCACAAACGAATACATTCGATTGTAGAGTATTATAGAAAGAGAATAATTGAGGGGCTGAGTTCCAAAACTCGCTTTATTCAAGACAAGTGATTTTGAGTAATTTGCAAAAAACCGATTACTGCTATACTATATAATTCGGACTGTAATTGCATACTACAATACAAAGAAAATAGTGTTCTTATTACAACATGAAAAGGAAAAATAAAAACATGAAGCGATTTTGGAAATATTAGATAAATAAAATTGGATAAGTTTAGTTTTGTTGCAAAACAATGAATAAGAATAGTTTTGGAAATAAACATAGTGGTTATGGAAATAAACATAGTGGAAATATATGAAACTAAATTCAAAATGATGTAATATTACAACACTTTATTTTTTTAAAGAGATACATGATGGAAATATGAAATATCAAAAATAATAAAGAATTTAGATTTTAAAAAACTTAGTTATTAAATTCCTTGGAATTTTTATGATTACCCTGACGTTTCTTTGGCAAAGACATTGGTTTATATCTAAAACTACAATAAACACAATTTTGGAACATAGATTTTGGTAACTACAGCTCCCATTTTTTTCTTAATACAGTGTTTCTGTCTCGTTTCTTATTCCTTTCTCTAAACACAACGTGGTTAGTAAAGAGTTTATTATTTTTATTAATATGACAATTAAGGTTAGAAACTTAATATTAAACAATTACCTGATTGAACTCCAACAGATAAATATTTTGAAAGTAAAAATCACTTTCGGATAAGGTCAATTTTGATAAGGTTCGACCACCGCTGACATCAAAGATGTATCAAATACTAATTATAAAAATTATCTCTGTTTACTAAGGTACACTGCTTTGAGGGGTCCGTTTTTCGCGCTACCAAAGATGTAGCAATACTAATTATAATTATCTCTCTTTACTAAGGCTCACCGGTTTGAGGGGTCCGTTTTTCGCTGCCACCAAAGATGTAACAATACTATATTCAAATTTCTAAAGGCTTACTGGCTTGATAGGTTCGACCACCGCTGACATCAAAGATGTAACAGGTACCTCGCACTTGGTACCAAGAGGTAACTGACATACGAAAGAGTTTTACTTGATTAAATGAATAACCAAGGGTAGCGTAGTCGCAGGCCACCACGGAATATTTTAACTCGATTCCGAAGAGTATTTAGAAAAAGACTTCTGATCAAATGGCGGGAAATATGCGCGCAGGCGGGAATCAAACACGTATTCAACAATAACAAAATTATATAATATTTAATAACGCACAAGCAAGAGAAATTATATAAATCAAATACTTTTACGAGCTGAATAATTCGACGCTATATAATCCAAAGTATCACTTACTCACTAACTTTTACAATAACTTTCAAAGATCGAAACTGATATAACATTTGCTATTAGCAATACTCATACATAAAACTCAAATCTACTTACATGAACTCACAAAATAAACTTCACAAAAACTATGTATACAATCGAGAGAGGAGCCCTTAAACTGTGTAGTAATTCTTTCAACATTTCACAAGAAAAGCCAAAATGCAAGTGTCTGCTCACTGCCCAAGGTTCACAATTTATTACTTTGGGGATGGGGCAGTGGCACACAAAATAACTCTAACTGGGCACTACTCTCTCATAAGGCTCTGGTTAAATATTTTCTGCAACATATTGACATCCGCTGATTAGGCAGGAACTGAACTGAAATACTAAAGGAGTGGAATTTTCCACGAACAACTAACAATGAACCATTTACGTAGTTTGAAATCTCTAAATATCGTTTGCAATCTTTAATCGTAATAAACGCAAATACCGTTTATTACACAAAACACAGCAAGTGAAACAAGGACAAGGAACGTTTTGGTCACAATAATAAATTTAAGGATTGGGCGAGTTGTGCTACCAAAGAGGGTATGGATAAGACAAGTTTTGGAAACAAATCAACTTATGTACAGTAAAAATATCGGGTTTGTAGCTAATTTTGACGCAAACTAATTTCGGAAACGAAGCAGTAGTACAAACTGAACAATATAGAATATTTAACTAATTTTTTTTTTTTTTTTTTTTGATATGGATAAGGCAAGTTTTGGAAATCAGTCCCTCAATTATTCCTACAGCCGTACGGAAAGCTGACCTCTGATGGAGAAAATATTTATTTATCTTGATCGATCATTAATCTCCGGAGGTTTAAGATGTGAAAAAAAGACGAAGAAATTTTGTAAAGTTGTTTGCTGTGAGGATCTAATATCTAATCCAGTATTCAATAGGAATATTATTTGTAAAATATTTATTATCAGAGATTGAGGGTTATTATTATAATTAATTTTGAATAGGGGCTTAATTCCAGTTCATAATATCGACTAGTTATTAACGTATGTATGAATGAATAATCAACTGAAGGTGATTACATAAAATAATATAATAATTGGGGCGGTTATTTTTGAAACTAAAACAAGCAAAAAAGCATCAATTTTCCTCCGTAATGGTGGCGTTCAATTACGCAGCGAAATTCATTTCATTGCCATGGTGGCTGTGATGTATCTAGTTGGCATGGCATGCATTTATTAGATTCATCTCGGACAGTAACTTTGAATGATCATGGAAGGTGTGCATTATTTACAGGGTTCCGGTCCGTTTATGCGCTACATATATTATTTAGAATATCCGGGATACCTTCGTTATATATCGTAATCCACTCTGTGCTTTATGGATATGGTGCTTGAATATTCTAAATATTAAATAAGCATAATATTATAGGGAGTTAATAATGTAACACATAGAATAGCTAGGCCAATTTGACTGCATTTTCTTCAAGCATTAATAGTAATTGCAAGACCGTTACTTAGAACTTTATTGGCGAGCACGATGTCTAACAAGCGGCGTGTTATCCATGCGAGAATATAAAGTTCGTGTTACGGTCGAGTATTGTACAATATTTTATGATATAATAAAGTGTAAATAATTTTTCCTTGTTACTCACTTCGAAACACCATTTACCCAAGCCCTCTATTGCTTTTGAAAATGAATCTTTACACGTTACTAATTGACAGCTACATTTTAAAAAGTTTACAAGTTAGTAAACAAGGTAAACAATGCACGTTGCCACAGTAATGCTTACAAGGCTTATGCGAAATCATTTCAAATATTTGTTGACAACAATTATGTGTAACTAACAGGATTTGATTATAATTTTTTAATTTTTATTTTGATTTACAAATGAGTAACAAGTAAAATGTTGTACAATACACGCAAGGTAACTGTTTTACTGCTTCAAGGAGGTGACAGACTCGCCGGTCATTTCCTCCATTCAGCAGTAAAAACTGTTTTACCTTGCTTGTAATGTAAATAACTATTACTTGTTACTCACTTGTAAACACCATTTGTTCAAACCCTGTAATGCCTTTGAAAATGAATCTTTACAAGTTACTAATTGACAGTTGCATAGCAAAAAAGTTGATAAGCAAAGTAAACAATGTACGTTTCTACAGTAATGCTTACAAGGCTTGTGCAAAATCATTTCAAATACCTTTTGACAGAACAGTTGTGTGTAACAGACAGGACTTGGTTATAATTTTTTAATTTTTATTTTGATTTACAAATGAGTAGCAAGTAAAATGTTGTACAATACACGCAAGGTGATCGGCTCGCGATCAATTCCTCCATTCATCAATAACTGTTTTACCTTGCTTGTACTGTAAATAACTATTTCAATATTCCCTTTTCCCATAATATAAGGTGTCGTTACATTCGAATTTGCTGAAACAAATTTCGTTCCATTTCTGAAAATATAAAATTTTCCGGACCAAATCGTCATTTCACTATCGTCCACCTGCATGGACAATTACTACTAAACTAATATTATTTTTGTTAACGCTAAAAATATGTACCTATGCACCGTAATAGCAAACAAACATTGAACTGCATGAGAGTTAACCAATAATTGGCTGGCACAAAAAATAATTAATTATACCTCAATATATAGATAATAAATACAAACAACGTCATGCAAATAAATAAATAAACAATTATAAATTATTTTATTTCAATTGGAAACAATTGTAACAAATTATTTCAATGAGTAATTGAATTTACTAGTTAAATCTTAATCAAATAAAAATGACGATATAATTAAAAGCAATTGATTGGAATTTTGTTAATTTTAATTGTATATTGCTACTGTTCAATGGACAGTAATTAAATAGCCATAAACATTTTCAACATTTTAGATACCTTCAACACTGCACCCTCTGACCTTTTGAGGACAATTGAAAATTCCATAAAATTATAAATATATTCAGTGGCGTAACACCTCTATAAGGTAAAGCTACTTCTTATAAAGCTCTGTAGATCTTTATCTTGGAGAGAATAAAATCTCCAGTTATTTCCTTTAAATCCTTGTAGTTAGATTTTTGCACATCCTCCTACATTTTGTTTCACTTTGCCAGTTTTAAATTCCTGCTAATTTTAAATCTTCTTCTGCTTCCTTTAGCTATGTTGATCTAGGTCTGTTTCGCCTTCTTCTTCCTTATGTTTTCCATTCTACTACTGATATAATTGCATCGTTTTCTGACTCTTTGTTGCTTTATCGTTTTCACTAGAACTTCTCCTTTCAACTAGTGTTCTATTTCATAATTCATTTTTATTCTGTACTCGGTTTTTGATCTCTTTATTGGTCTTTATATTGTTCTTATTAATGAAATAAGAATAATTTGGGATCTAGCTCTATAGATATAAATATTATGTATAATAATTCTAAATTTGAATGTAATATAAAATTTTATCTACAGAACTACATCCAAAAGTCTTTTTATTTCATTATTATGAGTTCTGAAAGTTTTTCCACTTTTTTATTCCATTATTTATAAATCTTCTTCATATTGTTTTGTCATTGACATAGTCTCAGTAGCGTACATTATTATAAGTCATATTTTCGTTCGTTAAATTCTCATTTTTATTTTTAGTTAAAATCTCTTTTTTTTAGTAAATATTTGTTGACATTATCTTTTATTTTATTTATGCCTCTCTTTCCACATTGCTTGTTAGAGTAAAGGCTAAATTTTGGTTAAATTACTTTTTTAATTAAGTTGTTATCATAGCAACTTGCTAATGCAGACAAAATCGTATCGAAACTTCATGTTTAATGAAGAATATTTCATCAGCTGTCTAAGAATGATTACTTTTTGTCACAATTGGCAAGTTGTTACGGTAGCAACTTTTTAGAGAATAGGTCCGAATATAATTATTGTTTTACATATTTTATAATTTATAATTATGGGGTAAATAGCTCCCTGGTAACGATCGAACTGCGGATCATAAGATCTGACAAATTTTCGAAATTAAATTTTGAAAATTGTCACCACATATCATTTTTGGAAGACGTGATTTGACGACTGGTAACCGCACTTCACATGCAAAAAATATATCATAATACCGAAATCTTCTTTGAGCAGAGTGCCATACCCAGTAATAAGTAAATGGCGTGATGATATACTTTATTTTGCATTTATGCAGACTAATCATTTGAATTAAATGAGAAGAAAATATTTCAGGAGCGCTAAAAATATCGCACCCTTATCGCGTGACCCAATTTTGCACAATGAAATAAAAAACCGGAACCCTTTTATATCCCAGCTCAAAACAAACTTTGAACAACCAGCAGCCGTCATGCATCTACATAAAATCAATTAATCTTTCTTTACACTTTTAATGAAATCATTACAAGAACAATAATCTGGAATAGAAACAAGTCCTACGAACTACCGCATTCCTTTTGTTCCACCGTGTTGCCATTAACGACGAAATAAAAATATTTGATGGTGGAAACGTCAGATGAACTTTTTCCCCGACGCTTTTAGCCGGCCTCGGGAGATAGGAAACTGTTTGCACGCCATGGTCGACGTCGACATCGGCGTCGGCGGTCGATTAAGTGCACAGCGATTTATTTCCAATCATTAATTACTCCAAGTCGTTCTTACGGCTGACTTGGAAATGTAACTCGGTCGTTACATGCGTTACGGTAATTGTTACCGCTAATCGTTAACCGGTAACGTGTAACCTGGCCACTGATGCTCAACAACTCGCGATTTGCGGCTGCTTACACTGTGAGATTTGTGTTTTATTGCGACTGATATTGCGCACTGAGGATTCATGTTCACTTGAATTAAATCTGCGCTGATTTAACACGGACCAGCAGACGTTAATGCTTCAAGCTCAATAATAGGTATTACACAAGATTTGCTATTTGAGCTCGTGAATGCTTTGCACTCAGAAATTGTAGAAATTCACTTGTGAAATGAAAGACGACGGGATTTAAATGCTTCGCTTGAAATATTAAATTCTATTTGCATTGGCTTACTCTAGAGGTTTTCTAGATTGTCTAAGTAAGATAAGCATTTGAATTATTGACGAGCCCTAGTGAAACAAGTGAAAAAACTTGGGTGGGCTCCACGCAACTTTCTTATACATATAAATCAGAGTTTTAAATATATAACAGTTAACAATTTCACTTGATACATGCTAACATACCGGGTGTATTTTAAATGCATGCAATAAGACACATTTGGTTACCCAACTGTTAGAATTTTACGTATACCAAGAAATTAAAATTCATATTTATTAGAAAAATTGTAAACTGCCATGGGAAATTAATCAAAAATGAATAGTATATTCTACAACAAGTAATGGAATGGCAAAAAGTTTGTAGTCCGAGCCGAAGGCGAGGGCTACGGTTTGAAAGTGTGGGATATGTCATTCCATTACATGTTGTAGACTATACTTTCTATAACAAGATTTTGGAAATTATACAAAAAATACAAATATAAAACTGTTGAAAACGACAAACTCAATTAAATAAAATTAAAACAAACAGAGGTAACCATATTAACTGAATCAAGATACGTCATAATCGCGCTAATGTGCGGCTCTGATTCGTCGAAATTATTCCATACGCAGCGTATGGAATGATAGTTGTTCCAACATAGTTTTTAGTTGTAGAATGTGTAGTTTCCAAAACAGTGTTATACTAAAATATTTCTTCTACGATCACTTAGAAATCTGCTCATTGAATGTTTGTTGTTGCTAGGGAAATGAGGTACATTGCAAGCATCGTGCGAAATGAATTTGTTTTGTGAGTATTTCAATACAGGTCATTGCATTTCAGTACAGGTGCAATTGCTAGGATACGTATTTAGAAGTGTCAAATATTGTAATGCTGGAAAACTGATAAATTTATTATTAAAATACCTATAAATTAATTAGGAAATAATATCGTAAGTAGAAAAGGAATAATGTACAACTCGTATGGAATATCCATTTCATACTCGTATGATTTGCAAACTTTCATACTCGTAGGAAATGAATAGCATTCAATGCTTGTTGTACAATATACTACTATATTTCAGAAAACAGATTAAGATTTATTTATTAGCGTGTTGTATTATTTTCTGTAGAAATTTCGTAGAAAATTGTAATAATATTATTCAAACAACTTTTGTATTCACACTTATTCTGTAATGTAAATACGTAAAAGTTTATAACAATAAAAATAAATTACAATATCTTTTAAAGATCGAGATAACATTCGCTACTCATATACAAGACTCATTTTTTTCAGGAACAACCAACAAAGGACCATTTACTTTGAATATCGTTTGCAATCTTTCATTCGTAATAAACTCAAATGCAAATTGTTAGGTACATATGTGGAGAAATATATAAATATACATTAGTAATCAATTTACATTCGAATCATCTTACTACATTGTTGTACCGTTGATTTTCGATCAAAAAAAGATTGTTAGCAAACAATGATTTTTGCACACAACAGTTTTATTTCCAAGCTTGATTGCCTTGAAGCTTAAAACATTCAGCAATACATCCTAATAAAACTCAAATATTAGCCATCATAAAATTGTACATCCTACAAAATAAAAATGTCAACAAATGAATAACTGTTTACAATAACCCAAAGCCATGCATTTTCCCTCATGCAAATTGAGATATATTGTAAATTTTTATTGTTTTTAAACTCGTTTAATATCACACCTTCATGTTTGCATAAATAACGGAAAAAATTACAATATTTATTGTTTGTATCGCGGACGTTAAAATATTTATGTAAGTTGAATTAGGGGATAAATTTAAAACACGTGACAGTTGGGATACATGCAAAACTCACATAAAATTATAATTTATTATGATTATACCCACATCATGGAAGACATAAAAAGTTTATAAATAATTTTATCTATAAATCTCAACATTTTCCCTTACTTTTTAATGGGATGACTCCAGATAAGAATAAAAAGTCCACAGTCGAAATCACGGCCAACTGATAATAATATACTGTAAAAGGAATTCAAGTTCTAATACTGAAGTTGGCAGCGGGCCCAAGAGCATTTATGCACGCATTTTCACTTTTGGTTCATCCTTTACTTTCTTCACTCTTAACATTCCCCCAACATATATTTTCTTGGAAAACGATATTCGTTAAAATGGGCAATTTTTCCTGATCTCCCTGCCATCAATTCTGAAGAGAATTTTTGATGGGGGAACTGGAAAAATCTAGATTTAATGATATGTCAATATGGAGACTCATTTTGTTATTACACAAAGGTTTTAATCAACATTTTGGTATCTTCGCCATTTAGAATTGACCTCAGTAGCACCAAAAAGAATTAATTTACTTATAAATATAGATTTCAGAATGCTTTATTGTTCGCAAAAACCATTTTCAAAAGTTGACTTTTTCATAATTCTCCTTTCATATTGTACCAAGTCTATCATACGTGCTAAGGTGCTGCGCACTAATATCTTCTACAACTTCTGTAATAATGTTAGGGTTCTTTTCAAGTAACTAGGTATAGTTTAGTAACTAGATCTTGCATCTAATGTAGTTCCTTTAACTATAAGATAGAAGTCTGAACTTTGTAAGACATGCATGCACCATGGAGATCTACAAGATATTGCTGGAGTTTCGTAATTATTCTGGACAAACATGAGGACAATAGGAAATTTTAAACTGGATTTTCAATTAATTTAACACAATTTAAATAAACTTCTACTTAATCATCTATCCTAGATTAGGTTATAATCTATTCCTGCTTCAGTCAATTGCCAACTTTGCCATTTGTCTTTTCATTTGAATGTAATACGATTTTTTTTTTATTCTGCTTGTACTTATTTTATTACATATATTCATATAAAACACAATGCTATTGGGCTTCCAAATTATCAAGAGATGGCGTTGATCACAATTCGTATAAGGTACACGTCAAATTCATTTTGTATGATATCTTATGTTAGTGAATGCGAACTTTAGTATTGGTAGCATGTTTTTATTGACAGTAGAACTGTTGCCATATATTCTGCAAATTTTCCTATTTTTATAGATTTCTTTGAAGAAAATACAATCTTAACCCTATAATCCACAAATACAATGTACCTTTCATTTTTACATCTTATTTAAATAATACGGTTTAAACAAATATAATACTTACATTGGAGTACTCTTAAAATGACTACTATTGTTATTTATTTTTTTTAAATAACAATTAATTTCAAATACAATGAAATTTATGTACTTTATGGTTAGTTTAGCTTTCTACCACTAGTTAGCGTATTTTAATTTTGGATGCCCAATACCCCACAAAATTTGGTAGCATGAACCCTCAAACACAATCAACCAATAATAAATCTCTTCCAAACATTTCTATCCTGACACACTACTTTTGCCTTGTCCATTATCTTAGTGTGATTCGTACATTTTATTAAGATGTTCTATCGATATTTCGTTAAGAGGTTGTAAATATTATATTATATAAATAAGGAGAGAAATGTGTGATTTTATTTCTGAGGGGAAATTAAAGCATTAGCTGAAATACGACAAGGGAAAAATACATTTTCCGTACGTAGTGTATATACTATTTTTTCCCAATATTATATATATTTAAAAAATTATAAAAATTATTAGAATAGTGGTTATATTTTCTGTTTATTTTCCGTGGTCTAATCTCCCGCTGAAATAAAATTGACTATTTCTGTCATAATTTTGGTATTATAAAAAACGGGTTTCTCTCTTGTCCGTAAAAAAATATTTACAATTACAAAGTGATAAAATTTTAGGTAAACTCTTGAATGAGTTGAAAAAACATTAAGAACTCATACTAAAATTATATTATATATTTTTCTTTTAACAATGTCTGCCATGATTCTTTTGTATTATTATTGCTGACAATAAAGCTATTATTATTATTAATATTATAAACAAAATAGTAAAAAAATTTTAACAAAAAATTAAACCGACGAAAAACTGAAAAGCTAAATTAGTTAATTTTATTTTTTGCTTTTCAATTTTTCGGTGGCTCAGTTTTTTGTTAAAAAGTTTTAACTCTTCTATTTTTTTATGGCTACCTAACTTCGAGGTAGGTATACTTTATCCAATAAAAGCAGAATTAACAAAATCGGACTTCTCTGTGAAAAGTAATGCATGGTCATACATAAAAAATGTTTTTTCGTCGGTTAAAAATTATAACATTTGTGAACGCTACAGTTTATAGAATCCTTTTGCTTAATAAATACCTTACTTTGAAATGATAAATGCGTGTGTCCATTTCCATAGAAGAAAGTAAAAGGAAAGAGTCTATCAGATGCCATAAAATAAACAATTCATTTTAGGAACCATACGGTCAGATCTCTTCAAACACTGATATCATTTTTCCTTGTCATGTCAAACTTCTCCAATAGCTCCACACATCTCAAAAAAATTCCGCTACATGAAACATGAAGAATACATATTTCACCTTTGGGATCCATCTATAGGAAACCATACAGAAAGCATTGTATCAAGGGCTCGTTCATTCTGAAGCGGCCCTTGGCTGAGTTTGTATACCTACACAATCACACGCGACGCGCGAGGATCCAGTCGCCCTTTCTGCGCCACAAAGGGACAGGGACATCGAACTTGTCACGATTTCATTTTACCGCAGAGTGGCGCGAAGTGCGCCGAATAGGGAAACGTAAGAATGGATGCTTTTATAGCTGCTTCAAATTATAAGGAAAAGTGCCACCTGCACTCCGACGACCACGGTGAACGCTCGATAAATGGAGGAGGTCTCCAGAGAAGAGCTCTTTAATTTTGTTGTTCCTGAATATCGGGTTGCAGTGAGCTTTTGTGTGTTTTATTTTGATATATTGCGTTCCGCGTCATTGCGATTAAGTGTGTTATTTATTATGGTTTCTCTTGACGCGCTATGCGTTTGATAATTAATATATCATAAATATTAATTATAATACTTCTGCAATGTCACGTAAATGAGTAATGTCAAAATTTATTTATGAAATAGGAACATGATTACTGAGTAGGATGATAGTGTGTTTATTTAATAAAAAAGTGGTATAATTCTACGGGGGAAAATTATTTCAAAACCACTTCTTGTTTTTTAAAGTTACTTAGTTATAAAGCAGGTTTCCTTTAAAACAACCGGCGCTTTTGTGGCCGAACTAATGACTTTAAAGAAAAATATTTTTTACAAAAAATGATCAGGAAAAAGGGCCCGATTTATTAGTAATAACAAACAGAACATTAAACCATGGCTCTCAAACGATAGTATAATTTTTTTTAAATCGTAACCTATATAAATTTTTAGTCCATTAGATAGAATTTTTTTTTCTGATTTCAACGATACAAATATAAGGTTAAATAACAATTATTTTGAGAAAAATGGTATTAAAAATCAGAAATAATGCAAACAAATGAAACAAGTACAATACAAAATATATTTCACTTCTCGTTTTTCACTAAAGTAACTGCACTTGCTAATTTTAATGGGAGTACATATTAATTTTCTCTTATTTTTAATAATAAGATTCAATAATAATAAATATGTTAGTGAACTACGATATAAACAAACATTAACATGAAAATTATCATTAATAAAATAACAAGAAAGTGAAAATAAATTGAAAATAATTTCACAGATGTTTAGAAAAATTGTTGCCAGGCAATAGTGACGAAAGCGTGGCTGTTGCCCAATGGCAACAAGTTTGAGATACTGGAGAATTATTTTCTAATTTATCGAACTCTCGAGTTATATTTAATTAGATTATTTTTTTATTTCTTCATCAGGCACGTTACTAAATCTATCTTTTTTCGTCATTTTTCACTTTTGTTGATAACTATCTGACATCTGACATTTGTCAACAAAAACAAAAAATTCCCGAGAATAATCACTAGAGCTTTATTCTCAGTAAAATAATCTGCCAGAAACACGTGATTTCAATGGAAATTATCACTTGTTGCTCAGTAACAGTTTTGGACAGTCGATTAACTGTTAATTTAATATTTGATTTGTTCATTTCAAAATGTCATTTTTACGGTATGTAAATGAAAATAATAATTATCGCAAAAAAATTTATCACCGAATACTTGTCGGCGTTCTTTCGGTAACTGTGATAAAATTATTTCGGAATTATCAATGGCCTAGGGATATTATAGCTGATAATTTCCCCGGGAAATAATTACATGTTGCTAAGTAACATTTGTTGACGGTCAAAATGTCTTATTCACGGTATGTGAATGTAATAATACTAATTATCGCAAAAATATTCTTGAAATTAGAATTTGGATTTTATCACTACCATTTGCATATGTAATTA
Source organism: Poecilus cupreus (assembly GCA_963942605.1). NCBI lineage: Eukaryota > Metazoa > Arthropoda > Insecta > Coleoptera > Carabidae > Poecilus > Poecilus cupreus. Next base: position 3,004,193 of record OZ012731.1, read on the forward strand.
TGCGATGCTTTTTTTACGTTTGCCGTAAATTTTAATATATCGGATGATTAAAGACAATATAAGTGTAATAATCAAGGAACAATAATATTTTAATTAATAACATAAACTAAAATAAAAAATGGAAGACAATCTAAATAAGGCATTCACAGAAATACATTTTCATAGATGTGTCAGATAGTCGTACTTTACGGGTACGCTGTAATAATATTGGATTTCCAATAATAAATAAAAGAAATAGTAATTCACATCATCTTGTTTGATGCTTTCACAACTGACAATGCACAATAATAATTCACAAACAAAAACTTGAAAACAGCAAACAGCAAGCACAATAAAACTAGCATATTATTCTTAATGCATTTTTTATTCAACTCATCAAACCATCAATAAAGATTCATTGCAAACCATATTTCATTTATCGTGCACAATATATTCACTTAATTCTCATATTTTTCTCTTTTAAAAATCAATACTACATTACAACAATCGGTTCGGAAACAAATAACAAATGCAAAGTAAACAGGGTTGAAAAGTAGCACAAAAAATCCCCAACTCATTGTACAAATCTAAACTGGGTCAAAATAATAAATCATGGCTGTTGCTATTCCACGGCCAGCCCGCGAAGACATCCGGGCCTATATTTAAACTTATCATTAGATTAGCACGCATATGCTGATTTATTTTCCGCCATTTAGCGCGATGCACGCCAGCGGAACAGGTACGTGGAATTCGAATGTAAACATACCTGGGCATGTATCTGTTGATATGTGGTGTTGGCGCTGATCGATTGTGTCTGTTTGTTCTCACATTTTGGGAACTCGTCGAGGGATGGGCAACGATGACATGGCTACCAACATGAAGCCCAACATATGTGTGTCATGACCTGGTTGGTGTAGAATTCATTAATTTATAAATTTGGAGCAGGTATTCTTTCTTATAAATTAGTTCGTACTTCAATTCAAACCTGTGCCTATTACGAGTAGATATGGTTAATTAGCATTATTAACTTTATGGAAAGGATGTGATGATCGACTGATGCGGAAAATCTGGAAAAATCAAAACTACAGACTAGCCGGTCTCTCTGAATTAATAACTGTGTTATTATTCTGAGACTGAATTTTATGAAACAGTTGACAATTTTTATTGTCTTTATATTTTTAATATAAATGTTTCATAGACAATTTTCAATTTTTTGAAAATTTACTTCTGTTGAAGTTTCTGTAGATGGCTCTGGGAGTATTTATTTACTTCTCAGATCCTTTTACCAATCTGATGGGATCTTAGATCTCGCCAAGTCAGTCATCGGTACCACTGCCTCACAGCAGCTGGTGGGTTCACTACACTGATGAGCTCCAATAAGAGCGAAACGCGTCTGTAGTTCCCGATTGATTGGCTTGGCCGGTCTCAATGAATTTATAACTTAGTTTCATAGACAGTTTTCGATTTTTGTAAACATTTACTTTTGTTGAAGTTTAAGAGCGGTAGATGGGCTCTGGGAGTATTTATTTACTTCTCAGTTCCATTTACCAATCTGTTGGGATCTTAGATCTCGCTGAGCCAGTCAATCGGTGTCACTGCCTCACAGCAGTTGACGAATTACACTACACTGATGAGTTCCAATACGAGCGAAACGCGTCTGTAGTTACATATATGTAATGGAGATATTATGTTAATGCTATGAATTGATTAGATTTTGGGAAAAATTCATCAACAGATTATTTGAAGGACTATCAGTATTTTAGGACATATCTTAATAAATAAGCGAGATAGAGTAAACATTTGAATGAAATAAATAAATATATCATCATGCCATATACCAATTTCAGAGTCTGGCAGATCTCGCATATTAATATATTATTGACCCTTAAATTAATTGCCTTAGAAATATACCGTGTGTCCCCACGTAAATGTTGGCATAGGCAATTAAGTTTTTTGTAAATAAAAAGAGTCCGGCAAAAAATTATGCATCCAAATTTTATGTCACAATTCTGCCAATATCCCTACATCTTATTTAATGCAGATAATTTTATTTTGATACCGCAATGTAATGTAATTAATAATAATAATTCCTAATTTTCCGCCTACTCTATTTATTGCTACTGACGTATAGTGCTTGCCATTTGTTTTAAATATTTTAATCTGTCACTGTCATTAAGAATACATTAAATGTCAAGAACAGTGTAATAGTATATTACGTACCGTGAACTGTAAGTGATAGTTTTTAGGTCGAGAATGTTGTTTGGGATGTCGAGACCCGTAGGGTCGAGATTTCCTAAACATTCGAGACCTAAAAAAATCACTTACAGTTCGAGGTTAGTAAGATATTTTTTGCAATACCTGCGTAAATATAAGAAAAGGAAAAATAGGTATCAAAATTAACAGCTGACAGATTGAGGTTAGAAATAAAATTTGAATGATATATATTTACTTACCGTCCACCATGAACGGTAAGTTTCACTTACCATCCACCGTGTACGGTAAGTAAATGATGTAACCATGAAAACCAATTGTGCAATAAAAGTTCCACTTACTGTGTTTAAATTTTGTTATTAATGGGTAACTTACAGAACAGGTATTGCAAAAAATAAATTAATCTGTATTAAATAAGATGTAGGGATATTGGCAGTATTATGATATAAAATTTGGATGCATAATTTTTTGCCGGACACTTTTGATTTACAAAAACTGATTTTACATGTTAACTTCCTATGCCAACATTTACCTGGGACACACGGTATAAGTTATTGTAGGTGTGAATAATCTGAGGATACAATATTTAAATAGCATGTTTAGGTAAATAAAATATCAAGTTTTAGATATCAAACCAAAGCCATATCAGGCTGAACCTTTTTTCCTTTGGGTGTTTTATCCTTCATTGTTTACTTTTCGGCCTATTGGTCAGATTTATCAAATTAGGGTTAAATTGAGTGAAACATTAAAATCCCTGAGCAACCAAAAGTTTTGCTTGAGTTTCTTGTTATCCTAGTTTACAAAAAAGGGTTCGCTAAATCCTTGCCAGAAATAAATCTAAATTGCGCCGACATTTGAATAAAATAAAGCGCTGTGACTTTTCTCTTCTTACTCGCCAAATAGTCCTATTGCATTAATCTACTAATTTTGCAAAAATATAATAACAAAATATTTTATCCAAATCTCTCACAAAGTGCTCTATAACTGCAGCGATTTAAACAAGGAAATTAACAGATTACGCACTTGTGGATATAATTTTGAGTAAGTAATTTTTATTTATAACAATAATAATAACACACAACACCTTGGTAACAACTTCGAACGTCATTTTAATTTAGAAAATTTGAAGGATATGTCACTGTCAAATAATATTTCTTTAATAAATTTTGCATTTATTAAGAGTTGTTGCATAAAACGTTATAGTTCATACCTGGGCAAAGTGGAATTACCCACGAGCGAAATTTTAGTACACGAAGCCGAAGGCTGAGTGTGATAATTTTACCGAGTGGGTAATTCCTTGCTTTGCCCACTTGTAAGGTTAATAACTATTTTTAGTTCATTTCGTAAGTCTTGTAGATTCTTTTGTTACGAGTATTTTTAAACCCAATGAACTACTGAAGTTTGATGTTAAACAATAATATACAAATACATACATCCATACCCCAGCCAGGATTAGAACCTGTGTCGGATTATTTTAAAAACAAATACCAGCGGGAATTCGAGCCCAAATCCTTAGGTATAATAATAATATAATTTCAACAATATAGTTATAGCCAGAAATACAGGAAGAACAAAAATCAAAATGAGAAGAAAACTAAACAAAAAATAACGTGTATTCGTTAATGCTGTAAAAAGCATTATTTAACAACAATCTTTTGACAGTAAATTTAAATTGTTTCAAGTTTACTTTTTTATATTTTCAAGTAATTGATTAAATAATTGAATTCCAATGAAATTTGATTAATATTCTGATTTTTAAAATGTAATTTGAGGTACTAATACCCGGTTGCACCAACGTTAGTTAAATTTTAAACTTGGTTTAAATAAATAAAAACGTATCTAGTTTTTGACATCAATGTCAATTGCTCCATATGACATTATAACTTCCATTTGCTTTTATTTATTTAAACCAATTTTAAAATTTAACTAACGTTGGTGCAACCAGGTATAAGGATTTGTTGTTATTGCAAGTATTATAACTATGTACACTGTTAATTTCTTTATAATCATTATAATATTTTTTTTATAAACAATAAATGTTCCAGAATACTGCAACAAGAAAAAGTGAAAATTTGTTGTTGAATGAAAGTTTGCCCACAATGTTCATTAAATTTTAGGTTAAACATTATCCTTATTGTCTTCTTTTGAAGAACAAAGACTGCATGATTTGCAGAACTATTTCCCCACAATAAAATACCATAAGTTATTTTAGAGTGGAATATACTAAAGTATAATGTTCGTAAAATATCTATGATAACACTTGTTTTCATACTGTTAAGTAGGTATAATATTTTGCTTAATTCTCCAATGTTTTCACGTCAATCTAATTTGTTCTGCATCATTAAACCAAGCAGCTTAACCATAGAAGAGCCAAGTTTTTAATTCTTGTTTCAATGTAAATAAAATATTTTGATTTTTTTTTCTTCATTATCTGTTAATTTATTACCAACAAAATGTTCGTTTGCTAAATTAATAGAAATGTTATTTTCAAGTAGTATACTTTGGGCTATTTACTATGGTGGTGTCATCACCATAAAGAATGCTTTTTGCATTTTTAAGTATATATGGCAAATCATTTACATATGTTAAAAATAATGTTAGCCAAAAGTACGAGGCACAGTATAAGAATTCACACAGTAGCGACACTTCCAATATTTTCATGATCCCAGTATTTCAGTGGTGCGCAGCCGGGAAGATGGCCGCTTAGTGTTCGCTGATAGGCTATCTTAGTAACCATAGAAAAGAAAATATAATATGTCAGTGTCAGTAGTATCTGTCAAATATCAAACTACAGTATTCCTGTCATGTTACATTCATAAAATGTGTGCAAAACATTGAGGTAAAGTTATTTGTACCATGAAATATAGTAGGAACTTTTATAGTGCAGGTGAAATAATATTATTAGATTTTATCCCCTTTGCAACTGACAATTATTAAAATTTACCGCCGTATGCCGCAGCTGCCAATATGGCCGCTCGGCTCAAGATCATCAGTCGATGCGACATAAGGATCAAAGGGACCGACAGTGAGTGTCGCTACTGTGTGAATTCTTATACTGTGTACGAGGCAAGAGCGTTACCAATGTCAATGCTAGTCTACTATTAATATTCTAGATCGTCTTCAATTTTGTAATATCAGGTTATTTCGTCGTATAAATTACGAGCCATCTCCGGACTATATAATTCCAAATTATATTCCTGAATTTTAATGGTTTCATATTCTATTTAGTTAGGAAATTTTGATTAAATATTAATGTTTACTCTTCGTTACAAAAATTATTTGCGGAAGAAACAGAAGAGTAATCTGAAAACGAAGTACGAGAGTAAATTAAAAATCAAGTTGGAAGTAATTATTTCGGAAATTTAAAAGTTAAGATATGAAATTAAATTTTAATTGTCTGTTAAACGATCGCTTAACCCATTAGTGCGCACGGCATTAATGCCAAGTGCAGCGAGTTAAATTCTAATAAAATTCCACAGAGAAAATTTCAAGTATTCATATTTATGTTTCCACGCCTTACCTTTCATATTTAATTGTATTCATAAGTTTATCTTTGATCTCTGGAAGATATAATCTCTTTATTATTCTCTAGATTTATTCAAAAAAATTCAAGCATTTCGTTTTATTCAAATTTGCTATTTTTCCTCAAAAGTGACCTTCATATTAAGCTGTTATACTTGACCTGACTATAATTTAACTACACAGAACACACAAGTATTTTTTCTGACTACCACTACGAAAAGTACATAAATTCACACGTTAAACTATTACTGAAAGTTGGTCATTGCATATCACTAGCAATGCTGTGTGATATTAAAGCTCGTTAATCAATCAGATGCGTTCGCAACTGTGTGATATGATTTTATCACACGCTGCGATAACTGAGCGAACTAACATAAAAATTTGTTTTTAAAAGATTGACAGTTGCAGATAATTAGCTAAATATACACGGATTAAGAAGGTTGGACCCTGATTTATCATATTTTAACTTAATTTTTGGTGACTTCAGACAGCAATGATGTTAACATAATCTTAATATTTTTATTTGAAATCGGCAGTAAAGCGCTGAAAAATCGTCATAAAAGCTCAGAAATCATCACTAAAGTAACCCATTATACGACGATTTTGAGCAACTCAGTGTTGGCAACCGTTAAATAATTATTGTACAATTAGGATAATTTGGGCAGATATATATTTACGTACTAAAGTACATTTGGATGTAATATGAAGCTAAATTTGCAAGAAGAATTAACTAATTAATTCCGATGACGAATTTGAGGACAATACACATAAATTTGAGAGTTATTTACGATAACTTCACTTCTAGAGGTTAGCAACACTGACTGTCAGTTTCAACTGACAACTGACAGATGAATAAACTTAACCTATAGTGTAATTTTTTACAGTTTTTTCAAATTTTTTATTTCAAATAAAACTTAATATGTACCTTGGCACTGAAGTTCCTTTTCATCACTCACATGGTTTATTTTCCTCGGCCCTGCGGGCCTCGGCAACTAAATTCTATATTCGTGATAAAAAATTGAACTTCAGTGCTTTGATACATAAATAATATATAACTATTATTTACATTTTATATTTTTTTACTTAATTGAGGTCGTCGTAAATATATAGTGTACATCACGTGCTAAAAAGTGTGAAATATCCAACTTTCATCACTATCAATGCAAATGTTACAAAAAAGCTTCATTAATTGTATTGTTCCATGAGTTTCCGTAATTACTAATACATTTCAGGCCTATTACAACTCTCTCCTTTCAAATTACAAGTTCCGTATTGATCTATACAAATTATTGAATAATACAGCCCTTCGTTGTTTCGCCGAGTGTCCCAATCCTCAACTTCCTTGTAGGAGTTTCCTACGCATTAACATTTGGGCTGGCAGCAGGTACACTTCGCCAGACACATTTCATTATTTAGAGTCGAAGGCAGTCGACGTACATTTACCGGCGTATTGTTCTAAACATGTTCGGGGTTTCTATGAACAATGCCTGATGCCCTACATACCATCGTACACTCGACTATCTTGTATGTTGTAGAGTGAATTAATCGGTTCGCTTACCCGGGGAAACTTCGTCCCGAAATGTAGGAGATATTAGATTTCGGGATATGCTAAACACTTTTTGTAGTATTATTATTTGTTGTTTAGCATCGCTTAAGCAATGTGTGAAATGTTGATTTACCGGGTCTCCGCCAACGGACGGGAAATACTGATAATTCTAAAGCATGTACTACAAAACTATACTATAAAAAAGGTTTAAAGTTTGAGAAACAAACAGAGGAATTATTTCCTTATTCATAAAACATTCGAATTATATGAAATTAGATTATTTTATATTTATTTATTACAGTGTTGTATTATTTTCGTTCCTACACTTTTGTTGTAAATTGAAAAGGTATAAAGATGGATCACAATACCTCCCGCCATAGATATTTTATCAATGCAGAAACACGTACAACCACCTTAAAGAAACGCTCATTCCTTAAGAAAAAGTTTTCAATTATGACACATTTCAAAAAATGACATTTTCCAACCGTTGTATAGTTTGCCTTTTTTTAAAATAAACAATGACAACTGTACTACATGGCAACTGTCAGACAGCCGTTGCTTGGTGATCAACATGAATGGTCAAGAAAAGTGAATTATGGATACTATAATTCACAAAAAAAATTGAAATAATGTAAATATATCTATACAAAAGTAGGAAAATATAATTTTTCTTTAACGTGCTGTAATTCGTAAGCGGCGAGAGTAAGAGAAAAATGTTTCAAACAACACTTGTAGAATAGTATATTCTAAAACAAGTAATGGAATGGCACATATTCCACGCGAGCAAAAAGTTTGTAGTCCGAGCTAAAGGCGAAGGCTACGGTTTGCTAGCGTGGGATAGGCTATTCCGTTACATGTTGTAGACTATACTTTTTATAAAAAGGTTTTGGAAATTATACAAAAATACAAATATAAAACTGTTGAAAACGTCAAACTCAAATAAATCAAATTAAAACAAACAGACATAACCATAGTAACTGAATCAAGATACTTCGTATGTCGTGCTGATTCGTCGAAAATATTCCATACGCCGCGTATGGAATATTAGTGATTCCATAACAATTTTTAGTAGTGGAATGCCCAGTTTCCAAAACAGTGTTATAGAAAATAATATTTGAAACATTATTCTAATAACAAAAATTGTCATTATGTCATAATTTATTGAGATATTTTAAAATAACTTGATAGGGCTTCAAGTAAACTACCACTTCCGGTTATTGGATTATTACCAAAAACTAATCAGCTCTTCCCAAGGGAATAAATAAATAAAATAAAATAAATATATCATCACGCCTTTTACCCATTACAGGTGTGGCACTCTGCTTACGCAGATCTCGGTAAGTGATATATTTTTTCGTATGAAGTGCGGTTACCAGCCGTCAAATCATAGCCCCCAAAGATGTTAGTGGAGGAGGAACCACAGGGGTAAATTTAAATTTGTAACTGTCAGCAGTGGGATTCGAACTGAGGATCTCACGATCCACAATCGGACACGTTACCACAGAGCTATTTACCCCATAAATAGTTATTTAGTAACTTTTTATATACCTTAGCTCCAGAGAGCCACACAGACCGACAGACAGATAGACACACACATAGACATCATCGAGAAATTATTAAAATCGTATTCAAGGGACCCTAAAACGTCCTCAACCACTAAAAACTCACTATAAAATTTTTTACAAGATTCTTATACTGCCCTTACAGATATGTGGCGGGTGATAAAAACCACAGAAACATCAATTATATGTACGGGAGGTAAAAGTATGGAACTCTACGATATCTTCATTTGTTGGCGTTCGTACAAAGAATCATTAATAACTTCTGAATTCATGTAGCAATAATTTTGTTAATAACCACTGAAAATTGCTTCAAGGACACCCCAATTCAAGTTGGTGTTCACCGCCGCAGCAACCAAAACTTTATTCTGTCAGAAACAATTTCTGACGATAAATCACGTCAATATTACCAAGTTTCCAGGGCGTGATATAGTTAGACCTTTATCGGCCAATATCGCTTCATCAAATATTCATAATTCTGAAACCAAGCTTTGAAACTTCAAACCGGGCGTCATCCGCGGACAATCCCCGCACGTCTTACCAAAAATTGACTCGGGGCCCGTGACTCTTCACTCATAGCATCAAATCTTTGTTATTTGGCCTTTGTGTTTCGCGCTTTTAAACACAAAGCCAGGCGGAGTTCCGCGGAGAATGGATCACGTATTGATTTCATCAGAGTGGAACGGTGATGTGTGGTGGAATTAAAAATGCCTGTGTTCGGTTGAAATTTCACTGTGGGAGAATAGTTCATTGTTAGTTCTCTTTATTTTTGTAAGGAATTTGAGTACGTTCGAGTTGCAGATTGGAATGGTTTTTGCCAATTTTTAATTTGATCTAGCAAAAAATTGGGACTGGTTTGGATGCTAGATATGATTAGGTTCGCAATTGGATTTGATAATCAAATTATGACCGATTCTGTTATATCTTCTATAAGCTTTAAACTTTCATTTGTATTTTGCGGATTATATAAATTCATACAATTTACTGCATAAAAAGTAATTTATGTGCTGTAGACAACTGACTACTAAATGTTTCAGGCGCACAATTCAATTTTAAAGATGAAAGCTACACAAAATAATTGCCATGAAAATTACATACCGGGCATAGAAATGAAATATGTAATATATGGAATGAAATGTAATTACCAATTAAAAACCAATAATAATGTGTTGTAAATGTATATTTTCTACGACCACTTAGAAATCTGCTCATTGTATGTTTGTAGTTGCTAGGGATATGGGGTACATTGCAAGCATCGTGCGAAATGAAATTGTTTTGTGGGTATTTCAATAAAGGTCATTCCATTTAAGTACAGGTGCCATTGCTAGAATACTTATTTAGAATTGGCAAATATTGGAATGGTAGATGCGAGACAAATTTATTATTAAAATTAAATTGATTAGGTAATAATATCGTGGTCGTAGAAAAAGTATAGTGTACAACTACCAAGGAATGTGCATTTCATACTCGTATGATTTGCAGCATTCGCCTTTGGCTGATGCTACAAACTTTCATACTCGTAGGAAATGAGTACCATTCCATGCTCGTTGTACAATATACGACCACTTAGAAATCTTCTCATAGAATGTTTGTAGTTGCTAGGGAAATGAGGTACATTACAAGCATCGTGCGAAATGAAATTGTTTTGTGGGTATTTCAATAAAGGTCATTCCATTTAAGTACAGGTGCCATTGCTAGAATACTTATTTAGAATTGGCAAATATTGGAATGGTGGATGCGAGACAAATTTATTATTAAAATTAAATTGATTAGGTAATAATATCGTGGTCGTAGAAAAAGTATAGTGTAAAACTACCAAGGAATGTGCATTTCATACTCGTATGATTTGCAGCATTCGCCTTTGGCTGATGCTACAAACTTTCATACTCGTAGGAAATGAGTACCATTCCATGCTCGTTGTACAATATGCGACCACTTAGAAATCTTCTCATAGAATGTTTGTAGTTGCTAGAGAAATGAGGTACATTACAAGCATCGGGAGAAATGAATTTGTTTTGTGATTATTTCAATTCAGGTCATTTCATTTCAGTACAGGTGTCATTGCTACTTGCTAGGATACTTATTTAGAATTGTCAAATATTGGAATGGTGAAAAATTAAAATATAAATGAATTAGAAAATAATATCGTAGTCTTAGAAAAAGAATAGTGTAATCACGAACGAGAAAGAATAAAATAACAAAATTTCAAAATTATAATTTTGATTAGAGCTACTAAAAATGTTAGATGAATGAAAATTAATATTTACAAATTTTTGTTTCTGCTTCCATCTAAATTATGTGCTTAAAAAATTTCGAAATATAACAACAAACTAATAAATAAATAACTATATATATTTATATTTATAAATTCATGTTGTCAATGTCAATTGTCAGTAGATTCAGAAGCATTGATTATTTGCAGTTTTATTGTTTCAAACATGAGTGCTAATAGTTTAATTAACGTGAACAAATTTATAACACGTAGGATTATTTTGGTTTCATGTTAAATTTATATTTGCAGCGTGACCCACATGTTTTACATATTGCAAATAATATAATTAAAAGCTAAAATGTAATGGCCGTTATATCGACAAATCATTGCAAAACCTGTACTATTGTAATATAAAACATGTATAGATGAAAAAATACATATTTAATATTCTAATAGTTCTATTTTTAAAAGAGAGAAACTTATTTTCAATATTGTGCATTGGGCATTACAGAACACCTTAAATATATCATAATATTGTTATAAATTTATTTGTAGTACGTAAATTTAAGGTGTACCAATTATATATAAAAAATATTCTCATATTTTTAGTTTGCTGTGAACTGTTTGCCTAAACGACGAAAATTGGTGGCAGTTGACATTTCAAGTGACTTATTTATTTATTTCTCTTACAGTGCGATCCGATACTCCATCACATGATCATTGCCAGGCACAATTTTGCGCTGACTTCAAAATGATTTCTAAGGTAGGTTAAATTATTGTCTTACAAAGAATAGATAACGAAGTTGTTTATGTACATCATAGGCAGATAAATATTTATATTTATAGTAATACATAAATATCAAATCGAGATCTGCTCCTAGCAGAGTGCAACGTCTAGCAATCACCGCCATATTGTTTTAAGATACACTAAGTTCTAAATTTGTAGAACCTAGAATTAATACTCTGGCCACTTCGCAGAGTGTTAAAATACGCTATTCGTATTTTACATTTATAAGAAATATATGAAAATTTTTTAATAAAATCTTTTTAGTGGTAGTTATAAGAATGTGTTATCTACTCACGTTGACATTTAATTTGTAATATATTTCATCTTTTTATTATATACTTTGCTTAGAAAAACGTTGAAATTATTATTCGTAACACATAATTTCCAACCATTAACATGACGAAATACATATTTCAACTATTAAAATTTTATATAATTTTTTACAAAAAAAAATTTTTAAACTGTTTATTTTGATAAATTATGAACGTCTGTTTTCGTTTTTTTGTTGGCTGCACAGTGGCAAATCGTGTTACTATCTTCTACTATTACCCATAAAACTTACTTAATTACTGATTTTCAAGCTTTTGTCTAAATATTTTTTTGATTTAAAATAGTACATGTTCCACAATAAAAAAAACTGGGCATCAAAATACCTATAAAACTATAGGCATTAAAAGTTACTGTTTACAGACAGTTAACTATCAAAAATATCAATCGGCAATAATAGTAATTTATTTAACTAGGCACTAAAATACCAGATTTACAGCAGAGGCTGCCGAAGCTAGAAATCTGTGTTTGGTGCCAGTTGAACAGATATTTTTTTACCATTTTGGAATTAATATTAATTTAGTGATTATTTTATATACATATTTTGAAGGTTATCGCTGTCAAATTACCTTGCCATGCGTTTATTGAACGGTTGTCATGCATTTGTTGACGATTACTATGGGTTTGATGACAGGTTGAGATGCAAAATATTTTTACAGCCCAGGCAGCAATAATGGTATTTTACAGACTGTAAGCAGTTCGTAAAGTGTCATCATTAATGTTAATCGGCAAAAAATAAATAAATTAGAAAATCCAACAATTCAAACTGCAAACAGTACTTTTAGAAGCAATATATGATAGCTATTAGATATGCAGTACCTATATATAGTACAAGTATAGATAGTAACGATTCAGTATGACGTCCAACGTCAGCAGGTCACAGGGGTCAGTTACACGGGGTGGAGCAGACGCAACCACAGAACTCTCGGCGTGGAGGAGGGGGCGACACATGCTACTGCATGCTAAGTGCTGGTTTCACATGCATTTTTAACACGTTTATGTGGATACACACACAGCTACATTCACACGAGACCTAAATACACATCTGGTATATGAGAGCCACGTACGCTAACCTACCGTATTAAAAAATTTAACGCCAGACACTGCAGAAGTTTTTTAAATTAGTGTTTAGAAATTTGCACATTTTTGTAGGGGCTTTTTAATTAAATGGCAAGGTAAAGATAACAAAGAGGAATTATTTTGTTGATGTAGACGTTATACTCAAAAATAAAGTTTTTTATTGCTATGTTTTGATCGTTTTTCTGCTTTGATATTGAAAGGGAAAGTTTTATTGGTACATAAAATTTACAGAAAATAGCTCATTCGCACCATAATAATTTCTTAAGGGTCGAAGTTTGTCCACTTATTTTACACATTTTTAAATACCTCAATTTTTAGATGCACTGGTGTGTAAAAAATCGGAACAGTACTTATTATTTTTTAAATTTCAATAACATTTTTTTTTGTACTTCATATACGTATAATACCATTAGTGTTACAACTTATGTCGACAATTTTTGTTGCTGTATCACGAATGGGTGTTACGCACTCGTGATATTTTCAAGCGTAATCACTGATTTCTATATAACACTAGATTGGGTATAAGCCGCTACGGTACGTTCCCAACTGAACGCCGTCATGATGGTCAAAATTCAGGTTTTGTCATACTTCTATATTTAAAAATCTATCTCTCTTGTCTATGGGTATGATCATACTTCTTGGTATGACCTACAGAGAGGTGGTGGCGAGCGCAGTGTAGAGAGAGTGAAGGCATAGCTTCAGATTCCGCACTTTACTTTACAAAAGTGTCACAAAACCTCAATTTCACCGTTTCAATTGAGAACACTCTCATATGGCAGAATATAGCGTATGCCCAATCTAGTGTTATATAGAAATCAGTGAGCGTAAACAATGTCATGCTGCAATCATAAAAATAGAGAGATTTTATTTTTGTAACAATATGGTTAATTCTTAATTCCTTTTCTTATTTTGCTACTAGAACAACACCTAATGATAAACTTATTAAAATATGTTATCTTATCTTTCAAAATCTTCTTCGAATTTATTTTGACAGGGTTTTCTAAGGTTTAATTTATTGTCATGCATGTTAGTAATTTAAAGAATCTAAATGATTTAAAACTTATATTTTGAATTATGTTTTTGCATACATCATAATGTGCTGACACATTAATGTGTCTGAATTAGAACTGTACATATGGTATAGTTATATGTAGTTCGTTTGTACTATAAACCGGCCAGGTGTAGAATTGAAATGTGAATAGGTGTTTCAATACTATTTTGTATATTACTGTATCTTTTAACCTATTCATTTTACAGCAAAAGTATAAAAATTGCTCAGAATTTTAAAATGCACGCAAAAAAGGTTCATTCTACAGAAAATAATACAACACTGTAATACGTAAATCTAAAGCTCTTTTATGACATGTCAAACATTTAAAATTTTTGTTTAATTTTCATTGCAGTGTTACAAATTTTGTAATAAATATTAATTTTAATTTGATTGATTTACCATGAAATACTAATATTTAGGTAACCAAATGAGCCTTATTGCATGCAGTTTTATATTCTGAACAACTTTTGTATTTACACTTTTGCTAGAAAGTGAATAGGTATTAATTTTTTCTACTACCACTTAGAAATCTGCTCATAGTATATTATGAGGTACATTGCAAGCATCGTGCGAGATGAATTTGTTTTGGGAGTATTTCAATACAGGTCATTCCATTTTGCTTTAAAGTGAATAGGTAAAAAAATACGGTAACAGTAATATAAAAAATAGTATTTCATTCTTCATCATTAATTTAAATTGTAAAAATCAAATTTTAAAAATATGCATTTCAAATTTAATTGTGTATAAACATTTTACTTATAAATCAAGCATCATTCAATTACGTCCAATGTAATTATCAATACTTAATTGACAAAAACGCAATTTATTACTCACAGTATTAAATTATTGATATTTATAGCTAAATTAATTATGCCGAATTGAAGGCCAGCATTTTGATAATTTATTTTATAAGTGAAAATAATTATAATTAAATAATGTTCATAATAATCATTTATATTTTAATCATTAAATGACGTACAGTTTAATTTTAATTAGTGAAACATGTAGGTACACTATTTTATATAGAATTTAAAATCATTTCGTAAAAACAACAATTTACCCGAGGCAACAAAACCTATAAGTTAATTAATGATGAAAATTTTCGAAATTTAATTTTATTTAAAATCTTAAATAAATGTATCATCAGGCCATTCTCATCATTTACGTTAGTGGCAGGGGGATTCGAACTCGGTATCTTACGATTCACGTTACTGCGGAACTCTTTACCCTATAACTTTAGCATTGATTTTTCCTGTACCAAATAAAATCAAAGAATAATCGAAAACCTAAAACACAAATATCCCCAAAACCTTTGTAAAACCCCCAAGTTCAAGTACAGCATATTTTTATCAAAACGTACCGACATTGAATTCGCGAACACGCGCTTATACTACAAACATTTTCCCTTACTCGGCTGACGTAGATACAGATGAACAAACACTGAACTTACGAACAATGGCCATTGTCCAGCGTCGGTTGAATAGTGTTTTATACTGACTTGAAGCCCTGCAGCCGCCCCACTGGCTGTGAAACCCGCTAAGGGCCAATCTACTTTGCATCGGCACACATTTTGTCATTAAAAGTTTGTAAAATTACATATCGCGTAACTTTTTCAAATCGTCGACGTGTAGACCGCTCTGGAAGTTATTACAAAGAAGAATTGTAATCTTTGTAATTATTT
This sequence comes from Poecilus cupreus, assembly GCA_963942605.1. NCBI lineage: Eukaryota > Metazoa > Arthropoda > Insecta > Coleoptera > Carabidae > Poecilus > Poecilus cupreus. The sequence continues at coordinate 3,020,148 of OZ012731.1, forward strand.
ACCGGCGGTGTTATTTATTCAACAGGTTTTCGTAATAACTTCTTGAAAGAACGCGATTATCTTATGAATTATTTAGATTGTAATTTCTGATTTGGGGAACTTCTACGCAGTTTGTACAGAGGGCGACAGCACGACAGCTGGCGGAAGTGGACGCAGCTTGGATATTATAGCTAATGCAAAATAAAATTGGAAAAGTTAATTCACTTAATACATGTTCGAGTATAATTTTTTTACCCTTGAAGTACTGTATTTCTAATTCTAATAATTATATAGCAGACTAATATCTAGACAAATGAATGCACCCTTAAAATCAAATACGACGCGACGAAAATGTCAAATGGCCGACTCACTTATTTTTCTGACTTAATGTTAATTGTAATGAAATATGGACACATACATAGTAGTAGTAGATGTTTATTTTAAAATTTCAAGTTAATTTTTGTAGGGGCGTCTGATTAAAAAATGTAAGGCTGTTATGGATTTATTCCTGGACTTGTCTTCAAAATGTATGATTATAAAAAGCAAAATACTCTTTTAATAATTTGTGGCTTTTATGCTACTGATATTATTAAGAATAACAGTGTTACATCTACTGGGAGTTTCTTTTATTAGTAGGGTATGTGCTATAAGTATTACCATAGTTACATACAGTTAAAGTAATTGACAGCACTGTATTGACGCTTTTTTCTGTAAATATATAAAAGTAAAAGTAACTATAGGGATTATTTTTTGTTTCTTAAAACCAATGAAAAGCATATTGCATATCACGTGTCTGTGTTTTAACCAATCCTGTCATTATTATACTGAGAATAAAGCTCTTGTGATTATTCCCGAGAATAATCTTTGTAGCTTTTTTGCTTTTGTTGTCAGATATTAGATAGTTATCATCAACACAAGTAAAAAATGACTAAAAAATATAGATTTAGTGGCGTGCATGATGAAAAAACAAAAAAATAATCTAATTCTATTTAACTCGAGAGTTTGATAAATTAGAAAATATTTTCCAGTGCCTTTCTCAAACTTGTTGCCATTTGGCAATAAGTTTTCAAAAGATCTGTCAAATTATTTTCGATTTATTCGCACTCTCTTGTTACTGATAATTTACGTGGATTATTAATAATACACAATGAATAAATGAAAAAAAAAACATTTCAAGTTTCAACAAATAAGACATTTATTTTAATTACTTTAGTACCTAATGAATTATACTAAATTGGTAGGAATTATTATTTTTATTATTAATCAATATCCCTGTATTTACTTATAAAAAAAACGCTTTAATACATTATTGTCATAAATCATTTTAGATTTAACTATGGCAAAGAAATGAAACCTCTCTATACCGGGTGTCTGTCTTAAAGGTGTACATAGGAGATTAACATGGGAAATCAGTTTTTTGCGTGCTGTTGCTCGGTGTTCTATCGGACAACAATCATTGTGGTACCAATCGAAAGATATCATTTTTCTGAATCAAACGATGTAAAATACACTACTATTTAGTGGTAATTTGGTTCCGTAAATTAATTTTTAAATTTTGAGAATTCTCCGGTTTATTCAATTTTTATCGTAAATAAATATAGTCATCCATGACTGTTTTGTTTTGATTTCTGTCAAGCTATTTATTTGACGTTTCTGACTTTTGGACTTGTTTAAGACAATTTGTAAAAATATGGCTAGTTATACTACTGAAGAGCGTATTTTTATAGTAAAAATATTTTTTGGAGGAAACAGTTAGCTCAGAGTGCGAGATCTATTTTCTATTAAGTTTATGAATCAACCGAATCCAAGTGCAACCACAAATGCCAATATCCATGAAAAATACAAGTGAGCTTAGTAATTGCAATTTAGCAAGAGCAGAAGAACGTGCTTTATTGTAAGAAAGGGTTTTAGGAATGATAAATGTAGATCCTTCGTATAGCACTAGATTTTTTGGAAATGAATTGGGTGTACATTGTTCATATTTTTTTAAAAAAAGTTCTTTTTATTCCTACACAATGCACTGCAATCAAGAACTTTTTTCCATTTGACGAAGAAAGTGGAAGAATATTTTGTGAAGATATAAAAAACAGAGCTAATAAAAATGAAATTTTTTGTCATCGATTTAAAAAAAAAAAACTCTTAATAAATTAATATTATTTAAAGAAAACTGGTTTTTAGACTTTAATTTATTTAATAAAATCTTTACGCAAAAATTATAAAAGTACGCTTGTCATTACTGAATATAACCATATTTTACAAATTGACAGAAACGTCAAATAAATAGCTTGACAGAAATCAAAACAAAACAGTCATAGGTAACTACATTTATTTTCGATAAAAACTGAATAAATCGGAGGATTTTCAAAATATAAAATTAAATTTACGGAACCAAATTACTACTAAAGTGTAATGTATTTTACATCATTTGATTCAGAAAAATTATATCTTTCGATTGGTACTACAATCATTGTTGTCGAATAGAACACCGAGCAACAGCACGTAAAAAACTGATTTCCCATGTTAATCTCCTATGTACACCTTTAAGACAGACACCCGGTATATACCTACTGATAAAAAAAACTTTGGGTATAATTATTGTAATAATTGATCTACGAGAAGAGAACATTTTGTCTTGAGAAAATAAACTTCAATCCAAACATCTTCCGACTCAAAGAATGAACCTTAGAATCACAGCAATTAGCATTAATAAAGTTATTAGTTAGTTTGTTTCGGTAATTGAACGAGAATGGTCAGCACATTTATATTTAAAATAAAATAACAAAATATGTCATCATGTCATTTTCCATTTTAGGTATGCACTCTGCTTACTAGATCTTATTAAGTGATATATTAAAACTCAAGATCTAAAGATCCACAGTCCGATGCTTTATCATTTAAGTTAGAAACTCTAACCAACACGAATCACAAATGAAAAGTTAAATAATAATAAATTAATTAATATTTAAATATAGATGACAGTCGGTTTAAGAATGAACCTCTCGGTGTCTACTAATACACTATTTATTAAGGTACTAGAATATATGAGTATTCTCATCCGCCATTTTGGTTCCACAAATAAAACAAGTTATTAAAATCCAGTTATTTTGAAATGAAGAAAAAAAAAAGGAATTTGTATCTGTCAAATATTGAAGTTAATATAGATTAATTATTGATATATCATTCCTTCAATTATTGTATTATATCTTACAAGTAAATGTAAAAATAGTTTCTAATAATATATTACCGTAGAGAGCTTTACTTTTTATTTCAAAATTATTACATTGTTGCAAGTCGGCCATCTTAAATGAACAGCAGCGCCACTATGGGGTTTTTGTCGCAAATAATTAAAATTTACAAAAATCTCTAAGTGCAACAATATACATAAATTTACACAGCAGTTAAATAATTAAAAAAAACAAGTGCTCGTACATGTTCAACTCATAACAGTTTTCATTTTTAAATAGGAACCAAAATAACCACAAAAAAGCTGTAAACACTAATACCAAGTCTCAAGCAAAATGATGATGCGAAATATGCCCCATTTTTGTTGAAGGTTTTTAGGCTAATGAGTGCATTAAGAATTTTTTGCTACATGCGTAAAACGTCGAGAATGCGGCCACATTGCGTTTTTGAAGTGAAATAAATTTAACAAGTTCCAGCTCAGTTCGCAGGATGACAAACATGACAGGACTAAATCCCCCGGCATCCCAGAATTACGTCATGAACGGACTTTTGACAGCTACTCAGACGAGCTCGAGCTATCTGCTAATATTTGCCAGTCCTAAGCAATTAAAATTAACATAGTGTAAACACTGGACTACAATTACGCATGCGCGTTGTTTTTTGCCTAGTAAATTGTACCGGCGACATTTTTAATTACCGTAATGGGGATAGAGATAGTTGATTTCGATTTTTGTGATGGAAAACAGGTACATATTTTGTTTTGCTGACATGGTGCTTAATTTGAAACTCCGTCATGAGGGATAATTAATATTTTGTTTTTGATGTTGCCAGTTTTTGTAATTACCAATTAGAAAGAAAACAATTATGATTTTATAATTAAATTCGTTATAAATCGCTCATTTTTAAATATAATTATGTTCGTACATTTTTTAAAGCCTTTGAAAGAGAAATTATAATTTTACTCTGACAAATACCTGCTGTTTACTTTTCCTTTTTCCTGAATTTTAACCGTATATATTTAAATTATATCAAACTTTAAGGGTAGATATCACTGAAATATAGTAATACTGGAACGCTAAATAATAAGCTTTATGAAAGTGAAAAAAGAGCCTGAAACAGATAGATGTTGTAAGGCTACCCTTCTTTATCTAGCACTTGGTAAAAGTTGCTAAGTAAAAACATGTTGCACAGTTTATTTTAAAAGTTGTAAATAATATTTAGTTACTTGAACTCATTTATATTAATATATTATTTTTTCACGACCGGGAGAGAAACAAGATTTCTGTGATACCAAAATAAAAACAGAAACTGTCAATTTAATATCTACGGGAGATTTGTGCACTTTCTCTCCCATCGTGAGTGAAACGCAGAGCTGGGCATAAGTACACAAAAAAAGTACTTAAGTACAAAGTACAATTAAATTTTTTGTTTTGTACTTAAGTATAAGTATAATTAAAATTTTGAAAAATGTATTTAAGTATAAATACAAATATTTTTGTACTTATTCAATTTTTAAGTATAAATACTTTTAAAAAATATTGAAATAAATTACATTTAAGGAAAGGCAAGCTTGTAGGTAGGTATTGATAATGAAGTACTGTACTGTAAAATAAATAAAATAAAATTACAACAATAATAAACAAAGACAAACCTTATGTTTACCTAGTTATATACATAATACATTATAATTTATTAAGAATATTTATTTGAACACAAGGAAAAAACCAACATATTTTAAATAAAATATAATATGAATAATAATAATAACGAATAGAGAAATAAAGAAAATAAAACTATACTGTTTCTCCAATTTTATTAGCTTTCAGAACTAATTTTTCAAAATTATTATCACTTTCACTTTTTGGGTCCTGATGACGGGAGGCAAGTATTATATTTATAAAGAAATTGTTTTAAAATGGGATAAGTTTTTATAATTTTTAATGTGGAAATGTTGGTCTGGCAACTGTATAAAATCAACAAAAAAATTGAACAGTGCTCTCAATTTGGAAAGTTGACAATCGCAAATTTTCATAAATCAAAACAACAAAAAACTAAATTACATTGCAACATCTGTCACGCAATGCAATATGTTCAAATATTGCACGAAAAAGCAAAACCAACAAATAAACTATTACAGTAATTTAAGCATTTCCAACAAAAGCTGAAGGTGAGGTGTGACAAGTCCAGGTCCGCCATTTCTTCAGCATTCAGCTGCATCGCCAGTCACGAACAAAGAAGTTCAAGCATCACATGCGTAGGCGTTCGCTCGCTTTTCGCATTCAACTTCTTCCAAACACGCGAAAAGTTACCTCCACCTACGACATAAAACATTGCTACCGGCAGGTATTGATCAGTGGCGGAGGTTCTGTTTCAGTGTGGGGACCACTGGGGGCACACGTGTGCGAAACATTCATTCGTGGAACAAAAACAAAACGTTTGTTTCATTGCGTTTTGTACATTTTATATTTACACAACTTGTAAATCTATATAAATATAACTGTTTAATAATTACGTTTGATACTAGTTTCACACAGAGAATAAATGTTTAAATTATATTTTTAAACATAATTTAGTGGGAAACAGGTATGACATCATTATTTTAACCGTTTTTGATCCCTGATTCCATATTTCAAACAAATTTAATTATTGTTTTGTGTCCAGTAAATTTCCACTAAAATCTAATCAATTCATTATAAAGTATCATTACTCTTACTCCATCTTCTTTCGTTTATTAGTTCTTTCACGGAGATACAGATATTATTGAGAAAAACTTATTCATTTCCGTGTAAATCTACAAAGAAAAAACGTATCAAGGAATTTACCAAACTATTTGGAAAGCTGAGGGTATATGATGCATTTACTGACAATTTAACAACATTTAAAAAACTAAACACGGTTATTAGAAGTGTTTACAAAAAAGGTTGATTGTCACTTATATCCTAAGTTTACCAAGTAGTTCGATAAATTTTACGGTGCCTTTTTCTTTTTCTTTCGTATAGTTATCGCTTTTCTCATGATTCCGTGCCATAATGCCCATTTAGTTACCTAATCGTTATTATTTGACGATATAACAATCTAATTAAAATCAGTAATTGTAACACGGCCATGGAAAATTAGACAAAACAAATTTATTTAACATTTCAAAAGCAGGTTAAAATTTGTTTATTTATTTAACAGAAAGAAATGGAAAGGTTATGAACTCTAAAATTCGCCATTATCTTCTACGAAAATTCAACAAAAAATAACACAACGCTGTAATAAATATATCTAAATTTGTTTTCTGAAATGTCAAATATTTTTCGTTGTTGTTTAATTTTCCATGGCCATGTTAATTTATCCTAATAAATATTGGTTTTAATTTGATTGATATATCGTGAAATACTAATATTTAGGTAAGCAAATGGGCCTTATTACATACATTTTTAAATTTTGAACAACTTTTGTATTTACACTTTTGCTATAAAGTGAATAGGTATATATTTTTTCTACGACTACTTAGAAATCTGCTCATAGTATATTTGTAGTTGCTAGGGATATCAGGTACATTGCAAGCATCGTGCGAAATGAATTTGTTTTGTGAGTATTTCAATACAGGTCATTTCATTTAAGTACAGGTGCCATTGCTAGGATACTTATTTAGAATTGTCAAATATTGGAATGGTGAAATAGTAAAATATAAATTAATTAGAAAATAGGATAAACGCGATCACTCACTCAATTCTTCACCGATGAGGACGAAATTTTCAGCTCTGAAAAGGAAATTGACAGGGCTTTGTGACAATCGAGTCGAACAACCCCCTTAAGAAAGGATTTTTTGGAGCTGCAAGCCTTCAAACTTTGAGATTTTTCATTGCTCAGACATGACTTCACATAAAGCGATTTTTCAGGGGGTCGGGGGAGCGAATCTCTTCGGGATTTTTGGAGAACGTAGAGGAGGAACGTATCTCCAGAGGGAATTTTCAGATTTTGGTTAACATGTCCCTGAAAGAAATGCCCCACATTTTCTTGGTACGGCCAAGTGGCTCGATTTTTTTTTTTTTGAGCAGTGTATAAGCACAGGAAATATGAAATGCCTAAATGAACAGAGATGCAAATAAATTTTTTCTACGAACACTTAGAAATCTGCTCATTGTATGTTTGTTGTTGCTAGGGATATGAGGTACATTGCAAGCATCGTGCGAAATGAATTTGTTTTGTCAAATATTTGAATGGTGAAAGCGGGAAAAATTTATTATTAAAATTAAATTAATTTGGAAATAATATCGTGGTCGTAGAAAAAGTATAGTATACAACTCGCATGGAATGTCCATTTCGTACTCGTATGATTTGCAGCATCCGCATTCGGCTCATGCTACAAACTTTCACACTCGTAGGAAATGAGTACCATTCCATGCTCGTTGTACAATATATTATTTCCCTTCCAGGCGTTGACAGATGTAAATCCAAAATCCAGGTCTTCTCATGCAGCTCTCCTACGAATATCATTTTGAATTATTATTTTGCTGTACCGCTACATTTGTAAATAGTAACAAAAAATAATAGATCTCCAACTTTCATTCGACATATTTGCCAAAAATTAGCAATTGTATTGAATAATTAAGAGTAGTTAGGTCGCATGCACTATGTTTGAACCCTGCGTCAACGCTCGCGTGTCAATCGTAAGCCAAGTGCGTGAAACTCGCGTGACGCTGATGATTGACGGCCAAGGATTTCGCACCACCCTTTTTTAATCGATGTAGCGACAAAAACCATTCGTGCCCTCGCGCCCTATATTCAGTCGCTCTCCCGATCAGATTATATGTTCAAAACGCATGAATTTGTTACCTGCTGTAAGTGTTTACATCCAGTTTCTCTTTGACACAGCATCCAAACATTTTGTCACAGATACACGAAAACGAAAGGAATACAAGCTTTATTTCAAATGGTTCGGTAATGAGATTGTAAATTAAATTGAATTCAATGAGTTTGTGATTAAATAAATGGAAAACTGGAATTTATCGAGGCGGAGGAGTCGAAAAACACGACGCTAGACGAAATAAATCATTTTAGAAACACCAGAGTGAAATCAGGGCCTTGGAGCAAAATATTTGCATGCGCAGATACTAAACGATGATAAATTTCATAGTTTAACTGACTTTATAATCGTTTTATTTCGCTGGGTCACGAAGACTAAAATACTGACTATTAATATATCGTTTGCATATACCTACACAAACATAAAGTCCCTGAAAGATGTGACTGCTAACTTAAAGATGTATTCTATAATATACAATATAATAATTGCATCTAATTAACAAAATACAATTGTTTAAACAACTAAATATTTGCATGAAACATATCTTTGACCAAAAACAAAAAAAATACTTGCTAAAAATCTTTCAGAACTCATAGTAAAATTTAAGTTTTGGAAGTGTAAAATTTTTATTAAACTTCAACATAAACAAATAATTAGAAACATTAACTAATTAACAACAAATTATGATTAATAAAACAGAGGAAGCCATATCTCGTTCAACTCGTAACCTTCATTCTGTGTCACTATTAGATTTCTATAGCTTCTCTTATAAATCTGTTATTCTCACATTTTGATCCTGCAATTTATTCTTCTATATTCAATGACAACACTAGTTCTCTGGTTGGTTAAAACAAATGACCAGTTTGTAATCTGTAATTCTTATTGTTATTGTTCTGTTAGTCTATCCAATGTAACTGTATCATCAATTAGCAACGTCCGAAGATTTGACTGGTGGAAGTACCACATGGATTTTAGGATAATTACTTTAAACAATACTAGAATATGGTTCCATTTTGAGAAAACCATTCGTACAATTTCCAAAACTATTATTATAGTATACCTACTGTCCAGAAAAGTGAACCCAATTGATTAGACAGGAACAAAAACAAGTACGCATAATTTAAATAAAGCACACAAACAACTAAGATACAAAGTGTACAATAAATAAATATTAAAATACAAATGCAATACAAAATATTTAAAATTACTTAATATTTTTATTGAGAAACTTTCTGTAATATAGTATTCCCAACTAAGTATAAATAAATAAACCAGTCATCAAGACACGGCCTCATGGATATTAGTGAAAAAAATCTGGTGTGGGCAGCACACTACTTTCTTATACAAATAAAACCAACTGAACACGTACGACTAGTTCCTTGCGTACGACTTTATTTTGACAATTACTTGATATATAGATGCTAAACCTGTTTAATTTTTTGTTCTCGTTGTAACTATGAATTTATTTTAAAATAGAAATTAATTAATATTTAGTCTTCAAAACTTTCTATCTAATAATACAAATATTACTTTTATAATATTTCACACGACACATACTTTTGACACTTCACCATTATTTGACACGTATGACACATAGATATTATAAATTTTTAGTTTAGAAATATATTCTTAAACATATAATTTAGTTTTTCTCAAAATTAGAAGCATGTACAAGAAAAGTGTAAACAACATTTTATATTCCAAATAGTTTTGATAACATCTTTCAATAGAAATTTTTTCTCATAGCTCATTCTATTTTTGAAATAAATGGAATTTATTGTTTTGTGTGTCCAGTAAACATCCTCTTCCGGTTTTTCAATTTCATTCAAAATCAACTCAGCTCTTCTTTTTTCATGAAACTTATAAATTCCAAGTTTCGTTTACATAATCTTGTCTCCTTCATGAGATATTGCGCACACGGACATCCATCCTCACACACAGACATAATTGAGAAATTGGTCTTAACGTATTCAGTGGACCTCAAAATATGTATTTCCGCAAAATCTTGTCAAATTTTTTTTTGTGATTCCAATACTTACTTATACTTTGTATAAGAAAGTAAAAATCACAAGTTTTGTGATTATAAGCAAATGTCATAATTACAAATAAGAAACCAAACACAATTATTTACTAAGCAATTAAAAGTATTTGGTAAGTTTTTAAATCTGCATCTTACATCCTCAGTTTACTAAATAGTTCCGTAAATTCTACAGATTTTTTTTTGTGTAACGGTTTTATGAAACTATGCCCTACAAGAAAGTGTTATCCTATAATAGGGATATTTTGTTTCAAAGAATTTGTCTCCAACCACCTTAACAAATATCATTATGAACCCTTAGATGTCGAGATTAACCGGTTATCCTTACCACACAAAATTACCATCATTATTTACCTGTAGTCAGCGTCTATGATCTAGAAACCGTTTGCTTTGGTCCTCCATGATCAGTGATCAGATCTCTATCCAAACACTTCTGCAAATCCTCTCAGCCTGCCGATCGCTGCGTAAATAAATTCAATTACTCTAATCTTCCTCGGGACTGACAAACACAAATTTGACTACTTTAACTGGGAATCCTTTCCCTGCTCAATCAAGGACTACGAGTGTATGAATGCTTATGCATATGTACCAAGTTGTGCATTGGTTTCGGTTTCATATGCAAAGTAATACGTATGTAAATTTCTGGAGAAAGTAGGTCAAGATTATGTATATCTAATGTCCATAGATGCGCATGAATCTCGGCCCTAATGTCATTTAGATGAAGCGATGGGTGAAAATCAAGATTGGAGTAAGACGTTGATGCTCTAACACTCCAAACGCTGAAATAATATAACTTTGTAATTATTCTATTGTGTCCAAGGCGCGCTAGGGATTCCTGAGATTTGATATTCCCGGAGTTTCTTTTGTTTGATATTGATTTTGTTCGTCTATGGATAGTAATTTCTCTTTGGATTTGTTTAAAACTTCATGCTTGTTCCCATTGACTCATTACTGATGAAAATTGAATAATGCACGTCCTGTGAAGATTGTTTCTCTTTTGCTCTTGGGGTGTTTTTTTATTATTATTTTTGTTATTGATTTTATTCTTTATTCCTATGCTATTATAATATTGTTTTAAATACTGTTGCTTATTTTCCTTCGAATCACAATTTCTTTCTAAACAGATTTTACTTTTATATGCACATTTAACATACAAACAAAACGAAAATTTGGTTGTCAAACTACAACCAGAATTGTATCAGGTAAACATTTGATTTTTTCTTCATTAGTAAACATCTTCAAATTTTGATGCGAAGTTCATCTACGACTAATTAAGGGATGAAAATTTCAAACTAGACAATTGTAGCTCAAATTGTTTAAGAATAAACAACAATAGAAAATTGTCTGAAATGCAGCAATAGGTACTGTTCAAATTTTCCAATGAATTTTACAAGTTTTACAATATTTTTTAACGTTTTGTAATATTGTATGTAATTCTTCGCCTTATTTTCTAGAATACCTTCTCTGTTCGAGTAAGTGTCTTATAATAGCTCGGACAGTTAGTTTTTATAGTCTATTTTATTTCTAAATGTTTTTAATTGTCTTGTAACATTTTCTGTGAGTGTTAATATTTCAAAGAATGCTGTCAAAATCAGAAATAATTTTATTATGAATAAATATTCATTGTCAAGGTCTTGCATATTATACTAGTATCCATAATAGTACATTTAAACCCATTAATACCCAGTGTATGATAGATCATACGTAAGGATGTCCAACTTTAAGATTATGTTTCTGCCAAACTGGATAAATTATGCCAGGTTATTTATTTAATATTGCTCTGTATATTTAAATGTAAAATATTTTATACATAATTATACTGACAAATTATAAACATACGAAATATAAAATCAATACTTAAAGAATAATAGTTCTGGGAATTAATGGGTTAACGCCAGAAGATTAAATGTTAAAATAATAAGCAGGGTTGCAGCCAACATGATTACATCTCTTTGATGAATAATTTTTATATTTGACTACTGTGTCTATGCCCTGATGATGCCACAAATGGTGGCGAAACGTCGGTAATTTTGACACAAATATAATTTTAAATGTTGACTGCAACCCTGCTTATTATTTTATCCTTTTACTAATACATACAATCGCTTAATTATATTTTTCAATTAAATGTTACATCTTAGTATAAACGAAATACATGGACAAAATAAATATCAAATAAACATTTTATATTTTTTTGAAGATGAAGAGTTTGTTTTCATGAGCCTAGCCTCATGTGCAATAAAGTTCCATCAGTCATAAATCAGTGAGATATTAAGGATAAAGTATGAAAATATTTTTCGATAGGACCAATGGAAAAGTTATTAGCTGCTATTGATTTCAATTTAGGCTGTGATTATTCATGGAAAATAACAGTTTTTTTTTTGTGGACACTAATTAATATAAAATAGTTCATAAAAACTTTACTAAATGCTACAATTAACTCAAAAACAAACACAAAACACATTAAAAACTTCGAAAACAGAACACTCGAATAAAATAGCGAGTAGCCCCTTTAATACTGCCGTGATTTATTTATATGCAGATCAATAGCAATCGCTCAATTTTTCTGTAGAATTTTATAAAACTTTATTATCCTGATTATTTCACTCCCTATTGAAAGTTAATATTTGAAAGAATGCTGTCATAATCAGAAATAATTTTATTATGAATAAATATTTATTGACAAATAGGTATTTAATATGCGTTCGTACTGAACCCGAAAGAAACCGATTTCTATATTCTGTAATATCGAGAGAAAATCGGGGTGTATGTAATTGATACGGAAATATAGGATTTTGAATTAATCGTATCCAGTTTAGAAAATCCGGATAAAGGCTATTCTTTTAACCTGCCGACGAAGTCTGTAACAATCCTGGAAAATTTTGTTATTTTTTATTTGGATTTCTCTCAACTACCTCATTTCTATAGCAGTTATACTTCGTTCATGCTCCTTCATCCACACCCAACATTCAGAATCATACATCAATGTACTAACACATCATTATACACACTCAATCAAGCATCTCTAGATACATTCACATTTCGAGCAAATCTGCCTAGAAGCACCCAATATCTTGCTCCCTACAGACACTTGTATTTCCTTTCTAAGTACTGAATTTAAAAGTACTCGGAATAAGGTTTGACACTGCCACTCTCATTTCTCGCTCCACATCGATTTTTGAGCGATATTTGATTTTTATTACAGCTAGAGCAGAAAATCTGGCTTTACTTATTTCCAAATTTTCCATATTTAATGTACAAAACACTATTTTGTGTATGTTAAAATACGAGATAAAACAGTAATAATTGACATTCATGTTTACCAACATTGATTTTTAAAAATTTAGGTAAGTATCTTTTTATTTATATAGCTTTATTTGCTTTAATCTGTTTTAAGGTTTAACTAAACTTATACTTAAGTGGTCCTAAGAATAGTAATTTATTACAATATTGTACAGATTGTACTTGTCTTGCTTACAATAATGTATTCATATTGATTACAACAATGTATTCTTATTGATTTCATTAATGTACTTATATTGAGTGATGATGACGACATTTCGATGTTTTTGGTTTTTTTAAATTTAGTACAACATGTAAACCTTAACCATAAAATAATCTAAACTCCATTTTCCATACTGCTGTTGAACTATGTAGAGTATGATTAAAATTTAAGCAACGGAAATAGGTAGTAACCATCCTAAAATTATAATTTCTGACTTACCTAAAAGTTAATAAATTGCTTCAAATTCATTAACTGTGCGATATTGTTTTCAATATAATAGTTGTATCAACAATGGAAGAATAAATCTTTTAAACAATAAAGCACAAAGAACCTTACTCAGACTATTGCATAATGTCACAATTTCAAAGGTAGATACATGTTATTGATCAGCATTTATTTGTTGAACTTCCATAAAAATATCACATTCGAACACCATGAGCAATATTTATACAAAACTACACTTCAAAATTCATTTCTAGATTTTGGCTGTTTGTGAAGACATTCCATCGTTCTCTGGCGCGATTGACAACTTTTTATCAGTCAATAGATTACTCGCTAGAAAAGTTTTTGCTTGGTTCTAATGGAATCTGCGTTCAGAGTTCAGACTGCTCGTCGGATTGCTTGCTACAAAGCAATTTCCGATGACCTCTGCTACTAAAGTACCTACTTTCTTCACGAATACAAAAAAAAACTCATTTAAAAACTCAAATGCGTATAATGCTCGCGAACAACTTCAGTTAATTTCCATACGAAATTAATTTTCATAAAAAATGTATTTCATAAATACCAGTTTGAATAGCGCTTTCGCTTTCAAAATGATTTTATTATAATTAAAATTTGTGGTTTGTGTATTTCATTTTAAACGCGGTTTCAGGGATATTACATTGTTTGACGGCTAGTAAACAAACCAAACACCCTGGTACCCATCAGGAATATATAAAATGCTGTAGTGTTTGTTTATTTATCTAATTTGGAAATGAAAGTTAAGTAGGATGTTTTTTTTACAATGAAGATAAATACACCAATACCAAAAGATTATTCTTCTTTTCTTTGTTGGCACAACTGGGAATCGCGAATTTGTAAATCTGGTCAAACGTAGAATATATTTTCCGCCATTCGCCATTTGCAATTCAATTGCCCGGGGTTCTGAATTGAACATTGAACAGTATGACCTCCGGTGTCAACAAATTTTTCAAATGTGAAAGTAAACAGTTCTTTTTAAATTCATTCCCTTGGATAAAACGGAGAACTGAACTACAAAAGCAAAAAATATAAAAATGTTGATGTTCGTTGTTTTAGAATGATACTTGATCGCATAAATAAATAAATGTGTTTTTCTAGTAAATATCATCAAATATTTACTGATTGAAGATTGAATTTAATTTATTTTATTTTATACTGGTTACTTATGTTACATTTTTCGGACTATTTATCGTACGAAAAGTGAAACTTTAAAGTCCTAGGACTTTAAAGTAAAATTTGACTTTGAATTGATTTATTATTTATAAACATATACTTGTTCCTATAGAAATTGTTATTAAGCTTATTTATATGAACTCATATTTCTATGAATTTTTGATAATTTCTGTTAATAAATTCTATAATTTAACAACTTTAGTAACCAGTATGAAATAAAATTATGTATGTACCGCGAACGAAAAGTGACTTTAAGGTCCTCGCAAGTAACTTTTTGCAAGTGCAAAACATTTGAAAATTCAACCAATGGGAACAGCATTATACCAATAAGAATTTGGAATTTATCTCATCAAATACCATGCGACCTCTCTGATTTTCTCAGATATATTTATATTTTTAAGCACTCATTTTCTTTGCTTTTAAGCAAAACCACTCAAGCAAAGTGACATTAGGTAAAACCCCTCCTCCTTCGGAGTCGGGATTTACCATGCAGTTTGCTTTCGTGATTGTTGCTAAGCAAAAAAAAATTGTGCAAAAATAAACATTTATCGATAAAATTAGAAGGTCATGTGATATTACCCTTGATAAATTCCCACGACTAGTTTTTAACCAATCATAATGCAAAACACTTGAAAATTCAACCAATAGGAACAGTTTTATACTGATAAAACCCCGTTGCCCGGGTAATGGAAGTTTTACCAGAGTTTTACCGCGGTAAAACCCCGTTACCCCGATAAAATCCGTTACCCGGGATACTTCGATAAAACTCCCGCAACTTTATTACATATATATGATTAGATTTTGGAAACAATTCTTCAACAGTAAATGGTTACTTGTTCTACAAAATATTTAAAAATTATATGAAGAGCTACCTCTTAAGATCCTCAATTCGAATACCGCAACCAACAATTGCCTTTTTAGCTTTGCCCCTGTAGTATATGCACTTCACGTGCAGAAATATATGACTTACTGAGATCACCGATAGTAGAGTGCCACACCCAAAATGGGTAAATGGCGTAATGCTATATTTATTTATATATACACATATGTATGTTGCGCATTTCTTGCAAAATACAAAGACATACAGGGTGTTTCCATTTACGATTTACCCTGGAATAACTTTAAAATAGAGCGTCAATTATGCGGCTTTTGTGAGGCAGGACTGCTCATGATGGCACGACACTGACATTTATTAAAGGTACCACTTACACCACGATACTGTTGTTAACAAAGGACCATATTAATGTCAAAGTTTCTGACGGTACTAAGCTTCTGTCTAATATCGCCATAAATATTGATTTCGGCTATACTCGTAGCGCCGTCTGAATTAATAAATCTATATAGTTTTAGTTCAACCGCTTCCATTTTTACTTCCAATATTTATAGACTAAGTTAATAAATTCCAGTTATCTGTAATATGATGATAATAAATGGTGCTGGTAAAAGTAAAATTCTTACAAAAGTTTTCGTAGAGTGATAAATAAGAAACGAAAAGTATGAGGTATAAGATTATATCTTTGACAAATGGGAACACTGACTTGTATTCTAGACATTTTAAGGTGACTCGTAATTTATAAAGGTAATGAAGCAATTTTTGCTTCTTTCAATTTTACCTACTTCTCTTAAATTGGGTAATTTATAAAACTGGATACAAATTATCATTGTCTCATTGGCTTTATCTTTTTGGTGGAACAGCATTCGAAATTTTTTGTTTTCTGTTGCGACAGTAAGAATTATTATCGGACTGATGAAAATATTAAGAGAAAAAAAATAACCAAATATGGAATAGGATCCTAATATGGAATACTGCCCTTACTCTTATTGTTATTTAAACTTTTATACAATTATTATACTGTTAATTAAATAACACATAAGACTTCTACAAAGTTAAACGAAAATGTATGACTGATTATGATTACTTATAAACGTCTTTAATTTATGCAATGATAAATGGCGATATTCCATATTAAGATCCTATTCCATATTTGGTTACTTTCCTCTAATAATAAGCTTTATTTGGCAATAATTGAGCCGGAGCTATTCTGCATATAACTTTTACTTTAATTAAAATAAACAACCAAAAGAATAAGGTATAACAATTTAATTATTCTGGATACAAATTATAAGTTATTAATCTTCTAATTATATATTTATGCCTTGCTATTTTATAGTTGCTGAAAAATAACCTAAAAACGTATTTTCTTACAGTAATTTCTTTCCTGAAGACAGTGCATAGAGTATCTTTCGATATATCATTTAGTTGAGAACATATTTAATAATAAATTAACTGCCAACTTATATCGTAAGAGTTTTTAAAAGCTTATTTTAAATTTAAATTCCTACCCTAAAGAAAGTATGCCATTTTTTTAAAATTTTTTTTATGAAACTTTTTCTATATTGAAGACTATCTACACTTTCAAAAAAATCTTAATTGTTATTCATTAAGCCACAATGATTTTTTAAAAAATGTTGTGACGTCATAGTAGAGGTGTTGCTGGATCTAAAACAGTAGAGATTTAAATAATTTTTGTTACATAAATGTTCTATTTTATTGTAATAATAATAATAATAAAATAAGTAAAAAAATATATGACTACAATTATTTACAATCTGTACTGTTTTAGATCCAGCAACACTTCTATGACGTCGCAACATTTTTTTAAAAATCATTGTGGCTTAATGAATAACAATTAAGACTTTTTAAAAGTGTAGATAGTCTTCAATTTAGATCAAGTTTCATAAAATAAAAAAAAAATGGTGAAAGACCCCATAGTTAATTATTATTATATGCTTCTATCTTAGTTTAACATCTTTTCTTTGTTATATTTTACTTTGTTGTGTTGATATTCAAAGACAGACATTCCAATATCTTTCATAAATATATGTATTATTTTTAATTTCATGGAATACTTTCTATGGGTGATTCTTTCAGAATTATAATTAATAAAAACTGATTTAAAGAGAAACAAATGCTATGTAATTCTGTAAGGATGAGTTTTTTAAAGCAACTAATGAGATTTGCTGGTTAACTAAAAACACTAAAGAAAACTATGTTTAGAAACATTTTCGAAAATATTTAAAATAATCGAGTAAAATAAAAAATACAGACCGATGGAGTACCCGGTATCTTCCATTTTCAAATACATATTTAGTTGATTAAATATCCATAGAAAACTGTAAACATCAATAATTCAGTTGACAATAATACGAAGTAGTTTCTGCAAAAACATTAATTGATGGGTGTGAGGTGTACATGTACCTATAAACATAAACTTAGCACTTACACTAATTACAATCATCAAGCCAAACATTCATCTAGCAAGCGTACAACCAGCAGTGAGAGCCAGTGAGAAAATAGCGTTCTGTTATTGTTATTTGCAGAACGACATCACATGACAATAACCCGGCTGCTCCTTTCGAATTACGTGTACATTGCGCAGTCATCTCACGACAGGGTTTCCCTTCAGTGTCATCCTGGTATTCCTCCTCAACAGCTTCCCCAGTGACGTCACTGAAGGGTTATTTTTAACGTGTATTGTTCTTCCAGGAAGATTTTATTAGTTCTGGTTGACAAATTTATTCATATATGTAGGGGAAGGGGTATACTTCGTGAAAATATGAATAGTAAATATATGTAACTTCAACTGGACTAATTTCAAGTTGTATCAGTACGACATTCATTGTTATTCAGATACCACTGTGGAAAGAGTATTTTTCAATGCGTAAAGTAATACTATAATTATTAATCATTAAATACAGATTCACATACCGATAGAAAAATTTGAAACTCACGGAATATCATCACTTAAAATTGTAATATTTTTTTATTACATTTCTTTATAGTATAAGCGCTAAGAAGCCCATTGTAGCAGAGCGCATCGTAAGATCTCTAATATTTTTCAATATACGTCGATTTTTGGTATTTTTCGAAGTGCAACTTTAAGGGCCTGTAATTCAAAAACTACACGAGATATCTAAAAATTCTCTTCAGTTTACCGTTTCTGGTGCCTTATATAACAAATTAGCAAATTTTTTAAATTTTGAAATTTTTTTGTACTTTTGTTCAAAATTTCGATCGGCGATAACTCGACAAATATTAAAGATACAGATTTGCAGTGTGCACCAATCGATTCAGCTCGTCGAAATACATAAGTATGCAAAGTTTCATAAAAATCGCTTTACGGGATGGAAAGTTAGAGCAAAAAAAAAACTAAAATGGTTTTTTTTGACCAAAAAGTCAAACCCCTTGACGTTTGGCCTGAATTTGGCCGTTTTCAGACTTTTTGCTCTAACATTTCAACCGGTTGTCCGAATTTTCTGAAATTTTCTATACTATAAGTCTGTATCTTTCATATTTGTCGAGATTTTGTAAAAAATTCAAAAAAAAATTTTCAAAATTTACTAATTTATTATAAATGACACGAAAAACACAAAACTGGAGCTATTTTTCGATATCTTGTACAGTTTTCGAGTTCAGCCCCTCAAATTTGCTCTTCGGAAAATATAAAAAATCGTCATATCTCGAAAATTTTTAGAGATATGACGATGCACTCTGCTGCAATGGGTTTCCTGGCGCGAATATTATAAAGAAATGTAATAAAAAAATTACAATTTGAAGTCATATTTGGGGAAATTCCGTATTTTGAAAAATATTACAAATCGCCATATTTCGATAAATATGACATATTACGATGCGTACTACAGCAATTAGTTTAAATTATACAAAAGAAATAAATTTAAAGTCAAGTTTGGAGGAGTATTTAATTCTTTTTTTAGTAAACAATTTACTAGTACTAACCTTTCCATTTGTTTTGTAATATAATAACCCATTAATTATGTGTAAAATATTTTATCTACGCCCGTGAGTTAAATGTCACATATCCCACTTATTTTTCATGAGTGAAGAGCTTCATTAACGTACTATTTATTATAAATGTTTATAATGACATATTTATATATATTAGCCCTACAGAGCTTGCAGGCCCTGGCCTTGTATAAATTCTTTCCACTCCTTTCTGTTTCTTGCTTTGGTTTTCCAATTTTTAATTCCTAATTTTTCCAGATCTTTTTTTGGTCTGCCTCGTTTCTTTTTTACTTTCTTGGACAAAGTATAAGAAAGTAAAAAAGAAGCGAGTATTGGAATCACGAAAGAAATCGCTGACGAGATTTTTGCGAAAATACATATTTTGACGTCCACTGAATCCGTTAAGACCAATTTCTCAATGATATCTGTGTGTGAGGATGGATGGATGGATGTCCGTGTGCGTAATATCTCAAGAACGAGACAAGATATGTAAACTAAACTTGGAATTTATAAGTTTCATGAAAATATGAAGAGCTGAGTTGATTTTGAATGAAATTGAAAAACCGGAAAAGTGAATTACTGTCGTGAATTATGACTACTTTAACTAACCGAAAAAATTTAAATAATAGGGATATATTTGCACACGAGTAGAAAAAAATATTATTACTAAGCATATATTAGTCTTTTCCGTAGTAAGATTATTTCCTTAATAACTGCTCACAAAAAATATAAATTTTATCCCGAGATACAACACCGTCCCCTACCCTTGAAAACTTTCCCACCAAGGACAGTGTTGCTAAGTGTCGCGTTTGTTTTGTAATATAATAATATTAACCGCAGATTTGGATGTCACTTTCATGTAACGTGCAACGGTTAGAGGTGGTGTCGCGCGCGAGCTGAACGTTTCAACCAAATCCTGGCGGGTAATCCGTTCCAAGTCCTTTGCCTGTAACCGAGTGTGGCTGATTTAATTAAAGAGAATTATGCAGTAAAAACTAACAAAGGGAAGCATGGGAATTACGCTGAATTATTGTTTATTTTGGTGCTGGTGACGTTTAAGTTATTGCTCAACGTATGTTGCTAAATTACGGACCTAAGATTCAACTACTAAGAATTTTAGATCCTACAGATTTGTTTGATTGACGTACGATTTACTTTGTACTGCTTTTAATCTTGCAACATGCGACGACCGAATTGAGGATTCTAATTTTTAATTAGTTTTATAGGTACACTCATCAAAATAACTTCTTGTGCCACATCACAAAAAATAAAATATTAACATCAAAGACAGATTTGCAGTTTCGATAACATTCTGCTATATTCTGGTATTTTGGTACCTCGTTAAATAACTTACTATTTAGATACGAATTATTTTAGTTATATTTCACTTGTGACGTCACAACTGCTACAGGGTCGCTTCAATTTAATGAAAACCTTTATACATATTTTGCATTCCAAAGTATATAATTCTGTTTTTTTTGCAGATAACTCGGGATGGCGCCAGGATTAGAACCCCGGACCTTATGATATCTAGTTCGAGACCTGATCAGACGCCCAAGGATCCATCCAACAAAGCTATGAGATCCATAGGTTCGTTTTCTTCAATTAAATTTTTACTTTTATTTTGGTATATCTGAAGCAGTTTCTGGTATATCTTGTACTCGTATATATATATATATATATATATATATATATATATATATATATATATATATATATATATATATATATATTGTGTAGACTCTATTTAAAATAGAATCGTTTTAAATACCTATCAAGAATTCTATTCCAAACATATACCGAGTGTCTACTTTTTATAGGCCATAGGAAATACAATCTTAAAATTTTCATTAGGCGATAATTCGTTCCCTATGAATTTTAGAATAAAAGTGTCAAAACAAAATATGTTTGGAATCAAAAACTGCACCAAATAGCCCTAAATTTGATAGACGTAAAATAAAATGTATAATTTCTAGCTGTTTCCAAAGTGCTATGGTAAACAAAACATTCAAACAATCGTATTGTTTGAGATTGACAGATGACATTTGGAAAAGTTTCAATGATTATTTTTTGACGTTTCTTAAAACCAATGAAATGCTTCATTGTATATCACGTGTCTGTGTTTTAACCAATCCTGTCATTATTATACTGAGAATAATTCTCTTGTGATTATTCCCGACAATTTTCTCTGTAGCTTTTTTGTTTTTGTTGACAGATGTCAAATGTCAGATAGGTATCATCAACACAAGTAAAAATGAGCAAAGAAGATAGATTTAGTGCTGTGCCTGATAGTGAAATCAAAAAATAATCTAATTAAATATAACTCGAGAGTTCGATAAATTAGAAAATAATTCTCCAGTATCTTTCTCCAACTTGTCGCCATTTGGCAATAGCCACTCAAGTCCTACGGGCTTTCGTGCCTATTGCCAGGCAACAAGTTTTCGAAAGATCTGTCAAATTATTTTCAATTTATTCTCACCCTCTTGTTATATTATTACTGATTATTTCACTCATTACAAATTTGACCAACCAGAATGACTCATTTTAGATAAGTGATTAAGCAGCACCATGCTGTTTATTCGCTATTAAATTGAAGCTAGCTTTTATATGCAAATTTTGAACATTTTGAAGGCATATTTAGCCGGATAATTAGTTGCAGAAGCATACTTACATGTTTTTTTACCTTTACTGGTATTCTATGTCTTTAAACATGCTAAATTATTCAATTCAAGCTTTTTTTATTTACAAATTTTTGATATTTATTTGACAAGTAAAAAGAAAAACAATCAATTTGCTATAGTTACACTATAACAACATAATTTTATGGTGCTTTTTGTTTATGTGTGTACCGATTTATTTATGTGAAAATGTGTCAAAATCAACGTTTCAGTACAATTTCTTCGGCAAGTATTAAAGTTTATGCCTATGAATTCATGAAATAATCTTGACATATACCCCTCGTGCTAAAGAATTGAATCTATTAAATTTTATGTCTAGCTTATTTATAAAATTTTGCTTTTAAGCAAAATTTATTGCATAAGCTAGACATGTCAAATTTAATCGATTCAATTCTTAGTACTCGTGATATAACTATGTATTATTGACTTGTTTAAATTATTTCTAAATGGTAAATGTGTCTATGATTACTGAGAAATAATTTAAACAAGTCAATAATCATTACAACTATGCCAAATGTCATCTGTCAAACTCAAACAATACGACTGTTTGTAGGTTTCGTTTACCATGGCACTCTGGAAATAGCTATCTATCGTATGACAGAAATGTATTATATCAATATAATTAGGCTCATTTGGTGCAGTTTTTGTTGCTGTACATTATTTATATTTACACTTTTGTTCTAAAATCTATAGCGAACGAAATAGCGCATAATAAAAGTATTAGCGTTGTATTTCCTATGTCCTATAAAAAAATTAGAAACCCAGTATATCAAATACCTAATTAAATCAAATTTATTACCAACCTTTTTGATTATTCTTTCTTGTTTAACTTACAAAACCAAGTCAAATATTAATCCTTGGTGCAAACTTTCAAAACTCATATTTCATAATTAAAAGAGTTAGCTATTAAGCATTTATGAATTACCGGTTTTTAAGCGGAATAAGCAAAGGGCACAGTAGTTGTTACCCAGTGTTTGCAAGATTTTAATACGTAAAATGGTTCTCGAAAGTAGCAGTGCTTTAAATGCCAGACTCGTGTACATCAATTCTATCTCTTAAATAAAAGAGTACATCCCTCATACGTGACGTTGAAACTAACGACATAGTCCATGTCAGGATGAAATTATGCAGTTTTGGAAGCGTCTTCAAAAGGTTAAGATTGCAGAACGTTATGCTTAACATCAGGATGTAATATACATATGAAAACATTCTATAAAAAATCCAATATATTTGAAAATTGAATATGTAAATACATATGTATAGAAATATCAAATTTGACACGCTTTTCTGATACGCGAATCTGGAAGCCTTATTTATATTCAACAAAAAGATAAAATAAATCGATTGTGTAGAAAATACAGCGTTTAGTTTTTTAACACAACAGTGAAGTTGCTTTCGTTAATTAAATATTGTGAAACAGTTTTACGCAATTTTTTTAAAAACTATACAAAAAAATATCGTAGAATTTACTGAACTATTCGGTTAGCTGAGGATATACGATGCTTTTTCTGAAAATGTCAACGATTAAGAAACTAAACACAATTATTTACTAAACAATTAGAAGTATTTACAAAATGTATCTTATATCCTCAGTTTACCGAATAATTCGGCAAATTCTAAGGAACTCTTTTTCTACGTACCTAAAATATTTCCACAAAAATTTATTTTAAATTAAAATGCCCACATATTTGTAGTGTTAATTTTTCTAGCGATGTTCCATTTTCGCACAATAATATGGAAATTTACAAATATTTTTTTTTAATTTTAAAGATCTTTTATTTCTCTTTAAAATAGTTCTTATTCATTATACTTCTAAAATGATCAGTACAGAAACTATTCTTGATTTAATTAATAAATTAATTACATACAAAAAGTATGCTACGAATTCTGTATGAATTTTTCCTTTTTTTATTGTTATCAATTTTTAGTTTAATTATATTTTATTTCGTTACGTATTTATTTATTGTTCTGAATTTCAAGGCATACTTTCTGGGTACGATTATTTATGAATTCTTTTAAACAGAAACAAGAAATCTTTAAATTATGCAGAAATATATTGGGTGATTCATGGGTCAGCTCTTTTTTTAACTCTTTTACTTTAAGTTGAAGATTTCTTCAAATAAAATCTATTTGATATATCATTGTGTATCTATTTACCATGCAGGGTTTTAATTATTAGAGGAAAATAACCAAATATGGAATAGGATCCTAATATGCAATACCGCCCTTTCTTTCATTGTAATTTAATTTTTTATGCAATTATTATACTATTAATAATTTTTAAAACATAAGATGATTACTAAGTTGAACGAAAATGTATGACAGATTATGATTACTAATAAACTTTTTTAATTTGTGCAATGCTAAATTGCGGTATTCCATATTTGGTTACTTTCCTCTATTTTTTAACTATAAACTACAATTTAATATGAACATGATTAACTTGTTGATTTATTATGTTAGACTCTTTATCAGATTAAACTTTTTTGAAAAGAATCTAATTTACTATCAAAATCAATATATATTTATAGGGTGTTCTATTAAAAATTATAAAATTACGTATTATTGTACTCAAATGTATACAAATATTATTTGAAGAGTTTTATTGTATAATAACCCGGTATAAGTTGTTCCATTAAAAAAATATAAGGTTGCATATCATTGCGCGAAAATAGAGCACCCAGTAAAAATACTTATAAATTTATTAGGTAATATTTAAAGTACTTGAGTAAAATAAAAAATACCGAGTGATGGGCCATTCGATATTTTATGAAGTTAAACAACATAATGCTAACAAATATATTTATCGATTAGTGTAGCGTTTCTTTGTTATGTTGGCGCGTACTGAATACACAACAGGCTGAGACAGTCTCCCCCTACTGAAAATTCATCCCGCCCTCTTATTTGGCAAACATGAGCTATGTATATTTAGCGATTTGGGTTAGAAAGTTACCTTGATACACGACGCCCATGGTCAGCACGTTCGTCTCGAAGAGCGGGTGAGCGAAACTAACGTTGACTTTGGCCTTGGCCGCGTCGACGACGATGAGGTCCCCGTGCAAGTCACAAGCCGCGACGTCGTCATCCTCGGGCATCTGCACCGTCAGCTGGTGCTGGTCCTCAGCGCCGGCTACGCTGAGCGCCGGCGGACCTGGTGAGCGTCCCGGCGCCGGGTCGCCGTCCACCGCCGCGCCGTAGCACGACGCCAGCCACGGCGCCGCTCCCACCACCACCACTAAACTCAGCACTCCGCGCCAACACATTCCGCTTTGAATCCACACAGACTCTGTTCGGCTCTGTTTATTTACATCACGAGGTTTATATCACAGTTCTACATCTACGTTTGTTATAATTAATAATTGCTCGAAGGAGTTTAATCACACTTTTATTGCAAATATTTATTAGTATTAGACTATGTGAAGAAATACATGCAGAAAGTCTTTAACGGTTCGAATAGTTTGCGTAATGTCTAACAATAGAATAGATGCTGGTCACGAATCGCTGGTGAAAAGTTCAAATGTCACAGCAATACGGGATCATCCACACGCACTGTCCTAAGCTCTGTTCGATGAATTTTTAAAAGTGCAGTATACACTATTTCTACCTTTCTTATTAAAACAACATTCAAAACAGACACCACCTGGAGAATCAGTTCAAAAAATTTACACTATTTCTGAATTTTTTCTCATTGAACAAGCTGCACTTTAGTCGATAGCTTTAGTGTTAAAAAGCACTGGAACTACATAGTGCAAATCAACGAACAGACCTCCACAGAGGCACCAGGTCGCAGCGCACCGTGCGTCGGTCGGTGTGAGGAGCGCGTGAAGATAGCGAGGAACGGCAGAGCGAGAGTGAAGCCAGCGAGCGCGTCTCCGGGACTGGCGGCCGTGGTGGTGGCGAGCGTACGTTACGCTGGCGTCGCGCCGCACCGCGTCGCCGATCGATTTAAAACCATCGGGCGCAAAAACGCAGCCCAACGGCACCCGGCGCCTCCACCAACAACCGACCCACCGACAACCAACTCAACCTTCACTTTTTTATAATTTTATCTAAACATTCCCTGCATTTTCCGGAAAATTCTACCACTACCCTTTATGTTTTCATATATTCTATATTTATTAGGACAACATTTTAATATTACTACACCTTACACAATCTATTTTTTCATTGACATTCATAATTTCAAATATCTCAAAATCGAGCCCAAAATTATATCTTTTTACCCAATTGAGACTATTAGAATATTTTTAAAAATTGTTTTGATATTACAAAGGGAAAATTATTCTACTCAATTTATTTGTATTTCTAAGATTATTTCAATGGAAAATAATAACTGAAATAAAAACAAATTAACAAAAATCACTCAAAACCCAGATAATAGGTGCTCTAATAATGTTCCGAAAATATATGCAATTCTTAACAAAGTATAATAGTTTCCTTACGTACATATATATATGCGGAAGTAAAACTGATAGAATTTGAGATATAAATATGGTGAAATAAATAATTTTTCTTTGTATGATTTTAACTGGGCCAAATAATATTACTCTGGGCTAATATTCTATATTTATTAGCACAAAATTTTTAAATAACTACACCTGACACAATTTATTTTTTCTTTGACATTATAACTTTAAATATCTGTTGTGGACATCAGAATACCTCGCAACTTAGATTTCTTATAAAACAATGCAGGAAAACGGACTAACACTCTCAAGAAACTCCCACTTCGGTTATTCCGTTATCACCAAAAACTAATTGATAAATACAAAATATCTATTCATTAAAATTTAACGATGCCCCTAGATTATTAAGCTTTTAATCCTGAATCCAAAACTGTCAACAAATTTAAAATATTTGATATAGTTTTGGAGATATGGATAATCAGACATTTTCAGCAGGAGTTTTTCAATTATTTTTCAGCGCCGCACCAGAAAACATTTTGTACTCTTTTATATTTTTAAAGTATCATTAACTCAAAGCGCGGATAATGATGTTCGCGAAATTTAAATATCTCTTATAGTTTTTGAGATATGGTTCAACAAAGATATCAGCAGGAACGAAAAAAAATTTGCTTTGCTAACCTTAAAATTTTTTTCTCGATTATCATTTTTTAGATTTAATTTAAGTTGTTCAAACCAGAAATATCGTTCTAAATATGTAATTAGCAGTTGAAACCCTTTAAATTTTAGACAAATTTATATATTTTTAAATTGTCTATTGCACCATAATCAAGAAGCGCTCATTTAAAAAATTTAGTTTTCAAGTTTGACATGTGCCAAAAAATGGCTTTTTTTCAAACGTTGTTTTGTTTGTTTCAAAAAGCACAGGAAGGCAGATTTAAACGAAAATGTCTACATACAATTTTTCTTGAACGTGTTATTATTCATAAATAATAACAGTAAGAGAAAAATATTTCAAATAACAATTGTAGACAATAATATTTTAAACATTACCTACACTAAAAAAATAAATTGTAACATCATAATTTACTGAGATATTTCTAAATAACTTGATAGTGCCTCAAATAAACTACCACTTTCGGTGATTTGATAATCGCTAGAACTAATCAGCTCATTCCGAGAGGATGCAATTGATATATACTGTAACGAACGCAGCAGCGACAAGTTGAAGCTTGTCGGCGTACGCCGCCACGCCGCGCGGCCGAGTGCATGACGTAACGTTGCGGGTTCGAACAAGTCGTTTGCTCCACAATAGGGAATATTCCCGAACCTTCCAGAAACAATGAACGTGCCGTATATAAAAGGAATCGCCGGCAGCCGTCAGGCAGTCAGTTACTTGACTCCCGAGCAGTCAGTCAGTGAGACTCAGTCAGTCTTTTAGAAGACTCGGACTCAGTTAGTCGAGTTGAGTCAGTAAGTCAGATGACTTAGTCGACTCCGAAGTTCTGAGGAAGAACTTGTGAATATAAATATACCGCTCGGTGTGAAAATAAATATATCGTCGTAAATAAATATCGCTCGGCTAGTTAATATAAATAATAGTGTTTAATTATAGTAGTGATAAGTGTTAGTGTATAAGATTTTATATTTGTTATTTTAGTGTTATGTACCTAGTGTTAATTAACTATTTACTATTTATTATAATAATTATTCATTACTTGTTATTAATAATGGTTTTATTATTTAATTAAAAAACGTTTAAAACCCACGAACGTTACAATACAAAATGTACAAATTTTCTGTTTAGCAGTTTTTGAGAAAATGTAACTCCAAAGATCCACATAAACTAACAGACAGATACAGAAATCATCGCGAAACTATTAAAATCGTTTTCTAAAAGCACTAAAACGTGCTCATTCACTGAAAACTCACTACCGAATTTTTAGCATGATTCTTATATCTCCATTACAGGTATGTGGCGCGAAATACAATTAGTATTTTTCATGCAATATAAATTTTAATATTTAAAATGCAATTATTTCCTACGTTTTAAAAGTAATGGAGAATACAACAACTATTTCAATATTTATTTGTAGGTTAAATGAACAGCAAAGGCTGTTCATAAATTATTAAACAAAAATTTAAATCATTTTACAATAACTCGTCACAGTTTGGTCATCTAATTGCGATTGATCTAATCTGCTTTCAATCTTCGCAAGCTTATGTAAATTAATCGAGATATCAGCTGAATATTAGTGCATCATGTGCACGGTGGAGTCTGGCCACATGAATATATCGCCGTTTTACGTTCATTAGGCAGTGAAATTGTTTATTGAATGCGCCATCAGACAAATTCAACGGATTAGACCATCGGTAACTGATCTTTGTACGGTTGCTGTAGACACTGTATATGATTATTCAACTGTTTTATGACGCTGTAATATAATGGGGGTAAACAAATGCCACAAACATTGGCGCCAGATAGGCCACACCAAAAAATTCGTAAAAGACAAAATGATTGCACCACTTACATTTTCTTAGTTTATTTTTAAATACTCGTAGAATACAATCTTTGAATGCAATTCACACTACACAGGTACACTATTGCTATTTCGAGAACTATAAGAGCTACGAGATCGGTTAAATTAGTAAACAATTTGTATTATAAGACAATTAAAATGAGCGAAACAAGAATTTTTTTAGACCAGTGGTTCTCAAAATGCGGTGTACAACTTTCCTGTTTTAAATGGCAACCTTTTTCTATTTGCTTATCCGATTCAGTAATTTTTTCTGAATTCATTGATATTCACATGTAATGACCAAATAATACAAAATATTTGAGAAAAATGCAAAATTAAAAATGTATCATTTTTATTTAAATATACATATACAAAGTTTGCCATGGAAGAAAACAAATAAATCAAATTCAGAAATAATTTAAAAAACTGTAATTATGAGAATAATTATTAATTTTGTTGTTACAATACAAAAATACAGAGGTACACTTCAAATAACTAATATTAAAAATAGTTTGAATTATTTGTTTTCTTCCATTTTACATAGCACCCAAAGACATTAGTGGAGGGGAAAAAAATAAGGGTAATATTTTCAAATGTCCCCTCAAATATCAATTTTAATTCACCTACCTGACAGCTCCATGTTTCATCCATAATTTATCTGTAAACGATAAAAGGAAGTGGTGCACTTTTTAAAGTTAAATTAATAAATACTGCCAAGTTAAACATTCTAATCTGACTCCTAATGCAAATATTTTATTTAAATTTTAAGAAAGACAAGCAGCAGCAAAACGTGTGCAATTTATCATAAATAATTCGCTCACTAAATAGTGAAATAAGTACTTAATATGCCATTATTCAAAACGCCGTTTCAGGATTTTTATGGAGATAAATTTCCGGGCATATTATTTTAAATCCTCTCCACGTTTCCGCAAAACGGCTATATTAAATTAACTTTTAAATAACAGAGAAATTAAAAATTATCGATTAAAATTTGTTCTTTTTAGTAACCGTGCTAGATTTCATTACCATTCGGGACACCGAACAAAATTATAGATTATTCAAATTTATTCATTCGTTTTCAATATTTTTATCGAGCTACAAAGATGATTTTATTAAAATTTGTTATAATACAAAGCTTTTTCAATTTTATTTATTAACACAAATTTGTTACCTTTAAACATCAATAATTAATATTAGCTCTCTCAAAGGCAAAACAAAGATAAATATTGATAATTATTTTTGGATAAATTCGTAGGTTTACTTCGGGAACAAAATTATATCTAATACCCGTTTGCACCAGCAGTAGTTAAGCAATAAGTAGCGCTTAAGTAACTAAATTCATTTGCACCGCGATGTTAAGTGACACTCAATTATATTAAGTTCCACTTACCTTAAGCGGTAGATGAACTACAGCTTACGGTACATAAGTTTAACTTACGGTGTAAAATGTGGATGTTTTTGATGATATTAATTTTGACGCAATTGGAGGATGATGATTTAGAAGAAATTGATTTAATTCATAATGGAATCCCAACAAAAATTTATAACAGACAACCGTCTGTTTTCTTCGATTCAATTATATGTTTGTAATTATTATCCTGAGTAACAACATAATTTCATCGTTTGTAAAATTAGGTGCCCGCTTTTTTGCCACTTATTTCTAACATAAAACATTTTACATAATTACTTTCTAGTTTCTTACATATCGAATTATAATACTTACTTTGAGAAATAATATAATCTTCTTCAATACCTACAACCAATAACCAACAAAACCGTCTGTGAACGAAATGAAAATATTTTGACATTTCAATTGAAATGAATGTAGTTACAACCGTAGAATTCCAAAAATCCCTAACTTCACAGGAACAAAGCTACACTTGGCTATTTTTTTCTTAAGTGAAACTTGCGCAAAGAAATAAAATTTTAAATATAACTTAGATTAAAGTGTTACTTTGTAAGGTGTCCCATAAAAATATAGTTGGTGCAAACGGGCATTAATTTTTTAATACTTAGTAGTATTGCAAATAAATTCAAAAACACCGAAATACTCATATACCGTGTATCCCACGTAAAGGTTGGCATAGGCAAATAACATGTAAAATCAGTTTTTTGTAAATAAAAAGTGTCCGACAAAAAATTATGCATCCAAATTTTATATCACAATAATGCCAATATCCCTATATCTTATTTAATACAGATTACTTTATTTTGATACCGCAATTTAATGAAATTAATAATAATAATTCCTAATTTTCCGCCTACTCTTTTATTGCTACTGACGTGTAGTGTTTGCAATTTGTTTTAAATATTTTATTCTGTCACTATCATCAAGAATACATTAAATGTCGAGAACCGTGTAAATATTATTAGAATGTATTATGGGGGCGCAGTGCAAGACAAATATCTGAATACACCACAGGAATGAACGCTGAATAATTTCCATTGCCAGAAATTGACAGTGACAGATTAAAATATTTAAAACAAATTACAGGCACTATACGTCAGTAGCAATAAAAAGAGTAGGCGAAAATTAGGAATTATTATTATTAATTTCTTTAAATTGCGGTATCAAAATAAAGTAATCTGTATTAAATAAGATGTAGGGATATTGACAGTATTGTGATATAAAATTTGGATGCATAATTTTTTGCCGGACACTTTTTATTTACAAAAAACTGATTTTACATGTTAACTGCCTATGCCAACATTTACGTGGGACACACGGTATAATATTCTGTATTCTTTGGATGGTGTTTCGCTGAAGGCAGCAGTTAAATTATCTGCATTTTTGTTGTGCACCCTCTTCTAACCCTGATGTGTTCGTACTCTGTGGTAACTGAATATGGCGGTATCAAAATTTGCATAAAAGTACATCAACTACCATTTAGAACACATGTAATAATGTACACCCCCGTCTGGTAACAGGGTAATTGCGCCATGGAGGGCTCTTTATTTATGTCAATTTGTATAAGCACGTTTCGGTCTAGACGATGATGTAATGTAATAAATGTAATAACTTTATAAGAAAATCTGATATTTTTTAGATATTGGTAGGGGATACATAATATAATCAATTTATAGTAAGAGTTGCTTACTTATGCATTTTAAAATTTAACGATGTATATCTAGTTATATTACAGAATGAGGTGTTACTAATTACATAAATTATAGTCATCATTATATCAGTATACATACTTGTATAAATTGTGCCTTAACACTCCTATTGATTAAGGTCGCTTTTTATAAAGCTCTCTAGATCCTTTCGTTGGAGTGAATCAACCTTGGTTTCTTCCCTATAAATCCTTGCAGTTTTTAATTCCTGCTGCAGTTTTTAATTTTCCTTTTTCTACTTCCTTTAGCCATATTGTTCTGAGTCTGCCTCGTTTTCTTCTTCTTCCTTGCCTCTGTTCTACTACTGATTTAATTGCATCCTTTTTTTTGCTCACCATAATGTCCAAGCCATCAACTCTCTCTTACTTGATCTTTTTCTCTACGTGTTCTACTTCCAACTATTGTTCTATTCCATAGTTTACTCCTATTTCTATATTGGTTTTCTGATATCTTTTCGATTCCAATATTGTTTTTAATATTTTTGTTCCATTATCCATACATCTTCTTCTATTTTTTTTTTTTGTTATTGTCATAGTCTCAACAACGTACATTGTTACTGGTCTTATATTTGTTCGGTAAATTCTCATTTTTGTATCTCTTGTTTTTTAGTATTTTTTCTGCTTCTCTTTCTCTCTATCTCTGAACATTAGCAATAGCATAACACCTAAATATTTTAATTTTTCACCTTTCCTTTCCTATAAATCCTTAATATTTTTAATTCCTGCTGCTTTTAAAACTTCTTCTACTTCCTTTAACCATATTGTTCTGGGTCTGCCTCATTCTTCTTCGTCTTGGTCGCAATTCTGCTACTGATAGAGTTACATCCTTTTTTGCTCTTCATTTATGTCCAAATCAACTGACTCTTTGTTGCTTGATCTTTTTCACTATGTCTTCTTTCCAACTCTTGTTCTATTTCATAGCTCATACTCATATTGTATTCATTTTCTGATACGTTTATTCGTCCTAATATTGTTCTTAATATTTTTCATTCTATTATTCTTAAATCTTCTTCATACTTTTTGTCTTTGTCATAGTCTGACCAGAATACATTGTTATTGATCTTATAACCGTTTGGCAAATTCTCATTCTTGTATCGTTATTTATCTTTTTTGTTTATTTGGTAAACTCTATTTCTAACTATTATATTTTCTTTAATTTCTGCTTTTCTTTCTCCTGTGTGTGTTAACATAATACTTAAATATTTAAATCTTTAACTTGGTCGAATTTTAAATCTCCTATCTTTATTTCTTTGTTACCAGTGGTATTATTTTTGTTTTTGGTCCTTCATTTATTTTTTAATTCCATTTTGTTTCCTACTATTACTATTTCCTGTAAGATATCTCTCATTATTTTAATGCTTTTTGTGGCGATCACAATATCTTTATGCCAGTTCTATAATCTCAGAATCATATCATTTGGCCCAGTTAAAAACATGCAAAGGACATTGTTTAATTCACCAAAGTGGTAAATTATTTGAAGGCCTATCAGGGTTTTTGGATATTTCTTAGTAAATAAATGAGAGAATAAATTTCACTCAAACCACAAAGATGTGGAATAGTATTACCTACAATCTTTATTTGAAATATTTTTCTATATTTTGTTATGTCATCAGATTCAAATACCTTTGGGCCAAATGAAAATTTTATGTTAGTGATCTTTGTTAATTTATTATTACTTCAGTTGTTATTTTTCCTTGAAACATTCTTGAAAATAACAGAATTACTTTTGTAAAATTAGGTCAATTTTTTAAAGTCTTAATTGGGCAAATGATATGGTTCTGAGCTCGCATAAATGTTTAGCAAATACATCGTACTCAAATTCAGCATGTATCAAAATGGAAACTATTTTTCATACTAAATTATTAAAACACCTCCATGTGTGCAGTGGCCACTAGGGACTACCACTACATGCTCTAGCACTCCATGCATATATAAAAATATATTACAAAGTATTCATTTAGCTGATGGATCCCCGATCGTGTGCGTATGACACATGACGAAATTCTTAAAAGCAAGCGTAGCAGTTTCCTCCCCCGCATATTTCCGATTACGTCAGTGAACTAATTAGCATCTGACAAATTTTCCACGCCAAACTAGTCATTAATTAAGCAGTAAACGTCAGCAATGCACAATACACATATTGATTATATTTGTTAATTGATATTTGTGAATTCTAACTGCCACGTCATCTATTGGTTTCTGAACTAGGTGGTGCATGGCGAAAAGCGATAACATGCTAATTGACTTATTGATTAGAGATGAAGATGGCGATGGGTGATAGCATACTTTTAGTTTTCTTTTATTGCGCCCGCTAATTATTGTATTAACTAAGTACGGTGTATAATTCCCATCAGGAATATTATCTCCTTAAAGTTGAAGCTACACTCATAAAAACAACTTCTTGGTTTAAGAAAATTTTGCAGATTTCCTTGTGTATGCATTAGTTAAAAGAATTATTTTTTACAAAATGAAATTGAAAAAAATTAAATTTTTAATATAAATTTTATTTATCTTCTCTTTTCTGCATTGAAAGAAAATTAGTATATTTAAAATTTTGTTTTAAAAAATAGTGATATAGAAGTACTCGTAGTTATAAATTTAAACAAAATATTTTTATATAAAACGATATCATTTTGATTTAAAACTACTCCTATTCAAACTATTTCGTCCCCATAATGAGTCTGTAAATAATCACACACAGAAACCAGAAATCTACAAATAGTAAAGTTTTAAATTAACTTCTACTATAACCGTATTCATAAATCATAATCCATTTTTGTTTTCTTTTACGTCTTATTTACAGCTTCTAAATATAACTTAAAATATATCATAATCACGTTGCATGTTTCCTTTAAAATTTGTAATTAGGTCGCAACGTGACTTTTAAATTTAATCAGTTTTGGCACGCACAATAAAAATGTAGGTACATGATCCATTAAATATTCTAAAGAGGAAAACTAAAATTACTGACGAATTCAGGACTCGATAGTCTCATGTACCATCCTATCGAAATATTTATTTTAATATGATATGTTGATATTCTGTTGATTACATTCCAGTATTTGGATGGGTATTTGGGAAAAAAACTCCAAAAATAATTTGTTTACATATACACAAGAAAAAAAAAAGACCGATTAATTTTTCGAACTATTCGGTAAGCTGAGGATATAAAATGCATTTTCTGAAAATATATTAATAATTAACAAACAAAACATGATTATTTATGTATAATTAGAAGTATTTACCAAAATGTTTTAATAGTTCGGTAAATTCTAACTATTAAGCTTCCAAATTATCAAGAGATGGCATTGATCACAATTCCCCAAAGGTACATGTCAAATTCATATTGTATATCTTATAACGGCAAATGCTTGCATTAGTATTGGTAGTTTGCTTTTCTTGGCAGCAGAACTGTTGCAAATTTTCTTGTTTTTATAGGTTTTTTTGGAGAAAATTCAATCTTAACCTGTAATCTACAAATACAATGAACCTTTCATTTTTACATCTTATTGAAATAATACGATTTAAACAAATGTTAAACTTACATTGAAATACTCTTAAACTAACTACTATTGTCTTAAATTTTTTTAAAATAACAATTAATTTCAAAATACAATGAAATCTATGTACCTTATGGTTATCTTACTACCACTAGTAAGGACTAGTAATCAATTATTTATTAAAAACTACGCAAACGTTTCGATGACTATTGGTTTTAATTTGATCGATATATCGTGAAATATTAGTATTTCATATCCAAATAGGCCTTATTGCATGTATTTTTTAATTCTGATGATCTCAAACTATAATAGTATCTATATTATTATATGAGGTATTACGATAGTCATTATTCACGAAGATGAAGTAATAATGATTATAATCCCGAATATAATACTACACTTTTTCTACTCCTGAAAATTCGAAAATCAGTTTTGAAAATTGTCGAAATTCGTTGAAAACACACATTGAGAAACGTCAAT
Source organism: Poecilus cupreus (assembly GCA_963942605.1). Lineage (NCBI taxonomy): Eukaryota > Metazoa > Arthropoda > Insecta > Coleoptera > Carabidae > Poecilus > Poecilus cupreus. Next base: position 3,056,561 of record OZ012731.1, read on the forward strand.
AAATATATACACAATGACATCTGACTACAGGTCAACTGTCAGACGGTCATTGCTTGGTGATCCACATCACGTCTTTAAAATATGAATCATAATTCACTGTCATGAATTATGGGTACTATAGTTCATCGAAAAATTTAAATAATGGGGATGTTTTTATACAGGAGTAGAAAAAATAATTATGATTCATAGCTCTGATAAACGGTCACAGATAGGTCACTTGCAGTTCTCTATAGGCTGACCATCAGCAACTTCGCTAATGCTAGTAAAACATTCGGAGAAATAGAAACAAATTCTTTCTCCCTCTTGATGAACTATACCTACCTATAAATACACAACCCCTTCTAACGCCTAGTATATTCCTTTTCTGGTAAATGTTCCGCTTTAACTATTAAGTGTTTATTTACGTGAATTCACTATAAACAAAAGCAGACTATACCGTTGTAAGTATATGAGTTTGTGATACCTCGCAAATCGAATTATTGATTGAAAATTGAGAGCCCTCATCGAAATTTAAACTGGGCCAAGAAATTACGTTTTGATAGTGCCGGTAAGCGAGCGAAAAATTTAATAAAAGCATCTAAATGATTCCGAATGGAATAACGACACCAACAATCCGGTGGTGGGGGTGAGGCGTGACGTCAGCGTGTGCAGGAGCAGGCGCCAGGTGCGTGGAGGTGACTGGGGCGACGCCGCTGATCGATGGGCTATTGTGGAACTAGCATTCGGCCAACACGTTATTGAGTTGCTGCGATTTTACTATATTTTACCGAAATATTGATTCTCGCGGTTTAATTTGACAGGGGTGCATCGATATGCCGAACCCTCGACCTTAGCTAACCGGATTACATTACATTCGGCGGCAGTTTATCGCATTGTGTAATAACAAGTTTATGTTATCGATTTACTAATTTTATCTGCTGGATTTTCGTTGGTATTTGCAGTGATTTTGCACTCTTTTCATGGCTGCATTATGCATTGAACCGTAACCGTTTTACGATCAAAAGAATTTAAACCTTGAAATACGTTCAACTTTCAAGGATTCTATGTTATGAAATTGTTAACGTATCATAAACTGCATGTTGTATTCTCTCAGAGAACCGGAACACTATGTCAAATATCACAAAAATATCCACACTATATTTATTTATTACGAAACAAAACGGTACAATTTACAATTTCCTATTTGACGTCATTTTGGCTTGCGTCAACCCTTCATCTAACACATTTAAAGTGCGTTCTACATTTTCGGGAATGGCATTATACCCTATAACCCCAATTCTAAATATTTGATCCACGGTAGGTCCTAAACCTCCACTGATTTCTAAACAATACCTAAAAAATATTATAAATTAAACTGAATGATAATTTGGAAAACGTGCAAAATATAAAAAAAGTTTCAAATAAAAATTTTAGACAATACTATTCTATAACTTTTTTATTATAACAAAATTTATTGTATTTCAATTATTAATTGAAATATTCCTTAAAAACTTTCAGATTTTCAAGTAAACTACCACTTCCGATTAATGAATTATTATTAAAATTTAACTAAGTTACAAATATACTTATATAATCATAAATATAAAATATGAACATGAAATTTTTGATAGGTTTCGAGATATCGCAAAGGGAAACGCTGTTCAATTGTTTTATGAAAACTGTTAAACGGTAGAAACTAGAAAGAAAATTCAAATAAAAATTGTAGACAATGCTATTCTACAACTTTATTATTTCAATAATTTTTTTAACTCAATTATTAACTGAGTTATTCCTAAAAAAAAATAATCTTTAAAAATTTGAATATAAAATTTCAAGATGCTACCTTAATTAAAATTCGTACAATTTAATTATAGACGATATCTATCCATTCCATACGATATTTTTGTACTTCTTAAAATATTACTTCTAAATATTCTAATAAAGGAAACGCTGTGGTAATGGATTTACATTCTTGTCTTGAAAGACCACGAATAATATTTTTTTTAATAATGAACTCCTGAGTTGAAATGTACATTTGTAATGTGGTTGGGTAGACGAAATTAACACGCATTCCTGCAAGCTGCACAATATTCTTACCCATGTCAAGTAAAATAACATAAAGGTGTTTCAATAGCAGTGAAAATATGACGAAAACTTCAAAGAAATATATTTTCCAACCTATTTCTTCATTGTGGTGAACCCCGAAAACCTTTTCCACACAACAAACCACCAACACAAACACTAACAGAAATATTGTTAGTTTCATAAAGAAAGTCACAAACACCAACTCACCACATCTGATAAGCTTCTACTTAAAAGGATTATTGATAGACGCCCCGGTAAAAAATGCGGGGAAACTTTGCCACATTGGGCTATTTTAAGTTTCCGTGAACTCTGACATGTTTCAAACTACTTACTTGGAAACTCGCCTGTCTCCCCAAGAAAAACTCAACGAGTGTAACAACTCCCTTGAAGAAAAAATCTTAAATTGAGTCTGTTTCACCCGGGAGACTGTTTCGTATAAAGATGCCTGGAATTGATATGTACTGCACGCAGTAAACATAAATTTTATTCAACCGGAAGTGAAAACGAAAGTAAATCGAGTTTCGGTGAAGACGCACAATTACTGGGGTAGATTACATTGTAGCTATTACATTAAATTCAATTGAGAAATTGGGAAATTGTACCCTGCTATACAAATCATGAAAACTTAACCAATTTAAATTACATATTTATCAAATATTTTAACTGTGAAGTGACGCGCTGTCGAAATCGTTACGTTATGTATTAAGGGGAATCTAGTTTCTTTCAAATTAAAGCAATATCTTAATCATATTTTGATGTAAATGTTATAATTTTATCAAGTGTTTTTCGCTGGAAATATCCGAGCCATAAGCTGTTGCCTAAGGAAGGTCGACATCACAGTTCTCCACTTATGGGAAATGCGATTTTAGACTTTCATTTACAACATATTTTTTAAGAATATGAACTAAACTCCAATCGAAAACTTGAAGATTGCATGGTTTTGGGGTGTTTTAACAAAATGGTATGATTTTCACTAGTTTTTACCGTTTTTTACAACAAAAATATTTTCGATAAGAATATCATCCCAGAGCTTAGTTCATGTTAAGCGTAATTGAATAAAGAATATTGATGCAAATTTGTATAATTATTGGTCGATAACTTTTTAAGTTAGAGTTCCCGCAAATTGAAAAATCTCGTTTCGAGAAAAAGGCGTTTGCAATTAAAGTCACCGAAAACAAAATTTCGAAACAGTAATAAACATCGTAAACTGCTAAACGGTTAACCAGCTATTCCAGCACCATACAGGAACACTTTTCGTGATGACTTGAAAATAATTACTAGATGTTCTTTATAATAATATAATAATGTGTTCCTGTTTCTCCTCATGGGAGCATAGGGCCGGAATTCCACCGGTTTCAATGGCCGAATGTTTTACTTGCATTAACGATGTTGCTGATGGTCAGTCAACAGACAACTGCAAGGGACCGCCGGCTTATAGTGACCTCCGAATCACTCAGACCCATCTGTGGTCACTTGTCAGAGCTACGAATTATAATTATTTTTTATAATTCGAGATGTATCGTGCGGGACGCGAACCCCGACCGTCAGATTACAGACTGTAAACCTGAGCGCTCTTAGCCTCTTGACCACCAATGGCTGTCGATGTTCTTTATAACATGAATAAAATATTCTCTAAATTTCAAAATATTCTAATTATTTCTTCAGTGTAGTGCTTATAACATCTAATATCTAATACCAAAAATCTAATGTGGCCAGCACATAACCTACCGCCCAATACTACTCTTAAACGATACAAAATAGTATTTGATGATACAGAAACATACTTCCTTATTTGTTTATTTTCTAATTATAATTGAGAAATTGAATTTTATTTCGTATATTTATTTAAGTACTTGACATATATTTCACTAAGAAAGCAGCTTCACAATCAAAATGGCATGTGTCACATTTAGTAAAAAAATTGAAAAATGCAAGATTTGTGAAATCTGTTTTTTTAATATTTTATTATCTCTAAATCTAATGAAAATTAATAAAATTAGTGCAATCAAAACACATATAAAATTAAATATTCTACAACTTTCAAAATAACATAAATTGTTGAAAAAGGAAATTTAACCTTGTTTTTCACAAAAAACTGTTAAGGGCTTCAAGTAAACTGCTACTTCTGGTTGAATTTGTGAAATCAAATTTCTTTATATTTTATTATCTCGAAATCTAATGAAAATTAATAAAATTAGTGTAATGAAACAACATGTAAAATTAAATATTCTTCAACTTTCAAAATAATATAAATTGATGAAAAACGAAATTTAACCGTGTTTTCACGAAAAACTATTAAGGGCTTCAAATAAACTGCTACTTCCGGTTGACCAATTTTATCCAAAATCTAATCATCTCTTCATTTAAATATAGGAAGCAAAAATTCACAAAATTGTATTTACTGGTAACATAGTATTTGATTTATGCGAGACGAAAAAATTGCCACAGACTACACACACACACGCACACACATACAAACATACATACAGACATCATTGCGAAAATAGTAAAATTGTATTGTAGGGACACTAAAATGTGTTTATTCATTGAAAACTCACTACCCAATTTTTTAACCAAAAACAATACCTCCCTTACCTAGAGGTAGGCGGAAGGTAAAAATGCTGTACAACTCAAATTTATTATAATAAATTTTAAAGATTCTAATTATCCTTTGTATGTTGAAATAATGTTCTCTTCTAAAAAGAGAGAAATACAAATCCTTAAACTAAATTATGATAATATTTGGGTTTTAACAGATCAAGGTTTTTTATTAAACATTATGTTTGTATTTCTGATGAATACAGGACTTTGTAAGCTTAATTAATTTTTTGGCTCTCTCTAAATTTTAAACGAAAAATTGAAAAAATCCATCATGACGGCAGCTGCGACTGACAGCTTGAAAATTTTTATTCTAAACATTTTTATTTCATTCCACTTTTTTCGAATTCCCACTATATTTTCTAAAATCAAATAATACTGAAGGAACTATATTATAAAACAAAATAAAACTAAAAATAAGTTTTTACTGAAGATTGAAAGCGTTAAATTGCGCGAGGTCCTAGGAGCAAATGGAATGGCAAGATCGTAAATTTATAGGTGTAAAATAAAGTTGGTACCGAAATTGCAGAAGACGTGAGAAATGTGTGCAGTTTATACTATAAATATTTTAATACGTAACTGACAAATAAGTGTAAAATTAACTGCTAGGTAATATAATTTTTATAATTTGAACGGTGATTTCGGTGTGTGATACAAGACTCATATAAAATTATTGATACTTTGCTAAAAGGTTGAAGGCACCTAAAATACGTAAATACACTGCATCTTTATCTCACTAGTAGAGTATCCGCAGTGCGGACCCATCAAATATGTATTATTCCTTTAACATCTGCACATCAGATTCAAACCGCAATCAATATACATTAAACAACCTAATTCTCTTAATGTTTTTGCCTTGAGTTTCACTTTGTGTTGGAAATATTTAATATCCTCTAGGTCTAGATTTCTTCCCACTAATAATCATTCTCAAAACCATTATCCTATTGCATAAAGTACATTGTTACTATGAAATATAATTAAATTTTAATATAAACTAAATATGTAATAATATGATAAATCCCCAAATATCAAATTTCAAATCTGCATAAGTTCAGTACATCAGGTTATATCCCACGCAGTAGGATATAACGAACCCTGAAACACAAAGAACTAGCAATCAATCTCCTCCAAGCATATCGACGTAGTTTTTTTGAGAACGACGTTAGCGACAAAAATTAGAGTTTAGAGATTTGGGTATCAAATGAAAGGGGAGTTTATGTACTATTAAATGGTGTAAACGACGTTACCGACAAATATTTATTTGAACCTAAGATCAGTTTTTGAAATTTAACGTCGTTTAATTTGTAATCGCGAAATGACGCATACGCCATTTAACATTATCTATCCTGGCACACCACTTTCGCCTCATCCACATTCATACATGCACTTCTACATGAAAATAAAAAAGTACACACCAGATTTTGTTTGCTTCTTGTGACAAAACTGAATTATATGTTTAATAAACTAATTTTAGTTACTATGGGAACAAACAAATAACAGAAATTGTAATTATTAATCATTCAATACAAATTCACATAACGATAGACAAAAATTTGAAACCCATGGAATATCCTTACTTAATATTGTAATATTTTTTTATTACGTTTCTTTATAATATAAGCGCTAAGAAACCCATTGTAGCAGAGCGCATTGTCAGATCTCTAATATTTTTCGAGATACGTCCATTTTTGATATTTTACGCAGTGCAACTTTAAAGGCCTGTAATTCAAAAACTACACTAGATATCTAAAAATTTTCTTCAGTTTAGCGTTTCTGGTGCTTTATATAACAAATTACCAAATTTTTAAAATTTTGAAATTTTTTTGTATTTCTGTTCAAAATTTCGATCGGCGATAACTCGACAAATATTAAAGATACAGATTTGCAGTGTTCACCAATCGATTCAGCTAGTCGAAATACATAAGTATGCAAAGTTTCATAAAAATCGCATTACGGGATGGAAAGTTAGAGCAAAAAGCTTGAAAATGGCGTTTTTTGTCCTGAAAGTCAAGGGGTACCCCTTGACGTTTGGCCTGAATTTGGCCATTTTCAGACTTTTTGCTCTAACATTTCAACCGGTAGTCCAAATTTTCTGAAATTTTCAGGGTTTATGTATTTCGTCGAGCTGAATCGATTGGTGAACACTGAAAGTCTGTATCTTTCATATTTGTCGAGATATCTCTAATCTAAATTTTGACAAAAAATTCAAAAAAATTTCAAAATTTTCAAAATTTACTAATTTATTATAAATGGCAAGAAAAACACAAAACTGGAGATATTTTTCCATATCTTATATAGTTTTCGAGTTACAGCCCCTCAAATTTGTTCTTCTAAAAATATAAAAAATCGTCATATCTCGAAAAATATTAGAGATATGACGATGCGCTCTGCTGCAATGGGTTTCCTGGCACGAATATTATAAAGAAATGTAATAAAAAAAAATTTACAATTTTAAGTCATATTTGGGGAAATTCCGTATTTTGAAAAATATTACAAATCGCCATATTTCGCGTACTACAGCAATGAGTTTATTCATGTTTAAATTATATATAAGTAATAAATTTCAAGTTAAGTTTGGAGAAGTATTAAATTTAGTAAACAATTTACTAGTACTAACTTTTTTGTTACTTCAAAGCACACTCGATAAAATTTTAGCGCAAAAAACTAATTACAGAATTATTTCGATCAAAACTTAAACATTTCTACGTTCGAGTTATGGTCGAATTGGCATGCAGCAGTTACCTATAATATTGTATTTTAATTTTGAACTTTGCTTTATGAATTAAAATAATGTTAATACGTTGTTATGTTATTATACTGTCGGTGCAATTGAATTTCGATCGTGTACTTCTTGAAAAATTTATAGTTTAACTCATTTTTCGAATCTTTAATGTTTCATTTTGTCGCCATTAACTGGGTTTTGCGTGCAATTCACTTTATTACAAGAAGACATTAAGCTCTCTCCTTGTTACTCCGTCCAGAATGTCGTACTAGGTCTCCAAACACAAACAGTACATCTATTCTTCATTCGTAAATTACCTCATAAATAAATAACAGAAGCAATTTTCGGATTCTTTAACATAACCTCAATCGGCTAAAACATGCCGCATCATTCAGAAGTCGAGGCACATTTCCATAGTAACCTACATAACCACAAATCACTTGTAGCGAGCATTTCGGTCGTGGCAAGCCATGGATAACGCGAACGTGTAGCACGGGGAGACAACTATACGAGTTCCTGATGATTAATTAAAAACGTAACAGCCAACTTCAAGTATAAACAAAAACGGAACAACCCTTGCGGTGAGACACTACATAAATAGAGTTCGCCCAAATCGTGTTGCCCTCTTTCCATTTGGCGAAGCTGGTAAATGTCAAAACTTAGAGATGGGCGAATATTATCCACGGATACTCTAATGCTTGGAACAAAGATAGTATTCAAGATTCGAGTTTTCGATTATTAAGTATTATGAAAGGATGCGATGGTTGACTGATGCGAAAAGTTGAGAAGAATCAAAAACCGAATAGCAGCCAAAATAGTTATAAACATACCAAATGCGGGAACGGTTGGTTCCTGGATGAGTGTTTGGCGGCGCGAGCTTGTGAGCGCTGCCATAGAACGAATCCGGGAACCGAGTACACGCAAGAGGTTTGTACAATATTTTTTGTACGAAAATTATAAAACTAATAACAGTCCAAACAAAGAAATGAAGTTCTTCAAGGAGTTATTTTGATAATTGTCAAAGTTGCACTATAAATATAAACACACAATAGTATATTGAACAACTAGTATTACAATTAGGCATTGTAACACGAGTTGTTCATACAACTTTTCCTATTTCACGTTCATAAATTCAATAAAAATAAAAATAAAATAAAGTTGTACGGCATGTTTAATATACCACTGGTCACCAAGGGGCTTTGCCCGCGGGGCCTATCGGGCCGCAACCCCGACGCAGGGGCTCCGATTCAATAATTTTACGTGAGCAAGGACAGCCTCAAGTTTGACAGACTGTTAATTTTACAAATAATAAATTCCCTAAAAACAGTTGCACAAAATTCAATTTAGTAGCATTGTTTTTGGGAAAAACAGTGTCACAAAATTGACTTTGTGTACGTGAAATAGGAAAATTAATTTGTCTAATATATTAGAAAACAAATAAAATATTTATAATATTTACCGTGTTGACTTGTAAATTTATTATATTTCTTATTTACATTGAGATAACTAACATTACATTTGTAGGTTATGTATTCTATAGCTGTCATATCGGGCATATTTTATTGCCAACATTGGTAACCAAATGCACTAACTTTGTTATTTTTAAATTCAATTTCATTCTTATTCCATCATTGTTTATATTAAGGTGAACCATACGGGCTGAAGATAGCGCAAGATGAACATGACTTTTTTGAAACAATATATCATTATTATAATAAATGAAACATATAATGTTTTATACCTACGTTTGTAGATAAAAGTCCAAAGTTTTGTAATAAATTTTAAAATGCCAATTTTGTTTACATATTATACATGAACATAATTTTCAAAGTAGTCAAATATATGTCACACATTCCCATGAACGACTACACTAATGCAAATAATGTGTATATTTATAAATATAATCGTCTATAACATACTAAAATTATTTTACATTTGAATTTACAGTTTTTGAGAAACAAATAAAAATATACCAAAAAGTGTGTTTTTTGGTATATTCTTATTTGTTTCTCAAAAACTATAAATTCAAATGTAAAATAATTTTAGTATGTTATAGACGATTATATTTATAAATATACGAATTATTTTCATTACTGTCGTCGTTCATGGGAATTAGAAATTCAGTATCAAAATTCTGAATTTTTGACCAACTAGACTTCAACGAATATTTTTTTATAGTTGAATGTTTCAGTTATCCTTTTCATCCACATATATAAATACTAGAATGTTCAAAGACTTCACAGTAATAATTGTTTTGTTTTTCGATAAGAATAATTGTAAGAAATAATTTATTGAAATTTGAATTTGCAAAACAAAATTCATGGGAGTGAACGAACCCTACGAAAATATGTTCTTCATCTGACATTGCAATGTACAAGTCACTGTAAAAAATCCATGATATTTTGACGAATGGAGGTTGTTGGACCATAAAGAACATGAAAATAAATAAAGAATATAGAATTTGCTGTTTTTTTTTTTAAATAAAGGGTTCGTTCTTTCGACGCTTATGTTTGACCTTAATATTAGGTAAAGGGATGTTTGAAATATTATATTTTTTTATTATAAATATAATTTATTAATAAACGCTTTAGAAATAGAAATGTTTTCGTCGAAATTTTCCGGTTGTCTGTCTGGTAGAGACCTGGGAAATGGACATTTCGGAGGTTGCTTAGGCAACGCTAAACAACACATTTCAATGTATGAGTACAAAAAGTAATTTAAAATGTCATGTGTCAAAATCGCTGGAGGTTTTACTCTGTTCCTTTCAGATTATTTTATAAACATAACAGTTTGTAATAGTTTTAAATAAATAGGATACTTTTTTCTACCCACTTGGCGTAACTCTGGTTATGAAGGGGTTGCTACTCTTGCGCATCGCCTGCGTCGAATTCGGGGAGCAGTTACGCGTTACGCCGTTACGGTTTCTCTGCCGGGCCTCAGGCTACGGAACGGCCACTCGTGACCTGAATAATTAATTGTATACACGGCTTGCTAAAGCCCGGCCATCACTTTGGAATTTTACCCGGAAGGATTGTGTACCGAAATCTGATTGGAAAATGATATTCTGAATTCTTCAATTGATTCTAAGCAATTTTGTATTGTGTACGTGTTCTGTTCACCGAATTTCTAGAGAGGAAATTATTTAATTTTGGTTGAAATATACGGTATTGTGTTTTATAGAACGATGTATAGTTAAATTTATTTGCATACATACGAGTATCCTACTCTTTTTTATAATGCAGAGATATACATCTTAGTATTTCTTTATAACAGCAAAACATGAAATGCAAATATTTAGATATAATAAATGTTTTAATTATACACTAACATAACATACGTAATACAATATATTTTACGGGGTGGCATTTTTCAATCAATCCGGCAGCACGATAAAATATGAATTTCACAAATCAACAAATAACATTACAAGATAATACTCAAGCCGTTATAGGTTTTGTATACATGCAGTCAAAAACCCTTCTACTGTAAGATGTAGGGCTTAAGGTCAACCATATGGGCTGAAGATAGCGCAACATGAACATGACTTTTTAAAACAATATATCATTATTATAATAAATGAAACATATAATGTTTTATACCAACATTTGTAGATAAAACTCCAAAGTTTTGTAATTAGTTTTATGAGCTAATTTGGTTTACAAATTATACATGAACATAATTTTCAAAATAGTAAAATATATGCTACACATTCCCATGAACGACTACAGTAATGCAAATAATTTGTATATTTATAAATATGATCGTCTATAACATACTAAGATTATTTTTCATTTGAATTTAGTATGTTATAGATGACCATATTTATAAAAATACGAATTATTTTCATTACTGTAGTCGTTCATGGGAATGAGAAATACAGTATCAAAATTTTGAATTTTTGACCAACTAGACTTCAAGGAATATTGTTTTATAGTTTAATGTTTTAGCTATCCTTTCATTCACATATATAAATACTAGGATGTTCAAAGACCTTATATACTGTAATAATTGTTTTATTTTTCGGTAATACTAATTGTAAGAAATAATTTATTCAAATTTGAATTTGCAAAGCAAAATTCATGAGAGTGAACGAACCCAGCCTGTGAAATGTACTTTATCTAACATTGCAATGAACAAGTCACTGTAAAAAATCCCTGAAATTTTGACGGATGGAGGTTGTTGGACCATAAAGAAAATTAAGGATTCGTTCTTCGACGCGTTTGTTTGACCTTAATCGTGCACAAATTTCGCTCATTGTTTCATATTCATCACCATTCTTTGTGCATCTTGCAGATGTCTTTTGGTCTTCTACGATTTCCCGTTCCCTTTTGTTTGATTGTTTGTCATCTAAATTTGTCACACCGGTCTCAATTCATTAATTCGTATCATCGTATTATACGGCCCCATCATGCTAGTTGTCTTATTTTATGAAGTCTATTGCAATTGTTCTCCTATTACTTCGTCTCTAATTCTGTACATTATACCTCCTTGTATTTTTCTTAAATATTTTATTTCTTGTGCTTGAATTTTACTTTTCATTTTTGAGACAGTGCCTACCATGACTAGCAACTGTAGGTCAATTTATATTTGTATATAATGTTATTATAATACTGTTACTTTTTGTTTGTTTATGTACTGACTTACGTACTGACGTTGTTTATGTACTGATTTATTTTTCCTGTGAACTTGTGTTTCATTGCATTTTATTTATTTTAATCTAAAAAAAAAAACTGTGCGGATTTAGTAAGTAGTATATAACGCATTTCCAAGATATTTCGTCGACATTTTGTTTCTTCATGACAAAGACAAATATTTGGTTATACAATGAAATTGAATAAACTCTATAATCTATCAAATCAGTAACGTTGTTCTCTTTTTGTTTTACACTTTACAAGCTGATTATTTTTATTGATAATTCTGTCCACTTTATATTTTATTGTTTTCAGTGCACTTTACACATTTCCTGATAAATTTACATAAATCTATTTAGCTGAAACAAATATTATTTGTGAAAAATGTGGGTCCTGTAAATCAATATTTATTGTAAATACAAATTTTTGTTATAAATGTTAAATTTTATTATGAGTATTGACAACAATAAATACATTACAATATTGGAATGCAGTGTGAAATTTTTTTTGTTCACATATTTTAAAAGCACTAAACGCATTACAAATATTTTATTACATATGTGCATGAATTTAATTGGATTAAATAATTCCATGGTGTTCAATTCTTATAGTCTACCATTGATGTACCTGCACATCTTTGAAGACTGGCTGATAATCAAAAGAATTTAATTTACTAAGATTTGTCTTAAGTACAGTGCCATAATACTTATTATTTACTTTTAAAATGTTCACACATTATTATGTACAGTAATATAATAAAACCAAGATGAACACCTTATCCTGTCATCATCCTCTCTGCTTTAGTGGTAATAAAAGGAAAATGTAGAATCTAAATAAAAACGAAACTAAAGCACGTCAAGATCTCATCGCGGCGAAGAATTTTATTTGTCCGCGATTAAATTTTTTATCTTGCTCATAAATTTCAACATGCACTTCATTGCATGTTATTTTTATAAGGTCTAACAATGAAAATGTCATACATCAAATCAATATCCCGTGAAGAAAAACTTCCCAACTTTCCAACTTTCAAGAAAACAACATGTCCAAACAATCACAATGAACACCCAACAAATCCAAAACATCCAACGCAAAATCAAATCGTTAAATGCAAGAGCCATGTTATTACAAATGTAGTTCCAATCCGAACCTTTTGAAAATACTAGAAGAACATCTAATATAGTGGCTTCAGAATTAGAATAGTTTTTTGAGTAATATAACAAAATAGGGTCAAAAACTTAAAGAAAAAGTTGTGTTTTTTTATAAATTATAAAAGTTTAGATCATTTCAGTCACATGTTATTCAATATTTCTTATAATTTTTCAACTTTTCATTCATAATTTCCTTTCTGAAATTTCGCGGTTGCAAAATCGTGATGTCATCTTGTAATAGAATGTACAGCATGGCAAGGTAAAAGAGGTGTTGATAACAAATAAAAACTTGCTTTTCAGGGTTGTAATAATTACTTATTATTATCAAAATGAATACTCCGATAAATTAAATTAGATATTCGTTAATTATAACGTTTTTAGTCAAAGAGTTTAGGACGTGTCAAAATAAAAATACTTTGTTGTACTATATCTTGTCGTTTGTCGGTAATGCCGGTAGTCTCATTATCATACCTGTCATCTCAAGTCATATGTTTCAGTTAACAACGATTTTCAAATTGAACTTATGTTTAGTATATTTGTTATATTATTTTGCCCAGATAATGTGAATAAACTATATTTGTAAAAACCTCTTAGTAAATAACAATGACTGATAACAGTCAATTTGACAGTTGGGGTAGTTCCTCACTCTCCGCAAGAGCGTGTTTCGTAGAATTACAAGATGACGCAGGTGCTGACGTCACAAGCAAAAAATTTGAATTAGGATGCCAATTTAAAAAAATCGTATCTTAATAACTAAATGCCTTTTAATATTAAAATTATTATCTATATTTATAATTTTACTCAAACTTACAGAAAAAAATAAATGAAAAAAGGTTTATGACCCCATTATCCCACACAACACATCAATAAATTATGTGTAATCCATATTTTAATCTGATTCATATTATCTATACCAGCTTCAAAGTTAAAGATTTTTAATTCTAGTGTTTGAAACGTCTTAGATATATATTCGAAGACCTCTGCATGATATCTGACAAAGCCTCTGCTCTGTCAAACGGAACCGGAAGTTGAATCTCTTGCTGCGATACGCTGCTGTACACGTAAAGGAACAAGTGCTAATGTAGTCCGCGCACGCGCAGACGCGGACACTATCGCGTAACTCGTCGGTGTTGACTGTTCGTACCCTCTCGTTTCAGGACGTTTTCTGATTTAGCTACGAGACTCGAGAGAAATTTAGTGGTTATACATAAGTAATGCCCTCAGCTTCAGACTTGAAAACGTTGTCGTTGAAGTGAAATAAGTTATTGTGTTTTTCTTTCTTTCAGAAAGTACCTACTGATACAGTTGCTATATTCTTTTGTTGAATCAACTCAATCATTTATTATTTAATTAGTATTTTTTTACTTTCGATAAACAATTGTATACCAGTAAAGATTTTACATTGGGTTAGAGTTAATAATAGTACATACTTACCGAGCTGAAAAGTGTTTCATAGCAACCAAAGCATAAAGAGTCGAGATTAGCTATAGCTTAAGGCTGTAATGAAACTTTCCACCAAGATTTGTATACTATTTTATTCACAATTAAAATTATTATTAAGCAATTATATTAATTTTAAATGTATATTTTGCAGGACGCAATTTATTACTCAATAACTTTGGCAAGAACAAAAATATTGTTGTTCGTTTACCACATCAAGTTTTCCGTCCATTTACTGTGACAATTTCAGTAGTACCAATCTGATATCATTAGTCACATACTAATTTTTTTTCTTCAAACGTCATAAAAGTACGTTGTTATGTATTTGTATTCAACGAGCGGGAGTTCAATATTGTCGCCGCCGGCGTAAAAGTGTCTCCTTGGCAACAATTTTACTCCGGCGGCGAACAAAGTAAAACAATATGAACTAATTTAAAAAGTTAGGAGTTCGAAATGAAACAAACATATACTATGGCAACTAGAAATACTGGGTAAGACAGAATATTATTTGCAGTTTTGGGTATTTTTTAATAATTTATACGTAATTCTATTTTCTATGTTTGAAGAAAAAATAGCATGTGTTATTAGGACTAAATGTGACTTTCGTTGCTTCGCATGGAATTATCCGAGGTAGAAATAATTAACTTTCCAAATTTTTAAAAGTCAAAAATTAACAAATTATGAACCCGTTGTGAGTGAAACAAATATATTATCATATCGATTAATCCGAAGCTTCTTGACTGGATGGAGGTTTGTGAAATAATTAAACTACTTAATAGCAGTCAATAAATTTTATTAAAAATCGGTTTATTTATATATAGTTTAATGTTTTTAAATTAACATGTCATTTGCCAACTTTGAATATGGAACTCTGTCTTTCCAAATCTCGGTAAGCGTTACATTTTTAAAATGGTAACTGTTGGTTGTGGGGTTCGAAATGAAATCCTTTGTTTCCTCATAAAAATCCTGGACAATAGTTATTTACTTTACAAGTGTGCAAAAGGAATTACCCACGAGAGAAATTTTAGCACACGAAGCCGAAGGCTGCGCGTGATAATTTTATCGAGTGGGTAATTCCACTTTGCCCACGTGTGAAGTATAACGTTTTATCCAACACCTCTTAATAAATGAAAAATTTATTAAAGAAATATTATTTGACATTGACATATGCTTTAAATTTTTAAATTAAAATGTCAATCGAAGTAGTTACCAAGGTGTTGTGTGTTATTATTATTGTTAAAAATAAAAAAATACTCACTAGTGGCTTTTCTTAAAATTATACCCACTAGTGGGTAATCTATTACTTTGCTTGTTTAAAATCGCCATAGTAATAGAGCATTTATTCAGAGGTGTTGGATAAACTAATAAATGGAGAGTGAATAAACTGGACGGATGTTCGGAGAAACTTGATTTCTGGTTGAATGTTAACAAGTACTATTGAGAGAAGTATTTCATATCCAGGCAAAATAAAAGAGAAGCGTTACCAAAACCAGACGTCCAAAATTGGAGGACTCCGTCGCCTCGAATATTTGCCGTGATTAGTCAGTAATGCGACCCGAGAAATCATAAATCGTTTATCACCGAGTTAAATGATAGATAAACTCGGTTTCGGAGCTATTTTTTAAGGGATAAACACGAAGGGAAGTAATTACTTGCCAATGTAGATGATAATTAGGACCATTAAATTTCTGGACTGCTTGCAGTGAAACTCAGATCTGTGGTATTTTCTTTGGGGATTCACGTATTTTAATTAATCCAAGGAAATTGTGCTGGTTTATTATCGCCAGTTTATTTTAATGATAACATAAACCAAATTTATATATTTATTTTATAGAATGGTAAAGCAAATTGAAACTAATTTGAAACAATATCCACCCGCAAATGAAATATATACGCCCACCGCATATACATAATTTTAATATTTAATATTGTGCCATCCTGGAAATAAAAAATATTCCGTGGATTAAGAAGAAGCATCGTTTCATTTTTCGCATTAATTTATATCCAGCGTCCACAACAAAACAAAAAACTGGCGTCAGGATTTGTATTCATAATTCACAAATTTATATACGGGTATATTAATACCCAACAAAGATACCCAAAAATTTCCAGAATAACACAGTTGTTATATCACGGAACTCAGTATATCATCTATAAAAACTGTATGAAATGAAAATTTTTTGTTCGTCTAAACGATTTGTCCGCCCCAGCTGCTGATATTTGTAGTATTTTGCGACGCGGCCTTCGATGCGTATATGGGCCCTTCTGTTCTTACACACTGCCATTTTTCTCGCTGATTCTTATCACATCTTCTTTATAAATGGTTGTTATTTGCTGCAGAATACTCTTCCGTGTTATTTTCACACAGAACATGGCTTGCTTTGTATCAGACTTATCTGAAGTTGGCAGGAAACAGAGTTTTTGCAGGAAGGATAATTCACTTCTATTTTGGTGGAACGTTTTTAATTAATGGTGAATGTTTGCTAACAGGAAATATTGGAAATATTTTGTTTTTCATGTTGATCTTTCTTTTATTTTTTAAGGCGGATGAATATTCTACAGTGTCGGGTTTTAACCTCAGGTTAATTTTATTGACAGGCTTTTATAGCGGAAAACTTCTGAAATTGCCCTTTCGGATTTTATTCAGGGTGCTTTAGTACTTCAGGAAAAATAAATATATCGCAGGCTTTACATGATATGCTGATCAGATAAAAAATACTTTCCTCTATTTAAAAAATATCTATATAATACAAGTAATAACTAATTTAACGTTTAATTGATTAACCGATTTCGATGGTTCTTTTTTCTACCCCTAAAGGTAGAAAATTTGGTAGCCACAAAAAATTAAGAAACATTTGTAGCTATTTATTATTGATTTACATAATTCCTTACAATATATGGGCGCATCCGCCAAAATTTGTATATGAATAAAATAAATAAATCACCAGGCCTTTTTTCCATGGTGCACAGTAAAAAATTTATAGTCAAAATTGACAAAATTTAATAAAATTTTTAGTACCAGACGATCCGCCGTTTAATTTGTTTTAAATTTGTAGCAAGTAACATTTATTTTTTCGTATTTCGTAACTAAATATATTTTTGAGAAATTAGCTAAATTCACTCGTTATTATTGACGAGTCTATTTCATAAATTTTATAAATCCAGCAAATAAATAAAAACAACAATTTTTCTTGATAAAAATTTTAATTTATTAAATTGTCATATTTGTTCAAATTGATGATTTAACACAATATATTTGTCAATATTAACTAAAAATACTTATCAACCGCAAAATTAGCAAATCGAAAATCAAAATTTTTAAGGTGTAGGTGTGACACTTTTTTTCTAAAATTTGTTAAGGAATAATCAAAATCAATAATCATTGAACTTCTCTTTATGGCAAATATTGGTAGCTCTGTTCAATAAACACTTCATAAGTTTTAAGAAAAATGAAGATATGAAATGGAATGAATATATTGCTTGGAATGTGTAGGTTTTCTATAAACTAAATAAGTCATTGTTTCGCAAGTTTTTACCATTTTATCTATTTCAAAATGATATTTTTGACAGCTGCAGTTTTATTAGTATACAAGGTATTTAGAAAAATGGTGATTAGATATTAGAAGAAGTATTTGATTATTAAAATTAAACGAAATTAAAAGAAGGACTGTGTAAAATTCCGTTGATATAACTAATTTTTAATTTTATTTCATATGCCGACCTTTCACAAAAAGTTTTTAGTTTGAAAAATAAATGAAAAGGAATTTATCAAATTTTGACATTTAACATTTCATATTTTAACATTCGTACTGATTTGCCTAGTTATTTGATGACTGCTATAACAATTGTTTGATTCGGTGTTAATTAATCAAAAAATTACTGTATTAGAGTACGTACACGTTAAGTTTAAGCCACCAAGCCTAACAAACTGAAAGGCTTGGTGGCTTGAAGTTAACGTGTACGCACTCTACTATGGATACCAGCTTGGCATATACATTACTGTACTGTTCCAGATAAAATCCTTCTATCTTAAGCTTATCGCCACTTTTTTTATTCTTCTGTGTTTCAAACTCATTAAACTTTTTAGTATTCACTGCTGTTCCCGCATTACAAATTTATCATTTTATCAATGTTTCCCTCCCATAATTCCTCTGTAATATCAAAATACTTCTTCAAACAAAACAATATCCCTGATACTATAACGAAGCCCGTTATTAATCAGTACGCCATTAAAAATGCAGGAGGTGTACAGGTCAGCTAGTAGTTAAGCGATGACGTCTACAGCCGTCGGGGCGGCGGCGTCAGTGGGGGTGAGGGCGGAACTTCCTCGGTGCACTTCGATCCATTACCTATCTCTCTTTCCGCAGGTAAACCGCCATAGTGACTTAGCTGCGCAGGAAAAACGAGACGTCATACGAGACTGCAGGTCAATGAACCCGTCGTTATCGCGGCCTGTGACCCAGTTCAACCCCTACCCCCCCGCCCCCGCCCCCTCCTCGTGAGATATCTCCGTGTTGCATCGGTTATTGTTGCCTCGTGCCTGGTTGTTTGTCACGGTATTCAAATTGAATGATGTGTGCTGTATTTTTTGTTTTGATGGGATATGTTGAATAGGTTTTGCGGGTCAATCTGACCTGCATGTTTTTATTTTGCGGTTGGGGTTAATTGGTCTGAATTATGGAGGGTTGTCAAACACTGGTTGTTTGATGAACTCCAGGAAATATTTTATTTTCAATCTCGATTATTCTCAATTGACATTAATGAAATATTCAATGTTTGAACTACATTAAAGGTTGCAAATGTATTCATAAACTCATTACAGTAATTCAGTTCGCTGGGAATCATATTATCACCTAGAATATAAACCAATATAATGAATCAAATATGTGCATAATATGCTAGCGCTAAAAACATTTAATATTTAAATATAACGAACTCATTTAAACACTCTTATCCTGGCACACCATTTTCATACCTGCTCGTATATTCTTCACAATCGAAATCATTCATTTCCACAAAAAACTATTTATCATACCTAACCACTTATTCTCATGAAGTCCACGTAATCGTTTACCCTTAATCTCGTCCTCATATATTACCAACCATTCATTCGATATCCGTTCGAAATGGTCAGAAATATACATCAGGAATATAGAATAATGTGCTGTTAGCCAGTTTGCCCATTGTTAATTTTGTATACGTTGGTAGTTACTGAAGTAAACATTTTGTACAATTAATACTTAGAGTCAATCGTAACTACATTGCTACCTAATTCAAAGTTAGCAAAAATTTGATAGGACCTTAAAGTAAACTACCATTTCTGGATGATGGAATGCTACAGGTGTTCGGCAAAGTGGTGATAAGTTTTGGGTAAAACAATTCTTTTATTAATTCAATTTATTCAATCCTAATTCAAAAAAAAATGTACAGCCTTTCATATGGCCACATGAAGCCATCAAACTTGTAAATGTACTATTAGAGTTATATGAAATTTTTTTAATTTTTTGTGGAATATCATGGATATTTACTTTCAAGGATATCAATAGTTTAAGTTTATAACAACCTTTCAGAGGTTTTTTTTAAATTTTATTATATAGGGAATTCACCAAACGACATTTTAACATTCGTACTGACATGCCTAGTTACCTGATGACTGCTACAATAATTGTTTGATTCTATATTGCCAAATTTACATTTCTGTGTTGTTTTGTGTTGGTTTACTAATGCCCGTTTGCACCAACAAAATTTTAATCTCGACTTTATTAAGACAAGCTTAATGTTAAGTCGAAAATAAATTATAAGTCGTTTGCACAATGAATATTTGAGTTGAGTTTAACTAAGTTCGTGTTAAGTCAGATGTTCTAGGGAATTTCACTAACTACTAACTTCCAGGTATTTTGACATATGTAAGCAGTACGCCTTATTCAAGTATAAATTGGTGATTAACTGTATAAATATAGTAATTATATAGTGCATTTCATTTAAAAGATTTCATTTTGTAAGATAAATCTCCACCAGGAGACTGTATATTTATGTCACTGATATCTGTATAACACTAGATTGGGCATAGGCCATATTCTGCCAACTGAGCGCGTTCCTAATTGAACGGATGAAATTAAGGTTTTATAACACTTTTGTAAAGTAAACTGTGCAATCTGAAGCTCTGCCTTGATTCTCTCTACACCGCGCTCGCCACCACCTCTTTAGGTCACAGCACGAAGTATGGTCATACCCATAGACAAGAGAGATAGATTCTTAAATATAGAAGTATCACAAAACCGCAATTTTGACCATTATGACGACGTTCAATTTGGAACGCACCGTAGCGGCTTATACCCAATCTAGTGTTATATAGAAATCAGTGATTTATGTATACCATCTGAAACATATATAAAAATAAATCAAATTTATATGAAACAACTTTATTATATTACAAAATTAGAAGTTGATTTATAGGAGACACACTATTACACCTGGAAAATCATGTAGGTAGTTAAAAAATAATAATTTTTATCAAAAACTTGTCATTTACAAACTCTATATCATGTTCAATCACTTCTAATAATTCCTGTGTCGTTGTTTTTGTCAAACGGAATCGTTTAAAAAATCGTTATTGTATGTATCAAAATATGCTGCCCTGATGTAAATTTTCTTATTTATTCTGTTATCAATGTTTTTGACTTCGAAAATCTCTAAATTATCGTCTTCATCGATAAAGAAGTCAAAATTTAACATAGTAGCCATGGTAAAGTACAAAAACTGGAAGTTTTATAGGTTAAGTCAACATTAAGCCGTCAACCTCTGAGGGCTTAAACTTAAGGTTGGCTTAGAATCTTAAGTCGCCAAATTGTAGGTGGTGCAAAGGAATTTATGTCAAACTTAAAATTTAAGAATACTTAAAGCCTAAGTCATGTTGGTGCAAATGGCTATAAGGGCCGCACAATTTTTTTTTGTATTAGAATTATAGACTTAGGGCCGATATTTCCATCTACGAATAAAGTACCGAATAAATTATTCGCCAAATAAATGAAAAATGTCGCATCGAAATCAAAGCTCAATTGATACTTCTTGTTTTAGATGTCATTTTTTGATGCGTATTTTTTTATTTATTGGACGAATAACTTATTCGGAAGATTATTTGTAGATGAAAATATCGGCCCTTAGAATTAATCAAAGAATTACTGTATTACTATGGATACCAGATTGACATATACCGGGAGTTTTTTTTATCAGTATACATAGGGATTTGTCATTACCATAGTTACAGTCAAAATGATTGACAGCAATGTATTAAAGCGTTTTTTTATGAGTGCACATAGGGATAACTTACAGTTATTAAAAATAATAATTCCTATCAATTCAATGTAATTTTTTAAGTACTAAAGCAATTAAAACAAATTTCTTATTTATTTAAACTTGCATTGTTTGTTTCAATATGATTAACTATTATTAATAATCAATGTAAATTATCCCTATGTTCACACTTAAAAAAAACGCGGTAATACATTGCTGTCAATCACTTTAACCGTAACTATGGTAATGATACATCCCTATGTATAATGATAAAAAAAACTCCCGGTACATTACTGTACTGTTCCAGATAAAATGAAACACAGGTTGTCAATATTAAATTTATTGATTTATAAACATATTATAAGCATTTTTAAACTATAACTACATTTCTACCAAGTACCCATTCGAATTATTTCTTCAATATTAATCGTGTCTAAATTATGATGACAAGTATATTCAACATAGATAACCCGAAAAGTAAATGTTGCATCTTAGCTGATACTCACGATATGTGTAATAATTTGAAATACGCAATATTTGTGTAGGTATTACTAGTGAGTTATAGTGTATAAAAAAGAATTTCAACAAATTTATTGTGTCAATAATTCAAGGAAATAAATTTAATATAATACTTGTATTGATATAACACATGCCACATAAATTGATTTAATTCAAATATCGTTTATTGCACAATTCTCGGAATTGAATCATTAACCACGATAGGTATCTAAATATTTTTTTTTATAACTGTAATACACACACGCAAAAAGTATGGATGACTTTAAATATTCCATCATTTACTATGCTTAAGTCTGCACCTACAAACTTCCATTCGTCACACCCCAAAATAACTGTTAAGCGTTGTGTCTTCTTCATTATTTCAAACATTATTAACCAAAAATGTTTGAATTGAAAAACTTGTAGACTTTACTTAAATTTGAAATTTAGTACTAGTATAATACTACAACTATTTGATAGAAGCAATATTATTGCACATTTAAAGGGTAATTCTATTTAAATAGACAAAGTTTTCAATTAACCTTATTATCTATTATAGTTCCAAAGATAAGGGATGTCGCAGAGAAACTTAATGTGGAATAATTTCTCCAAGCTTTGATGCTATTAATTATTAATACCTTAAAGACAAAATCCAAAGTGTTGAAGAATTCCTGAGGGAATATTATCAAGTATGGGTTAAAATTTGCTAATACCCAATCAATGTTCTCAACCTAAATACATACTTGTATAAGACTTAATGTTTAATTTAGCTTAATTAGAAACCAATCAATCGAATCAGATATTCGCCCCTACTTTATGTTTAATCCTGTATTTACTGAGATAATCTGTTGAAATCACTGAAATATAATTATACTGGAAAGTTAAGTTATACGATTTTATGAAAAAGAAATATGTGCATGAAATAGATAGATGACATATGGCCACCCTTCTTTGTCTAACACTTGTTTGTAGAACGACTGCTATGCGTTTCTTAAACGGTATATAAAAACATATTAGGCAACGGTTTGACAGGTAACGTTGAAGCCGGTTTGCTCGATAACGCAAGTTAAGCACTACTGCCCGCGGTTAGTAGTTGGATGCTTTGCGAAAACCCATACCAGCGAACACTCCATGCCGTTATCACAACACCGAAAATGAGGTTCCGATGCGGAATATTACCTCAGCAGTTGAGTGATAAATAATATTTAACATTCACATTATACGAGTACAATCTCAGAATCAAATCATTTGGTCCAATTAATACTTATAAAATAAAAAGTTCTGATCTTACAAAGGGAAAATTGTTGTACTCAATTTATTTATCTTAAATACAGTTATTTTTAAGAATATTATAAGGAAAATAACAACTGAAATACTAACAAA
The DNA here is from genome assembly GCA_963942605.1 of Poecilus cupreus. Lineage (NCBI taxonomy): Eukaryota > Metazoa > Arthropoda > Insecta > Coleoptera > Carabidae > Poecilus > Poecilus cupreus. The sequence continues at coordinate 3,080,338 of OZ012731.1, forward strand.
TTAATAAAAATTACTAACATAAAGATTTCATTGGGCCTAAAGGTATTGGCTGGTGCCACGAACACTGTTCTTGAATCAACAACAAAATACATAAAAATGTTTCAAATAAATATTGTAAGTAATATTAGTCTACATCTTTTTGATTGCAATGAAATTTACGTACTAAGATATGCCCAAAAATCCCTAATAGGCCTTCAAATAATCTACCACTTACTATTGATGAATTGTTCCCAAAATCTAATTAATTCGGAACATAAAAATAATATCTCCCTTACATATATGTATGTTCGTAAGGTAAAAATGATAGAATTTAATATATAAATATGGTGAATTAAACAATTTCCCTTTGTATGATTTTAACTGGGCCAAATCACATAATTCTGGGGTCGTATTGTTTAATTATATGAAAATTTCTTTAAATTTACATTCATAATAGTTAATTGAACTCGGTTTTTATTAATGCATTAATTAATTTTTTCAAAATCACTTCTTATGAAATTTCTAAGCGGACTGTAAAACAAAGAAAGGTGGCCTAACGATTAGCTGTCTATTTGAGCTCGTCTTGCATTTTTAATCAGTGGCGTTCCAGTATTTCAGTGGTTGAAATGCACAATAATCCTTTAAATAATCACTATAAATCTATATTTTATAAGTACTACACAGCTTTATTATAAATAATACAACAAATTATTTGATACCCATGTTAAATAAAAATGTCTGAATTAGAGTTAAAACATAACTATTACATTTCCATAATTCCTATCGTAAAGGAAGTAATCAATACATTAAAATATTTTCGTATCCCAAACTCTATGGCGAGCGACTGACCCTTGTCAATGGAATTAACAAAAATACCAGTATGATCAATACTAAACTAAGGACATCCTAATTAATTGATAGTCTCTTGTGACGAAGTATAGGTAGCAATGACCCAATCCTGGAAAGTTCTCTGCGAACAGTTGTTATCCCCCCGAGGAATCGATGCTCGTTTATTGACAGCAGGTATCGTAATTATATGTAGTAATCAAAACAGCTAGAGGTTTCACCTTTAAATTAAATATTATCACTATAATGGTGTTCTAGGAACGTGACGGTAAATAATTAAAAACATACGTAATTGTTTTCGTTTATATATTTAATATTAATGACAGTATAAAAAATATTAGGTGGTCCTTTTTTATGTAGAAAATCAATAACTCTATTTAGTTGCTAGACACCGTTCTAATTTTGTTATTGTCAAGTTAATTTAATAAAGACTTTTTTTAGATCATTTATTCACATCATCCATTATTACGAAAAACTTTTAATGAAGACATAAATTTAATAAGTTAACAAAACAATTTTTTATAAATTATCACGATAAATGACGACATCCTATGAATATACTTAAATTAAAGTTACTGATACAAAGTTGACAAGACGACTCTCTACAGAAAATGTAGAATTTTCTTATCTTTTTATAAAAGTTATTCAAAATTTAAAATTACATGCAATAATAAAAGATTTTTATCCAACACCTCCCAATAAATGCTCTAAAACTATGGCGATTTTAAACAAGCAAAGTAACAGATTATCTACTAGTGGGTATAATTTTGAGGAAAGCCACTAGTGAGTATTTTTTTATTTATAACAATAATAATAACACACTACACCTTGGTAACTACTTCGATTGACATTTCGATTCTAAAATTTAAAATATATGTCACTGTCAAATAATATTTCTTTAATAAATTTTTCAATTATTAAGAGGTGTTGGATAAAACGTTATACTTCACACGTGGGCAAAGTGGAATTACCCACTCGATAAAATTATCTCCCTCAGCCTTCGGCTTCGTGAGCTAAAATTTCTCTCGTGGGTAATTCCTTACTTTGCCCACTTGTAAAGTAAATAACTATTAATCCAGATATTAATATTTCACGTTAAATAAAGTAAATTGAAAGCAATAATTATTTAAAAAATTATAGTATATGACATTTCATAAATCGAATTTAATTGATATATCGTGGACTATTAATATTTCGGAATCTAAATGGACCTTATTGCATGCTCTTTTAAATTTCGAACAGTTTTGATGTAAAGTGTAAAAAGGGTAAAAAGATAGAGCAATATATAAACAGCATTGAAACCTCTATACGCCACATTTAATTCTGCACCTAGTATACTCCAAGACTATAATAATACATAGCTTTATGAAAACTGTATTATTATTATTAAACGTTAACTCTCGTTGGTCGTAGAGAATCAAACAAAATCTGTTGATATCCAGGGCAATAAAGAACTAGATTTACTAAATTATTTTACTCATTACAAATTTGACCAATCAGAATGTCTCATTTTCCATTGTTGTGCATTTTAGATAAGTGCATGGAGTACGATAAGTGATTAAACAGCACCATGTTGTTTATTCGCGATTAAATTGAAGCTAGCTTTTATATGCAAATTTTTAACATTTTGAAGGCATATTTGGCCGGATAATTAATTGAAGAAGCAAGATACTTACATGTTTTTTCCCTGTACTGGTATTCTATGTCTTTAAACATGCTGAATTATTCAATTCAAGCTATTTTTATTTACAAATTTTTGACATTTATTTGACAAATAAAAAGAAAAACAATCAATTTGCTATAGTTACACTATAACAACATAATTTTAAGGTGCTTTTTGGTTATGTGTGTACCGATATATTTATATGAAAATGTGTCAAAATCAACGTTTTAGTACAATTTTTTCGGCAAATATTAAAGTTTATGCTATGAATTCATGAAATAATCTTGACATATACCCCTCGTGCTGAAGAATTGAATTGATTAAATTCTTAGCACTCGTGATATAACTATTGATTATTGACCCATGAATTTTATTGTAAATCAAAATGTTGATTTCCTTGAAGATCATCAGCTTTCCAAAACAATACTGTTAAATATTTGTTGGTCAAAGAACCATTTTGATTAATGGATGATAAACGTCATGATGACATCTATGTTCATTGCAATGAAAAAAAAAATAACTACTATGTTAAAAATAGTGTTGTTTCAAAACAAAATGAAGGCATTGATTATTAATATAATGTATAGAAATATACAAAAGTTTGTTTGTATGTGGGCATTTAATATTTTTCTTCCATTTGATATCCATTTTCTATTGTATTCCTAAACACACTGGAACTGAAAATAAATTATAATTTATTATTTATAATTTCATTATTAGGACAATGAACGGCTTGCACGAAGTGGTTGTTCCTACATGATATTGCCGCGTGCATACAACTTGTAATGTAGTATACACGAAGCTGACCTCATTTGGATGCTAATGGTCACTAAGAGGTAGTGTTAGCGTACAAAGCATTGCTATAGTCATTGCCCGGTTATTACATTCACTATTGCTGATGATGTACCTATATAACATTTATGTTATTGTGGTTTTATGTTGATATAATATATATTTACATTAACTAACCAATCCATTTAAATGCATCGATGCAATCTGATATTATTGCGTCCGAGGAATAACTGGTTGGGTATGATTGATGGTTTGTTGCGTGAACTAATGATTCCGAGTAAGAAGAATAAACGAGCATGTATGAATCGCACTATGAATGTGGACGAGGCGAAAATGGTATGTCAGGATAGGAATGTTTGGATGAAATTGATTGTTGGTTGACTGTGTTTCTGGGTGCGTGCTATCCCACTAGGTGGGACATAGCGTGACGTTATGTATGTATGTATGTAAAACATGCAGTCGTCATTTCTAGTTTCTTAATCTTCAAAATTTTCAATTAAATCAATCGTCTTTTATTAGGGCTCTTATTTTCATGCCTTTTCTTTATCCTGGTACCAAATTTAGTTCGGTCCACCTGGTTTTCAACGTCCACATAAGACCCATTCCCATATTCTGAAGAATTACGAACACCGAAATTTTATATATAGAGATGATAAAAAATGCGGATATAGTGTTCGAACCCAGAAGCTTCGATTACACGTCGAGAACTCTTACCAACTGAACTATCCGAGCCTGTGGTAGGACAATGTCTACGTTTCGAATCCGCTAGTACTTTTATATAAAATTAAGTACAATTTTGCGTTTCTGTGTTTACCTGTTTCTTTGTTTTTGCTCTTATAATAAATTTGGTAAAATTGTACTAATTTGAAGACAATTATGCAGAAAAATCTAAATATCAGAATTTTAGTATTGAATACCGGAAATATCTAAAATCCCGGTATTGTATACAGGGATACCAAAACGATTTTTTAAACACTGAATCTCGAAATTGAAAATTCTATTCGGTATGGATGCCTTACTATGGATTTAAATATCATCACTTGTATATAAAATTATATCACCCCGATATTTACCTATTTCTAGTTTTGGCACTCTGCTCAATATTATGAAATTAAGTGCAGTTAACCAATCGTCAAAATCACGACCTCCAAGGATTACCGCAGAGATAATTTTAAGAATATATTTTCAAAAATTTGTTGGCTGTGAATATTGAACCAAGGATCTTATGATCCACAGTCCGATGCGTAATCACGGTGCTATTTATCCCCATCGCTTTTCTTGACATCAAACAAAATACGACTTAATAAAAGTTAAATTAAATATAGCTACAAAATATATTGCAAGAAATTTTAATTGTATGTTTACGAAATCATATTGAGAGTTTAGGTACCTGCCTATGGAATTTATCCAATACTTCTGGAATTTTATAATACAATATATACAATAAGTACTGAAAATTCCAGTAGAAAAATTAATTAAAATTGCTATAATGTAACGAAATAATATAAAAATTATATTCTCTCACAATGACTGTTACATTGTACAGTGTGTTTTTCAGTCTGTGGAATTAATTTTTGTTTGGTTAATCATTAGCGAGTACTAACAGAGGTCAATCCCCTCTTTTGCATATTTATACATAATATCATGATGTACGAGTATGCCACAAAGTGAAATAACACCTGAAACACAATCAATCTCCAAACATTCCTATTATAGTCAACTACTTTCGCCTTGTCCTCATTTATGAATTGATTCATTACTAGAAAGTGTATAGCTTAAAGTTGCTAAAAATCCAATGATCCATATTTCATCTCCAACTCAATTATAGTTTTATTATTATGAAACATTGATTCTTTGACTTCAAAAATTCTTTGTAACGATGATTATATTATATTTCAAACAAATTCTGGTTGACAGTTGGTGCATCCAATGGATTTACACCTTAACTCACATCATTTTTATACTAACACACAACTCTAAAAACTATTAAAAATTTTAAAGCAGGCGAGAAATGATGAATCAAGTGTTTGACGTTTAAGACATCACTGCGCAGTTGCGCTCAGTAGTACCAACTGAATGTAACTATATGTAACTAATACCAATAAAAGTAAAGGTTTCCAGCCCACCTATAAAGAAGTAATGTCAATGCTATAGCGAGAAAAACGCACCATACGTGTAGACTTTTAAAATTGCGGCATTGGCATTGCATTTCTGAAAAACTAGATATATGAAGCGATGGCCACTGCAGCTCTGACAAAATTACGTGATACTGCTGTAATGTTCAAAGATCGAAAGCACGTTTTCCTCGTTTCTTACATGCAATTTTAGTTTTTGCACATACATTGACTTGTACGTTTTTAAATTTAGGATTTTGCAATATCTTGTGATTGCGTTGCTTGTACTGAACACGTTGACTTTATGTTTTGTACTCGTATTTGAGAATTGTGCTGGAACTGGTAAAGCAATATTAAAAATTTATTTTAAAAATTTTGCTTTCTTCCTTTATGGCGCAAACAACTTGATCATATATAAAGAAAATATTATAAGTATAGGCATGATGATAAGATATTTTCGATTAACATTCTCTTCTCATCTGACCTAGATATATTATTTGAAAGTATTACTTTGTATCCCAGACCAAAGAATAAAAAGAAAACTCCACTAAAATGATATCTTCAGTTCGAATCCCATACCCAAAATGGGTAAATGGCGTGATGATTATTTTTTACAATCTACAAAAGACACTGAAATATAATGATACAGAATACCAACTGACGTTGGAAAATGCGAGCCGAGAGAGACAGCCAATCGTTGGGCCACCTATCTTTATTGTATTGTCCTCTTAGAAAGTTGATAAGAAAATGTATTTAAGAAATAATATTGCATATTTTGAAATAAATAGTTAAATAATACATTAATAGATATGAGTTTAATTAACTATTATGTATGTGAATATAAAGGTATTTTCAAATTATTGAACAATTGCTATTAAATATTACAATTTTTCAAAATATTTTACTTTGTCTGCCGCCGAAGTAAAAGTGTTACCAAGGAGACACTTCTGCTTGATGGATACGAATACATAACAACGTACTTTTATGACGTTTGAAGAAAATATCCATTATGTTAACTATTTAAATAATTGCAATTAATTTAAGAACGCTAGATCAGATGGTGTATTCATGAAGTCAGATATATGATGTTTTATATAGATCAGTTATTTGCAAATTATAGTAGAGTAGTCATTTTCACAAGTGATTTTATTTTGCTGATTAGTTCAGCAAATTTATATTAATTTTTCTTAACTCAGTATTTTCAATATTTTTTGTTGCAGCTGCAGAGGCTGCAGAGGATCTAAACTTCATAATGGACTCTAACCGCTTGTAAGCAGTTTGGACCACAGCGACTTACCCTGTCATCGCAATGTGCGGTTACCAGTTACCAATCATTCGGTGGAATGTGCTAACCATTAACCAACAAGACGAAACACGTGCTGGTGAGTTTTTTAATACTTAATATCTTAAATATTGTTCAACGTTTGCCATACCATAAACAGTTAATAATAATTTAATGTCCGACCATTACGTTATTGTTGTTATAACAGCCCGGCTATCCGGGCTATCAAATAACGCCCTAGGGCGTTATAAATTTGATGTTGTTGCCAATTAGCACAGAATTCACAAACACTTATTTATATTGGCAGAGAGAAATATAGAAAGGAACAAATCTCTATTGTAAACTAATAAGAATATCGCGTTGCCTAGTTACAATGTTTGCAAGCAAATAGATTAATCTCTTTTACTTGTTACTCACTTGTAAACACCATTTACCCAAGCCCTCTATTGCTTTTGAAAATGAATCTTTACAAGTTACTAATTGACAGCTACATAGTAAAAATTTTACAAGTTAGTAAACAAGGTAAACAATGCACGTTGCTATAGTAATGCTTATAAGGCTTATGCGAAATCAATTAAAATAATTTTTGACAGAACAGTTGCGTGTCACTGACAGGACTTGGTTATAATTTTTATTTGATTTGCAAATGAGTAACAAGTAAAATGTTATACAATACACGCAAGGAGGTGACAGACTCGCCTCCATTCAGCCGTAAAAACCTTTTACCTTGCTTGTAATGTAAATAACTATAACAACATACAATGGTAGGATAAATAATCAATAAAAACCTTTTATAAAATAATATATCGGTCGGACATTAAACGTCGAACGCACCACGGGCGTTAAACGGACACACATTGTTGACCTCACACATTATTGTCCTTATAACACCCTTCATAAATATATCGTAATAAGAACTGACGTACTCAATATATTGGTATCATTAATACACTGCGCTTTGGACGATATTAAATTACATCCTTTTGTGAATTATTCATTGTTGTTATTCAATCTCGTGTATGATGATGAATGTTTCATACCAAATTGAAGAGTTTTCATAATAAAAATGGTAACAGAACGATAGGTACGCGAAAATCGAGTGGACGATAACTCAACCGAGGGTTCGCGGTTCGCTGGAGTGTTCGAAGATAATGTAATAAAACATCTCCACCACGTCCTACCTACGTCGCATAAACGCAACTTAATGGAAGGTTAATGGTGTAAATGGGCACTCCTGGAACGTCTCGAAGATGTTATCGGCTAAACTGTAATTCCCATCTACGGCTGTACGGTGCTGCCATTAACTAAACACTAATTAAAATGTTGTTTTAAATAACGCGGAGTTCTTAAGCTTTCGTATACCTACCGTGAGATTTAGATCTAGAGGAAACTTTTCGAAATGGAATTAGATTCGTAGGATAACCATTACATTATTTGAAATAGAAATCAGCCATTGAATCACTAAAATTTAGGTAGAATTGCGAAGTATAGTTAATAGTTAGTAATACACAAATATTCAATAACATTAACGATAGGACAATAGAAGTGCATTTTGCCCGCCTCTGTGGTTCAGTGGTTTAGAGTGCTAGGCTCTGACCCAGAAGTCCCGGGTTCGATTCCCGGACAGGGCTGGCATTAAATCGGTGTTTGTGATTGACTAGGACGCAGACACCTCCATTTCCATATCGCCCATCACTCCGGTTAATAACCAAAGTAGTTGAAGCCGCACAATAAATAAAAATTTTAGCTTAGCTGTCGGCGCTGACAGCGGATAGTTGTCCGTCAAGATTTATCTTTTCTACGACAAAACCTGAATCAATCTAAATCAATATTTTTAGAATATTTAAGCTGGATTCACATGAGCTAATACCACCATTAAATTTTACTAAATTTACTAAAAACGGTGTTTTTCTTTAGCGCAGCATAAAAAGTCATGTACTTCTAGTAATCTTATGAATTCGTATATCCTCCAAGGGTCGAATTTATGACTTCTTTTGTTCATTTTATTTACCAATGACATGATGTTGTTTTAAAATTAGATGATTGTAAACTATTACAAAAGGATTTAGACAATATTTTGGCTTGATCTCCATACTTTAAATTGATTTTCAATTTTAGCAAATACAAGATCATGAGCTACCTACCTAAAGAAATATGTACACTTTCTTAATTTAAATACTTTGGTTTGACTATTGATAATAAACTGACATTTAATTTACACAATAACTATACTGGTAAATCGCCATTTAAAATTTTTGGATTTATCTTACTCGCATGCAAGCCTTTTCAAAATTTTCCATTTTAACAGGTTCACATTTCTTGTTAGGTCAAGGTTGGATAAAATATAAAATAAATGGTGAAAATCTAAGGCTAAGAATAATGTAAAAAACTTATGTTTATCCCCTATGCCTTAAAGTTGTAAAGAAATCTATAGATTTATAGATTTCAATATTAGATTTCTTTACAACTTTAAGGCTTAGGGGATAAATTTAAGTTTTTTATATGGATAAAATATATTTTGCCAAATGATAATGTTTTGTTTCATATTATTTAAAAAATTATATAACACAAACTACAACAGACTACTACTAACAGTGAATAAGTCATCTTTGTTTAATCGTAGAATACATTATGTATTTAAATTGTTGAATAATGCTATTAATATTTTGTATGATGTTAGGGTTAGGTGCTGGTTCAAAAATATTCATTTAACATGGACTTTATATTTGCACACATATAACAATGTATATATAATACATACGTACATATATTTTACATTTTATACATTTTTACATAAACAGTTTTAATAACACTTTTCATATGCTATAAATTGATGCCCAATTAAATATCTCCACATTTTTCATTCATGTTTGTCAATAAAAAATAAATGACATTGACATTTTATCAAATACACATAGGTACTATAATTAAAATAAATAATGATTTGAACATACTTTGTTGCGTGTCGATTTTATATGTCTTGTTAGATATTTGTTCAGGTATTTGTTCTATAATGAAAAACTTGTGGTTTTGTACAATTTAATAATTCAGCACGTTATTTTCTATTTGGACATCAATTTATAGGTCTTATTCGACCTATATTTTAGTTAAAATTATTGTATTATAGATTAAAATATAAAATGTTATATATTTCCAAGGAAATTAAATATAAAATATACATATTTCCATTGCATTCAAACTAATATTAAAAATATTGTAGGTACACTGATATGATTAAAACATTTGGCCAAATACAATACACTATGTTTGAAATTATCTTTGAAAACTTTGTCAAGTTTAGGGTTTCAGTTATTTAATGGTAACCCATTTGTTTGATTCCTTAATATCTTTACTTCTGTATGGACTATAACAATATTAACAAGAGTTATCTATGACTATGTGTGTCTACACGAAAATTATTGTCAGTATACACGTTCTCTTCGGGTTTAGCCTACATGTATTAAGTCTATTCATAAGTAATACTTTATTGTCTTAAATTACGGATTCCTTAACATTTACCTATCCTACTTATACTGTTTGGTTTAATGTACATTCTGAAGATTTCTAAAATTGACTAGGACAGATATTTAGGCAGACTTTTCTCTTACTAGTTACACAACTCAAGGCTGTATTGTATTATTGAAATTTTGTTATGTTGACAAACAAATTTTATACTTTTTCCGTGGGTTAAAGCCTGGGTAAATAATAAATGATATATGATGATTTCCTTTATGAAAATGTTACTTTCGGATACAGTACAATAGAGAAACTAAAATAATATGTTTGCTTTGCTTTTCTGTAACTTAATTGGGTTTATGCAGAACTGTCAAATCGTAGCTGATAACACAATCTCTGTTTTTGGGTGTTTCAAGAGAAGTGTTTTAGCCTCGGTTTTAGCGCTGTACAATGTTTTCAAATTATCTACCACTTTTATTTGAAGTATTAAGTATTCTTTTATAAAATAACTTTAGAGTATTGTACAACGCTAAATGCGAAGCTAAAATGTTTCTCTTTAAATACTCAAAAATAGAGCTCGTGGTACCAGCCATAGTCCTAAAGGAGTGTTGCTTTTTAGTGCACTTTTGTGCAACAATTCAACAGGTTTAAATTATTGCACATTTATCTTTTAAAATTTACTATTAAACGGTTGTATTTAAGGTTATGTTTCAACTTCGCTTCAGTTTTCTAACGGTCTGGCGCATGCGCAGATTGATAGTCATTATAGTTCTCATATAATTTTTGTCATCCTTACAATAATAATTCTGACTGAATTAATATTTATAATAGACAAATTTACTTCATAAGATTTAGACTTGGATTATAATGTGACTAAGACTACCCTTGGTAAGTTTTACAAAAACCACCAAAGGTTTTATTATTAAAATTATTTAAAATGTTTCACCAAGAGCCAACCACACAAACAATCAATTTGACTAAGACTACGTTTATATGTAGGGCAAAATTGTATTTTAACTCAACTTTGACTTTGAAAAAGCGACTTTCGCCACTGTGTAAACACTATCGACTAACTACTTCTCTTCCTAAAGTCAAATATAAAATAAATCAGACTTGACTCATATAAGTGACTTTGAGAGATGTTATTATTGTCCGACTTGCTTCGCTCATCGTTCAAACTTACATGCTCAACACACAAAGTATTACATTTACTCCTAATAACACAATTGGCCCTATTCTCTAAGTTGTTATTTTTAACCACTTGCTACGATTTTAATCCAATAAAAATTCTTAACACACAAGAAAAAATCAAACTGTCACTTGTAACATTTGTTTCTATTTGTCAATAATATTAGCAAGTGGTTAAAAGTTAACACCAGAGTTAGAGAATTGGGCCGAATATACCATTAATTTTAAATTATTGTCCATGGTTTTTCTATAAATAATATAATTACTATTCTAAAGTAAAGTACATTTATTCTCAATGTGTAAGCGTACTAGTAATTTTACTTTTCAAAAATAGCTTTTTCAAAGTCCAATCAAAATGAATTTTTGCCGTACATATAAACGTAGTCTCAATTTCGAAAATGTTCAGTGTGTTTTTAGTCAAACATGTTTAGTGTATAGACGCTTCCATGAAAATGTATTGAAGCTATATCCGAAAGTTACATTATAATGGTTAGAAAGAAAAATATAAAAGAAAACCAAAGGGATTGATACATGATTTCCGAAAACTATTTATTAATTGTTGTAGAACGAATATTCCTACATTTATCTTGTTGATATTAAATTAAATAGATATATTGTACTTCTTCATTATAGTGAATGTAGGGATAAATAAGTACAGCGCCCTTGGTTTCCTATATACTGGTAGAAGAATGCGAAAACAGATGATTGCAACAATTAAAATGAATATAAGAAGATGGAATAAAATAATTATTTTAGATTAATTGGTATTATTAGTGTCACTTTCCGTAAATAAACATTATAAAAATAAATAATAATTATAGATAATTTTTTCCTAACATTCGACGATTTTTAGTTTTCATAAGATCCGGACATTTCGTTTCAGTTTCGTCACAAAAATATATTGATTTCTTCTGTGCTTATTAATGGCTTGATATGTTTTATTAAAATAATATTTCTATGATCTGATACTCTATTTTAAATTTTTGACTAAATTTTGTAATTGAACCTAATTTCCTTAAATTCATTTCAGTTTTAGTTTTCAAAGGCAGTTTTTGACAGTTTCATTTTACGTTAAATTGTACAACTATTTTAGATTTCTTATTGCATTTTATCGTAGGTAAAAGAAGAACAATTTTGCAAATTTAATTCTAATTTTCTTTTTCTAAGTTCAATGTTGTAATATGCCAATAGATTTTGATGTCTTTTAAGTGAATAAACGTTTAATAAAATGGTTTTAAAATCTCTTCTTGGCACAGTTCTGTTTCTAGATAATTCTCATTTCTAAATATTATTGTCTTTTAGATAAATATACCGTTTGCTTATCATTTAATGGCCTAGAAAATATTATAGTAACTGAACACAGTATTTTCCTTCCAGTACTCCCGTCACAGTGATATTAAAAATTATTTTAATAGAAGAATTAAAGAATCTATGCTACTGTTAGCAATACTGATTGCAACTAAATTTCTAGAGCCTGTTTTAAACTGTGCAACTAAATGTCATACAATAGTTCCTGTTCTAATTTTAGTTTTCTCTTACTACTAACTTTAATTTTGGTAATAACACTGCAAAAAAAATTAATCCGAAATAAAAAATATTTTGCTGGTAATAGAGTTAAAATGTTACTCAGTGTAAAACAGGCTTGAGTATTTTCTGCAAAAAGATTTCTCACTCTAAATTATGTGTAACATATGTTTGATGTCTAAATATTGTTTCGCCTGACTGTACTTACTGACTAACATTAATAAGCAGATAAAAAAGCGCAATACTTGAGTCTAGTAAATTATTTTCAGTTCTACGCTGAAACTGATGTATTGCAAATTCTTTTACATAGATATAAAATTGCGATACTTGCATAACATTAAAATAAACTGACTCAGAAAAAGTGTAAAAATTTCTTAACCCTAACAGCAATATCATTTAACAATATAACAATAATTTTGTGCTATTATTATATATCACAAATAAACGTCATTGTTTTAAAAACTTTTAAATTATTTTAAATGCAAACGTTTAAATTTAAAACTTAAAATTATTAATAATTTTTTTAACAATATAATAAATATCTCAGCATAATCAACAAATATCTTGATCTGGATTATGTTGTAAATAATTATTGTCTTAATTTGACATTTCGTTGGCAAAATGCATTGTGCTCTTTTGACAAAATTTAGAATATACTATAAAAATATTTAGTATATTTTCTCTTATTATTGTCTGTCTTTTAATCAAATAATTATTTTTTTGTGTTGTTTATACTCTATTCCACGAGACCTTTCATTAAAGGGACAAAAATCAACTTCATACTACCTCCTTATTTATTCCTACCTCCATAGTAGGTATAGAATTGCCCACTGCATTTTTATATTATCTCATTGCTTCTACATTATGTATATTAGAAATATTTATGCTTAAATACATATTTTTTTTTTTTTAATCTGTATATTTTTATAAGGAAGTGCAATAAACCAAAACCACCGAGCAATTTATTCTTCCTCTTCTTAATAACATTGTACGAACTGATGGTGCAATTACAGTTGTGCATATAAATTAGTTGTATGTATGGTATACTGTATATTTGTCCCTTTAATGAAAGGTCTTATGTAATAGACTACAGTTCACTTGTGAGCCATGAATTATATATTATTTTGATAATTCATAAACTGAAAAACTTTATATAAATAATAACTTGTCACAATTGACGAATGTTCCTTAGATCCCAGATAAAATCTAGGGCTCTTCTTCGAGGTCGTCTCCATTGTATCGGGTACGACAACAGAATCCCTCGGTACCATCTTCGTGAATACAAAACAATAATGTTTCTGCTGGTGTTACTTCATGAGGCATTATGCCGTGGAACTCCTTCAGGTCAGCTGCAGGGAACCATGCTTTCTCGTTGTCGTCGATGATCACGATGCCGAACATTCTAAAAAAGTGGAAAAGAAAATTATAAACTTTATCCTTAACAGCAAAATACTAATCAATACAGAACTTCTTTGAATATTTTTGTTGTCAAGTTGGTTCACTATTTCGACGAGGACTTTGCAATTGAACGCGGCTGTATTTTGTTAGCAACTAGTTCAGATATTTTTTGGAGTTTGCTTCCTGTTAATCGCGTTGTATACATAAATAACTTTACTAGGTATTCAATTATATACTAAAATATACAGCACTTTATTTAAAGAATGAACTATACGAGATCACTTGTGTTTTAGTACAAAACACAGATAAAATGAACATCATCAGTATGTGTAACAGAAAGAGTGTATGTGATTTATTTTATTGCCGTAACAATTTGTTTCATACGCTATTAATTATTACCCTGAAGAATAACAGTCGAAACGTCGGTGAGTAATTAATTTTAATTACGAGTATATTGACTGCATCTCTAACTAGTTGTTTTATTTAATACTCCTAAATTACATTATTCACCTGCATATGGCCACGACGGGTATCCACAACACAGACAGTAGAATCAAGAACGCTATAAGGACTAAAGCCCATACAGGCCACTCGTGTCTCTCTGTAGCCCCTTTACTGGGCACCCAAGCAGCGTATCCTGATCCTTCTGTAGCTATTTCCACAAAACTGGCCACGAGGATCGATATCATGGCTAACGGAGATAAATATTTCCAGCAGATCATCCAATACAGGCCTGGGCGATGGCCTGTCATTAGTTCTATGTCGTCTGCAAACCTGCGAAAGTCGAAAGTTATCTTAGAACTTGAAGATATAGTATTGTTTTTATACCACTCACTTAAAAACTAAAACTTGCTTTTTTTTTATTTGGGAGGCCTTAGGATGTCCCCGTCAATTGATTCCGTTACAATTGATTCCTTATTCATTGATATCCTCAAAAATTGATCCCCCGAGCAATTAATCCCCAACAATATCAAAAAATATTTACATATATCGTGTATCGAGTATCAATGAGTAAGGGATCAAATGGCAGAGGCATCAACTATCAAGGGTATCAATTGACGGGGACCATTTACCGGGGGATCCAATGTCGGGGAGCCAATAGTTGCAATGTACACCTCATCAGTAATATTTAAAAAATTGCTAAATGGTTTACATAAAAATTATATATCCTATGAATAAACCCAGTATATATCCAATAGATATAAAATATAATTTTGATGTGATATAAACCACTTTTTCTATTGTTGATAATGTCTGAATCTTAAAAGCCTCCCAAATTTAAAAATATTTCACAAGGATAACATTTCAAGAAGATAAAATCTAAAACGGTAAACCATAAGTTAAAGATTTTGAAAAGGGAAATAATAATAGTGCTCTCACCTCTTCAATCCATAAACGTAGGAAACAGCCAAACACTCAAACAGCGCTATGATGAGCAACGGAAAGTTTCCACTGAAGTTATCAAACAATATAAAAACATAATTCCCTGCCCCGTGTGCGAATCCCATGGACAGCAAACAGCACACGAGACAAATTCCTCCTGTTAGAATCTCCTTCCGTAGATTCGGAAAGAGCTTCATATCCACTATGGATGTAACAACACCTTCCAAGGTGCCGAACTGTGAGTCGATGCCCAATGTAAACAGCATCAGGAAGAACAACACGGACCAGAATTGGGCGCCGGGGAACTGGTTGATGGCTTCGGTGAAGATGATGAAGGCCAAACCGGTGCCCGATGCTGACTGGAAGGAATATTGTAATTATTCTTCATTGCAAAATGTTACAAGATTTTTACAAATAATCTCATTACTTTTTACAGCTAAAACTAATTGTTAAATGACTTCATATATATTGTTACTAATATTGTTGAACAATCACAAAACAATGCCATGATATCACCACCAGACATACAAGCGGAAAATTTCTGTAAAAAATACTCCTTTTTCTAAACATTTATTTTACAAACTATAATTATTATAAAGAAGTATATTTTCTCAAACACTCTCTTTTACCTAATAATAACAATAAAAAAAGATAGAACATTGAATGGAATTTAATTTTTGAATAATATATTTAGTGTATTTGGTTATTAATGTTGGCAATAATTTCTACCCGAGACGACAGCACTTGGCTATTTAGATAGCAGTGAATTTGGTAAACGAAATTATGACAAATTATTCTATATAACACTGTTTTGGAAACTAGGCATTCCACAACAAATTGTTATGGAATCACTAACATTCCATACGCTGCGTGTGGAATATTTTCGACGAATCAGAGCCGCATATTAACGCGTTATATGAAGTATCTTGATTCAGTTACTATGGTTACGTCTGTTTGTTGAAATTTGATTTATTTGAATTTGACATTTTCAACAGTTTTATGTTTGTATTTTGTGTATAATTTCCAAAATCTTGTTATATAAAGTATAGTCTACAACATGTAACGGAATGGCATATCCCACACTCGCAAACCACAGCCCTCGCCTTCGGCTCGGACTGCAAACGTTTTGCTCGCGTGGAATATGTGCCATTCCATTACTTGTTGTAGAATATACTACTCCTAGATCCTAGAATAACTTTGCTTCTTTGTGACTGTATTTTACTTTTAGTTCAAATAAATGGCTAAACCGTAGTTTACGACCAAAAGAGAAGTTAGCTGCAGTTCCTAGTTTCTTTAGCTGGTTTTAGTTAAAAAAAACAATTTAAAAAAGCAAGAAACTCAGATTTATTTTAGTTTTGAGATTGTATAAACACGAATTTGTTCAATAGCATTTTCAGAATGCAAATTTACTAGTTTTTTGTTGTTTGACTTGCATCACCCAAAACTGTCATATCTACCAAACATCATTGGCGATCCGTAGCTCACTTCACAATTGGCCGTAAACTACAGTTTTACCAAAAAAATGTTGTACAAACCAGGGTATGTAAATAGATATTGCAAAACACTTACATTATCAAGCTCCTTCTGAAGATCACACTCGGGCAGCTTGGGCATAGTCATAAGCTCAAAGCTGCCATTGGACATCGGATAATTAAACATGCTTCCTTCCGCTGGTATATTACTCTCATCATAATTACTCCCAAACAATTCAATAAGCGTAGCATTCCTCGTTTCCAAACATTTTTCATAAGTCATAGTCGCCTTGAATCCAATAATAGAAAACACAACAATACCAGCAAACATAGAAGTAAAACAATTCGTCAAAGACACCATAACAGCATCTCTATAACAGTTATTGTTCACTGGATTATACGACGAAAACGCTATAAGCCCTCCAAAGGCCAAACCAAGAGAAAAAAAGATCTGCGTGCCAGCTTCAAGCCAAACAACAGGATCCAGAATCGTATGCCATTTCGGCATGAATAAATGCCGCAATCCATCTGACATTCCCTTGAGGGTGACTCCACGGAAGAAGAAGACGATGAGGACGATGTACGGGAAGGTAGCGGTGACGTAGACGACCTTTCCTGATGATGCGATTCCCTTGATCATACACATGTAGACCAGAATCCAGGCGATCACTAATGCGACCCCGATTTTCCAGTTGAACTGTTCGGGAGTGTTGATGTCGTTGGATATCATCAGGGTTGTTCGGTACCAGAAGTATTGGGTTGGGCTGCTGACCTGAAAGGAGGTAATGAGTTATGGTATCAGGTTGAAGATGGACACGAAAAGGGTTAATGGGTTATAGATTGTACTCGATAACGTTGTTGTGATAGTTAATGCTTTAATGATAACTATAATCGTTGTGATGATATAGAATTCTTTCGACTTGTAAATTTAGAGACGCTAATGTCGCTGGTACTATCCGAGATGAAAACAGGGTTACATTATTTAAAGTATACCTCGACCACTGTGGAATTTAAATAAACGTCAAATTTAAAGTGATAAAATCAGAAAATGGTAAATAAAATATGGAAATTAAACGTAATGTATGTGTTCGGAAAAGTGATAATAAGACGATTCTTTAAAAATTCTGAGCCTACAATCCTAATGCAAACAAATTTTACGATCCTTAGTAAAGCCACACAAAGCCATGAAACTTATAAATGTACAATTAGAATTAAACGATTTTTTTTTATGAAATATCATTGCTGTTAACTTTCAAGAAGGATTGTGTTAAATTGCATTGAAGTAACTAGTCGTTTAATATCAATACTTTAACAGGCAGTTTTACAAAAGGAATTAACTCGAACTCCATTTTTTTCAACATCTGTTACTTTGTTTCTAAATTAATTAAATTAACAAAATGTTTAAAATTTTAAGCTTACCAATCTTGATTATAACTTTAAAATATATATATTCTGAAAATAGAAAATGAAATTACGACTAATAATAAAAATGGAGTTAGCGCTAATCCCTTTTATGAATCTACCGTTAAGTTTTTAACTCTTCTTCAGACTTTTTTATATTTTATCTGCGATAGTGTGTAAAATTGATGCTTAGTTGTTAGTTTTAAGTTTGTAAAACGGTTGTTTAGTACACGACTTCATTAGTCATCTAGAGAATAATAATAAACGAATATAAATTATCAAAATAGAAAAGAAACACATGTGGTTTTATTATTTTCAAGTTATTGACACTTGAAAGAGTAAACGGAAATGAAAACGCGGATCTCTCCAATATTCACCGATGTTTATCCATCTCTACTCTCGACCAATAAGTATTAAGGATATCATAGTTCTATCTTACTGTTTTCTAAATTGGAATGAACTATAATAAAAGTCGTAGATATGAACTATTTGTGTAACAATTTCCAAACAATGCAATCAAACACCGCACTTATAAATCACAACATGTAGTAGCATTCGGAAAATTATATTTTGGCCCATTTTTACCTCCCGCCTACCTCTAGGTAAGGGAGGTATTGTTTTTGGCTAAAAAATTGGGTAGTGAGTTTTCAATGAATAAGCACGTTTTAGGGTCCCTACAATACGATTTTACTATTTCGCGATGATGTCTGTCTGTATGTATGTGTGTGTGTGTGTGTGTGTGTGTGTGTGTGTGTGTGTGTGTGTGTGTGTGTGTGTGTGTGTGTGTGTTAAATGAAGAGCTGATTAGATTTTGAATAAAATTGGTCAACCGGAAGTAGCAGTTTACTTAGAGCCCTTAAGAGTCTTTCGTGAAAACATGGTTAAATTTCCTTTTTCAACAATTTATGTTATTTTGAAAGTTGAAGAATATTAATTTTACATGTGTTTTGATGACACTAGTTTTATTAATTTTTTATTAGATTTAGAGATAATAAAATAAAAAGAAATTAGATTTCACAAATCTTGCATTCTTAGTACACCATGGAAACATTTAAAAATTTTAAATTTTTTACGAAATGTGACACATTTCATTGTGATTGTGAAGCTGTTTTCTTAGTGAAACATATTTAAAAAAATAAAATAAATATACGAAAGAAAATTAAAATTCTCAAACATAAATAGAAAATAAACAAATAAGAAAGTATGTTTCTGCATCATCAACTACTATTTTGTACCGTTTAAGAGTAGTATTGGGCGGGAGGTTATGTGCTGCCCACATCAGATTTTTTGTTTTTGAAAAAAGTGTTCATAATTTTATTGCGTACAACTTGTACACAGCGTATATTTTGTGCCTCAAGCATCCAGCTGCTACGCAACAACCTCTGGACATTAATACGTTTTTAAACAGAAAAGTTTTCTTCATAAAGTGTTGTTATGGTTACACAAGAAACAAAAAAAGAAAACCCTTTGCGTCAACATCCAAAATAGGTTTAATTTCAAATATAACTCGTAGAACATATACGTATTACGCGCACATTCAATTAAGTACTTAACCAAACAAAGACCCCAACTACAATTTAATAAAACAGCTAATTGAAAAGCCCAATCAACTCAAACAGAACAGCGCAGACATAAATATAAAGACGCAGCATCGGATCAATATGATAATACTCACAACACACTCAGGTTCCGCAACATACGACCCGTTGTTAAAGTACATGTTAGGACACTCAGACCACGGCAACTCCGACTGGAAACTCTGTACGAAGTAGAACAGACACCAGGCGATGATAGTGTTGTAGTACAAGGCCACGTTAAAGGAAACAACAGCACTGCTGATGCCGATGCCGCCCAGATACGGCGACACCTGGTTCCACACTCCAATGGCTCCTTTTCGGAGACGCTGCCCGATGGCGAGCTCGAGGTAGAAGATTGGGATGCCCTCGATGGCCAACATCACGAAGTATGGGATGAGGAAGGCTCCACCGCCGTTCTTCTGGGCTAGGTAGGGGAAACGCCATACGTTGCCCAAACCCACAGCGTATCTGACAAAACGGAATTATAAACTGGATTAATGAAACTAAAGTTATACATGCGGTTAAGAAACATGGCCTATCACCAAAAGGAAGAATTACTAGGATTGATAATGTTTTGAAAGGAAAATCTATAGATCAGTAGAAGAAAATTGTATGTGGAGAATTACATGCCCAAATTTTAGTAAGTTTCAAATTTTTAAATTTAATGTTTTACAAAAGTCGAAAGACATTTACAGGAAGAGTTTTTTAAAGTAACCAGTCACTTTTACTGGCTAACTAATAACTTTAGATAAAAAATAAAAATAAATATACAAGCTTATACAGCAAAGAGGGGACATAATTATCAGGTTGGGAAAATAAAATTATTGGGAGGATGTTGCGACGAGGAATGAAAGTTATATTTTTTTAAATGGAAAGGGGTACTTTTTTATTGAAACGGATAGACCGAAGTATTCCCTTTTCAACGATTCCTTTACCAAATATTTAAATTGGGTACACAAGATTCAAAAAAACATCATTTTTAATATGGAAAATAAAACGTTAGGTTGACCGTTAAACAAAACTAGTTATTGTTTTTATTATTGATACTCGTGTGAATAATTTGTCAACAATTGTTGTTGATGTAAAGGCATTGTTGACAGTAGTAGCAATAAAAAAGAACATTAACTTGTTTTGTTCAACGGCCTATCTAAAGTTCTATTTTCCGTATAAAAAATGTTAATGTTTCTTTGCACTTTGTGACCTTAATTTTAATTTTAGATAAAGGAACATGTTGCATCGTAGAAAAAAGAATACTTCGGGCTATCCATTCCATTAAAAAAGTACCTACCACTTTCCATTTAAGAAAAAACTTTCATTCCCCTAATAAATTTATTTTGCTAACTGTACAATTATGTCCGGGTTCTTGCTGTATAAGTTTGTGTATATATTTTTATCTAAAGACATTAGTTAGCCAGCAAAACTGATTGGTTGCTTTGAAACCTCGCCCTGTATAATGCAGAGTATAATTATTAATAAATTGTAAAATGAATTTCAATTTTAGATACATAAAACTTAGGAAATAAACTGTATAACTGGCAAACTTTATTTTTGTGAAAAAATATTTTTTGATATTTGGGGTCAAATGGATAACTTTAACCTGTTGGTTATCCATTTGACCCCAAATGTCAAAAAATATTTTTTTTCGGCAAAGAGTTTGCGTGCCGTCGGCATTAGCATTACCCAATGTGCACCACGGGAGGTGACGATTACAGCGCCACCTGTTGGAAATTGAAAAAAAGTATGCGAATAAACCCTACATATTTTTAACGCTATTTCAAAATCTGCAATAAAAATAGGGGTTCCCATTTAAAATTTATAAGTTGACGCCCCTCCCGCCACCCCCCCACCGGGGGCTAGGGGAGCATTTTGTCAAAATCCAATGTCCCCCTCAAAACCATGACGATTATGATTCAGCATACTTTTCGGTAAAATGCTTTCATTTCTAGATATTCAAGGATATAATGTAAAATGGGACACTCTGTATACATCATGCTATATCTCACATATTAGGGTAGCACGATCCCTGAATCTCAATCATTGATCAATAAATCACATCCAAACATTTCTAAGCTAGCACAGCACTTTCGCCTCGCCCACATTCATACATTCATGTGTATTCTTCACACTCGGAATCATTTAAATTATTGAAAATATTAAAGAAATAGAAGTAACTAACTAGAAGAACAAAGCTGGAAATAGGTAGGAGTCCATACAGAATTGTAGCGTCATAGAAGAAGAAGATTATAACTGAAAAAGTATTAAGGACCTAACCATTCTCACTTCGAGAACTAACGCTATATAATCGTATTTACACTCATTGCAAAGAATATATACTACACTTAACAAAAACGACGAAACTTGACATTCCTAGTAAAACATTCTTTTCAGTATTTATTTTGTTACACAACAGTATTAAGTGAACGCATTGCATTTCTTTGTACTCCCGTCTTGAAACCAGATATTGGTGCAATAATTTTTCAAAAGCATAAAGCAAAATCCGATAAAATACAAGGATTATAAAAACTTATCACGTACGAATAGAAGTATTGAGGAAAGGTCAAGACATATTACAGTTCATTCGCCTCCTTCTAGCAAACACTGGAACAAGGCAATATGTCGTCAATCAATACTGTAATATTTTTTATTTGTTTTAACACATTTATCAGAAGAACACTCAAGCACGTGAACTAAAGTTTTATGTATAAGTAGTTGCACAGAAAGAATCCAGCTGCTATTAAAATAAAATGAACCATTCCACCAGCGATGAATTTTCCGGAGTATAGCTTCTAAATATTGATCTTGTGTAAAAATATTTTAATAACTAGATATAACTATGCAAACTATCAAACTCAAGCGATCACTCTGAAGTTTCATTTTTATAGTTATTTCAGTAATCAATAATCTACAACTTCAGTTTAAACTATGGAGATTAAATCAACAGAAGCTTGAATGGAACCTCGAAATGTCAAGGGTTAATCACTCCAGTTTTAATATTAGAAACATGTAGTCATGTTTTCGTAAAATAGCTGTTAGATTGGAATTTAAATTATCCCTTTGATGCTTTAGAAAATAAAACAAAAAGCGATATGTGTTTGTTTCAGTGTAGCCACAACATACATAACTGGAATTTTTTTTACAATTTTGTGCTGTGGGTATAATCCTAGCAGCTTAAACTATAACTACTGCCGAACTTCGATAATTGCAACATTGATAACTCCAGTTTTTGATTAGTCGAACAAAATAGGTTATCAGCAGCGCCAATAGTGAAAAATACAACTAATAAGGCGTACTTCTATTACTAGAATTTCTAGAAAACTCGAACAAAATGGCGCACGTAGTCGAATCTTAGGGGAATCCCACACTTACTACAAGACTTCGTAAACAATTTAATCAAGCTATGTGAGAAGCTTAGGTAAATTTAAATAATTCTCAGAGTACTGGCACTCTTAATGATTACATGCAGATGGATGATGATATTGTTAAATTGAAGTTTCTCGCTGATGAAGATGTTATCGAGTTCTACAGTTACGATCTTATAAAACCGTTACGAATGACAGCAAAAGTGATGAACCATCGACAAAAGATGACTTTTAACCACGTTCAAACGATTTAGTTGTAAATTCTTTTAAAATTTTGAATTTATATTTACAAGCAAATAAAAATATAACCGATGTTATTTATAGAGGTTTAAATAGAATTGTAACTTTTTTCTATGATCACTACTGAAAAATTACTCTTCCTCCACACTAAACAAAGCTTGGAAATTGTATAGTTTGCACAGTCGTGTGGAATAGCGTGGGCAATTATTCCACACGCAAGTGTGACCAACATACTAATAATATAATACCTACTGTATGATATTAATATGTCAATTACATTTATGTATCATAAAATAATTATTAATTATTTCAGAGTTTATATAAATCTTCGTTTTCAATATTGAGATTACAAAGAAAATAAATAACAATTTTTAAATAAAATATGTCTAGTCTTTTTATTATAATCTATAGATTTATTGTTGGTAACACTGCACATATCTGCACATGCGCCGTCTTCATGCTGAAATCATACACGTCAAATAGTTTGAGTTTGTGATGTCATTTCTGGATTATGAAGAGAATTATTATAATTAAATCTTGACAAAAGTGTGATCATAAAAAAAATATAGTGTGCAACTTGTTCAATATTAATTCGATTATTTGTAAATAATTAGTTATTTTATTTTATAACTCAGGCAATTTATTATTTATTTGTTTAAATAATCATCGTGTTATCCTTACGCAGAAAAGCAAATGCCGATAATTCATTTCAAGCTTCGAAGGAATTTCCGTTATGTTCCAGTTTATTTGCAAAAAATGCAACAAAAAATTTTACGCGCAGTTACATCTGTGGCATATTCTTTCATAAGCATTCAACGCAAACATAATGTCCTTTTTCAGCTCTTGTAATTCGTTTTAGTTTGCTTTAATGTTGTTTTAAATTTAATATTACTTCTCGAATTTGCAAAGTTGGCACAATAAGATAACTAGCGCTGGGTTACGAGTTGAATAAACAGATTATAAATATAATATTAGATTGAGCGCTGTGCCGAGCTTTTAAGAGCTTTATTCTGTTTCGTTTATGTACTCCATTCAGCGAACGACTTGAAATATACCGAAGATTCATCGGTCTGTATTTTTATTTTATAGAATTATTTTATATATTTGCGAAACTTTTTCAAAGTTCATTTTAAATTAAAATGCCTATATACATATACAGGGTGTTGACCGCGACCCCGGAACATACGACTTTAACATGTAAAATCATAATTTCGTAATTTCCTGCTTAACAAATTATATTAGACGGAAAAGGTTCAAATAAAGTTGAGAGATCATAAAATTCTACATCAGAATCAATAAACAGAATTAAATTTACATGCCCTATAACGCAAGGAGTTAAATATGAAAATATTATAAATTAGCTCAAAAATCGGGTTAGCCTTGGAAATGAAACAAAATTGTAAAGAAAATAGTAAATTATGCAATTTATCATAATAATTAATAATAAATACAATTTTCATTTCCAAAGTTAAACCGATTTTTGAGCTAATTTTTTATATTATCATATTTAATTTCTGGCGTTATAGGGCATGTAATATTTATTCTGTTTATTGATTCTGATGTAGAATTTTATGATCTCTCAACTTTATTTGAACCTTTTCCGTCTAATATAATTTGTTAAGCAGGAAATTACGAAAGTATAATACATGTTAAAATCGTATGTTCCGGGGTCGCGGTCAACTGTCAAACTATTGAAAATTGTTTTGCATATGTTTCTATTTTTGTTTAAATTCCATGGCTATTACTACAAATGAGTATTTTTATAAAATTTTAAACTTGATTTTATATAATTAGTTTGAAGTATTTTGCTCTAAAATTAACTCTGTATTCCCTATATTGCATAAATCAATACACCAGCCGGCATATGACCTAATATTGTGTACATATATATTTGTCGTGATTAAATTTCCTTTGAAAAGGTCATAGTCATAGACCGTAACATCGGATTTTGAGAATTTTAACAAATTTTGATTGCAGTCCGAGATTTTTTTTTATTTGATAACATTATAATAATTGTCCCTAACTTTATAACTTATGATCCACTTTAATACTGCAAGATCAACAATGAGTACATCTCCTTAACTTCTAAAATATGTCCTACAGTGCTCTCCACTTTAATACCTCATCTTAAAATCTGAATAAAATTTAAATACATCAACCAATCTCTCCATTCAACAACCAACAGTACTTAACCTCACAATCTCTCACAAAACAACTCCACCTACCCTATAGTCGCCAACAAAAACGTCAGCTTGCTGTCCCAGGACTCTCGCTCATCTTCCCCACACTCTGGTTTGAAGACCGCTTTCCCCTCCACCGAGCCAATCTTACTGCTGCACGTGGACTTGTTGAGTTTCGTGGCGGACGCGGGGCTCGTGTCCTCGAAGGCCTGGTTCGTGGCCCCATAGGAGCAGCCCGTGTTGCCGCCGTTCTCCATCACGAGGCGACCTCGCATCTCTTTCATCTCGAGGCGGTCGAGGGAACGTTGGGGGTTTAGATCTCGGGAGCTTTGACGTCGGACCAAGTGGGCTGTGTTTGCCATGGTGATGGTTAAGTGGTTGAATGTACGGATGTGGTACAGAGGGAGGTGTTAAATGGTGTGGGGTTGCTGCTGCATTCTGAGGCTGCAAGAAATGTTACAGTGTTAGAACTTTTGCACTAGAGTTAAGTTGAAAAATGTTTAACTGACTATTTTTAAAACTAAACATCTTTAAAATTCAATTGGCTTAAACGGGTGAAAATGAGTGAGGTTTCAAGATTTAAAAATTTTTAGTGGGGTTAAAAATTCTTAAGTGTGCCAATAAGTGTTTGAATCAAAGCAATCGTGGGTCAGTTAAAAGCTTGCGTAGGTTCGCCATCACTGGTATAAGGTATAGAATATAAAGGTGTTTTTTTTAAAAGGTTTGTTTTCGAATTGCCAACACTTTTTCCTTCGACAGCCAATTTGACAGCGAATGGCTGTTTTGTGCTCAGTTTGGTTAGCCATTTAACCACAAATATACTTAAACCAACTACGCTTACAAATTGTGCAAAATTTCGAAAATTTTGTTCAGCAATGAGGCTAATTTCTTATTAAATGGCTACATCAACAAGCAAAATTGCCGCCTTTGAGGTGAAGAATATCCAGAAGCCATTATTGAGAGGCGATACAAAAACAAAAGTCACTGCTTGGTGTGCTTTACGGGCGTTGAAATTATTGATCCATATTTCTTTAAATATGATACTGGCTACTGGCTAGAATGTTATAGGCAATGGAGATCCCTATAAAACCATGATTACTGACTGGCATAATGTGGAGGAGCAGTGATTTCAACAAGGCGGCACAACATGTCACACAGCAAGCGCTTCAATCGATTTATTGAGGGACACTTTCGATAAGTGCATAATATTGCGCAATGAATCTGTGGATTGGCCCTCAAGATCTTGTGATTAACAGCTTTGGATCAATTTCTGCGGAGTTATTTGAAGTTGCTTCTGTTCGCCGATAAACGAAAGACGATGGACAACATGGAATCCAACATTCGCCGCGTTATTGCCGAAATACGGCCCCAGCTATCTCAAAAAGTGATCGAAAATTAAATTTCCAGATTGTGCTTTATTTGAACCAGCCACGGCATATCTTTCAGAAATGGCATAAAATGAACCACCAGAAAAAACAAAATAAAAATTATGAGCATGCTCTCTCCAGAGACAAACTCTCAACAAGGAGTACAACCTGACTGTTCTCCATCGTCTACGAGAGGCTAATCGATTCAAAAGACCACGACTTTTGGAGAGTGTTTGGCAAAACACGACATTATACAACTTAAGCAGACACACTGCGGCTCAAAGGAAGGAGATTTGAAAATATAGAAGACATTAAGGCAAATGTGATGGTTTATCTTATAAGGATTCTGGAAACCGACTTTAAAAATGTTTTCAGTAATTTAAACACCACAGGGAAAAGCGTGTTATTTCTGAAGATTCCTATTTTCAAGATTAGTTTTTTTTTTTTATTCAAAGTTGGATATTTTTTGATCATACCTCGTATACATGTACGACCCAAGTACATAACGAATGACGATAAAAAAATCTGAGTTCTGTTTATCTTGTAGTACCGAACGAAAAGTTATATAGATATAATAGTTATAAAGGTTAGAATATTAAAGTACATACACATATTTTTATTATTAAAATCAATATTTATTGACAATTTAGCATTAAGAGACTTCTATTTAAACATATCTTCAAAGTTGCAGGGGATTATTGTGCGTTTATCAAAACCAAATAGTAATAAACATTTGAAAATAGAATTTCATACTTAGTTTTCTTGGTAAGAAACTATTTTAAAGTAATTAACGTACTGATCCTGGAGAAAAGATATAGCATTGCTTAACTATTCCAAATTATCAAGTTTAGTCCATCTTTCAGCAAGAATCTAATCCTCCTTTGTTTATCTGGACCACTATATTTATTTATCTATCTGTTTACATATCTAGAAACAGCTGAATCGATTCAGACGAAGTTTTAATCGACAAAGAGAAGGTTCAATGTTTTATCTGCATGTTTATTTGCTTGTTTGTTTGTGTTTGCATATCCAGAAAAATGGTTGAACGCATTGATGATTGGGGCAAGTTTTACCTACACAACGTAAGAAGAAGATTATAAATGTGATATTTAGTTATATTTATTCACTTGTTTGTCTCTCTTCATATATCTTAAAAATGACTAACGGGTTAGAACCGAAGTTGAGAATTGTTTATCCTATTTTACAAAGTGTAGTATTAGTAATATTGTAGAGTTAGTAGAGGTAGACTAACTACATTAACCAAATAAATATGGTGAACGAGAACGACTAGACGTTGTACTAACTCTAATCTGTTAACTTTTATAGAGACAAAAACTTTTAGTTAATAAGGGAAGGTAAATGAAATATGTTCTTTAAATATGGGAGTAGTTGCAATTTTAAATATGAATGAAATAAATTTCACATATTGCTGAATTGAACAAAACTTTTAATTTATTCGTTTAACTACGTATTAGTCGCAGCCGTTTTTTTTTTTTTTTTCATATTAATTTAAATTGCAAATGAGTGAATGAATTTCACTTCAACAAAGAACAAAATTTATATTTATTTGTATTTTCTGTTCGTAGTACTGTACTGTAAAATTGCAACTGTAGGAATATACAGCTTCATTTAAAATACGCTATTACAAGATACACATTTTAGTTGAATATAACTTGCAACTCATACAACAACCCAAACCACTCGGTTGCAGCTGCAGTTGCATTCAAATATATAAACACAAGATTAAAAGTAGTGTTTCTCTAAGTTATGGTATTCATGTCCCACTTGTAGGACGGTCAAACATATAAAGACCACGAATTTAGCAAAGTTAAGTCGGAATGGAAATATAATACCGTTACAGAAAAGTGATTGGGTGTTTATAATGACGTGTTAGTGCCTACATTGATGTATGGTTCTGAATGTTGGGTGTGGATGAAAAAACATAAACGAAAATAACTGCTGTGGAAATGAGGTATTTGAGGGGAGTGTGTGGGTATACGAGACGTGATCGTATCCGGAATACGTTGGTGTATGGTGAGTGTGAGATTGAGAAGAATGTTGTAAAGAAAGTGGGAGTGAGTCAGTTGATGTGGTTTGGGCCTATCAAACGGTTATCGGATGAAAGGTTGGTAAAACTAATATATGCGAGTGAAATAGAAGGTAAACGATTGTGTGAGCGTCTGAGGAATAAGTGGTTAGGAATGATTCATGGTTTGTTGCATGAACGAATGATTCCTTAAGAATAAACGAGCATGTATGAATGTGGACGAGGCGAAAGATAGGAATGTTTGGAGGAGATTGATTGTTAATTGACCGTGTTTCTGGGTTTGTGCTATTCCATTGACTGGGATATAGTTTGACTTAAATGCATGTATGTACAGAAAAGATAATTTGTTTTCAGTCGAATTCACCCTTTTTCATAAAACTTAATTGTCTGATCAGGAAGAATTAAACACTTTTGACACTGTTGGTCTTCAAAGTAATCAACAATTACATTTACAAATTAGTGTCAGTCAAATCAAACCTTGATTATGGCTGTTAAATTAAATCGGATTTGACACATTTCCTCTTGTTAAATCTAATATATATATATATATATATATATATATATATATATATATATATATATATATATATATATATATATATATACCAGTCATAGTGTTAATGTGCCAAGTCCCACAGTAAAATTTACATAAAAAGCAAAATTTCACGCCTTACCAGCTATAGAAAAGAATATTTATTGAATAAAAAACGGAGTAATATATTTCATCCCAAGGGTTCCATTCAAACCAACCAACAATCTGCCAAAAACGAAAAGTTCCAGCGCTGAGTTATTTTATAGATCATCTGCTCTCTGTTCGCTTGAACGTAACATCTCCATGGTTACCATTTTAGTGCAAAGTGCTATCCACCGCGGTACTAGATTTTGACGTACCTCATGAAAGAACGAATGAAATTAACTACAGAATTTGAAAACAACGAGAACGTTTCATACACAATAATATCGTATGTTATTTGTACATTCCGTGCGTAGAACTGAAATGTGGAATGTAGGGATTGCAATGCTATTTTTTTTTAAATATTGTTGTAAATTTTTTTGTTCTCACTTTACAGCGAAAGTGTACACACGAAAGTTGTCTAAGTTTCCTTGATCGTATTACAATTTTCCTAATAAATACAGATTTTATTGTGATTGATATATCGTGAAATACAAATATTTAGGTAACCAAATGAGTCTTATTGTATTTTAATTTAAATTATGAACAACTTTTGTATTTACACTTTTTCTCTAAAGTGAACAGGCAATATAAAAAGTAACATTGAAATACCTATACAACACATCAATTCAATACTCTGTATATGTGTGCATAACATCACGCACCATTTATTCCATACAGTGGGGTCACAGGCCCTGATACACTATCAACAAAAAATAAATCTCTTCCAAAATTGCTATTCTGACACACAAAGTCTACATTCATATTGCGATTCATACATGCACGTATATTCCTCACACTCGGAATCATTCTTTCATGCAAAAAACCATCAATCATACCTATCCACTTATTCCTCGGACACCCACTCAATCGTTTACCTTCAATTTCGCTCGCATATATTACTTTCACCAGCCTTTCATTCAAAATCCATTCGAGATGGCCAAATCACCTCAACTGACTCGCTCCCACTTTTTAACAGAATTCTTCCCAATCTCACATTCCTCGTACTCCAACATTTTACCAAACTCTATCACTTCTCGTATACCCTCACACTCCTCTCAAATACCTCATTTCCAAAGCAGTTATATGTCGTTCATGCTTCTTCATCCACACCCAACATTCAGAACCATTATACACAATCAATCGAGCATCTCTAGATACATTCACGTTTCGAGCAAATGTACACAGAGCACCCAATACCTTGCACCCTGCAGACACTTGCCTTTCAATCTCTCGGTCAATACGTTCATCCCTCGAAAACATACTACTCAAATATACAAACTATTACATCGTTCACGGAAACATTACAATCAGTCACCACCCAAATCTCAAACATCAACACTTTTGTGATAAATACATTCAACAACAGATTTAAAACTTCCCCTGTTTCATTCTTTTCAATTGCTCCTCAGTTTCCCCCAGCACAACATCATTCGAATGCAGCTAAGGGCGATTCCGGAAAATCTTTTATTTTCTACTCTATAGCTCTGCTAGTAAAGTGTACCCACACTGCAAATTGTACTTTTATTGTATTTTCTATAAAATCACGTAAGAGCTACTCTATTCCACAACACTTAACAGTTTATTTCTATTACAAACTGAAACTGCTAACAAATAACATTTGTAGGGAAGCAGACAACTTAACCAGATTAGTAGATCTACATTAAATTAGTTCTACGGTTTATACAATTTAGGTCGGTGCTGTCCCCGTTGTAGTTGTCAAGTATGAATTTACGAAATGCGTAGTAAATTGCATTTATTCACCGAATTACTGGTATGACCAAAATATACAAAATTACTGGTGGAATATCATCACAATAATTTAACAGCGATATCAACCAACCCATCTCCGGAAACCTGTTGGTGATAACTTTGCTTTCAATGGAACATATTTCAATGTAAAGTAATGAACACAAAACTAATTTACAGTAATTGTTTTTATTAAACAAAACTATTACTATTTGAAATGGGTTTGAAAACCAACTGAAATATAAAGTTCCAGTGTATTATTTCAGTAATGACAAGCCATTCTAACAGATTTGTTTTTTTTTTAACACCTTTTTTATAACCCAAATTAAGCACCAATGACCACGGTTAGTAGTTGGATGGGTGACCGCTTTGCGAAAACCCATACCATATAATCTCAGCAGTTGAAACCGCTTAAATAAATAAAAAAAAAAACATCTTTTTTTATGTAATTTGCTGAAATATGTAAGAAAACCTGGGCCAAAATTGTTTCTGTAATATTAATTTTAATGTATTATCTTTATGACAATTTGAGCAGGAATAAACCAAGAACCTAAATTACGAATATAATGTCGATCTTCTAATAAATATGTTCTTGAGCATACTAAAATAATTATTTTATGGAAAATTCTTTCTATAAACAATCGACAACAGACATTAAATAAACTCCGTAATAAAATGAGTTTTTCAATGCAAATATAAGAAAAGATAATCATGGATAAAATACAAAAACAAATATAGCAAAGAAGTACTTCATACATACAAAGAATGGAGAAGCAAGAAATCTAGAAAAATGTATGAAGCACGGACAACGAAGTATAATCAAAGAGGTGAACCCAGAAAAATTTGGATAGAAGAAGGAAAAAGCAGTAAAACTTTATGGTCAAACATGAAGTCAGCTGCAGAAAAAAATTGGGATTCCGGCAGATACAATGATTGGTACCACGAGCTCTGTTTTTGGGTGTTCTAAAAGAAGTGTTTTAGCCTCGGTTTTAGCGTCGTACAATGTTCTAAAGTTATTTTGTAAAGAAATGCTACAAATAGAAATTACAGAAAAATATATTACCTACCACTTTTATTCGACGAATTTTTTTATTAAATAATTGTAGAACGTTGTACAGAGCTAAAACTGAGACAAAAACATTTCTTTAAAACACCCAAAAACAGAGCTCGTTGTACCAGCTAGTAGGATCAGTGCAAAATCAAAACCAAAACAAAAATTGAAACGGAAACTAAAACTGAAACAAAGTCCAAAACAAAAACTATGCAGAAAAGAGTTAACATTTTACGGCCAACTTCAGGTTTTGGCTAAAAGTTTATCCAAAAAAGCAATGGAAAGAAGAGGTAAGCATCAAGATAGTTCACAAAAAAGACAAATATAGAAATGAAGGAATAGTAATCCAGTAGAATTACCAAGTAACACAACTTCTAATCTCGAAAGGGTAGAAAGGCTTCAGCATTACCCAACTGAAACAATTCCCTTAGCAGATGTCAAATAACAGAGCCGCTGGATCAGATGCAGATTTGTAAAATTTTTACTTTTCAAAACAACACGGAACAAAATAAATTTTATTATATATATTAGCAAGTATAATTAATTAAAATATCTATATTTGCATCACAAATTTCAAATTGATTTTAGAAACTTTGAGGAACTATCGAACTATCGGTTTCGGAATAGATGCAAACTATACCTCTAACTCTCGTGTAAAGTTAGTTGCATTTTCTAAATTTCTAATTTACTTCATTGAAATCACATGATATTCCCAACTAGTACAGCAGTAGTAACACTAGTACTAATAACTAGGTATGAACATATAGAAACTAAAGAACATTCTAAGAAAATATTAGTAGTATAAAACAACAATTTGTCGTTTCGTGAAGTCCATGAATTATAAATGAAAGTCGTTGTAATTACTAACAGAATAAAGAGGCAATTTAGTAGTACAATGACACTAGAGAATGATTGCTAGGGTTATTGTCTTGTGTGTTTCTTTTATTTAAATCGATTGCCGCGTGCCGGCAACAGGAGTAAAATATTCTTCGCACGCGTTCTAGTAATCCCGAGGACTTTAAAATCAATCTACTCTTCTGTGACAATATTGCGAACAGCTAGGATTTCTTTCAATTCACACTTTAGTAAGATAATAAGCCTTCGCATTTATATTACAGTCTTTATTTCTGTTTAAATTATTTCCTTTAGTGGGACACTACACACTGTTCAGTCAGTGTAAGTTATTGAACATCGCTTGATTCACGATTTTCATACACTGAAACTGTTGCTATTCATTTTTATTTTAAATACTTTTAAGAGTGTCATAACAAAATAATTATGACAAACTCAGAATATAAAGGTAAAGAATAAACGTAATATGAAAACATAAATCAGGAAAGTTTAAAATTTAAATTCATTTTTTGTTGTCAAGCACATAAATCAACAAGAAATGACACATATTTCTTCCCACATTGTTCCCGCTAGCAATTGATGATTTTCGCAGACAAATACAATTACAAATATCAATGCTTTGATATATTGTCATACAACAAGCATTCGATGAGATAATAACAAGATTCTCTTTACAAATTTAATTAATAATTATATTGTTTTACGGCAATCAATAAAATGTAACGTTCATTCATAACCCATCCGCAAATCCGATACTTTCATACGTTGATAATCTAATTATCCATCCCTCTTGTTAGCATCTTCCTTTTGTACTTACAACTGACATTAATCACACACGAAATCCGTTTTTAATTACTCAAAAAGTAGGACGAACAATTAAGCGTACATTTCAATTATTATGTAGCTATATATACACAAAAATAATAATATTATGAATTAAAACTGTCGTTAAATATCTTATTAAATAATATTACATTCATAAAAATATATTTTTGGGTTGTATAAAAGGAATTTTAAAATATTTAGTTACCTGGTGCCGATGGAGTTGAAGTTGAAGTCAGCCCCGATTGAGCGTAGAAAACGTGTGCCGTCGGCAGCGTCGGTAGACACCGCGACGCTCACACTGAACGTTCGCGAGCGTCACAGGCGCCCCCGCAATCAATACCAAGGCCAGCGCCCCCAACCCCTCGCAAATGTCCCGAATTTCGCCCCCGCAACAACCCTTACGCCCTTTACTGAACTTTGTAGATTGTTCACTCCTACACTGTCTTTTTGAAAAAAAAGCAAACAGTCTCGTCTAAGGTCAACATAATTAATTATTTGACTAGTACTGTTTCAGAGTTTAATGTGTATACTGATTTTACACAATATGTTGCTGTAATTTGCAGATTTAAATGTTAACTAGACTAAAAATCGTATGAATATGAGTCATACAGTCAAATTAAAAATAATCAAATCAAAAATGCGCATATAGGATGTGTACAATAATGTTTTATTAATATAAAAACATAAATTCTTTGTAATTTCATATTTTAAATGTGCGCGCTTCTTCATAGCTGTTCAACTGTTTCAGATATATGCTGCCATCTACCGAATGTTTTCCTGAAAGAAGTCATTTGTTTCAAATTTTCCTGCAATCATTCTTATTCAGGCCATATACATTCAAGTGTTTTAACTTTCTTCAGCT
Source organism: Poecilus cupreus (assembly GCA_963942605.1). Lineage (NCBI taxonomy): Eukaryota > Metazoa > Arthropoda > Insecta > Coleoptera > Carabidae > Poecilus > Poecilus cupreus. Next base: position 3,115,618 of record OZ012731.1, read on the forward strand.
GAAAAAAAAAATATGGAATTTTGAATACAAGTCTCGATAGGGTTCCATACGGATGTAAAATATGCAACGGATATGCGCAATGGATATACTTGCAGTTATTACCTGTCAAAAGTGGGAGTAGGTTACTGGATAAACAACTTATGTTGCAAGTTCCGTACTGAAGTATATTTACTGTCTCTTTTCTGCTAATGTTGTATATGTGTAAAAGGTAGATAAAGATTTCTGAACTAGCATCATACTAGAACATCACGTATGAGCAAAATGTCAAATTTTGTTATGTTGTGTGGCTGGAGATTTATTTTGTAAATAATCCAAGTGCAAAATAGAATCTTCTTTATTTTATTAAGGCTAATTATACTGTAGAATAGTTTGATACTACTTTGTGATCGTGTGAGACGTAAATACTTTAGTAAATAATACGTGATTTACGTACAAATAGAAAAAGTGTTTAAAAGTAAAACAGCATGACAGTTTAAAGATGACAGAGTTATTAGTATCTCGTGGAGATACTTTTCCAAGAACATTCCTAGACAATTACAGATCACGAAGATCTACAACCAGTGAACAATTATATAATGAATTAAAAGCTAGTAAAAGTGATGAACTGGTCCTACAAAGTCCAACGGGCATCGAAATGCCATCCGAGATGCATCATGGACATTCAGACAACGTCTTGGACACTAATATTTCTCCTTGTGCATCTCCTACACAAGGAGATTTCTTAGACAAACCTGAAGCTATGACTTTACCAAACAGACGGAGGGTTGCTTATGATAGAATAGATCCAGAGGATAGCATTCGAGATATGGTTACTGAGAATGATTTTTATAGGTTAGTAGTTGTTTATTATTGTTGTTACTTTGTTTCTAATTATTACAATTCGTAGATTTGTATTGTTTAAAAAGCACTATGATAAGTATTTGCACCTATCCCAAAAGTACGAAGAAGTTAGAAACATCGCATATTATTTAGAAGAAAAATACCATGAAGTTAAAATGGAAAGAGATGAATTATTGTATGCCAACGAACAGTTATCAAGACGATTAGAATCTAATGAAGTTGTGTTACGAGAAAAAGAAGACGAAGTTTTTTTGCAATTAGAAAAAGTTGTCCATTTAGAAGAACAATGTGAAAAGGTAATGCAACTTCACACATTCAAATACGAATTTGTCATTGATAATAAACATGTTTTAGTTGCGCGCGGAACGAGAAAAATTTATACTACAAAAAGATCAAATTGAAAAAGAGAAGAATGAAGCATACAGATTGGTATGCATTACAATCTACTTGAATTGTTTCATTATTAAATTTTTATTTATTTTAGTTAAAAGTACAAGCTCAAGAGTCTGAAACAAATCGTAGATCTCTTGAAAGAGCTCGGCAAGAAGTTATTCGTCAAATGACAGCCATAAGCACTGAAAAAGAATATCTGGAGAGAGAAGTAAATTATTTATTTCTAATCTCTCACAAAATATTTACATATTATTGTTATTTGTAGAATATTCAGTTAAAAGAAATTTTGGAAGCGGAACGTCAAGGGATGAACAAGTACTTAAGTCAAGTTGCCAATCAAAAGAAGAGAACCACAGCGAATGTACAAACTTTAGAAAAAGAAATGAGTGAGCTTAAACTTCTTGCCAATCAAAATGCTGCATTAAGTTCGCAGTTTCAAAAAGCGATGAAACATTTAGCCACCTGCAAAAGGCGCAAGTGTTCGGTCTGCGCCTACACGAAAGCTGCGTTCGGGAACTTTTCTCATCACCATCGGTATGGAACTCATAGTTTTATTATTTCAAATCAATACTTGTTATTTGCATGCTTAATACTTTACACTCCTATTATTGGAAAACACGTAATGAATTGATTAAGTTTTAATTTGTTTGCTGACATCATATGTTTAATTCGGTTCAATACAATTTTGTGACTTGGTTCTCTCTATGTGTAACTAGTTTATTTACACAAATGTCCCTGATTTGTTGTGAAAATTCAATTGTATTAAACTTAGCGTAGCTTCCATTGCAGGCACAAGCTATTTTCGTGTTTCCAAACCCCATTCCAAGATCTTCGCAACAAAATAAAGTCATCGCCATCCGGCGAAGAAACAGAGAGCTTATCCGAGTTTTTCCGTCCGTCGTGTTCAACATCAACCACAAGTGAATGTTCATCCGTGAGCGTCCCATTCGGGGAGCTCGCCATCTCCTACATGGATGAGTGCTCGTCCTTGTCGTCATCTTCGGAGACTTCCCAAGCTCTGGACATGAGCAATGCGCCGGTGCCGAGCACCAGAGGATTCGGTAGCGACTCTGGATTCTCGTCTGACTTGTGCACTGATTGCAAGAGCCTCAGGAACACTCCGAAAGAGAAATTCACACCCAAAGCGACTCTCGATGAAACCGATTGTGTCAAATTGCAGCGCACTAAATGGACTGCGTCTTTCAGGAAACTTATTAATAAGGTAGCTAAGAAGTAATTGCGCGAGCTTTACACTTTTCGTTTATTCGTTTTCGGCTTTTATTTTTATTCCTTTTTATTACAGAAAATACAAAAATACTCTATACGTAATAATCCGACAAATAATAAAAATAATATTCTTTTTTAGTTTACTAACTTCAAGAAGAAGTTTTATTTATTTCAGTTTAATACTTCTTTTCAAAGAAATATTTCAGAGCTTATTACATTAAGTATGTTAGCTAAACCTGATAATGTAACTAGAAATCATTTAAATTAATCACTGTTATAAGTCGTTTGTTTAAATGGTTTTTTGATACACTATCTGAATTAATAGATTATTAAAGTTACTGCGGTAAAATGGATTTGAATTGATTAAAAATGTTGCTATTCAAATCTGAAACGTATCAAAAAGTATTATATTCAATTAGGAAATTTACAAAATTATTCTAATGGACCATCATTTAAATCATTGGTAATACCAATATTGATATTTTTAAACATTCCATCTGCATATTTTATTACACTTAATTCTAAGTAATAATTATACTTGCCACTTTTAAACTAGATATCGTGCGACTAATATTTTTTCATATTACTAATTTATTTAGTTGAATTAGATAATATGATACACTAGTACCGCATTTTAGACCGTAGTCAAATAGGCACGTTCTACTTAAAGTAATTAGTACGAATATAGGAAAACGTGTAAAATATTAATTAGTTGGTGTTACTTTGGTACAAGTAATTTTGTTCCTTTCGCTATCTGGAATTGAATCAACGCATTTATTACGTTTTATAAGGACATCACAATAATCAATAACACCAAACACCGATAAATAATCGCTTTTCGAACGTCATTTCACCTTTTTCTCAAGATTAAAGTATTATAAAACAATTAAAAATATATATCATTAAATAATTTTATCTTTAGCAGCAAAGTATCATGTTACATTTTTAAATCAAATCATGTTTCAGGATTTAAAGTACAAATATAGTTATCTCATGTTAACGAACTTACATCAATGTCAAGTGATATAGCTACCAAAAATTCATGATTATTCACAATTTATTTTCTCTTGAAATGACAGTTTGAAAAGGTGACCTATCTTCACGTAACTTATCGATGTGTTATCAAATTTGTGATATATTTACCACGCAGTGCGCACAAATGCACATCACATTTTACTAAACCTGTACTTGTCGATTTTATTAATGTATGTTCTACAATCTCATATGTTAAGAACTTGTTTAATTATATTCAGTGTTATGCATCAGCTTAGGACGAACTAAACCGAGCTAAAAATTGATGTAAATGATGTTATTGGTGTAGGAATTCATTTCGTTTTTAAAATTTAATAAAATGCTTAAGGGTGATTAGTTACATTGTAAATTGGAAAGTGTTGACAGTATTAATAATTGGCAGTGTCTTTTTTATCTTTTTATTATTTATATGAGTATATTTAAGATCTAACGAAGTATTTAGCATCTGATATACGTGAAATTCAGTACATCAGCAAAGCGAAAATATCACTTTGCACTTAGCATTCCGTGCTTTTTCTACAACTACCAAATGGTTGCCTTATTAATTTATATTTAATATTTTAATATATTTTATCCCAGTTGAAGCGAGCAGAAGATTTAATAGATTTGATTTAACACTTCTAAATATTGTAGCATCTTCGAAAATAATGCCGCTAAATTTATTACCCGCGTATAAATTATTTATGGTGATATGGTAATGTGTGTACAATGATAGTATATTCTACAACAAGTAATGAAATGGCACATATTCCACACGTGCAGAAAGCTTGCGAGTGTGGGATATGCCATTCCGTTACCTGTTGTAGACTATACTCTCTATAACAAGATTTTGGAAATTATACTTTGTGGACAGGTGAGACAAAAAATATATCCTTTACACATTTGTGTTTATTTCGTTGTGAAACATATAAATTAATACAATAACTTTGTAACAAGTAATTCGATTGCAGCGTTCGCCGTGACAATTGCTTGGTTTATTTGATCGTTGCTGATGTACTGAATATTATTTTAGCTTTATTTCTATGCTACACATATTCGGCGCCATCCTATTTATTATTTATTCTTGAATAAGTAGTGATACATGTAGAATCGAAAATTAATTAGTTAGTGATTACCGTTAATATTCACATTAATTTACGAGGGTTACTATGTTTGTGATTAAGATTTTAACAATGTTTATGCATTGGTGGTAGCTATGTTTTAAGGTCATTCCATTAATTTTATTGATTAAGATCTATTCAAAACTTATTTTATAAAACGGGCTGGCTCCCAATTTCGATATTATTTTTATTCTATTCGATTTATAATTAGTATTTAAATTTTAGAAAATGAGGACAGTGCAAAGTACTTGTACGTTTGGGCCAGCCAATTCAGTTGTTTCTTGGACAACTTTAGGTCGACAAACCGATATGCAATAGAGTTAAAAATATGCTTTCATGGATTAATAAATTAAAATGCCATTTCTTGTGTGTTTGAATGACGCATCCGGTTTGTCGACTTGTATTCGATGTAGCTATTGTTTTCATACTATGGTAAGAGAGAAGGCCATGTATTCTACTGTGACGTAAAGACTTGAAGGTTGCCAACTGAAAATATTTTTAATAGCAATATTTCAGTAAATATTACGAGTCGATAAAGTTTGTTAAATTAGGAGAATTGAAGTATTATTATAATAAAATTAGTTGGAATCGATACAAAAATAACGTTCAACAATATCTAATCGAAACTTTGAAATATAACAAAAACAACACTACTCTAATAATATGTTATTTATTCTGTGTAATACTATTAACGTTGAAATGTTTCAAATGACTATTTGTCCCAACATATTGACAAAATAGGTACATATAACATATTTGTATTTGGCAGCCTGATTATGTTTAACTATAACAGTATTTAGCACTTGGATTTGCAATAATCATACTCAATTTTATGTAGAAAATACCAGTTTGTCGTAAAAATAAATGTTAGACTGAAAAACTGTACTAATGATACCAATATTTAGGAAATGATTTTGTAAAAAAAAAGTTGTTAAAACAGTTCTGCATTTTGTAGACTCACGATGAAATAAATGTTTAATAAATGAAATTCCTTCCTTACATACTATAATTCATTTATCTTTTATTGATTGTTGTTATTCACCCATGTATTGATAATTTTCTCTTGCTGTAACATTAAACATTTACCCATTTTTTGTGTGTTATAAAAATGGAGAAATATTTTACAAATAATACTGAAACAATACATGTTCATTGATTATAAATTATTGTTACAAAATTTATAAAATGTCCAATAGCATTCCCGAATTCGATGGCGATATTGTCTTCTGCAGGATTACCAGGACTGTTCTTTGTAACTCACGAGTAAGTTTGTGATTTTAATTTTAAGGATGTATTTGAATACGAATGTTATGTTGTTAATTTGATGTTGCGTGTTACAGATCACAGTTGCTGTGGCGACGATTTGCTGAGAGTTCCCTGCGCCAGAAGGAGGAATTTCCGGGAGATCAGTTTGTTGCTCTCAGAGTCTATCCAGGAGGCTGACCCAGGCTTTGTATGAAATAAACATGTAGTATCACACTCTACTTAAATTATAATAAATTAGTATAATTTAATTTCAATACACTTTATACATCTTTAACTATTATTCTTTTATCTAATACATTGTTTTTATATTCATAGCGACACGTGGACAACGTCACCGGGGCCTTGACCACCTTCAGCAGTGTCTTTGAAGACGATATCAGCTTTGAAGTACATTATTTGCAATGAAATCGTAAGTAAATTAATTTTACAACAATGCAATTATATTAATATATTATTTGTATGTTTATGTAGGACCTCCATGGACCCGGACATCTTCTGCTGCTGTATCATCATCGTGGATCTGCTGGTATTCTGACCAGTCTCGCCGGACCTCATCAGGACCAACGTCCGCTGCCAGCAACATCAATGTAGTAGTTTTTATTTTACATATATGTTATTTGTAACTAGAATGCTGTTATCTTATAAATAATATAAATTAATATCTTAAATAAACGAAATATAATAACATGTATTTATCCATAGAGATAATAAAGAAATTATAACAAATTATTTGTGTTTTATTTACTTTAAAATATGCAATACAATAGTTTAAACTTAATATTGTCATTTAATGAATTGAAATTCATAATTTTATTTTATTTTCAATTTTAATCTTAGTGCTGCCATCTATTATTATATCTCAGAAATATTGGTTCCTAAAGTACAAAAAATCATCACAGTTTGAAAATATTGTTGCCCGCTTCTCACAACAATAGTTCACAAATGTTGCACGAGATGGCAGCACTACCTGGATGCGGTAACTCGGCACTCAAATTTTTTCGATTTGATAATAAAACTAATTGAAGATGCTGATATTTTCAAACAGAGACGACAAATTAGCGATTTCGGGAACCCTTGGCCCTACGCCCTTCATACTCACATATGTTGTAGAAAAATAGCGGTTTTTCAGGGGTCAAATCACAGGGGACGGCGAAATTTCGTTATTTTTGCGATATCTCTTACCGTTTTCGAGATATGACGCTTTGAAGTTTCCACAATAGTTTCCCTTAAAAATCACCCTTAATATTAACTTTAAAGGGCTGGAAATGATTGTATACCCCTTTTAGAATGTGCTGAATACGATTTCACAAACCATTTTGCGATAGGATGTGTAGTTAAATAATTAGAGCAGTATTTACTTTGCTTTATTTAATTACATAAGATTTAAGGGTGAGCGCCAATTTTCGAGACCGCCACGGGAGTTTTTAGGGCTGAATCTATAGGAATCCACCCCTAACTCGATTTTTTTGGGGTTTTTCCAGAAAAAAGTTGGACTATAGTCTTGGTGTTTTTACTATTAAATTTTGGGGTAAAAAAATTGAGATAAGGGCGCGACACCCTTCATTAGGGTCTGTAGATTCCGAATCTGTGATTTAAAATTGCCTGGGGTTAGTATTTCTTACGTAATTCGCATTTAACTTTTATATGTTATGACCGACTGCGGACTTGTGGTTCATAATTTGTATCACTTCTGACTTGCCGTTCATAATATATAAAATTGCTGGTACGCTGAGGAAATGTGACATGCAATAATGAACCTTATATACATACTACATAAAGAACATAAAATTGGATATGAATTACCCCAAATTTAAGGGTGAGCGCCAATTTTCAAGACCGCCATTGGAGTTTTTAGGGCTGAATCTATAGGAATCCACCCCTAACTCGATTTTTTTGGGTTTTTTCTAAAAAAAAGTTGGACTATAGTCTTGGTGTTTTTACTATTAAATTTTGGGGTAAAAAAAATTGAGATAAGGGCGCTACACCCTTCATTAAGGTCCATAGATTTCGAATCTGTGATTTAAAATAGCCTAGGGTTAATATTTCTTGCGTAACTCGCATTTGAAATCTGAAGTAATCAGTGAAGTAAAAAATGCTGATATTTTCAAACAGAGACGACAAATTAGCGATTTCGGGAACCCTTGGCCCTACGCCCTTCATACTCACATATGTTGTAGAAAAATAGCGGTTTTTCAGGGGTCAAATCACAGGGGACGGCGAAATTTCGTTATTTTTACGATATCTCTTACAGTTTTCGAGATATGACGCTTTGAAGTTTCCACAATAGTTTCCCTTAAAAATCACCCTTAATATTAACTTTAAAGGGCTAGAAATGATTGTATACCCCTTTTAGAATGTGCTGAATACAATTTTACAAACCATTTTGCGAAGGGATCTGTAGTTACATAATTAGAGCAGTATTTACTTTGCTTTATTTAATTACATAAAATTTAAGGGTGAGCGCCAATTTTCGAGATCGCCACGGGAGTTTTTAGGGCTGAATCTATACGAATCCACCCCTAACTCGGTTTTTTTGGGTATTTTCCAAAAAAAAGTTGGACTATAGTCTTGGTGTTTTTACTATTAAATTTTGGGGTAAAAAAATTGAGATAAGGGCGCGACACCCTTCATTAGGGTCTGTAGATTCCGAATCTGTGATTTAAAATTGCCTAGGGTTAGTATTTCTTGCGTAATTCGCATTTTAAATCTGCCAGAAGAAGAACAAATCAGTGAAATAAAACAAGGATAAGGAAAGATAAATATATGAAACACAAATATAATTTTAATTATTTATTGCAATAAATAAAACATTACACAAAATTATACATATAAACAATATATATTACCAACAATACAACGTGAGCATTTTAAATTTGCCAGTATCTTATTAATTAACAATAACATATGGGATATTTTCTAACTTTACAACTAACCTAGTGTTATGAATTTGGGATTTGACTATTTTTATTCAAATAGTTTAAGAATAAACAACAAAAGAAAAATTTCCACCATGACAGCTACATTATTATTTTTATATGGCTTATATCTTTCTAATTAACAATAATAAATCAACAAATGTGATATATCCTAATACTACAATGTATCTAGAGTTCACATTTTCAGAGTACAGTAGTCTAACTCAAATAGTTTAAGAATAAACGCCAATGGAAAAATGTCCGCCATGATGGCTACATGAAAATTATTACATGGCCTATATCTTTCTAATTAACAATAATTAATCAACAAATGTGATATATCCTAATACTACAATGTATCTAGAGTTCACATTTTCAGAGTACAGTAGTCTAACTCAAATAGTTTAAGAATAAACGCCAATGGAAAAATGTCCGCCATGATGGCTACATGAAAATTTTTACATGGCCTATATCTTTCTAATTAACAATAATTAATCAACAAATGTGATATATCCTAATACTACAATGTATCTAGAGTTCACATTTTCAGAGTACAGTAGTCTAACTCAAATAGTTTAAGAATAAACGCCAATGGAAAAATGTCCGCCATGATGGCTACATGAAAATTTTTACATGGCCTATATCTTTCTAATTAACAATAATTAATCAACAAATGTGATATATCCTAATACTACAATGTATCTAGAGTTCACATTTTCAGAGTACAGTAGTCTAACTCAAATAGTTTAAGAATAAACGCCAATGGAAAAATGTCCGCCATGATGGCTACATGAAAATTTTTACATGGCCTATATCTTTCTAATTAACAATAATTATTCAACAAATGTGATATATCCTAATACTACAATGTATCTAGAGTTCACATTTTCAGAGTACAGTAGTCTAACTCAAATAGTTTAAGAATAAACGCCAATGGAAAAATGTCCGCCATGATGGCTACATGAAAATTTTTACATGGCCTATATCTTTCTAATTAACAATAATTAATCAACAAATGTGATATATCCTAATACTACAATGTATCTAGAGTTCACATTTTCAGAGTACAGTAGTCTAACTCAAATAGTTTAAGAATAAACGCCAATGGAAAAATGTCCGCCATGATGGCTACATGAAAATTTTTACATGGCCTATATCTTTCTAATTAACAATAATTATTCAACAAATGTGATATATCCTAATACTACAATGTATCTAGAGTTCACATTTTCAGAGTACAGTAGTCTAACTCAAATAGTTTAAGAATAAACGCCAATGGAAAAATGTCCGCCATGATGGCTACATGAAAATTTTTACATGGCCTATATCTTTCTAATTAACAATAATTAATCAACAAATATGATATATCCTAATACTACAATGTATCTAGAGTTCACATTTTCAGAGTACAGTAGTCTAACTCAAATAGTTTAAGAATAAACGCCAATGGAAAAATGTCCGCCATGATGGCTACATGAAAATTTTTACATGGCCTATATCTTTCTAATTAACAATAATTATTCAACAAATGTGATATATCCTAATACTACAATGTATCTAGAGTTCACATTTTCAGAGTACAGTAGTCTAACTCAAATAGTTTAAGAATAAACGCCAATGGAAAAATGTCCGCCATGATGGCTACATGAAAATTTTTACATGGCCTATATCTTTCTAATTAACAATAATTATTCAACAAATGTGATATATCCTAATACTACAATGTATCTAGAGTTCACATTTTCAGAGTACAGTAGTCTAACTCAAATAGTTTAAGAATAAACGCCAATGGAAAAATGTCCGCCATGATGGCTACATGAAAATTTTTACATGGCCTATATCTTTCTAATTAACAATAATTATTCAACAAATGTGATATATCCTAATACTACAATGTATCTAGAGTTCACATTTTCAGAGTACAGTAGTCTAACTCAAATAGTTTAAGAATAAACGCCAATGGAAAAATGTCCGCCATGATGGCTACATGAAAATTTTTACATGGCCTATATCTTTCTAATTAACAATAATTATTCAACAAATGTGATATATCCTAATACTACAATGTATCTAGAGTTCACATTTTCAGAGTACAGTAGTCTAACTCAAATAGTTTAAGAATAAACGCCAATGGAAAAATGTCCGCCATGATGGCTACATGAAAATTTTTACATGGCCTATATCTTTCTAATTAACAATAATTAATCAACAAATGTGATATATCCTAATACTACAATGTATCTAGAGTTCACATTTTCAGAGTACAGTAGTCTAACTCAAATAGTTTAAGAATAAACGCCAATGGAAAAATGTCCGCCATGATGGCTACATGAAAATTTTTACATGGCCTATATCTTTCTAATTAACAATAATTATTCAACAAATGTGATATATCCTAATACTACAATGTATCTAGAGTTCACATTTTCAGAGTACAGTAGTCTAACTCAAATAGTTTAAGAATAAACGCCAATGGAAAAATGTCCGCCATGATGGCTACATGAAAATTTTTTCATGGCCTATATCTTTCTAATTAACAATAATTAATCAACAAATGTGATATATCCTAATACTACAATGTATCTAGAGTTCACATTTTCAGAGTACAGTAGTCTAACTCAAATAGTTTAAGAATAAACGCCAATGGAAAAATGTCCGCCATGATGGCTACATGAAAATTTTTACATGGCCTATATCTTTCTAATTAACAATAATTATTCAACAAATGTGATATATCCTAATACTACAATGTATCTAGAGTTCACATTTTCAGAGTACAGTAGTCTAACTCAAATAGTTTAAGAATAAACGCCAATGGAAAAATGTCCGCCATGATGGCTACATGAAAATTTTTACATGGCCTATATCTTTCTAATTAACAATAATTATTCAACAAATGTGATATATCCTAATACTACAATGTATCTAGAGTTCACATTTTCAGAGTACAGTAGTCTAACTCAAATAGTTTAAGAATAAACGCCAATGGAAAAATGTCCGCCATGATGGCTACATGAAAATTTTTACATGGCCTATATCTTTCTAATTAACAATAATTATTCAACAAATGTGATATATCCTAATACTACAATGTATCTAGAGTTCACATTTTCAGAGTACAGTAGTCTAACTCAAATAGTTTAAGAATAAACGCCAATGGAAAAATGTCCGCCATGATGGCTACATGAAAATTTTTACATGGCCTATATCTTTCTAATTAACAATAATTATTCAACAAATGTGATATATCCTAATACTACAATGTATCTAGAGTTCACATTTTCAGAGTACAGTAGTCTAACTCAAATAGTTTAAGAATAAACGCCAATGGAAAAATGTCCGCCATGATGGCTACATGAAAATTTTTACATGGCCTATATCTTTCTAATTAACAATAATTATTCAACAAATGTGATATATCCTAATACTACAATGTATCTAGAGTTCACATTTTCAGAGTACAGTAGTCTAACTCAAATAGTTTAAGAATAAACGCCAATGGAAAAATGTCCGCCATGATGGCTACATGAAAATTTTTACATGGCCTATATCTTTCTAATTAACAATAATTAATCAACAAATGTGATATATCCTAATACTACAATGTATCTAGAGTTCACATTTTCAGAGTACAGTAGTCTAACTCAAATAGTTTAAGAATAAACGCCAATGGAAAAATGTCCGCCATGATGGCTACATGAAAATTTTTACATGGCCTATATCTTTCTAATTAACAATAATTATTCAACAAATGTGATATATCCTAATACTACAATGTATCTAGAGTTCACATTTTCAGAGTACAGTAGTCTAACTCAAATAGTTTAAGAATAAACGCCAATGGAAAAATGTCCGCCATGATGGCTACATGAAAATTTTTTCATGGCCTATATCTTTCTAATTAACAATAATTAATCAACAAATGTGATATATCCTAATACTACAATGTATCTAGAGTTCACATTTTCAGAGTACAGTAGTCTAACTCAAATAGTTTAAGAATAAACGCCAATGGAAAAATGTCCGCCATGATGGCTACATGAAAATTTTTACATGGCCTATATCTTTCTAATTAACAATAATTATTCAACAAATGTGATATATCCTAATACTACAATGTATCTAGAGTTCACATTTTCAGAGTACAGTAGTCTAACTCAAATAGTTTAAGAATAAACGCCAATGGAAAAATGTCCGCCATGATGGCTACATGAAAATTTTTACATGGCCTATATCTTTCTAATTAACAATAATTATTCAACAAATGTGATATATCCTAATACTACAATGTATCTAGAGTTCACATTTTCAGAGTACAGTAGTCTAACTCAAATAGTTTAAGAATAAACGCCAATGGAAAAATGTCCGCCATGATGGCTACATGAAAATTTTTACATGGCCTATATCTTTCTAATTAACAATAATTAATCAACAAATGTGATATATCCTAATACTACAATGTATCTAGAGTTCACATTTTCAGAGTACAGTAGTCTAACTCAAATAGTTTAAGAATAAACGCCAATGGAAAAATGTCCGCCATGATGGCTACATAAAAATTTTTACGTGGCCTATATCTTTATAATTAACAATAATTAATCAACAAATGTGATATATCCTAATACTACAATGTATCTAGAGTTCACATTTTCAGAGTACAGTAGTCTAACTCAAATAGTTTAAGAATAAACGCCAATGGAAAAATGTCCGCCATGATGGCTACATGAAAATTTTTACATGGCCTATATCTTTCTAATTAACAATAATTATTCAACAAATGTGATATATCCTAATACTACAATGTATCTAGAGTTCACATTTTCAGAGTACAGTAGTCTAACTCAAATAGTTTAAGAATAAACGCCAATGGAAAAATGTCCGCCATGATGGCTACATGAAAATTTTTACATGGCCTATATCTTTCTAATTAACAATAATTAATCAACAAATGTGATATATCCTAATACTACAATGTATCTAGAGTTCACATTTTCAGAGTACAGTAGTCTAACTCAAATAGTTTAAGAATAAACGCCAATGGAAAAATGTCCGCCATGATGGCTACATAAAAATTTTTACGTGGCCTATATCTTTATAATTAACAATAATTAATCAACAAATGTGATATATCCTAATACTACAATTTATCTAGAGTTCAGATTTTTAGAGTAGAGTAATCTAACTCAAATAGTTTAAGAATAAATGGCAATGGAAAAAATGTCCGCCATGATGGCTACATGAAAATTTTTACATGGCCTATATCTTTCTAATTAACAATAATTAATCAACAAATGTGATATATCCTATTACTACAATTTATCTAGAGTTAAGATTTCCAGAGTAGAGTAGTCTAAATCAAATAGTGTAAGAATAAACGGCAAAGAAAAAATGTCCGGCACGCCATGATAGCTACTTTAATATATGTGATATTTCCTAACATTACTTTTATGTATAGATGAGATATGAAGACAATAAATATTCAGTTTAAATAGTTTGGGAAATACAGCAATATAAAAATGTCCGCAAAGTCCATTTTCATATTACCTGTATCTTCTTAATTAAGAATAATCAATTAACATATGTGATATTTTCTAACATTAAAATTGATCAAAGATGAAAATTTGCTAACAATTAACAAATAACATTAACTATGTATTTTTTTATGCAACCACTGAAGATTAGTTGCGTAGATTCTGTAGAGATGCTGTTTGTTTCTGGAGCACAGGTGTATCGACAATCTGCAGTATACGAAGAGCAGAAATATTCTATGACTGCGTGCTTCGTTGAAGACCAGCAGAACTCATCGAAGTCCTGGCGAACCCATCTTCGCACTCTGAAAATTTTAAACATAAATAAATATTTGTTGAATAACGAGAAATATAAATTACATTTTGATGTATTTAGAAACTTGAGAACAATCTTCAAATTTGACAGCTATTGGCGTTGATTCCAGCTGTTCTAGATCGATCAACAAGGCCATAGAAGATCTACCAGTTGATTCCATTTCTTAGATGCTGTAGAGAAGTTTTCAAATGCGAAGACGGATTCTGATTCCATATAGAGGAGAAAGCATCTATAAAATGAACAAAATATTAATTAGTATTTATATTTTGTAACATTTTTATTTACCTACTTCCTTTAAACAGTCATGTAGGTGAAAGCAATGTATTACTCAGATTCTTTGCATAAAATTCTAGTTTTAAAATAGCTGCATAATAAATATTGAAGTATGTAGCCTTCTTAAATAATTACTTACAACTTTATGGATCTAGGAAGGAATAGAAAAGCTTTTCTCATTTTCCAATTCCAAGTAATATGTGTGGTCTTTGCACAACTAAGGAACATAGTTTCTTTGATGAACGATTGAATCTACAAAAACATATCAAAATGTTAATCAAATGACAGTAGAAATGAGAATTAATTTATTGTAGTTAAATGCTTTATCAATATATACCCAAAATGTATTAAATACAAAAATAAATATAATAAATATTAGTTTTCGACAACCTCATTTTGTTTTCAGAGAGTTTTATAAATAATGGACATGTTGTGAAAATATTAAATTACAAATATTTCTTTATGAAATAATTAAAAAATAATTGCAACTGCGCAGACTCTAAATTATTGATTATTTCGATTTTAGAATAGATCCTGCAGTTAGTGCTGCCTCCTACGGGATTATATTGAACTGAAATTGGAATTTTGCTCTATATTTTAAAAATATGTAATAAATTTGATTTAAATATAGAAATATTCTTTTGTTAAATACTGCCATATTTAACAAATTTATATATTTCCAGATGTATTACATAGTGATTTTACTTTATCATCTGATTGTTTGTTGACGTTTCTTAAAACCAATGAAATGCTTACTCATGTCATGTGTCTGCGTTTTAACCAATCCTGTCATTATAATTCTGGGAGTAAATTTCTAGTGATTATTCCCGGCAATAATTTCTGCAGCTTTTTTGTTTTTGTTGACAAATGTCATATGTCAGATAGATATTATCAACACACGTAAAATATGAGCAAAAAAGATAGATTTAGCAGCGTGCCTGATGATAAAATAAAAAAATAATCTAATTAAATATAACTCGAAAGTTCCATAGATTAGAAAATAATTCTGCAGTAGGTATCTTTCTCAAAATTGTTGCCGTTTGGCAATAGCCAACAATTTTACGAAAGATCTGTCAAATTATTTTCAATTTATTCTCACTCTCTTGTTATATTATTACTGGCACAATTTTTATTAATTTTTGACAACTAACTACGTGTTATACATTACTTTGACACTTCAGTTCTGAAGATGACCTATGTAAGGTCGTAACGTTGATTGAATATTTTACAAAACGGATTGAAATTCATCTAATTATATTACTTTGTTATCTAACAATTTGTTACGTAGGAACAAAACAGAAACCCCTTGAGTTCATCTGCATTTAATATTATATTATTGAATGTTGTTTATGGCAAAATATAAGCTAAGAATAAAAATGAAGCGATATATTTGTGCAGCAATAATTACCTCGATGAAAAAAGCAATTGGTTTCCCCGCAAAGGATCGTGTGTCAGTTGTTCAGTGGCACGGAGCACGCGCCACCTGTTGACGTCAGCATTATCATTTTCCATACCATTTCACGTTGTTACACCATTTGGTCGGGACAGCTGCACATAAATAACTTTAGGAAACCCGCAGAATGCCCAAATGAATTGTTGCGCCATCGTTTCTCGAAAACCTAAAAATGAAAGCCACGAATTAGTTAAACGTTGCATAAAAACCATTACATGGCTATTTGCCTTTGTAGAGAAATATCCGCGGATATACATCGTCGATTCATCGTCAATATTTTTCAAATAAATATCACATAATTTTTACCTCCATCACTTGTTTCATAAATTTTAGCTAAGATGCAACGTTTCTATCATTAATGTATTAATATTTTATTTATTTTAATAGTTTATATAGAGGGTTCAATGTATCTGAAGGCACCGAAATATTTTAAAAGCTACACATCGGATGAAAAAAATATAAAAATTATATTTATTCGTCTCATAGGGGACATCCAATGATACTAAACTCGACTCCCTAGAAGATGGGGGTTGGGGGTGGCGGATAAGAAATTAAAATAGGAACCCTCATTTTTTAGTGCAGATTTGGATTCTCCGGGAAAAAATATGTTTTTTTTAGATGGTAAATCATCAATTAATTTTTTTAATAACGTGATAAATTCTTCTTCTATTTCTCTTTTTTTTTCATGCCTCGTGAAGCCATTTCCTTTTTACCTCCCACCACATTCTGTAAGGGAGGTATAGGAATTATACTAAAAATTTGGTAGTGAGTTTCGCGATGATGTTTGCGTGTGTGTCTGTCTGACTGTCAGTCTGTGTGGACCTCTGGAGTTACGGTTTCTCAAAAATTACTAAACTGAAAATATTGATATTTTGTATATATCAATTGTATCCCTTTTGGAAAAGCTGATAAGTTTCTGGTGAAAATCTAATAACCGAAATTAGTAGTTTACTTGAAGCCCTATCAAGTTATTTTGAAATATTTCAGTAAATTATGGTTTAATGAAAATTTTGTTATTAGAATAATGTTTCAAATATATCAT
Organism: Poecilus cupreus; assembly: GCA_963942605.1. Taxonomy (NCBI): domain Eukaryota; kingdom Metazoa; phylum Arthropoda; class Insecta; order Coleoptera; family Carabidae; genus Poecilus; species Poecilus cupreus. Next base: position 3,133,003 of record OZ012731.1, read on the forward strand.
TTACATTTATTGTTTGAAACATTTTCCTCTTACTGTCACCATTTACGAAGTACAACACGTTAAAGATAAATCATATTTTGATAATTTCGTTTAAATCTGCTAACCTGTGTATTAGAAAAAAACAAAACAACGGTTGAAAAATGTCATTTCTTGACATGTTTCAAATAGGGGTTCCTATATTAAGTTTTTTATTTCTAAATAAAAAAAAACTATTAATAATTCGAATAAATCATTGTACCTCAAGTTAAAGTTGAGAATTTATTAAATATCTGATCAATAACTATTCATGATTATGAATTTGGGAATTCGAGCTTGTGTGACGGATATAAAACAAATGGCGGTATACGCGTGAATACCCTCTGTGCTGGCAAGAAAATGCAATGATAATTTAAATTACTATACTACTGGACATACTATATTATCTAGAGGGGTTGAAGTAAAATAAAAAGAGAAATAAACAAGTAACTTTAATAAAATAAAACGTATATTTTACTAACAATAATACTCTGAAACTTTTACTCTGTTGAAAGTATATACATTGAATATAACACTTCTGATAAAAAGTTAAACCAGAGTGTATAAAAAAATGTCGGCATTATTTGAAAAGTAATGTTTGACAACAAATGCGCATTTAGGTAAGTAAGAACTTGTGTTATCTTTTGTAAACGTATAAACGTAATATGAGATAGACGAGGACGGGCGCAAGGAAGCAATGTATGAATTGGCAGGAAATGTCAGATAGGGGCGGACGTACTTCCTCGCAGTTCGGTTCATGTTTACATGAAGCAACACCTGCGGCATACGCTTGCCATCTACAGGTAAACCAATTATCATGAAGCCTAGGGAGATGCCGTCATGAATTCGAATTTACTTGAAATAGTTTTATTTATAAAGTAATTATTTTTTGTGGTCGTCCATTCAAATTAATCAAGCAGTTAAGCTAAGATTTAAACCTTTCACGATCAGGATGTTTCAGACCATCTGTACCACCCGAATATCTCATGAAATAACTTTTAAAAAGTCTTATTGGGCGCATAAACCATAAACGAAATATGACCAATTTATATCAAAATCAAGTAACACTTATGGAATAATTAGTAGTTAGGTATTTTTTTCTTTTAAATATTTTGCAGTAAAGCGATATAACGAATTGAACATATTTTGACGTCACAGGTACTTGCATTGTGCTATTGGCCAGAAATATGAAAATCGCGCGTCTGCCGCTGCGCCCAACGCCTATTGTGGGCTAAAATAGAACTACGAAATGTCATTTCATATTTTTGTTTGTTGGTATTTATGATTATATTTGTTAGGCTTCTATTACTTGCTTTATAATTTCACTGTTTTATTGTGCTGTGTTGAAAATCTATTGATTAAAATTGTGTGTTAAGATTAGGTTACATCACTACTAGCGCCACTGTTCTCAAACTTTTGTTGTTATTTACTCGAATATCAAGTAAAATACTCTTAAAGTTGTCAAAGGAATTTTGCCATAGTTTATATTAAGTTTAATTGTTGTAAATTAGGACTTATAATATGAAAATATTATTTTTATATAAAAAATATATAATATCTACTATCATGGAAAATCGTGTTTTTAGTGCCACTGGAGTAGTACCTGTGACGTCACACAAACTTTGAAAAATCATATCTCGGGTAATATATGAAATTTTCACATCGGGTTTTCACTAATCGTCATATGTATATTCTAATAAAGTATCATAAAAATAATTTTAAAAATTGGTTTATGGGCCCATTGTTATTCATTAAGCCACAACGATTTTTTTTAAATGTTGTGACGTCATTATGGAGATGTTGGTGGATCTCAAACAGTAGAGATTTAAATAATTTTTGTCACATAAATGTTCTATTTTATTGCAATAATAATAAAATACGTAAAAAAATATATGACTACAATTATTTACAATTTGTACTGTTTAAGATCCAGCACTACCTGTACAATGACGTCACAACATTTAAAAAAAATCATTGTGGCCTAATGAATAACAATTAAGAATTTTTTAAAGTGTAGATAGTCTTCAATTTAGAAAAGGTTTCATAAAAAAAATAGTGAATGACCGCATTTAAATTCACACTAATTCGATCTGTATTTGGATATGCGAAGCTATGGCAATTTCTACCCAGAACCATTCTCCGTTTCGAAGACCGCTCCGTAGAAAAACGCACCGTACTACCCAGATGTCAGACGGAGTGTGTATAAGCGTATGTTTGTGTGTATGAAGTTCCAACAAAAGACTTTTGTGTACACAGGTAATGGACTACCGTAATGAAATAATGCATTTGCAACAGACGGTGTATGAAACTGCATTAAATATTGTATGTTGCATTATTCAATGCCTTCAAATATTTTACTAATTAACTATTAAATAGGCAAACTATATTTACAGCTACTGTTTGTAATTTTGGCCAGAAGTGTACAGTTGTTCTTGGATTTACTATACTAATTAAATTAATTTAAGGAGATGTGAACACATACATAGGTACTGTGTGTTTCATATTTATTTATTATTTGCCTGTCTTTACAGTATTAATGGGTGCTAATTACATGTAGTATTCCTACAGATAAAATGCAACATAGGTTTCCAATGTTAAATTAATTTGTCATCATAATATCAAGATTTTTACTATTAAAGATAAAATTCGATAAATACAAGGAGCAAAGGAGTTTCCATTTATATAGACTACTATGGTGCATGAGTGGAGCTGCCTATCGCACTGGCCAGAAACTATTATTACTTATATTTGGATTGTGGTCAAGTACATATATGTTTCAGTAATTTTTATATTTTCAGAGTAACTACTTTCCTTTAATATAATTAGTAACTTATTAAGAAAAATTAATGAAATTTGTATTTCATACTGTATCATATTTGCATGTTTTCCGAACTGATTTCAGTCCGGTAAATGGGACTTTACATTAATGTTATTTTTTCCGGTACTGTATTACGTCACTAAGCAATATTTTAATAGGATTTGATTCACAATATCGTTTTTTGCATTTATTTTTGAAAAATGTTAAACATATCAACAAAACAAAATTGGTTGCTATAATTTTTTTAATTATGACCAAGACTACCTAATTGATTTTAATAAAGAATAAAAAAAACCGTTGTACATCATACATCCATTAATGAGTTTCGCATTTATTCGTAACGTAAAAATTTATTTACCGGATTTATATCGTAAATAACTATTTCGCAACTGATTCTATAATGAAACATATTGAATTTATTGTTTTGTTTGTCCGTTAATCTTTTACCATAATCTAATCAGTTCTGCGCATGAACCATATAATTATAAATTTTCGTTCCTCTAACTTTTTTCATTCATGAGTTATTGCGTCAAATCGAATTCAATGGTCCTTTCTTAACTATTTTTAAGCAAGCAAAACAAATGTTAGACAGCTCATACATTATACAGTTTACACTCCCGCTTTATTTAATGTAAATTAAGTAATTATAAGTAACAGAGAAAGAAATATTTCTTTCCATATAATTGTATAATTGTAATATCACCCAGGGCGTAAAATTAAAATTACAAAGTTATCGAACGCGACAGCATCATTAAATTTCGATTTAGCACCTCGACTACAAAATTTTACAGTCATGTCATCGCCTGGATAACTGGCAATGATGTTACGACATAAAAAATACGTTCCAAGTAAAAATACACTCGCTGGCTCCCCTAACCTCATTTTCTGGGTGAGAGACATCGTCCGCTCGTAGCTTCACACTTCGCACACGGATGGCGCGACGATCGCGGGATTGACAAGCAAGGGTGTCGTGATTATGAGCAGGTATTTGGATATGCACACGTTCCAGACGACACGAGAAGCCTTCTCATAGTGAGCAAGGAAAGATAATTTAATTGATCGTACCTGTGGGGTTTTGATCATAAATCGTTCCACTCAGTCAAGCAGGTCACGTGATTGTGACCGTCTTTACAGCAGGACCGGCTCGGGTTTCACACCAGAAAGAAAACTAGATTCTTTCAGTATAGTAACAAATTAGTAAATTAATCATTAGTATTAAAGATAGACTATAAAACTTTATGATAGAGATGACCAAAGGCGGTAACTTTTTTGCTGCGGGTCAAAGAAGAAGACCTTGCCTTGACGGGTCAGTAAAAAAATTAAATTCCTCTTAAGTATTATAAAACAAGGTTTTAGTTAGTTTAATTTTACATACTTTCTGTAAATCAAAATACATGCAAATGCTAACACAACTATTGATAAATGTTGGAAGATTGGATCTATTTTTTCTGTTATTTTGCGGAACTCAAGTGGGTCGACGCCTGGTCTATACAGTCTTTTTATTACTATCATTGCAATTTAAAACATCTATCTATTACAAATTATTGCTATACCTAGACAAACCGATTGAATTATACGGAGGTCGTAAGTGTTACTTGTACATTCAGTGACAAAAGTTCAATTTAGGTTTCTGTAATTGGTCGATTACACATAATACGATTAAGCACAATTGCCTATTATAACATAAATAACTATTTTCTTCTTAAATGCAGTTAAAACCTATAGTGTTTTGTGTCAAATAGTCCAGGCAATGAGTACTTTCGGGGTTACAAAAGGTCAGGGAGTGTTCGTTTTTGGTAGATTTTTACAGTTTAGTGTCCTAATTAATATTCTGAGTTTGCGACCTTGAGCGACCGCCGCTCGCGCCGCCATATTGAAAAAAAGGTACTAAAAAACAGTTTTTCGAGAATATCTTCTCTCCAGCGGCACCAAAGTTGAAAATAGTTATAATAAAAATTATAGACCATAAAATTCTCTAGAGAAAAGTTTCTTAATAGTTTTTGTGTATGTGTTATAGTTTTCAAGAAAAACGAGAAAATGAAAATATAAAATTCTCAGTCTGTGTAAACCAAGTCATAAATTTGTGTTAATACACAAAAATGGCTGACATTTTTTAACGGACTGAAATATCGACCACCGGTTATCAACATTCGATTGCCCGGACATTTTTGTATTAGCACCATTATTTTTACAATTTTGGGAAGTCTAGTTCAGTTGTAATATATACATATTTCCCGAGGAAGCATACATAAATTAAAATAATTTTCTTAAAATTTTGTATTTAAATTACTGTAAATCTTGAACGGAATAAAATATCGACTTCCGGTTTTCAGCATTAGATTGCTCAGACATTTATCTATTAGCACCATAATATTTTCATTTTTGGTATATCTAGTTCAGCTATAATGTAAATATATTCCCCGTGAAAAAAAAAATAAATTTAAGTATTTTTCTTAAAATGTTGTGTTTAAATTACTGTAAATCTTGAACGGAATCAAATAGCGACTTCCGGTTTTAGGCATTCGATTTCTCCGACAATTATCTATTTGGACCATTATTTTTACACTTCTGGGAAATCTAGTTCAGCTGTAAAATATACATATTTCCCGAGAACACATATATAAATTTAAGTAATTTTCTTAAAATTTTGTGTCTAAATTACTGTAAATTTTAAACGAAATCAAATAGTGACTCCCGGTTTTCGGCAATCGATTGCTCGGACATATATCTATTAGCATCATCATTTTCACACTTTTGGTAAGTCTAGTTCAGCTGTAATATATACATATTACTCGAGAAAACGTAAATAAATTTAAGTAATTTTCTTAAAATTTTGTATTTAAATTATAGTCCAGGCAATGAGTACTTTCGGGGTTATAAAAGGTCAAGGATTGTTTGTTTTTGGTAGATTTTTACAGTTCGGTATCCTAATTAAAAATAATATAGCGATTTTGCGAATTGCAGAAATTTTCAGAGTAAGTCCGCTGTAACTCGTGTACTACTCATCTGATTGGAAAATATTTATTACAGAATTTGTTGGAAATTTTATGCTCCAGATATTTTTGAAAAACTGATTTTTTGTACCATTTTTCCAATATGGCGGCGCGAGCGGCGGTCGCTCTAGGTCGCAAACTCAGAATATTAATTAGGACATCGAACTGTAAAAATGTACCAAAGATGAAAACTCCTTGACCTTTTGTAATGAAAGCCCATTTTTATGTCTTCATTGCCTGGACTAAAAAGAAAGGTCCCAAAGAAAGAAATAAACAATGATGACAATAATAAATCATATATTGACAGGCGTTTGTTTTCATAAAAATACATAGAAACCTAACTTAAAGGGTATCAGACGAATTATTTTAGGGGCAGGGAGTTAAGGACTGCAGTGACGAACCATTTTTATCACAAATGGTGATCGGCAATTTATTGTTTTGCTTCAGATTTCAATAAACTTGACTTATAGGGTACCAAATAAAAATATTAGGAGTAGAAAGTACTCGTTGAGGGACCTAGTGAGTAGTGACGAACTTCTTTCTTTATTATAATTTATTACGACTGACAATTGTTTTTCTTATGATTCAAAGAAACTTGCCTTGTGGTTGTGCGGTATTAAAGGAAATGTTTCAGCAGTAGGAAATTAACGAACCTTTTTTTTACAAATCGTTATATTTTTTTTTAAATCAGTGTCAAAAAAGAGAGGAACATATGGCAAGGAGGGAAAGAAGTTAATGACAACCTTTATTCACCAAAGCAGTGACATGAAAGGGAGGAACGTAGTAAAGACTTTTATTTGTCATAGAGCAGTGACAGCAAAGGGAAAAATGAAGTGATGACCTTATTTCGTCTATACAAAGGCAGAAAATTAAGAAAAGTAGTGACTACCTTTCTTTACCGAAGCAATAGATATAAAAAAGAGGAACGCAATGAGCTAATGAAAAGCAGTGACAGAAAATGGAGAAACGAAGAACTGACCCTATGTCGACGATGCAGTAGGAAGAAAGGAAGTAGCATAGTGAAATTTTTTCTTCACCAAAACAGTGACATGAAAGGGGGAGCGTAAAGACGACCGTTCTTCGCCAAAAGAATGATTTGACGATCCCTTTTTGTTATACAATTGTTTGTATATTTAAATAATATTAATTGTACAATAAAATAAGGTAAAATCTTTTTGGGATTATGGAATCTAATGAATTATCTTTTATAATTATCGCTTATGATCTGTATTGAGTAGGTACGCCAGTAAATATCGAATTATTACGAAACAGGAAAGTACTCATGGATGCAGTCATTTGGTAAAATTATTTTATTTTGTCAAAAACCAACGTTTCGCTGCCATTTGCAGCTTCATCAGGGTAAGACAAAGTTAACAATGTCTTACCCTGATGAAGCTGCAAATGGCAGCGAAACGTTGGTTTTTGACAAAATAAAATAATTTTACCAAATGACTGCATCCATGAGTATTTTCCTGTTCGTGATCATTTTCCAGTCGCTTAATTATTACATCTAAATTATTATATAAAATATGTATTTCTTTACTAAATCTCTTTTATAGCTTTTTCTGTTTTCATTCAAATAACATATTTTTGAAATTTCTGAGCGTGACACTTTGCTTAGAATATTTATTTAAATTTCAAAATATGTAGTGTATGTTGTGAACATTTTGATATGTCGATATAATGAAAAATACACATCTAGAAGCCCTTGGTTATTTATTTTATAAATTGCAAAATTTTGCAACAAAAACTTCAAAGAACAAAGAAATAAATTTCTCTTTTAAATTCTCCCATACAGCAATAATATTTAATATACATATAAATAAAATAATCAATTGTATTTTTTTTATGAAGATGAGAACTACTTAGGTTATTTGCCGTCTCATGTGTGGATGATTGTAAACTATGAAACACAAACGACCATGCTCTTCAGTGGGATTCGAACCCACGACCTCTGGAGTGCTAAGTTTGTCATAGCCACTACACCACCGGGATCGGCATTTGTATTTTTATATATTTATATATGTAACAATCCTTATTATAATAAATATTAATCGAGTTGAGAAAGAAAATAAAACTGTGGCTAACAAACTATATAATGTGCTTTGAAAAGTTTTTAAAACTTTTCTTAATTATTTAGTTTTACTACAACGTCACAAGAATTATAATTAAGAGGACAATTTTAAACTTAAAACATATTTTTATTTTGTAACATCTTACCTGTACAGCGAGGTTCATTTTTACACCAACTTTATTTTAAAATTACAGAATTTAAACTTTTAATTACCAATTGACTCCTAGCAAAACTGTTATAATTCATTGTTGTATTTATATAAAAACATTTCAAAATTAAAAACGCACTCATATTGCTCTCTAATTTATTTATTATGTGCAACACATATAGATTTTTACTATCTCCGTTGAGAATTCTATATTTACCTATTTAATTTTTTACCGTTTTGCAACAGCTAATGAATACATTAAAAATACATAGATTTATTAATAAAGCTGTTTTTGTGTACATACTACATATTAAATAAGGTCATCTAATTATTAATTCCAGGTACATTTAAAAAAAAAATAAACATGAGGATTAGCAAATACAGGAGAGATAAATAAGTGAAAATTCACATTGATTTAGTTACGTATTCATGAAGATAAATGGAATTTAATATAATTATTTCTTTTAATTGACGTTTACGTTTTACGTGTTCGATAATGAATTTTACCGCGAAGACCGCAGCTGTCATTTGCAGGTATACATATTATTGCAATTAGCGTTGTAACGTTATTTTATTAATTTGTGAGAATTTCATTGTGATGCTTTCATATAAATTGTAATAACGAATAACATTTTTGAGAGTACATATACATGCAATATCGTTACAATTATATAAATAAATAAATATATCATCATGCTATTTACCCACTTTGGATGTGGCATTCTGCTTTCACAGATTTCGGTAAGTGATATATTTTTGCGCATGAAGTGCGGTTACCAGCCGTCAAGTCACGAGTTTATTTTTAAAGAGAAGTGTAGTATTCAAATTTTCTGATTCTACTCTTGTATAAAGCACCATACACTGCTGAGACTGTGACAATGATGATAAAAGATGAAAAAATTTAAGGATAATGTAACGAAAAATAATAAGAATAATATTATATTAGGACCAATAAAGATATCAGAAAACGAATACAGAAAAAGAATGAACTATGAAGTATGAGTAGAACAAGAGTTGAAAGGAGAAGAAATAGTGAAAAAGATCAAGAGAGAATCAGATGGGTTGGGCATAAATGGAGAGCAGATGAAAAAGATGCAATTATTAAATCAGCAGTAGAATGTAAACCAGGAGGAAAAAGAAGATGAGGCATAACCAGCCAAACCTAGTTAAAGGAACTACTTGCCCCCACGAGAAGATTTAAAAGTAGCAGGAATTTTAACTGGCAAAATAAAACGAAAGAAAAGAAGATGTGGCGAAAGTAAAAGGAAAAGGAATTGATCCAGTGCAACAAAAGGATCTAAAGAACTTCATAAGAACGGCGTTGCCCCATATGTTTTAATTATACATTTTTTTAACGCAAACGATAAATCTTTGCAAAAACCGTTCCTAAAATCTTGAATCTTTAAAAATTATTTATTCCATCTGCATAATGTATGATTAAACAAGGTGAGGGGCGCAGCGACGAATCGAGTTCATATTGAATGAGTTTATGTTTAAATTTGGTTTTGGTTTTGGTATTGGTTTTAGTTTCGGTTTTGTTTTGATCTTGGTATTGGGTTTGACATTTAGTTTCTGGATTCTGGTTTCGTGTATACTGAAATATCATAATACTGGAATGAAAAATGACAAATGCGAGCCGAGAGAGACAGCCAGTCCTTAGGCCACCTATCTTTGTTGTACATTTAGCAAGTTAACAAGAAAATATAAAGAAATTAACATGCAATTATTTTGAATCAGTTCAATTAACTACGTATTATGTAGGCGAACTTTCAAATAATTTAGCAATATGCTTTTAAATATTATTCATCATTTTTGGACAAGACTGTGCAATCTGTTTTTGCGTAGAAACCGCTAAGCAAACGCATAGCAACCATTCCAGTATTACTATATTTCAGTGCTTGGTTATGGCTTCAGTTTCATTTCTGGCTTTGTTTGGCTTTAGTTTTAGTTTTGATTTTGGTTTCGGTTCAGGTTTCTACCAACAGCTATTTCATCGTCATTAGCCACCCAAGTAGTACACTTCCAAGTCTCATATGATGACATCTGTCATATAAATTGATAAATTTGAATATTCAAGCATTTGGTGGAAGATTATCACATAGTATAACCGTCGAAACATTTTTGTCTTCAATACAAAAAAATTACTATTCAAAAGAAGGGACACTGCATAAATATTTGCGTATAAAAATTCCATGTCGTCGCTTTTAAATTAAACTGAAAATCCACCTTGTCGCTGACCAAATACAAATCAGATTTACCTATGCAAAACAGCAAAAAACTCTCATTGCATCAACACGTGTGTAATCCAGCCCTGCATATTTACCTCTCGCAAAACCGTGCGGTAATTGCGTCGACTACAACTAGATTGAAAAATATCGCCTTGGGCAAACGTGCGCCCGCCGGAAATGGGATCATCTTGCCTCGTTCATCACGCGTTGGTCGCTGGTCGCTGCACCTGGCGGCGGCGGCGTCGCGCCGCCAATCAGCGCTCCGTGCGGCCCGGCGCGTAATTAAAGTAATCAGTCGTAATAAGCGGACGGCAAGCGAACTCATCACGGAAAGAGATTTCGAGATTTAGGACCCGGGGTGCTTGTTCGAATGGGCCGATCTCGAAAAGTTGCTGGCGGAGTTAAGAATCCTAAATATATTGTTCAACTTACCTTTCCCTGGTATAACAGTAATAATTTTCTGCCATTTTTAAAACCAGCAGGTAATTACATTTTCGCGCCGCCCTCCGACATTGACACAATTACATATCTCTAAAGCGGTCGGAAATCATGTTTTTGTCGAACTAGTTCGACAAAAATTGCTAACTTTTTATGGTTATATGTTGGCATCACTTCACTTATTTTAGCTAACTTCTGACGCTAGAAATGTCAAAGTATTACATTGACATAAAAATATTATGGCAATATATCTACAACTGAGTATTTGCAATACAAGAAAACAGAATATTTATGGATTTTAAACATATTTGTAAGTAATTATAATTGAATTTGCAGTGTAAAATCCAAATAAAAATATGTAGATATTTTTGGTTATGATATTGGAAAATAAACATAATTGACATTCAAATATTGTGAAGTTAGCAACATAAAAAAATCCCTGTCATTAAGAAAATGAGTAATAAATTAAATTTACATAAATGTTGGCGCGAAAAATCTTGTGTATCCCTCGGTTGGAAACTATTTTGCGAGTGCTCGTATTTGTAGGACTCGCCTACGGCTCGTCCTATCAAAATAAACTCGCACTCGCAAAATAGCAGTTTTCAACCTTGTGATACAAATAACTATTTCCGACAACTGTCAAAAAAACTTGACATTTTTTCATTGTTTTCAATACGCAAAATATGCTATTTCTAAACAACACTTGTGTTTCCCAGACAACGTGTAAAAAAGTATTTTGCGCACATGGGCCTCAAACTCTATTCCGCACTCTAGGCATATTGAATAAAATACGTATCTTGGAAATGTAATCCAATATTTTTTTTGTAAATTAAACATGCGCAGATGCACAGCGCTTGCATCGTTGCATTTTTGCAACTGACTGACCGCGCCCTACGTGCTAAATGTATTAGTTTCTTGTAACTTTTTGAATTTTTTATTTATTTATTGAATACATGCAACTAATTAAAAACAGAAACGACATAATAGAATTTGAAAGAAGATTGACAAATTCGATAAATAAAAGATGGAATTAAATTAATAATTTATGACCTTAACCTAAGAAAAATTATACAATTGGTAAGAAAAAACTTATTTGAGGAAACGTTACGTTTTAAAGTAAATTACTTATTTATATTTAAGGTACTGTTGCAGTTATTATACTAGTAATAGTTAATATTTATTAATGTCCGATCATTTATTTGCTGAAGCTATACAAGAATTTGGTTTTCTATGTTAATGTGACAGTTACGTAGTGAGTGTTTTTGTTGCTTAATAACATAAAAATGTATCAATATTCTAGTATGAAAAATAGAATAATTTTAAATATTTATGTTATTAATTTCTTTTATTTGAATATTAAGAAAGTTGTAGGAAAAATATTGTGTATTACGGGTGCAAAATGGCATTGCTGCTCTCGCATAATTGAAGCTCTCAGCTGCGCTTCGAGCTTCAAGCTTTATGCTCGTGCTACAATGCAGCATTTTGCACCCTTAATACACAAATAACTATTATCGAACTAGTAAAAAGCTCTGTTGAGAAGTGTTTCAATCTACTTAAGAAGAAGTTTTGTGAATTCGAACTTCAAGGATGATATTCTCAGAATTCGATCATTCATTTCTTGTATTCCAAAAATGTAATTAGTTTTGATAGTGTTTGCTTTCCCTTAAGATCTACAAGTGCTCTTTTCGACAATTCTGCATTCGGAATGGGACATTGTGCCCTTAAATCCTTAGCTATTACCAGAAGGGCGACACTGAGAACTGAGCCCCCTAGCGGATTACAATGGCCGAAAGTCGAAGACGATGATTAATTGTTTACAACGTCGACGCAGTTTTCTGTTCAATCGGCTGGAAGGATCATGATCGTGGCATGGTGCCTGGCGCTTTGAATGAATCGGGTTGAGGTTGTCTTCAGCGGATGATAAAAAAGTTTCATATTTTAATTAAGGAAATTATGTGGGGATTTTTTACTGGCTTTGAAAAAATTGTAATGAAGTTGTCGTTAAGGGCGAAGACAATGGTCCAGGGACGAATTTTTGAATTCGAGCGTTTGTTTCAAATGAGAAAATGGAATTTAATTATGGATATGCTGACAAAAATATGATAATGCCTTTGTTCATTTCTGATGTGACGTTTTATGAATTGTCTGGACAATTTGTGAAATTTGTAATTTAGTCCAAATTGAGTTTTCAATGGGGTATAATTGAATTTATCCAAAGTAATAACTTTTTTGTATAATATATATCATAATACAATAGGAAAATTTCGAAACCTGTTTAATAACAATTTTTCATTCATAATTATTTGGTAGATTATTTTTTAACGTTTTTTAAAACCAATGAAATGCTTTATTGTATGTCAACCAATGCTGTCATTATTATACAGAGAATAAAGCTCTAGTGATTATTCCCAGGAATAATCGCTGTAGCTTTTTCGTTTTTATTGACAGATGTCAGATGTCAGATAATTATCATCAACACAAGTAAAAATGAGCAAAAAATATAGATTTAGATACGGGCTTTCGTGGCTATTGCTTGGTAACAAGTTTTCGAAAGATCTGTCAAATTATTTTCTATTTATTCTCACTCTCTTATTATATTACTACTTAGAATAAAACTCTAGTGATTATTATCGGGAATAATCGCTGTAGCTTTTTTGTTTTTGTTGACAAATGTTAGATGTCAGAAAGTTATCATCAATACAAATAAAAAATGAGTAAAAAAGTTATATTTAGTGGCGTGCATGATGAAGAATTAAAAAAATACTCTTATTAAATATAACTCGAGAGTTCGATAAATTAGAAAATAATTCTTCAGTATTTTTCTCAAACTTGTTGCCATTTGGCAATAGCCACGAAAACCCGAAAGTGAGAATAAATTGAAAATAATTTGACAGATTGAAATATACCTCCCTTACAGGTATGTGGCGAGAGGAAATAGTTATTTACTTTACAAGTGGGCAAAGTAAAAAATTTCCCACGAGAGAAATTTTACCACACGAAGCCGAAGGCTGAGTGTGATAATTTTATCGAGTAGGTAATTTCACTTTGTCCACGTGTGAAGTATAACGTTTTATCCAACACCTGTTAATAAATGCTAAATTTATTAAAGAAATATTATTTGACAGTGACATATACTTTAATTTTTCTAAATTAAAATGTCAATCAAAGTAGTTACCAAGGTGTTGTGTGTTATTATTGTTATAAATAGAAAATTACTTACTAGTGACTTTTCTCAAAATTATACCCACTAGTGGGTAATCTGTTACTTTCCTTGTTTAAAATCGCCATAATTGTTACAGAGAATTTATTGAGAGGTGTTGGATAAAAAAAATTAAACGGAATGTGTCGGAATACTACATTGTTATATTTATTTTAAAATATCGACAATGGAAATTCAATTGACATTACAAATAATATATCAAGAATTTGAATTACACAAATATTCGCGCCGTCATTGTATGACCAAACCTATAATCAATAGTAGATATGCATGTTATTGTTTTTGACCACTAAACCATTCCTACCGATGTTGCAATATGCCAAATAATTTTCCAATTTCAACATCAACATGAATTCTAACCTAAAACATGAAAATTATTATACGGAAAATATTTGTTTTTCACGAACCGTGACTTACTTTATAAATTTTATTACGTTTTTTCATCGCTCGCGAAATTTTATGTTAACGCGCACGTTATATAGTATTTTGGTTTATGGATATTTTATTAAAATTACAAGCAACGAATATAATGTTTTTATACGGTAGCTATTTTGTTTTGACGTATTGTGACAACTTGGTTAATATGTAAATTAGTGTTCAGTTCAGCACGCGAAATACCTACAAAGTTTACCGCAGCTCGCATATAAAAAGAAACATAAAACGCACAAAAAAGTACCAAAATTATATTTCCCCCTGGCATTGCTCCAAATTCGGCTAGAAAATCACTACAAATATTTATATTTTTATTATGCTTCTTATCTAAATAGTATTTTTAAAGGATCCTTGAGAAATGACCTTTAAAAAGTAAGATAACATTATAATTGAATGAAAGAACTTTATTACTTATTTTGAGGTCATTGTTTTGTTTACATCGTTGTTTATTCATTTTTTTTTCTATTATAATTAGAGAAGTTTAATACTTCAATTTTAAATTAGTAAGTGAGGTTAGCTCAATCGCAAACAGTGGGTTGGAAGATATTTTGAACGAGACTACAATCACATCTTCAATACATACATACATACATACATACATACATAACATCGCGCTATGTCCCACTTAGTGGGGTAGCACGAACCCAGAAACACAGTCAACCAACAATCAATCTCCTCCAAACATTCCTATCCAGAAGACACACCACTTTCGCCTCGTCCACATTCATAGTGCGATTCATACATGCTCGTTTATTCTTCACACCCGGAATTGTTCACGCAACAAACCATCAATCATACCCAACCAGTTATTCCTCGGACGTCTACGCAATCGTTCGCCTTCAATCACCCACATATATTAGTTTCACTAACCTTTCATTCGACATTCGCTCAACATGTCCAAACCATAATAATCACAGAAATTTGATTTTCTATTGAAGTATGAAAAACAGGGGGATTCATAACGTACGAGAAAGATTGAAAATGTATTTTCCTTGATAAAATTTTGACAAAAACTCAGTAACAAAAAAGTAACAGCAAATTAAAGTTGTATACTGAATAGAAATAAAGTATATACAATTTACGGCTTTTTAAATTTTCCTTTTATTGTTTAAAAAGTATACATTTAACTAGAAAACAAGTTGAAATTCATTTAAATGTCAAAGTATGTTAATTGCAAAATGGTTAATACTTTCAGTAATGAGGAATATGTAGACATGATTATGGTTTATGGAATAAGTAAAAAGATTTCTGGAATTCAGCTTTTTTGCAATTATTTTTTGTTGGGTGCATAATTTAATATTAAAATAACAAATTGTCAGATTTGAAAGAAAAATATTTCTATGGCAAAGAGAAAATAATGATTCTTTTCAATTATTTTCATCAGTATTCAGTAGGTGGGCGTTAATTTAAAAGAACTTTAATTTGCTGTAACTTTTGGCTTATTGAGATTTTGTCAAAAGTACATTAAGGGAAATGCATTATTTTGTACCCCTCTAGGTACTCGTTCAATCTTTTCCGTACGGTATGAATTACCCTGCATATTGTGTTTTAATTAAATAGTATATTATACAACAAGTGTTACAATAACTTTTTTACAAGTATTACAATTAGGCACCTGTTTCTCATACTATTTTCCCTATTTCACGTTCAAAAAGTCAATAAAAAAAAATAAGTATGTTTCCCTGTAATATTAATAAACAAAGTGCTTTACAACTTAACTATTTGTGTTATTACATCTATGAAAAACTAATTGCAATAATTTTACTTGAGCAATAACAGCTCTCCAAGTTTGACAGACTGACAAATTACAAATAATAAATTTCTCAAAAACAGTTGTACAAAATTCAATTTTGTAGCATTGTTTTTGAGAAAAACAGTGTCACAAAATTTACTTTGTCTAGGTGAAATAAGAAAACATTATTGTAGCTTTTAAATAATACAATTTTTTTTAATTGTACACAGCTTTCAATTTAGATGGTTTCACATATATTTTCTAAAGATTAGTAAAGTCCATTATGTTATTTCTTAGGTGTTTTGAGGTATGAATAATGAACAAAAGCATGTTTGAAATTTAACAATATTTGAAGAAGCATTCGTTAGCTGATTATTTCTGCGGCGTGGAAAATAGTTTTGTAACCTCCTTAAATTAATTAAAACTGAAGAAGCTTGAATTCAACACGAAGAAAACAATATGTCATCTTCATTTAGTATTTAATAAACATAGAGTACCAAGTAGAACTATAGTTATTAAAGAAACTTTACTCTCTTGAGAAAACAGTAAAATATTTATCTTAGCTATTATTCGCCGAGTAACACTGCAAAATGGAATAAAATGAGAACATTACCGAATTCACATTTTGCTTTCGCTTCACATTTGAAAGCCAAATGAAATGATACACCACATGCGATTGCGAGACTATATTTACATATATTTACTTGGGAGCAAAAGTAAATATGCGTGTTATTCAACCCCTACAATTTTTGAGTTCTTTTTCATATAATGAGGGATTTCTGCTTAATTTTTGTTTCATTAGTTTGGGTTACTAGTAAAGCAAATATGAAATTTTAAACGAAAAAAATTCTTATTAAGTTAGATATGATTTTTAAAAAGATTTTATAAAATTTTAAAGAATCAAACTGTCACGTCACAACGCCTACAGCCTACAGCTAACTTCAGGATAAACAAGCCAGTGCTCATAGTTATCATGTTGTCAATGTCAACCTGTGAGTGTCTCGCAAATGTGTTTACAGTTTTTGTCTAATAATTATCAAGTATTTGAAGAAAATTGGTCATAACAACATATACCAGGAATCAGAGTATCAAAATGTTCAAAGATAATATTTGAATTAACAAAAATATGCGCAAAACTAAAGACATAGGCATGATGTGAGCGGTAGGCGTTATGACGTCACAATTTTTAGGAGAATAGCCTAAAAATTGCATTTTTCTAACATGAAATTATGAATGAAAACTTGTTTTAAGCATGTTTCATTGTATTATCCCATGATATAGTGACATACATTGATGTATGGTTTTGAATGTTGGGTGTGGAAGCATGAACGACGTATAACTGCTATAGAAATGAGATATTTGAGAGGAGTATGGGGGTATACGAGACGTGATCGTATACGGAATACATTGGTGTATGATGAGTGTGAGATTGAGAAGAATATTGTTAAAAAAGTGAGAGTGAGTCAGTTGAGGTGGTTCGGACTTGTTGAGCGTATGTCGAATAAAAGGTTGGTGAAACTAATATATCTGGGTGAGATTGAACGATTGCGTGGGCGTCCGAGGAATAACTGGTTGTGTATGATTGATGGTTTGTTGCGTGAACGAATGATTCTGAGTGTGAAGAATAAACGAGCATGTATGAATCGCACTATGAATGTGGACGAGGCGAAAGTGCTGTGTCAGGATAGGAATGTTTGGAGGAGATTGATTGTTGGTTGACTGTGTTTCTTGGTTCGTGCTACCCCACTAATTAGGACATAGCATGATGTTATGTATCTATGTATGTATATTGTGATATAAATTATACAAAGAAGTGATTACATTGAATAAATTCAATTATCCCGAAATACTCATTGAGAATTATTGTCACCAGTTTATAAAGATTCGTATGGAATTGCGCGCGCACTGCAGTTGAAATCATTGTTAATTTTCATTTAACCAGGAAAAAGAATTTAATTAGTTTTCCACCCCAAATAACCGACAGGGGTCGGCAGTAAAATAGAGTAGTAATCTTTTCCGTATGACCGAATTTCAATTCGATCAAAAACAAAACGTCACCTATGACAACGGTATGACGTATTACGCAATCTCGGGCTCTGAACACGGACTGAAAACATCGCTGGTCATTGGGGCACGACGCCCTGGCCAACCGTAATATAAAACGCAGTGTTTGCTCAGAGAGTTTTGCCAGTTTCTTAACATTTCACCCACTCCTATCTCTGCACCATTTTAATTTGTTTCTGGGAACCTATTTCAATTATTATTCAAACAAGTTGATATGGCATGCTCGAATGGAGGGATATGATTTTGACGTCACAGGCATGAAAAAGAAAGATGAGGTAAAAGTTGAGATGGAAGATAGTACAAACATCCCTGTTTTGACGTTTGAGATGGTGTTTTAACAAGGTTATGTTTTTATTTTTGAGGTCATATATTCTTTATAGGCACTATTGAACAAACGATACACACATTTAATTTTTCGTATTTAGCTTCATTTTAAGAACTGTCATCTTGACAATGCTCATGACAGTGTTTTGTTTGTATTTTCGCAGTTGACACCACAGACCATACATACAAGACAAGCCAGCTCCATAGTAACTTTTATTACATGATTCGCAGCGCCTCTATATTTGCTATAATGAACTAAAACTCATGGAAGCGGCCGTACATTTAACTGTCTTCCCCCTGGTTGACACCCACGTGAATTTCATCGTAGTTCAATGAAAATATCAAAAAATGGCAGCATAAAAATTTGCTTCTGTATAACCCTCCATTGGTAGCTACCTACCGGGGTTTCCTGAAAATTCCCTAAAGTAGCTTCCAAATTATCAAGAGATGGCGTTGATCACAATTCGCATAAGGTACACGTCAAATTCATTTTGTATGATATCTTATGTTAGCGAATGCGTGTTTTAGTGGTAGTATGTTTTTATTGACAGCAGAACTGTTGCCATACACACTGCAAATTTTCCTATTTTTATAGGTTTCTTTGGAGAAAATTAAATCTTAACCTATAATCCACAAATACAATGTACCATTTATTTTTACATCTTATTTAAATAATACGGCTTAAACAAATGTAATACTTACATAGGAGTACTTTTAAAATGACTTCTATTGTTATTAATAATTTCAAAATACAATGAAATTTAGGTACTGTATGGTTAGTTTAGCTTTCTACCACTAGTTAGCGTATTTTAATTTTGGATGCCCAATATGAGAGATGTTGGTCTTAAGATTTTAAACGAAACAGAACATTTTAAAACAGCAAGAATGTAGAGTGGTGTAGATATGTGAATAAGAGATATTGCAATCTGTGTGTATGTTAGCAATAATAGTTATTTATAAATGTTAAAAATAACATTTCATGAATAAGTTGAGATGTTTGAGAAACAAGGCGAAGCCGAGTGAAACAGTAAATACCTAAAAAAATATAGAATTATATTTGACAATTAGGGCCATATTTCTGATTCATTGATACAAATCGTTAAAAACGTATTAGAATTAACAATAAAATCACTTTGTTTTAAAACGCTGTTATATTAATTCTCGTTTAACACTAGTGTTGAAAAGTGATACTTTCAACTTGCTAAGTAACCGTAAAAGGGCCACTTTTAACAACGATCGTAGATAAAAAATATGTTCGATCAAAACAGAACTACATTATTGAGAAGAAAACCTGATTTTTAAAGAGAAAAACAGAAAAATGCTATATTCTCTATACGGTGAGGGGTGCAGGTCTGATTCTTTGACCAAAAAGAGTATTTTTTAATTGTCTATCATTTCAATTTTCTTCAGTTTTTCTGTGAAGCTGCGCCACTTTTAAAATATGCAAAAAACACATATTTGTCAACAATTTAGATACTTACTCCGGAAAGAAATGTTTTGGGATAAAACGAAATACATTTTGTAGTAGTTTAAAATAATAAGTAAGTACTCAAAGTATAATAAGATTAGCTTTTAAATAACAATTATATCTAAAAAACGACAAAAAATGTGTTTTTTTATATTTTAAAAGGGGCGGAGCTTTGCAGAAAATCTGATAAAAAATTAAGTGGTAGGCAATTCAAAAACTCTCTTTTTGGTCACAGAACCAGACCTGCAGCCTTCACCGTATAGAAAATATGGCCTTTTTTCTGTTTATCAATTCCGTCAGTTTATTGTCACGAAGTATTTCAAAATGGATCCGATTTCGTAATCACAATACAAAAATTTATTCCTAAAAAAACTGATTTTTTAATTATTTAAGATGGGGAAGGCGATAGGCGGTAAATAAGTAAATGACAAATTATTTCTTCTTGTCCTGAATTTGTGGACATTAGCGCCATGACGTATGGCTCAAGGGCACTTTTGACTATCTTATCCTACGGTTCTCTTTAAATGTATATAGTCTAATAATAACTAATAAATCATTGTATATCAAGAATTGTTGAGGAAATTTATAAAAAGTTTCATTCTAAACTA
Source organism: Poecilus cupreus (assembly GCA_963942605.1). Taxonomy (NCBI): domain Eukaryota; kingdom Metazoa; phylum Arthropoda; class Insecta; order Coleoptera; family Carabidae; genus Poecilus; species Poecilus cupreus. The sequence goes on from OZ012731.1 coordinate 3,153,565, forward strand.
AAAATGATTATGGCTCCTGGGAATTCGATCTGGTGTGACGAACCTAAAGCAATTGGCGGTATACGCGCGAATATGCGGATCCTATGGATTTCGATGAAACAAAATAGATCAACAGAAAAACAATATGGAATATTTCAGGGTTTTATAAAATGTAAAGTTGCATCCAGGGCTACCAAATTACGATTATCAATTAGAATTAACAGATGCGCTTCGACTTACGGGTACCAATACAAATTTATTTATATTTAGATACTGCAAACTTCAAACATTCCATTTACAATTAGTGGGATAAGGATACTATGCTCTCTTTTTTGTCTGAAATTTCTAACAGCATAGCACCTAACCCTACTTTTATCAAAATAGAAAATAACTTGGTTTGCATTTTTAAAAAATAAGTTTTAAATATAAAGTTTATACAACAAATATTACTTTATTTATTACTGCATAATTATATTATTGAAATGGTTTTCAATTACTTCAACAATATTTCAATAGACGTTACTTCCACTAAGTGGTAATTTTAAGTTTATATCTATAGATATGAACGCTTTTACCGTAAGATATAGGGTGTAAAAAGTTTTTCTTGGTGACTGACATTGAAGTTAACACTTTACGGACTGCTAACAGCCTACCTATAGGCTACCTAGGCTGTAAAAATATTATACCTATAGTAACCGCTCAACATACGCATGGAACGTAATTTGATGGCCATTAAAACCTTCAAAATAGATATTGAAAAGAACCACTAAATTAGTATTAATTGCTAATGGACAAAAAAATTATGTGTTCAACTCGGCACCAAACACAGATTTATAGTTTCGGCAGTCTCTGCTGTAAATCTGGTATTTTGGTCCCTAGTTAAACAAATAATTATTAATCGTGCACAAATATCGTATATTGTTTCATATTCATCGCTATCCTTCATGCATCCTGCTATGTAATATTTCTCTTCTTCAAAATGTTTTTGAGGATGGTATTCCAAGTGTCTTTCAGTATTTCCTGATCCCTCTTTTCCTTTACGTTTATCATCTAAATTGGCCGCACCGGTCTAAATTAATTTATTCTTATCATATGGTCCCACCATGTTAGTTTGTTTCTATGAAGTTTAATATTGGCTTGCATTGCAATTGTTCTTTTATTATTTCGTTTATTATTCTATCCAACATTGATACTCATTATACTTTTCTTAGATATTTCTTTTACAGCGTCTGAATTTTACAATTCATTCTTTTACACATTATCCATTAACCGTATGCCATAAATCTGTATATAATGTTACATACTGATACTTTTGTTTTCGTACGTACTGATTTCTTTTTTCCTATAAAGCTGCGTTTCTTTCTTTGCGTTTCTTGTATTCTTTAATTTATGTCATTGTCCTATTCACCATTATTTTCTATTATCGTTGCAAGATACTGAAACTTTCTAACTTATTTTATTTTTTTTTCTACGATCACTACTGAAAATTACACTTTCTCCCCACTAAACAAAGCTTGAAAATTGTATATTTCGCACAGGCGTGTGGAATAGTGTGGGCAATTATTTTACACGCAAGTGTGACCAACTTACTAATAATATAATACTGTATGATATTAATATGTCAATTACATTTACATATAAAAAAATAATTTATAATTATTTTAGAGTTTATATAAATCTTTGTTATCAATATTAAGATTTTTAAATAACATATGTCTTCTGGGTCAAACTGTCGATAAGGGGCCCCACCTCCGATTTAGATGAAACTTTGTGGAAAAATCGCCCGAAAAATTATATGTATGGGAAAAATAGTGGCAAGTGGGGGAAACCTTTGGATGACCTTGAATTCAATGTTTATTTGTTATTTATTTAATACAATGGATCTCTGTGTGTGTGCGTGTGTGTATGTGCGCGCCGCACATTTTTGACTGAACTCAAGCAGTTTTCTTCTTTCACCTAAGTAAGAATTAATATTAATAAATCTTGACAAAAGTGTGATCTTAGAAAAAGTATAGTGTGCAACTCGTGCAGAATTACCTATTTCATGCTCGCGTGATTTCAGCACTTGACTTTGTCTTGTGTTAAAACTCTAAAAACTCGTGTGAAATAGATAACTTTCTGCACTTGTTGCACAATATACTATTTAATAAATATAATTTAAATTTTAAATCGATAATTTCACGATGCTCCTTCCGGTTACTAATTGTAATTGATATCGAGTTGTTTGAACGCAGCTGAATCTCATTAGCCGAGCTGGGAATGTCCGAAGTGGTCCTCGCTGTTGTCAGTGAGGGGGTGAGGGGGTCGACTCTTCCAGTTCGCGGTAGAGCGAACTTAAAAGTGGAATGTTGTGCAGTTGAAATTTTGAAATTGGAAGCGTGCGGTGCGCGGCTGCCACGTGTCTGGAGCGCGACTGCAGCCGGCAGCAGGCCGGGGGTGGGTGCGGCCGGGGGTGGAACGGCAGCTGCTGAGCGAGGAGCTGCCGCTGCTGCGGGCGCCTCTGAGGGCGGGCCACCCCCTGCACCTCGCCCAGCAACACAAGACACCAGCGGTTCCGAAAATTATCTTTTATACGATTCCAAATACCACTGCACCCGGCTGGCTTTGACGCCGCTGTGAATATTTGTGTACTGTAATTGGAGTTGCACTCTTATTGTTGTAGAGAATCAAATAATAGTTATTTACGATATGTGTGTTAAAAGTGACATTTTATGAGTATGTGGGGAAGTTTATGAAATGTGGCGAAGCCGAGTGAAACAACCCCACGAACGAAATAAATCGCTTTTAACACGTACCTATGTCATTCAAAATTTTATCTACGATCTTTTTAGTATATTAGAAAATAATAAAAAATGTGGAATGATATTTTGACAGGCAGGGTTATATTTGTATTTTAACAAGTTGCTATGTTACTTTTAAAACTAGTGTCAGAAGTATATTAAAGAAAGCGTTTCATAATTGTCATTTTATTTTGCGCCCTTCGAACAAAATAAACGATACTATTTTTTATATTTTGCGCCTTTTATACCCTTTTTTTTATTAAAAAAATCCAAGTTTCAATATTCAGGGAATTTTGTGTTAGTTGGTGACACTGGTGTGACGTTTGAAAATTCAACACCTAACCTTTCCTTTCCTATCTCTTCTTCTTCTAACTAGTCTTAAATTCTGCTTAAAAAATAATACAAAAATAACATTTTTACAATTTGTATTTATTTAGCGAAGTGTGATATTTGATATTTTTTGACATTATGACATTTCTGTAGAGTTACTAACCTTGAAAATATAAATTGTACTGCTCTATTATAAAAATGGATTGAGTTGTTACAAATCTCCTTTATTTATGGGTATCGTGACAGCATGTTACAGAAACAAAATATAAAAAGTGATATTTTTAACGTTTTAACTTGCTAAGCAACCGTTAAAAGAAGGGCCACTACGCAATGGTCGTATAAAATACTTATACCGTGTACATAGGAGATTAACATGGGAAATCAGTTTTTTGCGTGCTGTTGCTCGGTGTTCTACCGGACAATAGATATTGTGGTATCAATAGAAAGATATCATATATCTGAATGAAACGATGTAAAATACATTACAATTTAGTTGCAACTTGGTTCCGTAAATTAATTTTTATACGTCAAATAAATAGCTTGAAAAAAATCAAAACAAAACAGTCATTAAGTGACTATATATTAATTTTCGATAAAAATTGAATAAAACGGAAAATTATCAAAATTTTAAAATGAATTTACTGAGCCTAATTACTACTAAATTGTAATGTACGTTACATCGTTTGATTCAGAAAAATGATATCCTTCGACTGGTACTACAATCATTGTTGCCCAGTAGAACATCGAGCAACAGAACGCAAAAAACTGATTTCCCAAGTTAAGCTCCTAGGTACACCTTTAAAACAGACACACGGTATAAGCAATTTGTGAGAAATAGACAAGATTATCGCTCATATGCAAAAGTTGCAAGTACGATAATCATGTAGTGTTTATCTACGATCGTTCGGAATAATTAAATTAGTTAAAATGATGTTTCTATTGAAATAATATTTAATAAATTTCAAATCAAAGTAAGCAACAATGCGGTAATATTGAAACCTGCCAGAATAACGTTACGCCCGATAAATACACGGCGGCGTTTCTCGAAACTTCTCGAAGGCGCCTGGAATATTCAAGAGGCCGCAATGAATATATTTGGCCAGCCCAAAAGTTAGTGGTTGTTTAGCATTTGCGAATACAAGATGTGTGCGCTTACAAGATGTAACGTAGTAAAGTTGAAATCAATTCTTTTGTTGATCATTTGTAAATATTTATTTTGTTAATGTTCATCCTTTTTAACGTTTAAATATTTAATTTTATATCATCATCCAAGCTTTTTCAAGTTTTCCATATTTTATTTGTCCATCTTCGGTTTATCATCATCTCATGTTCGCTCATCTAGTCTTTTGCAAGATTTTGCGTTTTATGAACTACAAGAAGAACCTTCGAACCATATTTAAAATGGTAATTGTCGGCTGTGGGATTCTCAAAATAGAGTATAGAATTTCTATTAAAATTGATAACATTATTCCACTCCTATTTCCTCCTTCACATAAGAAAAGTTTTCATAAATCAATTGTATGTATACTGAGATATGTCCTAGAATCTTCTACCAAACTACCGCTACCAAATATGAAATGAAAGAATTAGATTTTAAGTTGCAAACTCAGATAATTTCACTAATTGAAAGTACTAAAAACCAAGTGATATGTTTATTTGGTACAATAACAATCAATGTATAATATTTTAAATAAACTTCGGAAATACAGACACAATGAAATTAAAATACATATTTTTAATTAAACGGTTCCAAACGAAAATAAACAATGTGTAGTTTGATGAACCAAAAGCGCTCATGTAACAGTTTCAGTTGATAATAAAAACTATTTGCTTTAACAGAAATAAACCGAAAGAAAAACCAGCAAAATTCGCAATATCCGATGAGAGACGTTAGCAAAAGAGATATTTACATAAAATAATCCTTCTCCATACTTTGTGCAAAACAGAGGTAAAACATAATGAAAACAGAACACAGCACAAATAAATTAATTGGGTACAAGGGGATTTGTTGCCATGGTAATAGAATAAACAAACTATTATTGACCGCTTCTACAAAGATGCTTTGAAATACATATGAAATTATGTTCGTATCATGAAGTTTAATCCACTAATGCAAATATTGTATGTGAACCCACATAATGTACAATAATTTTGTATATTTTCATTTTCAGAGAAAAGGGATTATTTTTGTATCTGAAATCTATGTTAATTTAAGAAACATTCTGTCAGCGACAAGAAAAAAACTCCTTTAAAGGTGCGTGAAAGAAATATTCTGTTTGGAATCTGGAAAATGTTATTCAAAAAAGAAATGCTGATGTTTAGAATAATTTGTTTACGCTGTTGTATCGCATTACAAATGCTCTACATTCCTTGTTAAAAATATAATTAGACTTTTAGGATCTGTGTTCTATAAGAATAAGAATGCGACTGTCACACCATTTGTTAAATAGACAAGAATAATATAACCATAGAGTAAAGAATAAAACTAGACCGAGTACAGATGCGTTCAGTGCGACTTAATTATCAGTTATAATTTCTATTTAGAATTAGAATTAGCAATCGGTTGAAGCATCTTACACAGTAAAAAATTAGATTTGCGATTAGTTTTTTTTGCGTTTGTTTACTAATTTTTGTTAATATTGACAAAAGGACAAAAAGGACAATTTTAAAATTGCGAGAAATGAAGAAAATGCACTTTTTTCTGGAACAATACAGTAATGAATCATTATGACTTACTTTCTGTGTGAGGTTCTTTATTAATAAAACATGAATAGTTTCTATATTGATCATTTTAGGTCTACAATGAATAAGAAATGTTTTAAATAAAAACAAAGGAACTTAAAAATTTTTAAAAATTGGTAACAAATTATTTAGCCCGATGTGTGGGCATTTTAAATTAAAATAATTTCTGAAAAATTTTCAGTAAATTTACAACAAAGAAATATAGATCGATGAACCACTCGGTATATATTTCTTAATAAAATACGGTTAGGTGTTATGCTGTTTGACAGTTCTTTTAAGAAGATGAGAGAGCATTCAACCTCTATACCTCTAATTTAAAGTGAAAAGTTTGGAGTTTTTGCTTTTCAATCGTCTTAACCCTCTATTGCATACTGTTCCCGTACGGGAACATAAAATTTCAAATTCTTCTTTTCTTTTCTTATGCAGTTTACATTCATGGCAATCATGTTGTAACCATTTAGGAACATTATATACACTTTGTCAATTGTCAATTAGGACATTCCTCCCAATTTGAACAACATAAAAAAAAATTGAAGTGGAAAAAGGATAATTACAGAAACTGAGATAGAAAATGTAAAATTTGAAGGAAGCAGCTTATTACCTGCTGATATATTACAGCTAAATACACCTTTACAAAATTTCCAAAAAAATTTTTTATTTGATGTTTTCCTAGAAAAGTTTGTTTATCAAACAATTTTGTATAGTACGCAAAGACGACCCAACAGACCAAAGTTCTATTATAAGTTTGATTTGTTCATAATGTTCCCAGTAGTGAACAAAACTTAAATTTTTTTTTATTTTGAAAAAAAAATTATGTAACACTTTTTTTTAAATATATGAATATTTCTTTTGTATAAAATAATTTTTTTGAGCCCTTATTAAAAAAAAAAAAATAATACATGCAATAGATGGTTAATGGGGTCATACACTTTTTAAAAAAAGTTGTGTTTTTTTACAAATCATAAAAATTTAGATCATTTCAGTCACATATTATTTAATATTTCTTATAATTTTTCAACTTTTCATTCATAATTTCCTTTCTGAAGTTTCGCGGTTGCAAAATCCTGACGTCATTATGTAATAGAATGTAAAGCATGGCAAGGCGAAAGAGGTGTTGATAACAAATAAAAACTTGCTTTTCAGTGTTGCAATAATTATTTATTATTATTAAAATGAATACTCCGATAAATTAAATTAGATATTCGTTAATTATAACATTTTTAATCAAAGAGTTTAGGACGTGTTAAAACAAAATGCTTTGTTGTATTATATCTTGTCGCTTGTCGGTAATGTCGGTAGTCTCATTATCACATCTGTCATCTCAAGTCATATGTTGCAGTTAACAACGATTTTCAAATTAAACTTATGTTTAGTATATTTATTATATTAATTTGCCCAGGTAATGTGAATAAACTACATTTGTAAAAACCTCTCAGTAAATAACAATGACTGGTAACAGTCAATTTGACAGTAGGTGTAGTTCCTCTTTCTCCGCTAGAGCGTGTTTTGTAGTAGTATAACATGCTGACGTCACGAGCGAAAAATTTGAAATGAGATGCCCATTTCAAAAAATCATATCTTTATAACTACATGCCTTTTAATATTAAAATTAGTATCTACATTCATAACTTTACTCAAATTTACAGAAAAAAAATAAAACGTAAAAAGGTTTATGACCCCATTGTGTTGGTATGAATGCTAGAATTAATTTCCATAAATCAAAGCACAACTGTTAATTCGAATTATTAATCGTAATGGACAATAACTTAATTTTGAAGGCAGTTATAGAAAAACCCTTGGAATAAAGCAAAAATTAAAACGGAACGGCATAATAAAGAAAATAAGAACTGAGAATCAAATGGTTAGAAAATATATGGAGATCGGATGAAAGAAACAAAGTAAAGAGAGCACCACAAGTGGAGGTAAATCCGAGGAAATAGAGGACATATGAGAAATTATAAAAGATTCTAAAATACGAGAAATGGGGACTCATTTCGTCGCTATAAAAAAACTATTAAAAGACACTTCTTCTATAAAATAACTTAACCATCAATAAATTCAAACAATGTATGCTCTTGTACAGTTTGAGATACGCTGAAGCAATATAATTACAGCACAAATGGTGTTTCTTTACCTGGATCTCCTTGTGTAGAACACAGGAGAGCACCAGCACCCCACAACCGCCACAAGATGTGGGCTCACAGCCACGGCTCACGCTCGCAGACGCGGAGGACGGATGCACGTCGGTCGACCATATGTCTAAATGAGTCGACGAAAACATGATTATTATACCAACACAACGAACTACGAATATACGTATCCGCATACGTGGCAAAACATACCTTAATACACTCTGTGGAAAATAATTAATCTTAATTTAATTGATGTCGTACGTACAGTATGAGGCAAAAATGTGGAATAATTGAATAGGTATTTAGCGATTTATGCTACTAACATGCTTTTAGTGACAGTAGTGGATACAGAGAGCATTGGGGTACTCAAAATTTGAAGATTTCGGAAAAACTGACGCAACGCTATTTTCATGAAACATAAAAGAAAATATTTAACTGATTTTTTTTTGGCGTTACTTTAAACCAATGAAATGCTTTAATGTATGTCACGTGTATGCGTTTTAACCAATCCTGTCATTATTGTACTGAGAACAACGCTCTTGTGATTATTCCCGTCAATATTCTCTGTAGCTTTTTTGTTTTTGTTGACAGATGTCAGATAGTTATCATCAACACAATCAAAAAATTTGGCAATAGCCACGAAAGCCCGTAGAGCTTTCGTGGCTATTGCCTGGCAACAGGTTTTCGAAAGATCTGTCGAATTATTTTCAATTTATTCTCACTCTCTTGTTATATTATTACTGACAATAATATATTATAAAACTAATATTACAATTAGGCATTGTAACACATGTTTTCGTAGTACTTTTCCTATTTCATGTTCACAAAATCAATTAAAATAAATTTGTACCTTTCCCTGTAATATTAATAAAATAAAGTGTTTTACAATTTGACTAGTTCTATAAAAAACTAAATGCAATAATTCTACGTGAGTAAATGACAGCTCCAAGTTTGATAGACTGATAAATTTACAAGTACTAAGTTTACCAAAAATAGTTGTACAAAATTCAATTTTGTAGCATTGTTTACGAGAAAAACAGTGTCACAAAATCGAATTTATGAACGTGAAACAGGAAAAGTGCTTTACACTTTGGCTATTTATGGTATTATTTCAATAAATAGAACTAATTGCAATAATTTTACGTGAGCAATAATAACAGCTCCAAAATTGACTGTCTGACAATTTTACAAAAAATAAGTTCCCCAAAAACAGTTGTAGAAAATTCAATTTTGTAGCATTGTTTTTAAGAAAACAGTATCACAAAATTCACTTTATGTACGTGAAATAGGAAAATGAAATTTTAATCGCCGATTCGCTATACATGTATAAAACTTTTTAGAGAAGTAAAAATATATATAATAAAATATGCATTTGTAGCTTGACGTATTTCTGGATAAATAATTGATAAAGTCATCATCAGGCTAGCAAAAATTAGTGTCTAATTATTTTCACGTATTATATTGTTAGAAGTGTACATCTCGCCAAAAGGAAGGTACAGGGATCGTCAAAAATTCAATGTCAAAATTTTAGTCATTAAGCATGTTGTAGTACCACTAGTACTCTATTTTCATTTGTACTATTTTCACGAGGATATCTGTGTGTATGTGCCTCGTGCATTCGTGTGGATGGATGAATGTATGTGCAGAATTTTGTTCAGACGCATTTTCTCAATTACTACTAAACAGAAAATTATAAAATTTTGTATTAAAAACCTGTAAACTCTAAGGAAGAGTCCAGCTGATTTCGGTAAAAATTCGTCTAAAGGAAGTGGTAATATTTCACTTGAAGCATTATTAAATTTTTGAAAAAATTAAATGAAATTCTGTGTTTATTTATTATTTTAATTAGTACATTGTTGTAATCAGTACATTGTTGCTGTTGAAATGAGGTATTTGAGAGGAGTTTGAGAGTATACGAGACGTGATCGTGTCTGAAATAAGTGGAATGCGTGTGAGATTGAGAAGAATGTTAAGAAAAGTAGAAGTGAGTTAGTTGAGATGGTTTAACCATCTTGAGCGGATGTAGAATGAAAGGTTAGTGAAACTGATATACATATGTGGGTGAAGAAAAAATATGCATATATGAAGGTGGACGAGGCAAAAGTAGTGTGCTAGGATAGAAATGTTTGGAAGAGATTGAATGTTGGTTAATTGTTAATTTCAATTAATGTTGGCGCTTGGTGAAACATTATAAGATTAAAAATTAAATATTCACTTCTTACGATGGCATAACAGCCGAAATTGTACAATAAAGTGATATTGTTAAAATCCAATTGTTTTAAATTTTTAATCTTGGTCGATTGTGTTCTAGGGTTCGTGCTACCTCACTGTGTAGGATAATATAGAAATATAGCATGATGTTGGGTATACACACTATGAAGTTATCATTAGTTAACCCACAACCAAAATATCGTTAATTTGAGTCAACCTGTATAGTAAATATGGGCTTTAATTTCCGTATATTCACCGCGAAACATCAGTCGGGATCAAAGAGATTGCGGTTGTAGCTTTGAAATAATTTATTTTTATTAGTAACCTTAATTAATGTTGTGTACATATTTACTTTATATTTATACGAAAGTTTGAAAAATTACACTCTTTACGAGTTTATTAAAGAGTGAATAAACAAATAGTTCGGAATTTAATGATGTTTTTTATGTAATGTTGTCAAATACAAAACATGAAAATGATGAATGTTGCAGATAGGCAAAACTAGAACATTAATTATAAAATTAAAAGTATTGATTTACGGCGGACCTAAATGTCATTGAACAAATTTAAAATGTAAATACGAACCAGAAACATTAGGATGAACTTTTAATTATTAAAGTTTTCATTTTTGCTTGAATAATTAACACGGGAAAAGTGATGAATGTCAAATCAAACAAATGGCTTATAATATTAAAGTTAAAGGAATATGCTGTTTGTATAAATGTTATTTCGTTATTTCGAATTAAATTTTTAAATCAAAAGTCGTCCCTTTCGGCAGCGTGAACTTGCAAAACGAAGGGAGAAAATTAAAAAGTTAGATATTAATATCATTCTCATCTTATCTTTTTGCTCGAAGTTTCCTCCAAAAATTAATCTTAATAAATTGCAGTTATATTTGTCACCGAGGGTTATTTAAATTTTATAATTAAGCTTTAAATTGTTTTAGTAATTTTATTCAGGGACCTTGTTTGTAAAGTAATTATCATTTTAATTTAAATACAAATAATGAAAAATATTCGCAAACTTTTTAAATCTTTAACTGCCTACTTTTTTAATTGTATACACAATAAAATAACAAAGCAAATTTATACACACAACTTTATACTTTTAAATTTTAATTTATAATTAAACTTCTGAAATTAAAGGGGGAGTTAATATAATACATTTTCACAAAGTTTTGTTTTTAAGGTGAAGATGAAGTCCATAATTTGGTTGAAACAAAATGTCATTGTTATAATGAATGTTTTTTTTTTGTTTTTCGAATTGGCAACTCTTTTTTTAGCGACAGCCAATTTGACAGCTGACAACTGTTTTGTGCTCAGTTTGGTTTGCCATTTTACTATAAATAGACCACGCTTGCAAATTGTGCAAATTTATTTCGTTAATTTTATAATAATAATAATATAATATTTATTTTTGATATTAGCTGTACATAATATAATATACAATGCTAGTGAATACACAAGAAAAAAAAAAAAAACAGCATATTATACAAAATAACTTATAATTATTGTGCGAGGAGGCTCATTTTTTATTAATGGCTACGTCAACAAACAAAATTGACACCTTTGGTATGAAGCAAATCCTGAAGCCATTATTGAGAGGACATTACATGAACAAGAAGTCACTATTTGGTGTGCTTTACGGGCTGTTGCAATCATTGATCCATATTTCTTCAAAAATGATACCAGTCAGTACAGTCAATGGACACCGCTATAGAGCCATGATTACAAATTTTTTCGTTTCCCAACTGAATGGCATTAATGTGGAAGGGCGGAGGTTTAAACAAGACGGCGCAACATGTCACACAGTGCGCGACTCAATCGATTTATTGAGGGACACATTCGATGAGTGCATAATATCGTGCAATGAACCTGTGGATTGACCTCCGAGATCTTGTGATTTAACACTTTTTGATCATTTTCTACAGGGATATTTGAAGTCGGTAGTCTACGCCGATAACCAGAAACTATGGTTGACATGGAATCCAATATACGAGCTAGTCGGGATCCATCTTTTCGAAATCACATTCAAACACATATGGCATAAAATTATCTTTCCAAAAAATTAATAAAGAATTACACAAATTCAGTAAAACTTCAGAAAACTCTGTATATACACAGAATTTTTTCACGATCCCTATAACTTCTTTTTGCGGGAGGTAAATATTATATTAATTTTTTATGCTTGTTTTTCGGGTGAAATATGTTTTTTTTTGTAGGTGTTGAATTTTACATTTGTTTTGTATACAATGTCGGAGTGACATATATATTTGACAGTAAATTTTCGATCTTTTTATTATTTAAAAGTAAAAATTAGGGAAAACCGAAATGAATTAATTGATTGAACTTCCCCCCAACGACGCGACGGCAAGCGACAGAAAAATCAACAGAAAATTTGCTTTCGCATTCACAGAAAGCCTATATTATTCACAATCAATTAGTAATCAAATATGCACTGATGTCAAGTTGGAAAGAGACAACTTTCCGATGAGTTAGGAAGTGAAATGTGGGAATAATTGACTTTCTTACTTTTTTAAAGTCCGAAACTGACATTAATAATTGTGAATAATATATTTTATCCAACACCTCTCAATAAATGCCCCATAACTATGGCGATTTAAAACAAGGAACATAACAGATTATCCACTAGTGGGTATAATTTTGAGAAAAGTCTCAAGTGAGTATTTTCTATTTATAACAATAATAATAACACACAACACCTTGGTAACCACTTCGATTGACATTTTAATTTAAAAAATTTAAAGCATATTACTGTTAAAAAATATTTCTTTAATAAATTTTAAATTTATTAAAAGATATTGGTAAAACGTTATACTTCATATGTGGGCAAAGTGGAATTACCCACTCGATAAAATTATTACACTCAGCCTTCGGCTTCGTGTGCTAAAATTTCTCTTATGGGTAATTCGTTACTTTGCCCACTTGTAAAACAAATAACTACTAATTCAAAGATATGATCGAATTTCGATGAACCATAAAAATTATTTACTATGAACCAATCAAAACTTTTGTGAGAATGGACTCTTACTCTTTGGTAATACAAATATGCATAGGTAATACAAAAAAATGCATTCAATTTTCTATATATTTTTAGTTTCTAAAATTCGCTGTATTTATTCCGTCCTGTTATTATGGCGCGTTTCTTTAACCTTTTGCCTTTGAACTTCATAGGTAACTAGTCTAATTATAGCTAGCATTCAACACTAAGTTGAACAGCAAGGTAATATCAACGAAGTTCTTGTTATAAATCTATTATTAATCAATATTTAAGTAGCAATTTTCGCTCTTAATTGTTGCGTGTATACGGGTCAGATTCCAGTATGTAGTCCGCACAAGATAATATTGAAGACGCTGGTAACCACCCAGGGACCATGCGGGTCCGGCCGCAGCCTTGGCCAGAAAGGTCTAAGCCAGCATTTTTATCAACAACTTCTGCGAAGCGTGTAATCAATCTGTACTCCATGTCGACGACTACACGCAAATATTTACCTATAATATATTCACTAAATATTATCGTAACATATATTGATTCTCCGACAATCAGCTGTGTTTGGCAACAACATTATAGGTACCTACGGAACATTTGGATTTTACATCGAATTAATATTATGGGTCAGGCGAAACAGAATATTATCGAACTATTTTGTGAGGGTATCACCGAATATCATGGTTCATCTTAAATTGTTGTATATTAAGTCAATGTTAATTATTGTGCCATGGGAGAAATAATATTCGAATGAATTATTCAATTTTAATAGTTATTTGTGTATCAAGTGCGGATAGGGCATTGTTTGTTGCACGCGGCGAGAAATTGTTGATCGAGGCGAAGCCATGTCATCGTAATCATGACAACGTTTATGAACAAAATAAAAATTTTCAAAGAAATCATAATTTGACACATGGAGTACATTTGACATATGAAATAAATTTGACATAAAGTCTGCAGAGTGAATACGTTTATGGTGATTAAGTTGAAGTGTATGTACGTATATGCCAACTGTATTTGCAATAGCAAGGTTATTACCAGAAAAATCCAATGCATCATTTACTTCTTTTACCTAATTTATTTTTGTTTTGTTTTTGTCGCGCTAGTGCGACAATATGTCACTTTGTCGCCCTAGAGCGACAATTTTGAACATTTCCTAACCAAAAATGGAATAACAATGTCGATATTGTGCAACGATTGTAGAAAAATATTTTTGTTTTTAACAATTTTATGGAATAGGACAGAATTTGTTTATTTCTCGTATTCTAATATGAACAAAGAGTAATTGATGAAAGCATATTTTGAACCCAGAATCCCTAGGATGCAAATCGGTATATAGACCTATATTAGCATATAATTATAATTTGAATAATTTTCTCTTTGTTAATTTATTTATCTTTGCATTTGCTGACCAATGCATTGTGGATAATAACAAAATTGAATAATTTAAAAAGTGAATAATTCGCGAATAAATACAATATTTAAATATGCTTTAAAATGATTGTATATAACGGACAGAGCAAGCTTTAACTTTCTTATTCGAATTTTCCTGTTAGTACACATCCCTGTACGTCGCCTGCTACACATCCTAAATAGTCGATGTTTTGTCGTTTATGCTAAAAGTACGTTTTATTTATGTGGTGTTTATTTATAATAAAATTGGTAATACGAGGACAGTGCTTTGTTTACTAGTAGGTTAAGTGTTGCTACAACAATTACGTTATAATGCATATACTTTTATTTGTGAGCATTTCTTAAAATAAACGGGGATAAAAATAAACAATATGTGAGAACTTTGTAGCTGTAACTGTGAATAAGAAAATAATGGACACAAGGTAGGAACATTTAATTTAAGTTGCTTTTAACTATGTTATACTTTACCAAACTTTAATGAAGACTTGATGCTTTGACCAACAATGGTGTGCATATTTAATTGTTGATTATCATGAATGATTTTTTAAAAGCAATGGTGTCAGTTACAAGTTAAACACATACATATTTATTGATGAAATTTGTATATTTGTGTATACGTCTATGGATTTATACATACATACATACATAACATCATGCTATGTCAAACTTAGTGGGGTAGCACGAATCCAGAAACACAGTCAACCAACAATCAATCTCCTGCAAACATTCATATCCTGACACACCACTTTCGCCTCGTCCACATTCATACATGCTCGTTTATTCTTCACGCTCGGAATCATTCGTTCACGCAACAAACCATCAATCATACCCAACCAATTATTTCTCGGACGCCCACGCAGTCGTTCACCTTCAATCTCATCCGCATATATTAGTTTCACCAGCCATTCATTCGACATTCGCTCAATATGTCCAAACCACCTCAACTGACTCACTCCCACTTTCTTAACAACATTCTTCTCAATCTCACACTCATCATACACCAATGTATTCCATATACGATCACGTCTCGTATACCCACATACTCCTCTCAAATATCTCATTTCTACGGCAGTTATACGTCGTTCATGCTTTATAATAAACGAATATTAATGACAAAATAAATAAGAACATTTTCAGTAGGAATCGCATTGAATCAATGTATGTGTTGCTTTTCAAATTACGTATTTCTGTGCTTCGGGACATTTCATCCCAACTTCCATCATGCGTAATGGGTAATCATCACGTTAAGCAGTGGAAATGAAAATGAGCGTGAAAATATTTTAGGGAAATTTATTAGCGAAGTTTAAAATTAAAACATGTCTCCCCTTATGCAGGGGTTGTTAGATTGCCTATTTATTTTAATTGCCATCATTTTTTACTGAAGCAAAATTGACATTTTTGCGTGTGATATTTTGCTGAACTTCTAGGTGAGGTTTGAGATATGCCCATTCACGGCAAAAGTGAAAAATTTAGTATTTTACATGTTTCACATTTTTTCAAGTTAGAGGTTGAAAAATTCCTAAATTGGCGTTTTTTACTCGTGATGTACGAGCTTCTCTCAAACATGCCATGGTCCTCACCGCCCAAGGGCCAAGGACGACGAAAAGGGTTTTTTCCAAATGAAATTATGTACAAAAATATTGCTTGCTGTTTCTTCTTACAAAAATATCAAGTTTTCAAGGATAAGCAAATCCAAATACAAAATATAATCGACAATACGTCATTGTTCTAGTCACCTATATTTAAGTGTTACATTTATATATTTATGATGATAATAAATGTAGAGCGGATTATATGCAAAGTGCATATATTTTAATTTTTGCATATCTTAAAATAAAATCAATTTTCTGGACGAATTTCATTGATTAAAGTTAATTAATGCTAATTACTAATTGCATATAATTGCATATTTCAATATTTTTGAGACCTGTCTAGTGATAAACATTCTGAAATTTCTGGTAATGCACATTGATAATTCCCAAATATTGGGGGAGGCCGCAATAACTAGAAGAATGCAACAAAAAAGCAATAAATAATACAATAAGCAAATACACAAACCAATAAACTCTAATATTTTTAGGACAATCCATGTAACGGTAACGGTAAGTATTCATTGTATACACGAATGCTGGTAAAATTAGGTACAATGAATATAAGACCGAGAATTCTCAGCTGGATATATAGCTTGTACAAATTTGCGTGGCGATTGATTCCATTAGTGTTTCTCAGCAGGTATTCCATAAGAAGATTAAAGAAATTTATGAGGGACTACTTTACAGGGTTGTACTGGATAATATTTTCAAATGAGTTTTACACAAACAGACACAAGTAATATCAAAATATGAAAAATTTTAATAAAATTAAATATGAATACAGTATTGTCATTGTCTTTCAGTAAATATAAACATATATTATTAAAAAAACTTATTTTTTATTTTACATCTATGTTATTTTACTTAGGTGATTAATCGATAACAATATCATCACCAGTGTCGTCACTTGACTGTCCAACATTTATAATAAATTCATCAATAATATTATTGAAATTTAAGTAACTGTTTTCTATGTCTATCACATGCCGAACACTACTAGCCCAATTTAAGTCACTAATATTATTTATTTCACTTTTAATTAATTCTACAACATTAGCGCACACGGTTGGTGTAACATTTTTTCGTCTAATACTTGTTTTAAATTGTCCCCAAATTAGTTCTATAGGATTTAATATACAGTAATACGGAGGCAGTCTTAATACAGTATGACCAAATTTTTGTGCCACTATCTCACACGTGCATTCTTTTAACAAGTTCTGCTTGTGCTACTTTCAATAATTCACTTTTACTGTACGATTCTTCAAATAATATATCATGATGATACAAATATTCTTTAATTTCTGTTTTATTACTAGATTTAGTGGGTATTTTAATTAATTGCCTGGAATGGTAACTAGCGTTATCCATAACTATTACACTATTTGCTGGAATTTTTGGTAATAATTGACCGCCAAACCACTCCTCAAAAATATTAGACGTCAAATTATCATGGTAATCCAGACAAGCGTTTCCCATGTTGTGACCCGACAATAATTCAGCACCATTCACCCATCCTTGCTCACTCCCCGCGTGAAGAATAATTATCCGTTTACCCCGTGAAACTGGAATATTCGCAACACAATTTTCACTACCAGCAGTCCAACTTTTAGATTTAGTGTCGTGTGTATCATACCATGTTTCATCTAGGTATATAATTGAGCGTTTCTCCTCGTGAAACTTTTTTAAATCTGTCAAGTATTGACGCCGCCATTGACATATTCTTTCCAGCAAAACTTGACGTATATCAATTTTTTTAAACTTGCATTTCATGCTTAGGAGAACACTGCGAAGACTACTAACTGCACAAGTAATATCACATTCATCTTTTAATTTTTGATGCAATAATCTTAGTGAAGGATATATATTTTTATTGTAAAGCGAATATATTTTCCGACGAATAACATCTTTTTGAAAATCATTCAAAATTCTCCATTTTCCAGCATCACTTCTTTGTTTTTTAACCGGTACACCTTCTTTTATTATAACAATTGAAAAGATAATTGTATTAAAAATTTCGGAGATTTGAAGCATCTAAGCCAAAAATTATAATAATCCACTCCTGAACATCAGACAAACTTGCACCCCGCTGGCTAGGGTTGGCTTATCCCATTAGCAAGTCAAGTCAATTGCCAGGCAAATTCGAACACGCTATATCTTTTACTTATGTTTCATTATTATTTTTTTTTTTAGAAAATTTTGAATAATTTGTTATTGTAATTGTGTAAATATGTCATCAAGTTTCTAAACTTAGTTTATATGTATATTAGTAGTATAATTGTTAATTGTGAATCAGGATTAAGACTGCATTGTGCAATAAAATTCATAATGCTTTCATTTATACTTTTTATCTAATAATTGAAGATTTTTTTCTTACATATTTCGCTGCATATATTGTCATACTTGTGCATATATAACAGTCAATTTTAAATTTAGGTCAATGTTCATTATTATATACATTTTCTGTATGTAAATCGTATATTTATTTTTACATGGTTTATTTTGTTACTATGTTTTAAGAATATTATACTTATTTGTATTATCACATATCTACATGTATGTACACCTGTTATGTTATTTATTATATACTATTTTGTATAATGGTTAAGTGTAAGACCAGCTTCTAGCTGAACTTCGCCATTTGGTAATAAAAAGGAATTTATTATTATTATATAGTGCATATTTATATGCGCATATAATTCAGTTTTTTCGTGCATATAATCCGATCTCTAATAATAAGTAATACAATTTAAATGTACTTACTTTGCGTAGTCTACAGACTGCATCAAACTATATCTGAGCTTCAAATATATTCACTTCACTTATTTACAAAATCACAATACTCAAAAACAAATTATAATTTTCTATATCACGAATTTCACACAAATAAATATTATTTAAGTTAAATTGCAACAGATAGTAAACAAACGATGTATACACTAGCACAGAGGATGTTTAAATGAGCTATATTTTTAAATATCGAAAGCAACTGTTAACGAATGTCAGAACCTGATTAATTAGCGTAATCTCTAGTCTGTACTCTGTAGTGTATTCGGTATTTCAAGCGAATAAATATAATAAATATATCAATATCGCGGCCTTTATCCAGTGGCGTAGTGCTTGGTGAACACTGAATTAAATATGAATGTGGGCAGCACAGAACCTCCCGAAAACATTAATTATTAACCGGTACAAAATGCAGAAAAAAGGTTCAAATAAAAATTGTAGCCAATAATATTTTACATGTTTTTGAATATAACAAAATTTACTTTGAATCAATTATGTACCTGATAATGGGGTAAATAGCTTCGTGGACTGTGGATCGTGAGATCCTCAGTTCGAATCCCACAGCTGACAGTTGCCAGTTTAAATTTATCCCTGTGGTTCCCCTTCTACTAACACCTTTGGGAGCTATGATTTGACGGCTGGTAACCGCACTTCATACGTAAAAATATATCACTTACCGAGATCTGCGTAAGCAGAGTGCCACACCCATAATGGGTAAAAGGAGTGATGATATATTTATTTATTTTATTTATGCAATGCTCAAAAACTCATTGCTTCCGGTGCAACTGGAACTCTAGTTCAGAACCTTTTCACACAAAATTACAGCATCAAAATTGTTTCATAAAGACAAGCACAATTCGCTCAAAAGGAGTTAAACAAATATATAATTTTCAGATACTATATGTCAATAGTGCAATTAAAATTTTGACATGCACTGGAATCGAATCTGGAACACTCCGATTATAACCAAAACCTAATATGTTGGGTAATAGGCTACCAATGCTTGTATATGTTGTAGTATAAGTATGGATGAATTCAGCTATTGTGAACCTTACACAATATATATAATTATATAACACTATTGATTTATTTATTTAAAATATGTAGAAATATAAAATATGTACTAGGCTGTCAGAATTACCGAGAAGTAGGGTAAACATAAATTTAGTACGCGAACGGGTGAAACATATTTTAATTATAAATGAAATATGTGTTTATGATACAGTATTAGGAGAACAGAATATGTAAAATCACTCGCGGACAGACGTTCAATATATCACAACATAAACATACAAGTATCGAGGGCTACAATAACAACTTAACTAATTAATTTAATAATAGTTTTTACTTGAAATAATTATAACAAAAATTGTTGTACCTTATTTGAATCAATATTTGGGTTAAAGAGAATTAGTTAACATTATTCTTTTGAATAAATTACATTTATCACATAATATTGAAAATTTTTTTTTATTTTTTCTTTTTTTGAAGAATTATCGAATATCGGACTCGATTAATTCTTTGAATCGATCCGTCAACATAAAAAACTGTCAAATACAATATTTTTTACAATCAAATGTTACAATAAAAATAATACAATATAAATGCATCTTGTATATAGTTTCTTCTTCGTTCTGGCTGCTGAAGACGCCCGTCTTCAAGAGTCTACTCCTGGTGGTGGACGCGGATCACCGGGAGTTCTTACGCACTGACCACTTACACCCTTATTGCTGGTTGTGTTTCAAACAGAAAAACGTGGTGTCAAACTGATCATAATGGTTCATAAGTTTTAAATAATTAAATCTACTATATCTATAAAAATTCAATGTATTGGTGTTATGGATTTTATCATCCACTATGCATAGATAATTTTATATATTTCGTGAGGGAGGCCGATTGGATTAATATTTTTTACCTCCCGCCATATACCTATAAGGGAGGTAGGGGAATCATGCTAAAAATTGGGTAATGAGTTTATGGTCCGTAGAATACGATTTTAATAGTTTCGCGATGATGTCTGTGTGTGTTTGTCTGTCTGATATTTTGTATATATCAACTGTACTCCCTTTGGAAAAGCTGATTAGTTTTTTGGTGATAATCCAATTACCGTAAGTGGTAGTTTACTTGAAGGTATATTGAAACATTTTCCTTTTACTGGCACCAAGTACGAATTACAACTTACAACACATTAAAGAAAAATTATATTTTGATATTTTCGTTTAAATCTGCTAACCTGTTTTTTGAAAAAACAAAACAACGGTTGAAAAATGTCTTTTTTTGACATGTGTCATAATTTTTTGAAGTTATGATCGTTTCTTGATAGTTCGTGTTCCTACATTGTTCGATAAGAAATCTATGGCGGGAGGTACTGTGGTGCCCACATCCAACTAATATATAAATTATACAAATATTTTAACATGCTATTTACAAACAATTATATTGAAAATTGGAGCATAACTTGTCAATTAAACTGCCTAGTAATTGAAGTAGGCAATGTATTTGAATTGGCTGCAGTAAGTAGGTATTATTGTTCTCCTCAGGAATAATTCAGTGTAAATTAGCTTCTAATTAATAGGATCACGAGCTACTTGATATTCGCGCAATTCACAGCGGTTATTCAGTATTCATTGCAATTTTGGGCAGTCATGACGTAGCGGAGTATTATGGGAAATGTTAGGTCCATAAGTGTGAGCTTAGCGGATTATCGAGCGCGCATCACGGAGCAGAGTCTTTACCGTATTAATATATTATTAACGGCTAATCTGATCACGTTGTGAGAACGAAAAGCGGCTGATTACTGAAAACGAGACGAGATGCCTAACTCCACCATTCGGAAGAGTAAGCGAATGTTATGTTATTATTGTAAGATTAAATACTAATCTGGATACAGTTTTATAAATACACTAAACAGATTAAAATAGTATTTCAGGATTATACTATTATAATTATAATAATATAAAATAATAATAATTAAAATGTGTAATTCAAATTACCTCAAAATTTCTTGTTGCAATTTAAATATAAATATATATAATACAAAATAAGTAGACTTGCAACGAATAGTGTATTCGGCCATAGGCCGAATACCGAATATTCGGCGGATTCCTTGGCCGAATAGCCGAATATTCGGCGAATAGTATTCGGCTGGTTTTTTCTGTTTATTACTCAGTATTTTTAGTTATTATTGGCAAATATCTTGTGTTAAATTAACAATTTCAACAAATATGAGAATTTGTTAAATTAAAATTTTGTCATTTCTGAATTATTAACAAGAAAAAATTGTTGTTTTTATTTATTTGCTACATTTATAAAATTTAATAAATAGTCTCGTGAATAATAAAAAGTAAATTTAGCTAATTTATCAAATTGAAATTGTTGTTCGAAACAACTTAATTTGTTATAATAACTATGATTTATTGTTCAGCTTCTATATATTTACTAAAATATTTTGTCAAAAGTACATAAAAATAAATGCTAATAATTACTATATTCACAAATATATTTTGTTAAGAAATACACAAAAATAATTTGTTACCTGCTAACAAATTTGAAACTTGTTAAATTAACATAAATTAACGGTGGATCGTCTGGGACTAAATATTTTCTTAAAATTTAAAATTTTGTCAATTTTGACTATAAATTTTTTACTGTATACCTATGTATCTTTATTTATTGCATATGTCCTCTATGTATGGGGCCTATTTAAATTAAATAAATATTTAAACTAGTAGAAATGCGGCAAATGAAATTTTCAGTTTTTATTCAGTACCGTCTGTTATCATTGGTTAAAATTTTTACAGGCCGTTAAAAATTAACAGGTAAATTACAGAATAGACACCCTTATGTGTTTTACATTTATTATTTTATTTCAAGCAAAAATTACCGAATGAAATACACTAAATTTCCACTTTTCTCTATATTCTAAGCTATTCGGTATTCGGCCGAATAATGCTTAACTATTCGGTATTCGGCCGAATAGTAAAAATGTGGCCGAATAGGCCGAATACCGAATAGTTGCCGAATATTCGTTGCAAGCCTAAAAATAAGTTTAATGCTCAATACTAATGATAAAAGGTTATTGGGTGTTTTGAGAGAAGTATTCTAAAATAATTTTATAAAATAATGAGTCAAATAAAAGTGTAGATAATATATTTTTATGTAACTTCTATTCAAAGCATTTATTTATATGTAATAGATATTTACGATATAAGTGGGAAATGCATTATTAAGATACGCATGTCAAATTTGTGTAATCACATAAGTATATTAATAATGCCTTATCACACGTATATTTTACAATATTTTATCTACGCCTGCCCAAAATTAATAGTTATTAATTTATTAAGTGAATAAAGACCACAAGCGGAATGTTTAGCTCACGAGGCGTCACGTGATGCATACAATATTTTTTTCAACACTTTCCTTTAATATGCTTTTTGAATAAAATTAAAATGACATTAAACTAAAAATTTGACATATTTATGTTTCATCTTATTTTGTATACCTTATAAGTTGCTAATGTAATTTTGCTTAAAATATAGAAAATATACACATCTACATTTTGTCTTTATTATAGCAACGTGTTACTCTATCCACTAGTGGATAAAGATATACTTTATCTATCCTTACTATTAAAGAATTGTTTTATAATCGAGAATTCAGTATATAAAATACCACTTTACAAGTAGGTGTTGGAAAAAAATTAAAATAAGTTGACTGTAAAAATGCTTTTAATCCATGACTACCACACTTTGACATAAAACCATTATGTAGTTGTTTCTCATAAATTTTTGAAGCATTTCGTGAAAATGAGTGATTTTCAAAGTATTTCATGAGGTATAGAAGAACTAGCTTAAAAAATTATTAAATAATTAAATATTAATTAATTTAAAAAGTTGTAAAGATTGTATTATCAACATTTATAATAAATAATACGTTAATGAAGACGAGTGCTGTAATGAAGCTCTTAACTCAAGCAAAGTGAGTGAGATAAGTGACATTTAACTCACGGGCGTAGATAAAATAATTTTTGAATATTGTACATCGCTACAGCGCTAAAATCGAGGCAATACACTTCTCCAATATAATAAAATATGGCAGTACAGTTTACTGTTGCTATCTTAATAGCATATAGGGTTCATCTTAAATCTAAATACAATATTATTCTATATCTTGATCTGCATATTGAAAGCATGTGTTCTCTAATTCTAATTGGCAGGTTAGTGTTGATTTGGTAATATGCATAATATTGGATGATTAGTAGGGTAAGTACAACATTATCCCTTTACAACAGGTACCTGTATCAATGGTATTAGTAGCAATACAATCCGTGCTAATACAAGGATCGAATTATCCTGATCGACTTTATTTTCTGTATACTTTGAGAAGTGAGGAGACGGTAGTCAAATAGCTATCTTCATAGCTATGACATGTAGATTTTATAGTGCTTGTAACAACGGCTTTAAATATGCAAGTGTTAAAATGTGTTAGTGCTTAAAATATTCGAAGTTGGTTTGGCAGGAGTTTCTTAGGTTTTAATTTTTTTTATGAAGATGAAAAGCGGACTTGACTTGTTTAAATTATTTATGAATGGTAAATGTTCTTATGATTACTGAGAAATAAATTAAACTAATTAATAATTATTAAAATTATGCCAAATGTCATCTGTCATACTCAAACAATGTGACTGTTTGTATATTTAGTTTACTATAACACTCTGGAAATAGCTAAAAATTATAAATTTTATTTTTATCTTTTGCATGACAGAAATGTATCACAGCAATAAATTTAGGCTCATTTGGTGCAGATTTTGTTGCTGATCATTTTTACTTTCTTATACAAAGTATAAGCAAGTATTGGAAAAAATAGAATCAGCTGTGAAAAAAAGTTTCAAATGAAAGATGTTAGCAAGAATATTTGGAATATAAAATGTCATTTACACTTTTTTCGTACATGCTTCAAATTTTGGGAAAAACTAAATTATGTATTTAGTAATACATTTCAGTAATCTTAGTTACACTGGGAACAAAAACTATAATATTTTTAACATCTATGTGTCAAACGTGTCAAATAATTGTGAAGTGTCGTTTTAAATATTATAATAGTTATTTGTGTATCAAGTGCGGATAGAGCATTGTTTGTTGCACGCGGCGAGAAATTGTTGATCGAGGCGAAGCTGAGATCAACAACTCGACAAGTGCACCGAACAAGCTCTATCCGACGAGATACACACAATATTTTTTCTACAATCGTCGAACAATGTCAAGCTGTAGAAAAAAACTAATTTTCAAAATTATCTTTGGTCATGCCTATAACAATTCAGTAAAATTGTAGTTACCCATGTCACCGTAATCATGACAACGTTTATAAACAAAATAAAAATTTTCAAAGAAATCATAATTTGACACATGAAGTACATTTGACATATGGAATACATTTGACATAAAATCTACAGAATGAATACGTTTATGGTGATTAAGTTGAAGTGTATGTACGTATATGCCTGTATTTGCAATAGCAAGGTTATTACCAGAAAAATCCAATGCATCATTTACTTCTTTTACCTAATTTATTTTTGTTTTGTTTTTGTCGCACTAGTGCGACAATATGTCACTTTGTCGCCCTAGAGCGACAATTTTGAACATTTCCTAACCAAAAATGGAATAACAATGTCGATATTGTGCAACGATTGTAGAAAAAAGCAATATTTGTAGTATTAGTTAGAAAAGTTTTAAAGACTAGATATTAATTAATATTTTAAAATAACATCATAGCAGAGAACACAAAATTAAACAGGTATAATATCCATATGTCAAATAATTGTCACAATAGTTATACGTAAGGAACAAGTCATACATATTCAGTTGATTTGATTTGTATACGAATGTAGTGTGGTGCCCACACCAGATTTTTTACATTACCTAACACTTTTGTTCTGAAATTCATAGGGAACGAATGAAAATTTTAACATTGTATTTCCTGTGTCCTACAAAAAAAATAGACACTCGGCATATATATTCATCATAAACGTTTTTCCATCATTTCCTATGTCTTTTCCATTATTTCGTCTCCCTTCCGGTTCCTCTGTATCATTTCGGTTATCTTATCGTATGTTATATGTTAATCAAATCAATTACAATATTCCGGAGTGAAGTAGATGTTGGAATCCCACCTCCGGGCGATGGTGAAGTGACCATTCCTCGGCGGGGCTCATGTACGTTTATTAACTGACACCACGGCACTTATGCTGGCAGCCCGCATGCTCCTCGCCGCCGCCGCCGCCGCCCGGACCCTGGTCAGCCAAGCCAACTGCGCGCCGCTTTGAATAAATTAACCACGAAACACTCGCAGCAAGGAATGGTCGGTTCGATTTCACCTGCCGATCAATTTATTATTCGATCGTTTGCACCTGTGTAGGTTTAAGCGGTTTCTTGTTTTTATAATCAAATAATTTGATACTGTTTAAGAAACTGGCTTCTTAATGGATATATTTTTTGTGAGTGTTTTGCCATTTATATTTTGCGTGTCCCAAACTAAACGGTACTAGTAAGATTATAGGGATGTACCAAACAAACATAACCTTTTATTGTGTGCTTTGCTCAGATTGTTTCTGTCATCTCCATTTTCGATATATTTCACGAAAATGTTTTTCGCTTTCTACGCGCTTTCAAGAAAATGTTCAGCTTAGGTAATTTATTACTTATTATAAAAAAGTTCTGAAAAGAATTGTAAAATGTTATCAATTAGTAGCCATCTTCTTGGTAGCGCACTACAGAAACATTGGGATCATGAAATATTACTGTATGAATTCTTATACAGAAACCTAACTAATGCATGTGGCGCCAGCAATCGGATAAATATATAATTAAATGTTAGTACATGATTCATATGCACTATTTTGAAGTGGATGTGTTTTAAAACATTATGGACTAAATTAAACTAAAAGCAAAAGTAATTAAAATTTGTAACAAAATAATTTGATGCATATATAGAGCTAGCTAACGTTGCATGAACGAAGCACTGTGCACAAAACTTTTTTATTTTGCATAACAAACAATACAAACAACAGGTGTATATATGTATATTGTACACTATTGTTTCTCGGTATTTTTAAAAATAGAATTGTATTCCTCAGAATCATATAGACAATAAATGAATATATTTTTGTTATGATTCAAATTTCAAATTCTTTTGTGCAATGTTACGTATTAAACATATCAGACTCTTTGTGGAATTAGATACCTATATTCTATATTGAACAACTAGTGTTAGGCGTTACAGTTATTTTTTTTGTAACATGAGTATTATAATTAGGCATTATAACACGTGTCATAAAGTCAATTAAAATAAAAATAAAAAAAATCCTTTCCCTGTAATATTAATAAAACAGATTGCTTCACAATTTGACTATTTGTGTTATTACTTCAATAAAACATTAATTACAATAATTTTATTTGAGTAATGACAGATCCAAGGGTGACAAACTGAAAATTTTACAAATAATAAATTTCCAAAAACAGTTGTGTAAAACTCTATTTTGTAGCATTGTTTTTGAGAAAAACAATGTCAAAATTTACTGAGATATTTCAAAATAATTTGATAGGGTTTCAAGTAAACCACTTCCGTTTATTGGATTATCACCAAAAACTAATCAGCTCTTCTAAAGAGGATACAAATGATATACACAAAACATCAATATTTTCAGTAATAATATAACAAGAGAGTGAAAATAATTTGACAGATCTTTCGAAAATTTCCTGCCAGGTAATACAGCCATGGAAAATTAAGCAAAAACGAAAAATATTTGACATTTCTGAACAGATTTAGATTTATTTAATACAATGTTGTAATATTTTCAGTAATAATATAACAAGAGGGTGAGAATAAATTGAAAATAATTTGACAGATCTTCCGAAAACTTGTTGCCAGACAATAGCCACGAAAGCCCGTAGGGCTTGAGTGGCTATTGCCAAATGGCGACAAGTTTGAGAAAGATACTGGAGAATTATTTTCTAATTTATCGAACTCTCGAGTTATATTTAATTAGATTATTTTTTGATTTCATCATGAGGCACAGCACTAAATCTATCTTTTTTGCTCATTTTTACTTGTGTTGATGATAACTATCTGACATCTGACATCTGTCAACAAAACAAAAAAGCTGCAGATAATATTGCCGGGAATAATCACAAGATCATTATTCTATATCAGTATTATAATGACAGGATTGGTTAAAACGCAGACACGTGACATACAATAAAGCATTTCATTGGTTTAAAGAAACGTCAAAAAATAACCAGTAATGAGAAAACAACTCCAAAGATCAACACAGATCGACAGACAGACAGATAGACTGACACACACACAGACATCATCGAGAAATTATTAAAATCGTATTCTACTGACCCTGAAACGTGTTCATCCACTGAAAACTCACTACCGAACTTACAGGATGTGGTGGGAGGTAAAAAGACAACTTGACAACATAAATAATTCAAAACAAGTGTTGCAGAAAATTCATTTTGTAAACGCATTAAAGTAAAGTATGCATAATGAAAAAGCGAAAATAATGTAAATATAAGAAATTAAAAAATAATAATAATAATAAAAAGAAGAGTTTTGACGGCCCATAACAGGTAATTCCACTCCAGTAATATTCTGAAGTTGAACTATAGCACGGTTCTGCTTTTCATTGAAAAAATTATACGGGTAGGTATGCGTAGAGGCATGTTTTTCATTTTGCAATCTGACCTTTACAAACTTGGCAATATTGAATAAAGTATTCATATCTATCAATTATTAAGTCGTTTATTTAGCATTCTGGAGGTGGGGTATATTAGCCATCCACTTTAACCTTTACAGTTTATTTCACGTGTTCGTATCTCGTCAGTTGCCAAGCTCAGCGTAACTAACATCCGCGCAGTAAATCTTCCGGGACCTAGTAGCAAGTCCGCAACCGACATATTAATCCATCGTACGTAGTTTTGTTGCAGCAGACATGCAAACACCTCGGTCCAGCAGCCCCCGGGCTCTCGCCGGTAAAGACATCTCGTTCATTTCAAGAGATCCGACAGCCAACATTGCTCTGCAAGAGCCTGAGCAACCCTTGCCGAGTTGTTTATAATGTGCGCACGACACAGAGATGTGTGTTCTTGCACGTGCACGTGCTTGTGCTTGTGCTTGGCCGGCTGTAGCACGTGCCTGCGGATTGCGAGATGGTGGCCTGGTTTAGGTTCTGAGCCTGGTGCAGCTTGAATGCAGGCCAGGCTCCACCAAAAATACTGCCCTGTTCGTAATTCCAGCGTCATAGATGTACATTAGGGTTGTCCACAAAATAAAAAAAATCTGATGTGTGCAGCACATAACCTCCCGCCCAATACTACTCTTAACGGTACAAAATAGTATTTGATGATATAGAAACATACCTTCTTATTTGTTTATTGTCTATTTAATTTTAATTTTCTTTCGTATATTTATTTAATTTTTTGACATATATTTCACTAAGAAAACAGCTTCACAATCACAATGACATGTGTCACATTTCGTAAAAAATTGAAAATTTTCCATGGTGTACTAGGAATGCAAGATTTGTGAAATCTAATTTCTTTATATTTTATTATCTCTAAATCTAATGAAAATTAAAAAAATCTGATGTGGCCAGCACATAACCTCCCGCCCAATACTACTCTTAAACGGTACAAAATAGTATTTGATGATACAGAAACATACCTTCTTATTTGTTTATTTTCTATTTATATTTGAGAATTTTAATTTTCTTTCGTATATTTATTTAATTTTTTGACATATATTTCACTAAGAAAACAGCTTCACAATCACAATGACATGTGTCACATTTCGTAAAAAATTGAAAATTTTCCATGGTGTACTAGGAATGCAAGATTTGTGAAATCTAATTTCTTTATATTTTATTATCTCTAAATCTAATGAAAATTATTAAAATTAGCGTAATCAAAACAAATGTAGAATTAAATATTCTTCAACTTTCAAAATAACATAAATTGTTGAAAAAGGAAATTTAACCGTGTTTTTCATGAAAAACTGTTAAGGGCTTCAAGTAAACTGCTACTTCCGGTCGACCAATTTTATCCAAAATCTAATCAGCTCTTCATTTAAATATAAGAAGCAATAATTTAAAAAATTGTATTTTTTGGTATTATAGTATTTGAGTTATGCGAGACGAAAAAATTGCCACAGACTACACACACACACACATACATACATACATACATACATACATACATACATACATACATACATACATACATACAGACATCATCGCGAAAATAGTAAAATCGTATTGTAGGGACCCTAAAACGTGCTTATTCATTGAAAACTCACTACCCAATTTTCTGACCAAAAACAATACCTCCCTTACCTAGAGGTAGGCGGGAGGTAAAAATTAGTGTAATCAAAATACATGTAAAATTAAATATTCTTCAACTTTCAAAATAACATAAATTGTTGAAAAATGAAATTTAATTGTGTTTTTCACGACAAAACTGTTAAGGGCTTCAAGTAAACTGCTACTTCCGGTTGACCAATTTTATCCAAAATCTAATCAGCTCTTCATTTAAATATAAGAAGCAAAAATTCACAAAATTGTATTTTTTGGTATTATAGTATTTGAGTTATACGAGACGAAAAAATTGCCACATACTACATACATACATACATACATACATACATACAGACATCATCGCGAAAATAGTAAAATCGTATTGTAGGGACCCTAAAACGTGTTTATTCATTGAAAACTCACTACCCAATTTTTTGACCAAAAACAATACCTACCTTACCTAGAGGTAGGCGGGAAATAAAAACAGCTGTAAGCTGTCAGAAATTCTTTTTGGTATAACAATAAAATTCCGTGATCGTAATATTCCTAATAGACTATAAAAATCGTTGATCAAAGCAAAACTGTCGAGGTATATAACGTCCAAAACCTATGTTTAAACTACATTTAAAAGTACAGCAAATTAAGTTTTTTTAAATTAAAACCCACATATTGAATACCGCAAAAAAAAATTGAGAAGAATTTGTCATTATTTTCTCTTAATTATTGGGATCTGACATGGTGGCCTATTCAAGATGGCGTCAAATAGGGTGAAGATTCGAATGTGACATTAGTACTGTTCGTGTATAAAATATAAAAAATGAGTCTCACGATTAATAATATTTGTGAATGCGCTGCAACAGATCCTGCAAACTTAATTTTAAAGAAGCTGAACGCATTTTATATACTTGACAATTGATTAAATGCGGGAAAAAATTAAATGAAAGTGACAGTGGCTGTGGGTGTAGTGGCTTTATGTATGTCAACGTTGAATTTACAAGGTGATCTCCATCAAATTAATAGGAAAATTGCAGGAGATGAATAAATGATGAGTGTTGTTTGTTCCTGCATGGCTGGTTTAGGAGGAAAAATGTAAAAACTGCATTGCTACGTTGCTGTACTTAACCTAAAATTTTACTTACTTAGATGTCTGAAACAAAATATTCAGAGTATATTATTTATTGTAAACACATTCATGTTGTTTACTTTTGTTGGGTTTTTCAAGGTGTTTTCACACTCCAAATTGGTGCAACGTCCAGAAGTCCAGATATATACGAGGCTTATATTACACGCTTTTACTGCACAGTACACTATATTTTTCGATTTTTCGCGGTGTTTAACTAAAATTTTTTATTACAAAAATCGTTATTCCTATTTGATGCCATGTATTTCTAACGGAATCTTTACCCTACTTTGCGTTCGAAAATAAAACGCTGGATGGCATATCGCTACATGTTAGATCCCAATAGGATTTTTTTATATCTACGATCGTTGTTAAAAGAGGTCCTTTTAACCGTTGCTTAGCAAGTTAAAAGTGTCACTTTCTAACACTGGTGTTAAAAATACCTAACATAACAACATGTTAAAAGAGATTTTATTGTTACTTTTAACACATTGTTAAAGATTTGCATCAATTAATCAACAAATATAACCCTGCCTATGAAAATATCATTCACATTTTTTTAGTATTTACTAATACACTCGGAAAATCGCTAAATAAACTATTATTTCAAATCGAACAATTTGCTGTTATTCAATGGTAACTTGTTTACTAATTGTGTTTTTGTTTTTAAGTGGCCCTCAACCATGTGGAATGGACAGAAATTTTTGAGCAATAAAAAATTTTAATATCCGTAATTTTTGTGATAATACATTTGTATGAATCAACTATATATTAGTCATTTGGATATGATAGCATTTACGCACCATAGGCAGGGCTAAATAAAAACAAATTTTCTTAATTTTTTCTATTAATATATTAAACAGAACCCATTATTAAGATTTGCATTAAAATAATTGTTTATAGTTAATATTTCTCAAATTTTTTTTACGAAATCGGAAAATAAGGATCTGTTTAATTACTGTAAATTTAATTTTTATATTACAATTTGTGGTTTATTATGTATAAATTAATCTATAGTCAAAATCACTAGCCCATAAAGAACCATTTTATGTCCGCTAAACATGTAATACATTCGAACTTCGAACATAAATTATATTTAAAAGTTATTGATGCCAAACTGTTTAGAAGGCTTAGTTAAACAAATGAAACCAAATATTGCAAATTAATAATTAAATTTGCAATTTTTACATAAATCCTAATTTTTAAATGTGTAAAATGTGTTTTGTAAATATCACCGTTAATTGATTTTTTTAAATACAAAATATTGTGTACAGAGTTAAACATTTAAGCCCGTCTGACACGATACAAAATTTAGTACTAAATTCAGTATTAAATTTTATATAAAATATTGTATTAAAATTTAATATTAAAATTTATGCAAGATTAAAATTTCTGTCTGCCATGGTACTAAATTTGTATATAAATTTTTTGTTTTTGCACATGCGCAATGCGTATTCATTCAAAATAATTTCGTTACAGTGACAGTTTGGTGACAGTTTTCTAACCTGAAAATAATTTTGAACTGTAATAATAATGAATAATGGTACACGAAGGCGATTATTACTTGCAACAGTTGTTGTTTTTAGTAACAATAATTCAAAGTATTGTCATTAAAAAGCAGAACTCAAAGAAGAATAGAAGAATTTATCCCGAAAATGGTTACTGAGAAAAACCGAGGAATTTGGGATATTGAATTTGCTAAATGAAGAACTGAAAATTGAAGATATTAGAACCATATATTAAAAACCTATCTTGGTGGCGTAGCGGCTATGTCACTGGCCTAGCACGCCATACGTGGTGGGTTCGAATCTCATTGAAGAGCAGGATCGTTAGTGTTGTGTACATAAATTTACTATCATCCACTCATTAAGCGGCATATGACCAATAGTAGTTAATTTGCTTACCATCTTCATAATAATAATATATTAAAAAAGAAGACACCTATATGCGAGAAAGTATTTGTTTAAGTATATTTATTTTTATACATTTTCAATTTGACAGCAAAAGTGCATTATAGCCTTCAATCAAAATTTCTACTTGTAATGGAGTCCACGACATTTCAATCTAACTTATTTTACCGACAATTATATTATTTAGAAGTAGGAAGAAACACTACAAGCAAGTTAAAAGTCTCACGTGACAGTTCCAACCGTTCCTGCGCAGATTACATACAAGAAATTAGAACACTTTGTACAAAAAGTTATTACAAGGAGACTTCGTACAAGTTTTCATACATTTTTGTACATACACGGTCCATAATATTTTATATTATAATTTAATACTAAATTTAGTATTAAATTTTGTATCGTGTCAGACGGGCTTTAAACAACATTTCGTAAATTTAATTTTCAATTTACAACGTTTAAACAGATTTTGTAAAAAAGTATTGGGTAAATGTTAACATTAATTAAAATATTTTCATGCAGAATTGTTTACTATATATAGATAACTCGATGCGCAAAACTGAAGCCTCGACGGCCATTTGCTAAAAAGGTACAAAGTGACATTTGTGTAAATTTAAAGGTATTTATTGCAATATATGGTTTAATTTTCATTGTAAAGTTAAACAGTATAGCAAAATGGCCAAATCAAAAGCAACATGTGAGTAAAAGACAAATTAATCAACTAATATTATTTTCAAACCTAGTAGTAGTAGTAATAAAGTGTAATATTTATATTACATTTCATATTTTAGCAATTAAAATATATTGAATAAGAATTTATTGATGTTGTGTTTCCCATTTACTATACGTCATAATTCAAATATTGCCTTTCTAACAAATGGCGGCCATGGCTACACTTATCAAGTTGATGTGACATGAAGACCGAAAGTGCCGACAGCGAGTGTCGTTACAGTGTGAATTCTTAAAATGTAGTTAATATTTCCCAAGTAAACACAATAATAGCTATTAACATTCCTAGCGATGTTATGAGTATCATAACAGCCGCAGATGTCAGTTTGAAATCCGAGCTCGTAGAGCGAGGATTTTAAGACATCTACGGCCTGTTATGACTCATAACATCCGTGGTTTGTTCAATAGTTTACCGGTTTCAGAATATGAAGACGTTAAGGTCATTAATATATATTATTTTTTTAAATTCTTTTTTGAGAAACGTCTGTCTGTATTTTTAAAATATAATCAGGGTTTCTTTCAACACCAATTGTTTATATATTTGACATTTGCATGAGTTTATAAATACAATAGCACACGTTTAAAATAACTACACCTACATCTTTTCGTTTGTATTATTTATTTAGACTAAAGCCATCTTAATTTCACGCCCCCGTTCTACCACAGCTGTAAGTCGACCCAGACTGCTGCGTAGTGACGTAGACTTGAAACAGGGATGCAAGGAAGTATTTGGGGGTTGTTTATAGGGTGGTGTGGTGCCAACAGAGTGGAAGATTAAACAGATGTGAGGGAATGTACGCGTGTAAAGTAAGGTTAAGGGTTAAACGTACCAGGATTTCCAACAATTTATTTGCGTGGTGTAATCTGACTTTAATTAGATCTTGTTATTAATAATTCACCAAATAAATTCATCCACTAATGCGTGACCTGTCTCCAACGGCCTTGGTTTGACAGCTGGTAATTGCACTGGTCTGGTTTGAGCAGCGTATCATATCCAGAAACAAACAAATGGAGAATGAATTTGTTTTATTTTGTATAAATATCTTTAATTTGGTTATTCTTGATATGATTATCTTTGTAGGTGTTAATTTAAAATTTAATTAAAATTTCATGAAACCGGAAACAAAACGAGAATCGAGAACATGTTTCTTTTATCGTTTGATGTCCATATTTACGTTTGATTTTGTTTTTATATAAAATATTAGTTTATTCGAATTTACAAATTAACAATAAATTTCTATGTAGCCGTAAGCTTTATAAACTTTTATTGTAAGATAAAAAATTACAACTGGCGTTTATTATAACAAAAAAATTATTCCGAGAATGAAACTTGAAAGTTTTAAATACATTCAAATAATATTATTACATATATAAATATAATATAGATACGGTTGGGGTTCAAATCTCTATACAGGAACAAAAATCTGTCGATAGATTTGACGTCACTTTAGATTGCGTCTTTTCTCTAGGTCTAGAACTGTATATAATCTAGCTAGATTCTAGATAAAGTATCCCGTATTATATCTACAAATGAACAAACAATAGTAAAAACCCAGATACCTGAAACCAATAAATAATAAAACAATAAATGCCTAAGTAGACGATGCAAATCATTCGAATGATTAATGACCATAATCCCGAATAGATAACTATACTTTTTCTACTCCTGTAAATTCGGAAATCACTTTTGAAAATGATCGAAAAACGTCTACATAAAAATACACAATGACAACTGACTATATGTCAATTGTCGAACGGCTGTTGTTAGTTGTTCCACATCACGTCTTTAAAATATCAGCAAATTATGATTAGTCGAAAAGAGTGAATTATGGATCATAATTCGGTATCCTGAATTATGCATACTATAATTCATCGAAAAAAATTATATAATGGGAATATATTTATATAGGAGTAAAGAAATTTGTTTAGTTTGCTTTGCTATATTTATTATTATAAAAAATTATTTACATATTTAATTGTAACAATAATTTGCTCATTTTAGTACCACTCATGCTATCGCACATTTTGGAAAGGGATATATTTATTATAATCCCCATCCCCAAAGATGTTAGTGAAGCAATTAAAAGTATAAATGATTTAATAATCCATAATACCACGGGGCTATATGAGATGAATGAACTAATAAATAATTCTACATATATTTTCTCGCTCAGTCTTATTGCCATTTGGTAATAGACACGAAAGCCTGTAAGCAAAAATTTTTCAAAAAGTCTGTCAAATTATTTTCACTTTATTCTTACCTTTTATTCCATTATTAATGATTAATGCCATTTTGATAAAACTATTTTAGAGCACTGTCAATGTGATTTAAATAGTATATTATGATACAAGTGTATAAGTAAGCTTTTAAAGCACGTACGACGAGTTTAAGAGCACGACGCGAAGCGGAGTGCATTTAACGTCGCTAGTGCTTTAAAAGCACTTATACACGTGTGTCATACGCTATTTTTTATTATAACTGCATCATACTCTGGAAAAAACTGGAAAGCAACATTTGGATTTTGATTCATTTCATAATTTTGCGCGTTTGACGTTTGACGTATATCGTTTACATGGAGACTGGTTAGCATTTGTTGTTTACGTTTTCAGTTTTGAGAGATTTTAATAGTAAATATTTTTGTTGTTGCTTAGTAACCCTTAAAGCACGGCGTGTTTTAATCTTGCGTTTACGAACGCTTTAGAGTGTTTTAAACACGGATTATGATGCAGGTATAATAAAAAATAAATTCAACAATTCCATAGAAGAATCCATAACTTAATCGAGATTATAACCCGAACCTCTTAGGACGCACAACAACAGTCGTGTAATTTCGAAATCTCTTAAGTTTATTGTAGAAACTAAATGGATGGAAAATTAGTCACAGAGTAAAAGTATCCATTACGGGTCTGCCAAACAGAGGCAAGGTGTTCTCCATCTGCCTGATGATGTATATGAAGCCGAGCACACCGGCAGCAGCGAGCAGCGGGCCTACCACCTAACCTATACCTACACCTAACCGTGCGCCGCAGACCAGCTGTCTGATTGTTCCGCGCTCACGGCTTCGCCCCGGTTCACAAAACAAAACGTTCAACTCGCATATCGAACACGGCTCCAGAACTAACTCCATCGTTCACTCGCAATAACTGCGGGCAACAAGTTTATCTAAACGAGAAATAAAACGATAAACGGTGCAGAGTTCTCTGCCCCATCCTTGCAAATGCTATTATGCTTTATTAATTGGATCGTTACTTACCTTCGACCATATATCTGTTGTTCCTAGATAACAATGCTAAAAACTTGATAGCGAGGCTAATTAAATAAGGGAAATAAATATAGCCGTGCGCCATTTGCACATTTCTGATTATGCCACTCGATCAAAGCAAATCTCGGTAAGGTTCTAGTGAAGGAGCCAAAAAACGGACAAAAATTCTATCATAGGAAATATGGTGTGGGCACCGCATGACTTTCTGTTGAATGTTTAGGGAATGTCTTTAAAACCCGAATACGCAAAAACAGAATGAAATTTAACCGAATACGCATGCACAGAATATGCAAAAACTGAAAGGTTACAGAATGGCACGAAATATTCAAA
Organism: Poecilus cupreus; assembly: GCA_963942605.1. NCBI lineage: Eukaryota > Metazoa > Arthropoda > Insecta > Coleoptera > Carabidae > Poecilus > Poecilus cupreus. The sequence continues at coordinate 3,191,239 of OZ012731.1, forward strand.
AACAGAATATGCATTTCCCGAAAAAGTGGGCGTGGCTCGTTGGTTGGCATACACTCACCGCTAGATGTTGGTAGGAAATTAGTTGGGTACATTCACTAATAGATGTTACTTATTAATATGTCGATAAAATCACAGACGTACGATTTGAATTGTCAAAATGACAGCTAAATTAAATAAAACCAATAATTATATAATTCAGTAAACTGTATGTAAAAACCATTGATGAATTAGAATTTTTGCGAGCACATTTACTTTCTATCAAATTAGAAAAACAATTAATTTGGTAGATTAGTTCTGATTTACCTTCAAATATATAAATTAATAATGTCTCATTGTTTACAGTTGTTACTATTAGTGTGGTGATCTATAACTTTGTGCTTCATAATAAATGGTTAAAAAGTTTCATACAAAACCTACTTAGTTCTATCCGAATGCTGGGGGTTTCCATTTAAGATTTCAAAGTAGACCCCGCCCCACTCCAGGGGATGGCGGTGGGGGATCGTGCATAGTGAAAAATATTAATTTTTGTTTTGTTTTTTTAACAATTATATATATTTTACTTGTTACTCATTTGTAAACACCACTTACCCAAGCGCTCTATTGCATTTAAAAATGAATCTTTACAAGTTACTAATTGACAGCTGCATTTAAAAATTTTACAAGTTAGTAAACAAGGTAAACAATGCACGTTGCCACTGTAATGCTCACAAGGCTTATGCGAAATCATTTCAAATAATTTTTGACAGAACAGTTGTGTGTAAATGACAGGACTTGGTTATAATTTTAATTTGATTTACAAATGAGTAACAAGTAAAATGTACAATACACGCAAGGTAACTGTATTACTGCTTCAAGGAGGTGATAGGCTCGCCAGCCATATCCTCCATTCAGCAGTAAAAACTGTTTTACCTTGCTTGTAATGTAAATAACTATAACTATAACCGTTATGTTCCAAATGAAATACATCATATGTTAAATGAACTTGAAGATTTATACTGTTCCATATAAAATGCAACATAGGTTTTGGAAATAATTGATCTAAAACGTTAAGGAAATAAATTAGCAAACATATCACAAACATTTCTCAAACCATAACCAGAATTGTATCAAGTAAAAGTAACCATTCGAACCTTTTTTTCAGTACAAATCTTTGAAGTATTTAAGTTCATTTGACATTGACAATCTATGTTATATTTATCTGGAACAATACTACGTATATCTGGTATGGAAAATTAAATATTGTATCTTAGCTGAAACCACTAAAATATAATAATATTGGAACGCCAACTGACGTTGAAATTGCTAGCCGAGAAAGACAGCCAATCGTTGGGCCAATTGTCTTTGTTCTCACTTCAATACAGTATCCATTATCCTATATCTAATGCATGTCTCACAATCTTTTTAAGCCATTTTACTCGTATTTAGTAGCATTACTTAAGTTGGCAAAGTAAAAGAAAATTTAAATTCAAAATAGCAGTCAATTCCACCCAACAATATTAGCGGCGCGGAAGTTCAGAGTTGCAGACGACATGGCGATTTAGATAAATTAAAAACAAAAGAGAAACGTTTCAGAACATTCCGCCGGGGGCGTCATTGTTGTAAAATGCTATTTTTGTTTATTAATTGGATCGTTACTTCCATTTTTTGTTTTATGTGGAAACAAAGATACGTTGAACAGTAACAAGAATAAAGGAAATGTAAATTAATTTTCATTTGAAACTCAAACGTGTAAACGAAACCTACGCACACATGCAAACACAAATGTAACAAATTCCGGTCTCGTCCTAAACCGAATTTCAGCCGCGAGGATAATTCGCGTTGCGTACGGCCGCGGATGGAAAAGAAAACGCGCAAGAGGCATCACGGGGGAGGGTGCGACTCTTAATCATAAGATAGAACTCCGCCGAGACCTATTCACTCGTGTGAAAACTGAAAATATGTCAGGAAATCTTTTTTTGTACCTATGTGAACAATTTATTTTCCTTCATGAAAGGAATTCTGCTTGTAATTTGATTTTATCTCGATTAAATATTAATTTTTATTGTTTAAATAATAAAATTCCACAATTGCTCATTCAGAATACTTTTATGTTTCGTTGTTTTAAGTATAGCAATGAATATTTAAATCTATTGTTCAAAGAATAGGTGTATTAAATTTTAATATTTTCAAGTAGTCATGTATTCATATTCTTCGAGTTGAATCATATAAAATAAAATACTATAAACCTATAAAAAGTTTATACCTCTTGTACAATCACTTCGTAGAGAAACTTTTATTTACCATCATTACATTGATGTACATATATAACGCCAAGCTATATCCCACACCCTGCAATACAATCAACAAACAAACAATCTCCTCCAGATATTCCTATTCTTGCAGACTACTTTCGTCTCGTCCACTTTCATAATGCGATTCAAATATGCACGTCTATTTTTCACACTCGGAATCATTCGTTCATGCAACAAACCATCAATCATATCTAACCACTTATTCCTCGGACACCCACGCAATCGTTCACCCTCAATCTCACCCGCATATAATGGTTTTATCAACTTTTCGAGATGGCAAAACCACCTCAATAGTGTCATTACGCCAATTTCTTGACAACATTTTCTCAATCTCTCATTTACCAAACACCAATGTATTCCGGACACGATCTTGTATACCCACACACTCCTCTCAAATACCTCATTTCTACAGCAGTTATACGTCGTTAAAGCTTCTTCATCCACACCCAACATTCAGAACCATATATCAATATACGAGTAGGTACTAACTCTCAATTGTAAACACGTTCACAAAAAGAATCTTTAAATTCGGCAAACTATCTTATTAAATATCACTCGATATTTTGGGATACATTGATACAGGCATTTTTTAAAGAGCAATCATCAAAAAGGGACTCTCTAAAAGAGTGCCATCAAAAAGGCGCATGATAAAATAGCGCACGCCCTTAAAGGCGACAACCAAATGTCGCGCTATATGAAGTGTGGCTATAAAAAAACCGGATTAGTGGTATAACATTTTAATTGGTTTCTTTCTCAATTTGAACATTATTATTCTTCAATAACCTTCACAATCCCTACAACGTTAAATGCGAATTTTTCATTGGTCAAAGCAGAACTGCAAAACAATTGTTCCTCTACAGTTACAAATTTGTTTCCTAATTGAAATAATTTTAAATAGTCAATAATCATTCAAACTATGTCAAATGCATACTCAAACAATGCGACTTTTTGTATATTTTGTTTAAAATGGCACTCTAGAAACAGCTAAAAATTATTAGACATTTGACATAATTTTAATGATTTTTGACTTGGTTTAATTATTTCTCAGTAATCATGGTCACCTTTCCCATTTAGAAGTAATTTTAAAAAGTCAATAATCATAAAAACTATGCTAAATAACGGGGCCTCTTCTGTAACTTACCTGTTAAATTATAACGGCTTGTTAAATCTTTAAACCAATGATAACAGATGTCACTAACTAAAAATTGAAAATTTCATTTGACACATATATTTTTAGTTGTTAAAATTATTAACAGGCCGTTAAAAATTAACAGGCAAGTTACAAAATGGACTCCAACATCTGTCAAACTCAAACAATACGACTGTATGTTTTGTTTACCATGGCGCTCTGGAAACAGCTTAAATGTATACATTTTATTTTACGTCTATCTTATGAGAGAAAGGTGACATCAATCAATTTCAGCTCAACTAGTGCAGTTTTTTATTCTGAACATATTTTGAATTTACACTTTAGATCTAAAATTTATAGGGAACGGACTATCTCCTAAAGAAAATGTTAACATTGCATTTCCTATGTTCTTCAATAAAAATAAACACCCGGTATAATAAATCTGAAGCCTGTTGACTGGATGAATGTTTGGGAAAATAATAAAAATCCTGGATTGTAGTCGGCCTCTACTGGTTTCGGCAACACATTTGCCTCCTTCAGGTCAGGAGGTAATTTTGTTTAATAAAATTGGTTTGTTGTATAGCGTTCTTTTTATCCCATGCCTTTTTATGGTCGCTTTTTAAAGTCGCCTTTATCATAGTTAATTTAAATTTAGCTGTTAATCAGGCCAATCTTCCACTTTTTTCGTCCTATGGTTCTATCTTCAATATCACATTTAGGGATCTGTGATTTGACGAACTCGCAAAAAAGTATCATATAAATATAATGTAAAGTATATTGAGTAAAAGCGCGATAAAACATTTAATATTTATTCGCATCGAACACCAAATACAATACAGAAAACACTAATTAATCTGGTTGAAACGTTAACTACCAGTATAATCTTTGTTCCGTGCTAAAAAATCATAGTTTAGTTCACCGCGTTCTTTGCTAGTGTGTGCATCATCGCCTGTGTTTGTTGTATTTAATATAAATAATATGTTATTCTGTGAACTGTTTTTAATGAAAATACAGAGTTAGTGTGGGTTTAAGTGTATGAAATTTGTGATTGTTTGAATACATATGAATCCGAAATATTTCAGAAGGTTTGCAATATTTTTCGATCGAGTCTGATGCAGTCTACAGTCTGCTAGTCTACACAAAGTAAGAATAGATATTATTTTTATTAAAACATATTTCTATGAAAACTATAAATAGATATTTCTTTAGCGTCTTTTGAAGCTTGCATTGCATCTTGTAAACCTAGCGCGAATATACCTGATGTAGCAGACCAATAGACGTGTATTTAAAGCAAAATTTGTATCGTTCAAATGTAATACGAATTGTCTCATTTGTTTAGAAGTTATTTACAGAAAAACATTTAAATTATAAAGTTCTGTATCTATAATGGGCCTTTGACCATAGTCCAATTTAACCCTCGGAGAATAAGGAGACATCAACAATTATGAAATTTTGCATAAATCGTTTCTATCGGATCTAAAGTATACCTCAGAAATTTTTTAGAACAATTCATCCAGCCATTGCAGAATGGTAGACGATCAAAAAGAGTTTTTGGTCAGATTGCCTCAGAATGTTCTCCGTGATCGAAAAAATAGTTGATGAAATAAATAAATTAACCATTATGTTTTTTTCATAATAATACTAATTACTACATTTAAATATGAAATTATATCGTATTGACGGTCTTCACTTTCAAAAATAATATTGTGAACTAAAACATATTTGAAATGACAGATCTATTCCTTTCTAAATTGCTCAATTTATTAACGAATTAGAACATGTCCTAATGTTCGACAATTTTTCAGGGAATTCTAGAGGATTTTAGTTATTGCCAACCATTCAAACTTGTTTATGTTTTGGTTAGTTTGTCATTTTTGAACGTATAACTTGAAACAAAAATAATAGTAGCATAGGTGACAGTTGGTATCGTTAAGGCACTAGAATATATGAGTATTCTCATCCGCCATTTTGGGTCCAAGTGTCATAAATAAAACAAAGTATTGGAATCCAGTTACTTTAATTCTTTTCTGTCAAATTTCAAGTTGATATTGATTAATAATTGTGATATATCATTCCTTCAATTAATATATTCCATATCTAACAGGTAAGTGTACAGAATACTTTCTAATAATATATTACCGTATGATCTGTGTAGTTGGACTTTACAGAATTTCAAGAAATATGTTTTCAAATTTGACAGATACAAATTTTAAATGTTTTTTTTAAGTAACTGGATTCCAATAACTTGTTTTATTTATGACATCTGGACCCAAAATGGCGGACGAGAATACCTACATTCTTCTAGAGCTCTAGTATCGTGTTGGTACAGCTGAAATTCTCACAATAAACTTAATGTGTGTAAAACGAACGACAATATTTTTGTTTTTGTCAATTTATTGTCAAAAAACTTGGCCAATTTATTGACCATTAAATAGCGCCCTGTAAAACAAACATTAATCTAATTTACTGAGAAACCACCAAAAAAACCTTATAGGCCTTCAAGTGAACTACCAGTTGTATGTTGTTACCAAAATCTTTTCAGCTCGTAACTTAAACTTCCAAATTCGAAATATGTAAATTTCAAAATATTAGATTTTGAGTTATCGTGGGTGAAAAAAATAATACGACACACATACATACAAACATACATACAGACGTCATCGTAAAAACAGTGAAATCATATTCTAGGGAATCCAAAACGTGCTTATTTATCTATTGAAAGCTTACCTTATCGAAAATTTCGACCCGTTACAATGTCTCCCTTACATATAAGTACGGGAGGTAAAAAAAAAACTATGTTAGAATGTTAGAAACTTATTTTATTTTTCCCTTCAGTACATATTTTCAAAGCACCTAAAAGTTTGTGAATAGTCTTCTTGAATATGTGTACACGGACGTGGAATAAAAGCATTGATGTGAAAATTTGTGGAGATCTAAAATTTACGGCTATAAAAATAAAAGTTCCTCGCCGAAAAGGTTTATAAATGTGAATGAGGAAGTTTTGCTGGTTATCGTGAGTCGTACAAATTACCATATGAATTGAATTTTTATTCCAGTTCAATTAATTGAGATTAAAGAGCAAAGTGTTCATTCCAGCATAAATTAGTAGTAAATATAGTAATTTTGTAACAACATTTTGTAAGTGTTGTTGCTTGGACGAATTTCGGTGGCGGCATTGGTAAAGACCTGCTGCGAATTTCTGACGTTGTTCTTTTCGCTTGCTTGGGGGTGGCGACTGTGTATTTGCAGGGGTGGATCTGGATCTATCGCAACCCTTATACTGATAATTTACAATGTAAACCATCACATTTGCCTTATTGCCTATTAGCTTATCCTCTGTTATTGTTCCTTTATGATTTAATTATTTCGGCTATTCTATTTTAATATGTTTCTTTAGGTCTACCTCTGTTTCTTCTTACTGGTGATTTTACTTCCCGAATTTTTTTGAATGGTCTTTTATACTCCATCTTTTAAAAATATCCCCACCATTCTAGCTACCTCTCTGTTCGAACCTTTCTTACTGATTTTTCTTCTAATTCTTCTCCAACAACTTGGTTTCTAATTTTATCAAATCTTGCTACACCTTTACTTTACAGTTCAAAGCTTGTAGTTTTCTTTTCATGTTATTTATTAACACTCATGTTTTGCATCAGTAGGACAATGTAGTTCGTATACCTAAGCAATAATATGTTTTATCCAACACCTCTCAATAAATGCTCCATAACTATGGCGATTTTAAACAAGGAAAGTAACAGATAAATTTGAGAAAAGCCACTAGTAATTCGACTGACATTTTAATTTAGAAAATTTGAAGCATATGTCATTGGCAAATAATATTTAATTAATATATTTTACATTTATTAAGAGATGTTGGATAAAACGTTATACTTCACACGTGGACAAAGTGGAATTACCCACTCGATAAAATTATCACACTCAGCCTTCGATTTCGTGTGCTAAAATTTCTCTCGTGAGTAATTCCTTACTTTGCCCACTTGTAAAGTAAATAACTATTTTTCAGTACTAACCAGCAACATGCCATTCTTGAGTTCCTTTTAAGTCGTGAAATTATTTTTCTCTACCGCTTTCTTATCAAATGTCAGGAATTGAATATTAATTAGAACTGTTTAATTAATTAATTAATTAAGAAATTTAAGATAATGAATTATTTAAATTATTTCAGTAAAATATTAATTATGAATTTAGAATTGCAAGGAAATAATTAGTTTTATTTTATTATTAATTTTATTTAGGTTTATAATCTATAATTTATTAGCGGAACCGGTATGTAGACGTTGTCCTACCACTGACCTCGCTCGCAAAATATATTTCTTACATAAAATTGTGGTGTTCTTAATTCTTGTCCCCTTGGTCACCTTGCTGGTCAAATCGTGAAATAAAAGTTAGAAAAATTTAAAAAAATTCAAAAATATGGTTACCGCTTCGTGGTAGATCCTACCCTGGATGCGTGTATGTATGCGTACGAGTATGTGTGTGTGTGTGCAGACGTGCGATATGGTAAGGTAAACACAGCCCGCTGGATGTGAAATGAAAGCATATGTCTCACGTACGGAATGGAACTTGTCGCGGTTAACATTCGCTCCGCTTTTAAACGAAAATTGTTATTTGCATGCAGCCGCCTTTACATGTTTATAACTTTAAACGAAAGTTTTTTGTCAACTTTATTAAACTTGGTGCTTGGTACTTGGCTCCTTTCTATATTTTGCAGCTGCTGTTTGCAGAAAACAATTGTGCTGAAAAGAATTAAATATTTACCTTCAATTTCGCATGAATTAAATCTCTTTGTATGGAGACTAAATCTGGAAAATTAGAATTATGAGATCTCAAAACATTATTTGCCTTAACCTTAACGTCAACTTGTTCGACTAGATCATTTTTTAGTAGGGTATTATTATTATTTTAACGAAGTCGACACCCATATTTAGATGATGAATAAATGTTCTCGCACCTCTCAGATTTATCAAATAATATTAATCCGTGCATGTAGAAAGTTCTAATTTGGGTGGTCTTTTTTAATCGAATAAAGTTATACGTGGTAGAACAGATAAAAATTCAGTTTATGAATAAGTAATCATTCCTCATTTTTCTACCTTTAGGGATGAAATTTAAATAGGACCAACTATATACTACATCCAATAAAAAAAGATCTATCAACATCGGACTATTCTGTGAAAAGATATGAGTAGTCAAATGTAAAAATTATTTTTTTAAAATATACTCGTCGGAGAAAATATTGTGATTTAATATTTTTCTTACTATCATTCTAATTTGTATTCTAAAACTGGACATACCCTCAAAATTTTCAACATAACATTATTCTATATTAATTTTATTAGTACTCAACTCTTACAAATATTTCAAAACATATTATTAATAAATCTTTGAATTTATCAAAATATATATTATAAAATTACCCATTTTAACGCAGCATTCATTGTTACAAACTAAAATAGAATAATGTTACTTCGAAACTTTTGTATTTGTATGAAAATCATCAAATAATGAAATCCCTACATTTCGCATTTTAGCGTCATTTGGGTATCACAAATCATAATTTTCAAATGCTTGCTAATTTGTTAATTTTCATCGAAATGACTGGATTTCTGATCTCTGGATAAGCATGTTTAATAAGCTTTACGAAGGTTATCTTGAAATATTTTTTAAATGAACACAAAAACGTTGTACACCAAAATATCTAAATAAGCAATTTTCTTATTAAAAGTACAGGTTTTTTTTTTAAACAACTAATCAGTTTTGCTGGCTAACTAATAACTTTAGAGAAAACATAAATACATTGGTATATACAGCAAGGAGGGGGACATAATTCTGCGGTTGGTTAAACAAAACTATTAGGAGGATGTGGCAGGGGAGGAGGGGGGAACTGAAAGTTATATTTTCCCTTTTCAACGATATTTTTTTTATACCTAAAATTAAAAATAAGGTCACAAATTAAAAGAAACATTAACATTTTTAATATGGAAAATATAACTTTAGGTAGGCCGTTAAACAAAATATGTTATTGTTTTTATTATTGACACTCCTGTCAACAATGGCTTTACATCAACAACAATTATTGAAAATAAGGACCACTCTCCATTTAGTTTTCTTGGGTTGGTATGGTAAACTGGGCATTTACATTTTAGGTCAGAATTTTTGAATCGTATATTTTCACAGTGTAAACACAAAATTCAGATTTCTTTTTGTAGAGTTTCTATTTTATTTTGATTTGCATACCCGATTCATAAACGAAACAATGAAAAAGAAGCGATAACATAACACGCAATGTATACGTTTGAACTAACTGCATTTTCTGGGTCTGCTTCAATAAGAAGAACAAGATATATTCGGCGAACTCGTTTAATGCATCTCAAGTAAGGTTGAGTTTGTGCTCACTGCTCAGAGACATTAATATTATATTTGTGTTTGTCTTCGGAACAAGTAGATGCGACTGTCTTGACAGGCGTATTTGTTTGCTGCACTGTACTTATGTTCGTGACACAGTGACATGTATTCCCAGTTGTGGAACTCAATTTCAGTGTTCCACGCAAGTCTAATAACATAAAGTAAAGACAAACGCTTTCCGAACAGTTTATAGAGATACTTAGGGTTTTACGGTTTCAACGTCCAACTGTGCTAATATAATTTATCGCTGAGCATGACTAACTTCGGAAATGAACAAACTGCATTATGAGGTGCGGTGCACCACAACTAGAACTCGAACCACACCGAATACCAATTAGAAACGGATAGTTTATGCATTTACAATTCAATTCTCTAGCTATACCTGCGATCATTTTATTTAATTTCTATTGTAATGAACAATTAATTCAAAATTGGGTCTTTCACCATTTTTTTATTATTTTATTTTATGAAACTTTATCTAAATTGAAGACTATCTACACTTTTAAAAAGTCTTAATTGTTATTCATTAAGCCACAATGATGTTTTACAAAATGTTGTGACGTCATAGTAGAGGTGTTGCTGGATCTCAAACAGTACAGATTGTAAATAATTCTAGTCATATATTTTTTTACTTATTTTATTATTATTATTACAATAAAATAGAACATTTATGTAACAAAAATTATTTAAATCTGTACTGTTTTAGATCCAGCAAGACCTCCACTATGACGTCACAACATTAAAAAAAAATCATTGTGGCTTAATGAATAACAATTAAGATTTTTTAAAGTGTAGATAGTCTTCAATATAGATCAAGTTTCATAAAAAAAAAATAAAAACAAAATGGCGAAAGACCCCATTATATTTGCACACCATTGTTGATCAGAGCATCAAGACTTCATTAAGGTTTGGTAAAATATAATATAGTTAAACACAACTAAAATTAAATGTTCCTACCTTGCATCCATTGTTTTCTTACTCGCAGTTGCAGTTACAAAGTTCTCAGGTATTGTTCACATTTATCCACGTTGATTTTAAGCTCACAAACAAATCATTGTGGCTTAATGAATAACAATTAGGCTTTTTAAAAGTGTAGATAGTCTTCAATATAGATAAAGTTTCATAAAAAAAAATTTAAAAAATGGTGAAAGACCCCATTCATGACAACCACTAACAAATAGCAATCGTTTAAACCACCGATCTTAGGCTATTCCACGATATTTTTTATTTCTTAAAGTACATAAAAATATACGACCACATGTGAAAGTCCGAGTTAAAAATTCCTCGAAATAAGCGAGATATTAAGGCCTGAATTTCAAATTACACTGATGATTAGAGAGCGGATTATATGCACGAAAAAACTGAATTATATGCGCATTTATATGCACTGATTTTTTGGGTAATATGCACTATATATGCACAAATATAACAATATATGCAGCAAAATATGTAAAAAAAATTTAATTATTAGTTAAAAAGTATAAATAAATGCATTATGGATTATTGCACAATACAGTCTTAATCCTGATTCACAATTAACAAATATATTACTAATATACGTAAAAACTAAGTCTAGAAACTTGATATTAAAAGATTATGACATATTTATATAATTACAATAAATAGCTCCGCGGTAACGTATCGGACTGTGGATCGTAAGATATCCTCAGTTCGAATCCCACTGCCGACAGTTGCCAATTTAAATTTATCGCTGTGATTCCACCTCCACTAACAACTTGACTATGACTTGACGACTGGTAACCGCATTTCATACGCAAAAATATATCACCTACCGAGATCTGCGTAAGCAGAGTGCCACACCCATAATGGGTAACAGGTGTGATGATATTTATTTTTTTATTATTACAATAACAAATTATTGAAAATTTTCTGAAAAAAGTGAAACATAAGTAAAAGATATATCCAGCTGAGAATTCTCAGTCTTGTATTCATTGTACCCACTTTTACCAGCATTCGTGTATACAATGAATACCTACCGTTACCGTTACAGGAATTTCCCTAGAAATATTAGAGTTTATTGGTTTGTATATTTGCTTATTGTATTGTTTATTGATTTTTACGTTGCATTCTTCTATTTATTGCGGCCTCCGCCAATATTTGGGAATTATCAATGTGCGTTATCAGAAATAAAATTAAAAATATTTAAATATGCAATTATATGCAACTTTGTAAAAATATGCATATAAATTCCCAAAAATGCAATATATGCAATTAGTAATTAGCAATAATTAACTCTAATCAATATAATTCGTCTAAAAAGCTGATTTTATTTAAAGATATGCAAAAATTAAAATATTGGCAATTTGCATATAATCCACTCTCTAGTTATCATTATTTTTATTTTTCTGAAAATAATCTGATTTGTGTTTGAATAATTTTTATTTATATTTAATTTAAAATATAAAAAGGATTATTAAACAAATTATATTTCAAAATAAATAATATAAATTTTTGTGACCATTTATTTCACCAATCAAACAAGGTTTCATGAACAAATAAATTTTTTGTTCTCTACATGAAATCCATTAAAATTTTCATGTTAAACATCAATCACATGAACCAGTTTAAATAAAATAAAAATCAATCAATTCAATTTAACAAGTAGCTTTGATATTTCATTTGTGAAATATAAATTTAATCGTTGTTGGCAAAAACTATTAAATCTGAAATAAAATAAGTTAGAAACTAACTTACGTTTTCGCAAGTTCTTTCGCTAACTCGGAACCAATTCTAGAACTCGTTAAATAAAAATTTATAGCGATCGAATAAAATTTGTCTCGGTCCTCGTCACGTACAAAGCAAATTACGAGAGCGTTCCCATGTGGGTAAAATAAATACTCCGAGCAAGGGCCGTGTCGTTATTACTTATCTACCTAAGGGTTTTTTTCCTCGACAGCGTATTGGCTTTTTATGTACCGACGAAAAACGCACTCTACTTAATTACATTTATGTATGGTCTACGAGTAACTTCGCACCGACGGCCTAAATGAATCAGCGGAGAGTATCAAGAAGAATATCTTTCGTTTTATGCGGTTAACTTCGCTATTTGATATCTAATTGATGATTTTAATTCACCATGAAATTAATTTAAGGTTTTTTAAATAGATTATCTAATTATACTTCGTATTTACTTCTGGATTAATCTGTTTTTATTTATCTACTTGTAGATATAAAAAAGTAATTATTACATACAATTCTAATTAAATTTATATACAATCATTTATAACTTTTAGTTGGTATTGTTTGTGCAATCCTATGACAATTATTTAATTTGCCTAAAGCTTATTTGTTAGCCCCTTTGTAGTTTATGAATTAATTAATCTATTATAATACAAAGTCGGTTAACAGCATGTTGACAAGTTATATGCAACAGTTGTTGCCTGTGACGATCTTTCATTTTCTATTACAATTAACATTAGAGCAAATAGAAACCATGTTTGTTTAAAATTAATAAACGAATAATAGTTATTTGCCAAACTAAAGAGGAAATCGCTTCATTTTCCTCTCGTGTTAGACACAACATTTTTTCACATGTTTCTAAAAACGATTTGTTCCTACCTAAAATACACTTTGCCTACACAACTGATACGTTAAAGTTAGGTTATCAGACACAAGGCGGTGTAGCAGTGTTGCCAATTAATTAATCTTAAATATCTTTAATAAGTTGTCAAATTGTGATTTAATAAGAAAAAGAAAAATATAAGACATAATTGCAAGACAATTTAAAGTATGTATATAACTAAAATAAGGATTTTCAAAAAAATTAGGCATTTATTTATCATTTTTACAATACATTTTTTCTAAATAGCATCTATATTGGCAACACTTCTACATTTTCCTCTCTACAGAGGAAAACACATTTTCCTCACTATTTCGGGAGAAGAACGTTTCCTGGCATGTCGTGAAAAAATATGTTTTTCTACTTCTGTATGAATATATTACCCATAATTCACGACCGTGATTGTTGATTCATTGACTCTTCTTAACGAAGTCTGAATGTCTAGATATCTCCTTATAATTTCGTCCACCATATTTTGACCTAGATTTCCTCATGTTTCTATGTCTATTGTTTAATTAATAAAATTTTGCCCTTTTTTTACTTTCTTATACAAAGTATAAGGAAGTATTGGAATCACGAAAAAAATCGCTGACGAGATTTTTGCGGAAATACATATTTTGACGTCCGCTGAATCCGTTAAGACCAATTTCTCAATGATGTCTGAGTGTAAGGATGGATGGATGGATGTCCGTGTGCGCAATATCTCATGAACTAGACAAGATATGTGAACGAAACTTGGAATTTATGTTTTATGAGTTGATTTTAAATATCTTCACTTAAAATTGTAATATTTTTTTATTACATTTCTTTATAATATAAGCGCTAAGAAACCCATTGTAGCAGAGCGCATCGTCAGATCTCTAATATTTTTCGAGATACGTCGATTTTTGGTATTTTTCGAAGTGCAACTTTAAGGGCCTGTAATTCAAAAACTACACGAGATATCTAAAAATTCTCTTCAGTTTAGCATTTCTGGTGCCTTATATAACAAATTAGCAAATTTTTAAAATTTGAATTTTTTTTGTATTTTTGTGCAAAATTTCGATCGGCGATAACTCGATAAATATTAAAGATACAGATTTGTAGTGTTCACCAATCGATTCAGCTCGTCGAAATACATAAGTATGCAAAGTTTCATAAAAATCGCATTACGGGATGGGAAGTTAGAGCAAAAAACCTAAAAATGGCGTTTTGGCCATTTTAAGACTTTTTGCTCTAACATTTCAACCGGTTGTCCGAATTTTCTGAAATTTTCAGGGTTTATGTATTTCATCGAGCTGAATCGATTAGTGAACACTGCAAGTCTGTATCTTTCATATTTGTCGAGATATCTCCAATCGAAAATTTGAAAAAAAATTTCAAAATTTTCAAAATTTACTAATTTATTATAAATGACACGAAAAACACCAAACTGGAGATATTTTTCGATGTCTTGTATAGTTTTCGAGTTACAGCCCCTCAAAGTTGCTCTTCGGAAAATATAAAAAATCGTCATATCTCGAAATATATTAGAGATATGATGATGCGCTCTGCTGCAATGGGTTTCCTGGCGCGAATATTATAAAGAAATGGAATAAAAAAAATTAACAATTTTAAGTCATATTTGGGGAAATTTCCGTATTTTGAAAAATATAACAATTCGCCATATTTCGATAAATATAAGACATATTACGATGCGTACTACAGCAATGAGTTTATTCATGTTTAAGTTATACATAAGTAATAAATTTCAAGTTAAGTTTGGATATTTACTTATTTTCTAGTAAACAATTTATTTGTATAAGAAATAGTATGGTGCCCACACCAGATTTTCTTCTATTGGTTTTTTCCAGTTTTTTTTCTTCAAGTTTTCTTGAACGTCGAAGCCTTTCAATTATTTACCTATTTACGATATCAAACGCTGTCTTCAAATCTGCGAATAGTAAATATAATTTTTAATTTTTCCTGCGTATTTCCTTCTGTAATATTTTAATATATAATCATGCTATTATTCAGAATAAGAGCAAATCTTTTTATGATATATTTTTTCGCATTCAGTGCCGTCAAATTACAACCCCCAAAAATATTACTGAATAAAGAACCATAGTATTTACAAAATTTTCGACGATGAAACTGAAGATTTTCGTTTTATGAAAAGTTTGCATAACACTGGTTTATATTGACACATTATTATTGAATTAACCGTAACCCTATTTTGACCTTTCAGCCGAATATGTTTTTAAATATAGGGGTTGCAGTATGTATTTTATAATTTATTATTTATTTTAAACAAAGGATGCTTTTTTGTGTCAGTAGTATAGTTCATTAATGTAGTTTTCTACAATACCGGCTGCACCACAGTTGCGGTTAGTGTAACTTATACTTATAACGTATTAAATTACTAATTAATTCATTATTGCATTAAAGGGTAAATTAAAAGATAGTATTTCAGCACATATGAAAATTTTTTTATAAGACTTCAATGGTAAATACTGTATGGCTTTTGAAAGCAATATGAACATTTAATTAAAATTTTATTTAATATCAGTTTTTAATATGTGTTTTACAATCAAATTTATTCATTTTATTATTAAAATCGTTTCATTGAATTGAAAATATTAATAAAAAATACATCACATGATGCGTAAATCACATGAGGTATAATTTATTTCCAAAAAGACCCTTCAAAAACTTTCTTCGTTTGTATTAAGTATTACTGAGGAAGTAAACCGTTGTATATTTATTCGGTGAAAAAATGAATTTTAGGCTTAAGTAGTATATTTAATTATGAATTCATAAATGTGTCTAAAATTGACTCAATTGAGTCAATGTCAATTTCTGGCGATGGAAACCATTCAGCGTTCATTCCTATGATGTTTTCAGATATTTGTCTTGCACTGCGCCCCCATAATATATTCTAATAATATTTACACGGTTCTCGACATTAAATGTATACTTGATGACAATGACAGATTAAAATATTTAAAACAAATTGCAAGCACTATACGTCAGTAGCAATAAAAAGAGTAGGCTGAAAATTAGGAATTATTATTATTAATTACATTAAATTGCGGTATCAAAATAAAATAATCTGTATTAAATAAGATGTAGGGATATTGGCAGCATTGTGATATAAAATTTGGATGCATAATTTTTTGCCGGGCACTTTTTATTTACAAAAACTGATTTTACATGTTAATTGCCTATGCCAACATTTACGTGGGACATACAGTATATACATACGTGCGAAGAATAAATTTCTTTGATTTTTAAGATCATTTTTATAAATTCTGGTTACGGTGAACCCACTGTTGGCTCTGCCCAAAATCGAACTCAGGATCTTTTGAAATTACAAGCCTTTGTCGGTCGTTCGTAATCTGCTCCATTTCCATTTCTTATAGTAATTAAAATAAACAACGATGTATTTCTCATTTTGTGGGCAATAAATCTGCTAAGATTCAAGCAGATAGGACAATATCTGATGCATGGCTAAATAAATTACAGCAGTGATTAATGAATGAACTAAATAATCGTTAATAATTAAGTGCAATTTCACGATTGCTGTAATTTAAAAGGCGACACGAATCAAGTATTTAAACAAGCACAAATGCATGGAAATGCATCAAACAGGACATCTGTGATTCCTTTTGAAATAATTCCACGCTGGTATTCGTAGTTCTTTTTACCTACAGTGTGTCCCATTTAAGGTACGAATGCATTGGGATCTCGAGAACCGTAAGAGATACGAGGTTAGTAAAATGAGATGAAAGTTGCCACATTAGTAGGGAAGTTTGAACATTTATTTGTTTTTCCAATTAAATGTATAGGCCACTAGATATTGGCTAAAATGTAAATTTTGCGATTTTCTCTTTTTGCTCATAACTTTGTTATATGACAATAAGAGATTTTGGTTGGCACTTTCTTATGAAACTTTTATAAGATGAATTTGCAGAAGTACGCAAAATATTTTTGTATCTAAACATTTACGAGTTACTGGTATCAAATTTTATTTTTCATGTGGTGGTAAGGTAGGCCTTGATAATTTTGAATACAGATTTTTTTTTTGCTTTACAACGATATGAAACAGTAATAATTTAATTTGTATAATTAAAATAAATAAATAAATATATCATCACGCCTTTTACCCATTGCGGGTGTGGCACTCTGCTAACGCAGATCTCAGTAAGTGATATATTTTGGCGTATGAAATGCGGTTACCAGCCGTCAAGCCATAGCCCCCAAAGTTGTTAGTGGAGGGGGAACCACATGGGTAAATTTAAATTGGCAACTGTCGGAAGTGGGATTTGAACTGAGGATCTCGCGATCCACAGTCCGATACGTTGCCACTGAGCTATTTACCCCATAATAATTAATAGAAAATTAACGAAATTATTATTTATACTTGAACATTCTTGGACTAATCTGATTCCGAATTCTTACTGTGGCATTTCGTAGTACATTTTCATTCTAATATTTCCGAATAAAGAGTTTTTTTTTCTAAGTAACTATATAAAAAAATCTAATTGTGTTAAATCCCTATCCATTGTCTTAAAAATCGAACATTTATTTATTGTACTATGACTTGTGAATTGTGAGCAGAAGCTCCGCCCTACCGAAACCACATATTTTGTATTTGACGAAGTGGCAATGTATCTAAAATATCTGAAATATCAATTTGTAACATTTGAGTCATTTAAAATTTCGTTAGCTATGATTGGGCAAATTAGCGAAATTTTTAGAATAGCACACAATACATTGAAACTAAAATTAACTCGATGGCGGGACTATTATTTATTATTAAATGTTTCCATAGCATCCTACGATTCACTTTTTCATTTAAATTTTATAATAACAAATTTCGTTAATTTTTCTATAAATTATAAAAATATATTATTACTGTTTTATATTGTGTTAAAGCAAAAAAAAAAAATTCTCTATTAAAAATGTCATGGCTTACTATGATCTCCATATGAAAAATAAAAGTTGATACCAGTAACTCGTAAATGTTTAGATATAAAATTTTTTTGAGTACTTCTGCAAATTCACCATTAAAAAGGGTCATAAAAAAGTGCAAACCATAATCTCGTATTATGTCATATAACAAAGTTATCAGCAAAAAAAATCGCAATTTTTACATTTTAGCCAATATCTAGTGACCTATGTATTCAATGCATTTTGCAACTTTCGTCTAATTTAACCAACATCGCATCTCTTACAGTTCTCGAGATCCCAATGCATTCGTACATTAAATGGGACACACTATATCCCATCCATCTCCTATTTCATTCTACGATAAGTACTACAGATACCACACTTCAAGATAATCCCTAAAAATAAAAATAAATCTTCCCGTTGTGTCCCCGATCCTGCCCATATACAACAGCGCAGGGCTGGAGGTCCGTAAGTTTAATATATCGATAAGTTCCATTCTCTGTCCCTTCCGAGTTGGGTTCGACTCCTCCCCTAGTCAGGATGAGCACTGGCCAATGCCCCAGCGTCTGTAATTAGGGCCCACTTTACTGACCACCGAACTTGATCAATTAAGTGATACGCATCTTCGAACCGAAACTGAATCGCCGCACACGCCAGTGCTACGGACTACTCACTGGCATGCGTGAAATTTAAGGTCAAACATACGCGTCGAAGAATTAATACTTTATTGTTTTTAAAAACATCAAATTCTGTATTCTTCATTTATTTTCATGTACTTTAGGTCCAACAGTGACTTGTACATTGCAATATCAGATGAAGTATATTTCACAGGCTGGGTTTGTTGGTTTGTTCATTCCTATGAGTTTGTTTTGCAAATTCAAAATTGAATAAACTATTTCTTAAAATTATTCTTATTGAAAAACAAAACAATTATTACTGTGAAGTCTTTGAACATTCTAGTATTTATATATGTGGATGAAAAGGATAGCTATAACATTTAACTATAAAAAAATATTAGTTGAAGTCTAGTTGGTCAAAAATTCAGAACTTTCATACTGTGTCTCTCATTCCCATGAACGACTACAGTAATGCAAATAATTCGTATATCTATAACATACTAAGTTCAAATGGAAAATAATTTTAGTATGATCATATTTATAAATATACGAATCATTTACATTATTGTAGTCGTTCATGGGAATGTGTGACATAAATTTTGCTACTTTTCTAAAATTATATTCATGTAGTCGGCGAGGAATAGAGCTACATGGAAGCAAAACTCTAATGGAAGACAGAAAAGCATGGAGAGACGCATGGAAGAAAACACGACAGGAATAAAGCCTTACACCGCGAGGTAGAAAGGCATCCGGATTAAGTAAATAAGTAAATAATTTGCAAAAAAAATTAGCTTTTAAAATTTATTACAAAACTTTGGACTTTTATCTACAAATGTACCTAGGTATAAAACATTATATGTTTTATTTATTTTAATAATGATATATTGTTTCAAAAAAGTCATGTTCATGTTGAGCCATCTTCAGCTCGTATGGTTGACCTTAATAGGAGAATGAGACATGGTTTGTCAAAGGATGTTGCGTTCATTAAAAATCTGATGTCACCAACATATAATCTCCCGCTCAATACAACTCTTAAAGGGTGCAAAATAGAATTTGATGATACAGAAAATTACCTTATTTGTTTAATTTATATTTAAAGAAATGTAATCATTGCATCAGCAAATTATATGAAACTGTCAAACTTTTAAATACAAATTTTTGAGTTAGTTCCTTCAGCTATCGCAGCGTGTGATAAAATCATACCACACAGTTGCGGACGCATCTGATTGGCTAACGAACTTTCATATCACACTTTCATTAATAGTTTAGCGTGTGAATTTATGTAGCTATTTTTGTAGTGGTCGTCGGAAAAGATAATTCTGTAGAAGATTCACATTACAGTTTTTGGTTACCACGAATATAAATACAACAAAATTATGTATGAAAATGAGTTCCTGTAATGCACCTACATAATTTTCTAACGCCATAACTAAAGCTGTAACAAATTTTGTAGGATCCATAAAACCTCACTTACTCTTTGTAGTGTTTATTATATAGTTGAATATCATAAAGCTAGAAAACACTATCCACCACTTTTGCAGTTTCATACTAAATAAGAATTATCTTCCATTACAGCGACCTACGACTACTACGAATAAAAATCAATAGTGCCTTCATAAAACTGATCAAGCTATACGTTATCGCCACCGGCGAGTAAAAGTAGAATGAACTTTTTTTAAATATTTCAGGTGCGCCAAACAACGAACTGTAACTACAAGTGGTGAGTCCTGTTCGCGAAGTACGCTCGTGTGCGATGAACTGAAGAAGAGGGCGAATTTTTCGTGTGTTGGATTTTGTAGCTTGTTAATTACTGGTTTCGGAATCAGATCAAGTTGTTTAAGACGAGTGAATGTTATTAATTTGCGGTTATTAAAGCTGGTTGAGTTTTTATTAAAACAATATTATGAGATATTTTGATCTTGTAATACTCGTAAAATTGACTTATTAAATTACAAACATAGTTATTGCAGTTTTTAAACTTCGGTTACAAATATTACAAATGTCCTAGTGTGATTTGGAACAAAATTATTGTAGAAGATGAACTCTTATTGTTTTTCTCAAACTTTGCATACGAATAGATCAGAATATTATGTATTTTACGGCCTGTACATTTATTTTATACGATTATTTTAAATATTATCTACCGAAAATTTTGTCAAACAAAGTTTGTTTTAAATTAAAATGCTCACATATCTACAAGATAAGTTTTTTTTTACTGGGTGTTCTATTTTCGCGCATTAAAACAATTCTTATTCATTATAGTCCTAAAATGATCAGTACTGAAACAATTTTTTTTTATTAATAAATTTTTTCTGGTTTTTAAATTTCATTAAAAATCAACTCAGCTTTTCATATTTTCATGAAAATTATAAATTTCAAGTTTTGCAAACGTTTAGTGCCTCGTTCATGAGATATTGCGCACACGGACATCCATCCATCTATCCTCACACACTGATATCATTGAGAAATTGGTCTTAACGGATTCAGTGGACGTCAAAATATGTATTTCCGCAAAAATCTCGTCAGCGATTTTTTTCATGATTCCAATACTTCCTTATACTTTGTATAAGAAAGTAAAAAGTTACAGCAATTAAAATAGAAATAATTAATGAGCAGTCGTTATATTTTAAATATAAATTGTAAATACTTTTATGTTAAATAAACAATATTTAGTTTAAAAATATTTATATTTTTCTATTATTGTTCCAAAATTACTGTTCACATGGTTGAGAGCCACTTAAAAACAAAAATACAACTAGAAAACGAGTTACCGTTGAAATATATTTAAATGTCAATTCAATAAACATAAAATTTATCGCTTTTTTCATTTGATTGGACGTCGCTGCTAATCACTAACGCACAAACCAAAAGTTTAGACCGTGTATACTCTACGCCAGTGATGGCAAACCTATGACCCGTGGGTCAAACACTGACCCACGCAAGCTTTTTAACTGACCCACGATTGCTAATTTTCGTTACTCCTTGTTCATTCAAATACTTATAGCCATTTGTACCAAACACTTAAGAATTTTTAACCTCACTAAAAATTTTTAAATCGCCAAACCGCGCCCATTTTTACCCGTTAAGCCAATTGAATTTTTAAAATGGTTAGTTTTAAAAATACAGAGTTAAAAATTTTTAAACTTAACTCTGGTGCAAATGGACATTAGTGACCCACGAACTCAAAAGTGTTCGCCATCCCTGCTCTACGCTAACTACTCGTGTTGGGCTTCCAAATTATCAAGAGATGGCGTTGATTACAATTCCCATAAGGTACATGTCAAATTCATCTTGTATGATATCTTATGATGGCGAATGCGTGCATTAGTATTGGTAGTTTGCTTTTATTGGCAGCAGAACTGTTGCCATACACACTGCAAATTTTCCTGTTTTTATAGGTTTTTTTGGAGAAAATTCAATCTTAACCTATAATCTACAAATACAATAAACCTTTCATTTTTACATCTTATTTAAATAATACGGCTTAAACAAATGTTATACTGACATTGGAATACTATTAAAATAACTACTATTGTTATTAATTTTAAAAAAGTAACAATTAAATTCAAAATACAATGAAATTTTGTACCTTATGGTTAGTTTAGCTTTCTACCACTAGTTAGCGTATTTTAATTTTGCAAGCCCAATAAGCACTAACGATAGAAATTAATTTCATGTTGTGAATACAAAGTTAAACTCTATAAATTCGATAAAGTAATATACAGGGTGTTTCAGGACTAGTGTAACAAACTTTAACAGCTTATTCCTGAGGTCATTTTGAGCCAAAAATGTCATATGAACATAGGTCCTATTCCTTCTAGTTCCAAAATAAAAGAGGTTGAAGTTCTACAAATAACACGAAATTTTCTAATTTTTGTAATCAAGGTACTTTCGAAAACAAGAGCTTTATTGAAAAGTCATACCTTACTTGTCTTAATTAATTTTATTTAATAATATTAACGAATACAATTTAGAGAACAAAACATACAATGACATAATTAAATAGACAAATAAATAAATTATAAACACAGAACAACATAACAACTACATGGGAAGGTTAGCGTCTGTTTGGGTATCTGCCTTGGTATTCTCTAAACGCGTAACGGGTATTACCATTCCATAATCTATAAATAAAAATCATTTCTGCATATTCAGCAGTACTATAACCATCTATTGTGAAACAAAAATACAATCAAAAGTACAACAATTTTTAATTAAGACAAATAATGTATGACTTTTCAATAAAACTCTTGTTACCTTGATTACAAAAATTAGAAAATTTCGTGTTATTTGTAGAACTTCAACCTCTTGTATTTTGGTAACTAGAAGGAATAGGACCTATATTCATATGACAATTTTGTCTCAAAATGACCTCAGGAATAAGCTGTTAAAGTTTGTTACACTAGTCCTGAAACACCCTGTATTTCTGGTATAAATTGTAAAGTACGCACTTCAAGGACATTGTGTTATTAATTTCTTAAATATTTTATTTTTTGTGTATGAGTAATATCTGCTATAAGGCTATACTTAGTTGCTGTAGTAAAAGAAGAAAATTTAATTATTAATGCCAGGATTAAATCAGACACTCCTTGTATAACTCATAATTATTTTAGCATGAATCACAGTTTGCAATTAATTAAACAGCTCCAGGATTAACTAATAAAAATAGTAAATTATTTACAGAGGAAACAAAATACGAAGAATTCGGACCATGTGAAATATTTGAAATTAAATAGCGTGCAATTTTATTGAAGTGAATTTAGTTTTTGTGATGCAACGTATTGATTACTGGCTTTTATTACTTTAGGAAAGCATGCAGTCAAACAATTTTAACAACAAATACTCGATGAAATGCCGAAAGATAACATCGTTCATCATTTATAGCGCAATGAATCTTCGAAATTTCGAATAGCTGTCCTTTGAAGAATGAAACACATTATTTCTTGCAGCCCAGAGCAACTGTCTTTTTGTTTTCCAGAACATAGCGTTCGCAGTCAAGCAAAATGTTTCGAGTTCCACGGATTCAATAGTAATCTTATTATTAAATAAATTCCGAAAATCCTGGGTCAGTCTGCTGCTCCGGTGAACTCGTGACCTGTAAAGCTAAACAATACAGGATTACCAACTATTTGTGCTTTTAAATGGAACTACCGGTCATGTTTGTTTTATTTTAAATTGAAAAAATATTTTGTTTTGTTGTGGTGAACATTTTTGTCATTTTTAAAACAATAGTTATCAAGCAGTTAATAAATAATTTAATTTTATCCTAGAGCTATTCCTGACTTATTCATTAGCCGATCTTAATTAGTTATTAATGCAACAGTAACTGTGCTAACTCAACGAAAAGGCGAACTAATTTTACCTTTCTTGTTCAACATATTCGCTATTATAAATAAATTCCGAATTTTAGTGACAATCCTTATTTTAGTGATATACATACTTTAAATTGTCTTGCAATGGGGTCTTTCACCATTTTTTTTAAATATTTTTTTATGAAACTTTATCTATATTGAAGACTATCTACACTTTAAAAAAGTCTTAATTGTTATTCATTAATCCACAATGATTTTTTAAAAATGTTGTGACGTCATAGTAGAGATCTAAAACAGTAGAGATTTAAATAATTTTTGTTACATAAATGTTCTATTTTATTGTAATAATAATAATAATAAAATAAGTAAAAAAAATATATGACAACAATTACTTACAATCTGTACTGTTTTAGATCCAACAACACCTCCACTATGACGTCACAACATTTAAAAAAAATCATTGTGGCTTAATGAATAACAATTAAGACTTTTTAAAAGTGTAGATAGTCTTCAGTATAGATAAAGTTTCATAAAAAAAATTTAAAAAAATGGTGAAAGACCCCATTGTCTTGTATTTTATTTTCTAGATTAAATCACAATTTGACAGCTTTAATTTATTTTTAAGATTGATTCATTGGCAACACTGCTACACCGTCTTGCGCTTGATAACCTAACTTTGAACGTGTCAGTTGTGTTGTCAAAGCGTATTTTAGGTCCGAGCAAATTGTTTTTAGAAAGATGTCGTGAAAAAAATGTTGTGTCTAACACGAGAGGAAAGCTCTTATTTCACTTCGATCTCGAGTGGGAAAACGAAGCGCTTTCTCTCTAGTTTGACAATTACTATTGTTATTTCTTAATATACGACCGTTACGTTATTGTTATCTTAACTGCCCAGCTAGCTATACCTTATAACGCTCTCGGGCGTTATAAATTTGACGTTGTTGCTATTGGACACAGAATACTTAAATATAAATTTCTATTGGCAGATAGAAACAAACACTAACTTATATTGGCAAATAGAAATTGTGAACAAATAAGAATATTGCGTTACCTACTTACAGGGTTTGCAAGAAAATAGATTAATCTCTTTAACGAAATACAATGACAGGATAATAATTAATAAAAATCTTATATAAAATAATATATCGGTCGGATATAAAACGTTGAACGCACCACGGGTGTTAATGTACGGTCAACGTACACACCTCGGGCCAGAGGCCCTCGGCAGCACACGGTTGACCTCACGCATTATTGTCCTTATAACGCCCTTGATACGTTATAGCTAATAACATTCCTACCGATGTTATGAGTACCATAACAGCTGCAGATGTCAGTTTGAGTAGAGCGAGGATTTTAAGACATCTAAGGCCTGTTATGACTCATAACATCCGTGGTTTGTTCAATAGTTTACCGGTTTCAGAATATGAATAATGTCATTTGAAATTTTTATTAATAACGTCTGTCATAATTTTAGTAAGTCTGTTTGATTTTATTTAACACCATGGTTACACTTGTTTTGTATCATATTTTTAAATATTTTTCGTACAATGGAGATTAAAAAGTTATCAACTTTTTAAAATGTATTTACACATAAAAACTAACTAGAACATTATTATTTTAAGTCACCACTTACGAAGAAACTTGTAGGAGTTTAGCTACCATGTATTTATAAATGTACGTTGGCAAAGAACAAACTAGTTTAAAAACTTTGTACAAATTTCTTTTCTTTTCAAAATGCATCACGTTTATCGCAATACTTTTATACATTACCTCAGCATTCTGGTCCAGTATGCTGTGTCTTCTTAGATTAACTAAGAAGTAGAAATAAATTATCATTCCCAAAATTTTAAATTAGAACGCGTTTGCAAGATAAATGAGTCTAGACTTTAGACAGTCCGAGGCGATAAACACTGAAACATTTTTCTAAATCTGTGTCTAGTTTTTCGATTCAGAAGAAGCTCTATACAATGCGATTAATTTATATCTTGAGTTTTAACTAAAATGCAATATTAACTTTTCTGCCATTAATGTATTACTGTGGATACCAGTCTCTCTCGGTTCGCATTTTCAACATGAGTTAGCGTTCCAGTATTATTATATTTCATTGATTATCATGGATACCAGTTTACCTTTTTTGATAAAAGTATATAAAGAAACTAACATTCAATGATTTTAAAATAAAGTGTTTAACATAAAAATTAAATAATACATTAATAAAATACTCATTTATCGCTTTTAGATAAGACTGTACATGTTTTTACAAGTGTTAGACAGAGAAGGGTAGCCTTACAACATCTTCTATCACAGGCTCGTTTTTTCGCTTTCATTTCATTTCATTTGTAGTTGAACTGTAAATGTATATATAATTTTTTCTTTTTCTAACCTGGCTGAAGTCCGATTGAATTTTTGGTGATTTAATGTGAGCAGTCGCTTATGAAGCAAGTGTTCTACCGACAGTATAACATAATATTGAAACTAATTTCAATTAAATAGAAATATTTTTATATCCATGACAAACAATGACAAATTCTATTTATATTTTGCATTAATAGATTATCCAAATATCCGTTGTTGTTGAAAGTTTATTTATTAAATTAACAGTGATATATGTCATATTTTTATTTTCGTTAGATTTAATTAAAATTATGTCATATACGTCACATTGACAAAATTAAATAAATTTATATATTTTTGATATGATTTTCTGTATTGTACTGAATAATTTTATTATTATAAATACACAATAATAAAGTATTATTCCATACATAAATTATTAGGTTTTTGTAGAAAAGTTTGCTTTGTTGTTAACCTGTTATTGGTGTTATTAATTATTAATGATGCCATTATTTCCAAAGTTACATTTTTATTTTATTTGCGTTGAGTGGGACACATTCATAGCACAAAATTGTAGCCAAGAGCAGAATTCCAATAGAGGCACCAGCTGGAATAAATATTATATTTTAAAAGCATTTTACTACGCTTAATACACAAACTCTGTAGTAACCATGGTTACTGATTTTTGTTCGTGTATTCAATTGATATTCGTATTAGTTACGCATAGACCAACATTTAAAGGAAGATAAAATTAGAAAGTGTGTCACGGTATTCTCTTTATTTATATTTTAATAAAAAATGAGTTTTATGGCAATTTTGCCAGTTGTCATTACAAACATTGAATTTATTTGCAAAATTGTTGTTGCATTTAGGAGTGTGAAGATAATTTAATATATTTAACAATTCTATTATCTTTAGGGGTCGGCCAAAGGTAGGGACTTTTTATGGTTATGTGTTGGCTTCATCCTTTCGTTTTTTGCTTTCGATATATACTGACTACAGTTCTACAATATTTAAATACTACTACTAAATAGTTAATTGAATATGAAAGAAAGAAATTAGAAATATATTTAAAGCTTAAATATAAGTAAGTATAATTGAACTTGCCGATAAGAAAAAATGTATGTAGATTTTTTTAGGTTATGTCAACTCCAGTGTCTCCAAATATTTATAGAAAACAGAATACAAAATTTGTTAGAACTACAAAAATCTTTAATAACTAATATTAGGACAGATAATAATTATTTGTTTATCTAGGCACCAAAATACCAGATTTTCAGCAGAGGCTGCCGTTCCATTGACGATGCAAAGTCGAGGCAATAAATGCTGCCGAACTGTTGCTATGCAACGGTTATCTATTGAGTGGTTGCTATGTAAAATATTTTTACAGTCTAAGCAGTAAGAGTGACACTTTACAGACTGCTAACACCTTAAATTTCGACAAAACAAATACAAATATTACAATTGACGATGACGTACGAATATGTTAAATAGTTGCAGTTACCAAAACATTGCAAATAATAATTACTTGAATTCTACATCTTGTAGAGCACTGCAAATCTTAAAAATCAAATGTCTTTTCGTATTGGTTACATACACCCATTTAACCCATAAACGGGTAGGTGCGGGGCAGGGAACCTCTCGCAGGACCAACACAAAAATTGCATAAAAACTAAAAACCTAATCAATTAATTCCATATGGCCGATATTTCAGAATATTTGCCGCGATAACCTCAAATGACAATTTATGAAAACTAAAAATCTAACAAAGTTCCTCGCACATGTGTGTCAATAAATTTAACTCAAGAACAGTTGCCAAATTAAATTTACCCCCCTCCACTAACAACTTTAGAGGCTATGACTTGACGGCTGGTAACCGCATTTCATACGCAAAAATATATCACCTACCGAGATCTGCGTAAACAGAGTGCCACACCCTTAATGGGTAAAAGGCGTGATGATATATTTATTTTATTTATTTTTAACTCCTGTCAAGACGATTTTCGATGCATTTAAGTACAAACGCTGTTTGAAACTTGATTTTTTCAAATAGTTCTGACAGTAAAACATTAAATCATATTCTGAATGTTCGCCTTGTTACAGCTGTACCTATTTTTTCCCTACATTTTATTTTATAAACGACGCTTTAGTACTTTGCTACTTAATTAGTTATCATGAATATCAAAAATCTTATGTTCCATATTAAAATAAACCCAAGGAATATGTATTTTTATTATAGTTTGTATGTAGGTAATAGTAAATGTGTCCTGGTGCCCCAAGTGTAATTGTAATTTTGTTCTTATTTACTGATACTGAATCACAATGCATCCATCACAAAGCTCGTAAATAGCGACAGGAAAAGGCATAAACATGCGCTATAAATCTGAGAATATGAAATGTCATTACGTTTTATGAACACGTGTAATTTGCTTCATCATACATAACAATTTTTCATGCCATCATTCCAGATCTTGCAAAAAATGTGTGCGTATCTAATATAGGCCATAAATTTGCTACAGTACAATATATTTTGTTGTATATGAACTCTATTATAAACCTAGACATTGTATATTTTTCGTATGTTATCTTGGCAAGCATAACGAGCGCACTCGTTAAATGAAAATCGATGGTCCTGGCAGAGCGGGGCGGGGGCGCCACATGACTGTTCTCTGGCCCAACAAAAACATCCATAGACTCGTTAATTAAATTCTAGAGACACGATTCAAACATTACTGCATCGAGCTAAATCATTGTTAAATATTTCAAAACACACGTTTGCAGTTTTTCATTTTTATGTGTGCTTTTGCCCTTTTCTTGTTTGTTTGTTAAATATAGTTCTTTTTTATGTTTGAATTACTGGCCAGCAGTTAACTTTGAGTTAATTATTAATGGTAAATGTTGGTACATGCCATCGCGTGCCCGGGTACATGGATATTGTACAGAAAATGTCCAATTAAATCAAATAATCATGTTAATTTCAAATCCTAAAGCGACGTGTTTTTATTTTGATATAATTACACGCATTTTTAAATGTTTTTACGACTGAAAATTCAAGCTGTATTACAAATACAGAGGTAGTAATTACGAAATCTTGATTCGTACTCCGCAATCTTGATTAGTTAAACTCCGTGATTCGGATTGTTGTGGAGTGATATTTTGATTTATTATTAGTTTTACGATAAATTAAAATACTCGAAAGGAAGAGAGAATATTCACTACGAAAATGATCCATTCATTTAAGATGATGAATACTAGGATTTTTACTTTGTTATACAAAGTGTAAGGAAGTATTGGAATCATGAAAAAAAATCGCTGACGAGATTTTTGCGGAAATACTTATTTTGACGTGCACTGAATCCGTTGACCAATTTTTCAATGATGTCTGTGTGTGAGGATGGGTGGATTGATGAATGGATGGATGGACGGATGAATGGATGCGCAATATCTTATAAGCGAGACAATATGTGTAAACGAAATTTGTTGAATATATAAAGAACTGAGTTGATTTTGAACAAAATTTAAAAACCGAAGAAAAAGTTTATTGGACACACTAAACAAAAAATTTCATTTAAAAAAATAATAGAATCTGCTGGGAAAAGTTTCAAATGAACGATCTTAGCAAAAATATTTGGAATGTAAAATGTTATTTTTGTACTCATACATTGAACTGTGTTGTTTAGCGTTGCCTAAGCAACGTCCGAAATATCCATTTCCCAGGTCTCCACCAGATAGACAACCGGGAAATATCGACGAAAACATTCCTATTTCTAAAGCGTTTATTAATAAATAAAATTTATAATAAAAAAAATATAGTATTTCAAACATTCCTTTACTTAATATTAATATAAACAATGATTGAATAAGAATGAAATTGAATTTAAAAATAACAAATTTAGTGCATTTGGTTACCAATGTTGGCAATAAAATCTGCCCGATATGACAGCTGTAAAATACATAACCTACAAATGTAATGTTAGTTATCTCAATAAAAATAATAAATATAATAAATTTACAAGTGAATACGGTAAATATTATAAACATTTTAATTGTTTTCTAATATATTAGACAAATTAATTTGTGTGTTTATATTTATGTGCAACTTTGACAATTATCAAAATAACTACTTGAAGAACTTCATTTCTTTGTATGGACTGTTATTAGTTGTATACTTTTCGTACAAAAAATATTGTACAAACCTCTTGCGTGAACTCGGTTCCCGGATTCGTTCTATGGCAGCGCTCGCAAGCTCGCGCCGCCAAACACTCATCCGGGAACCAAGCGTTCCCGCATTTGGTATGTAAATAACTATTTCACTTTTCTTGTACATGCTTCTAATATTGAGAAAAACTAAATTATATATTTAATAATATATTTCAATAATCTTAGTTACAATGGGAACAAAAACTAAAACATTTTTAATATCTGTATGTTAAATAATTGTGGTGTCAAAAATATGTGCCGTTTGAAATATTATAAAAGCAATATTTGTATTATTAGTTAGAAAGTTTTAAAGACTAAATATTAATTAAAACCTATTGTAAAATAAAATCATACTTACAAAGAGAACAACAAATTAAACAGGTTTAACATCTATATGTCAAATAATCATCAAAATAAAGTCATACATGTTCTGTTCGTTTCATATGTATATATATAGTATAAGAAAGTAGTGAGGTGACCACACCAGATTTTTTTATCTGCATACTAGGATATGTATTACCATAGCTACATACAGTTAAAGTGATTGACAGCAATGTATTAAAGCCTTTTAAAAGTAAACATGAGAATAATTTACGAGGGGAGTACAAATATGACACGGAATTTTATTTTGAGAACCAAACGAATGGCCCTAGCGGCAATTCCTTCTTAACATTCTTGCAATGAGGTACCTAGAAGATGAACATAATATCATCGTCACTTTAATTGTTTTTATTTAGTAATTGTCAAAATGACCTCACTCAATTATTCCTTTATTGTCAACAAAATTATTTACATCTCAATTCATCTAAGTGTTATGTTATGAATTTTACCAGAAATCGTAACGCAACCAACTTTAACTATAAAATCAACAATGTGTCTCTTGAAGTGAAATCAATAATACGAGATTTAGGTGTACTTTATGATGAAATATCATATTGACTCCATCAGTTAGGATTCATACCGTACATTGGGCTTTATATTTCGGCACTGCAAAGTTTTTAAGAATCCAGATACGGTGATTTGTATATATAATTCATTAGTACGCTCCAAACTTCAATACGCCTCCGTAGTATGGAATCCAATGTACAGAAAAAACATTAATATTATTGAAAATGTACAAAAAAGGTTTGTAAATTTACTTTGTTATAAATTTAATATTAACTTATATAAGCAAACTAGAAAGAATCAATATGAGCAGTTTAGAAGACAGGAGAACATATTTTGACATGATTTTCTTATATAAAATTTTCGATAATTTGCTTTACTGTAATAATATTATTTCATTGTTTAATTTTCATGTCCCACCAAAAATTATTGGATCTTGCAAACTTTTTAATTTACCAAAAAGTAACACAAATAATTACAAATACTCCTGTGTTAACCGTATTATGTTTACTTACAACAATAAGTTAATACATTTAGATCTGTTTAATATGTCTTTAAACTCTTTCAAGATATCATCATATCATATCATATATCATCACGCCTTTTACCCATTACGGGTGTGGCACTCTGCTTACGCAGATCTCGGTAGGTGATATATTTTTTCGTATGAAGTGCGGTTACCAGCCGTCAAATCATAGCCCCCAAGGATGTTAGTGGAGGGGGAACCACAGGGGTAAATTTAAATTTGTAACTGTCGGCAGTGGGATTCGAACTGAGGATCTCACGATCCACAGTCCGACACGTTACCACGGAGCTATTCACCCCATTTCTTTCAAGAAATATTTAAAATCGTATGTACTGTAATTATATAATGGACTCTTGGTGTCTATTTGCTGTATTTAATGTATGCTACAGATTGTAATTAGTGAGAACCTTTATTTGGCCTTTATTGTGCTGTTGGTTCTCCCATTTCCTTAAATAAATAAATAAATAAATAAAAATGACAAGGCTAGCAGTTTATGTTTCCGTAGCGCAACTCATAATAATTAGATTGCTTGTGAATGAGGGTTCCAAACAAAGTGTTATTTTGCAAAGATTTCAAGAACAGTATGGGGAATTCACCTTATCAAAAACCCAGGAACTTGAATGGTGTAAGAAGTTTAAGGAGGGCCGAAGTTTTCGGACGTGTCGCGTGTGTCTTTAAATTTATGATTATACCGCTAGGTGGCTAGGAGTAGCAAGACTTCAAGATTATTCCTTATATCTCGCTCCCTCTAGTAATTTCTAACCTCAATGATTATGACTTTGTTTTTCAGAACCACATTAATAACAAAAGAATACAAAAGCCTTTGTAATTCTACAGCTGTCTTTAATTAGAGGTAGTTTAAAACCTTTATGACTACTGCTATTATAATTGGAATTATATTCATTAATATTATCGTAACAAAACTATGATAATAAAATTTTGTGCCCAAAGGACAAGAAACGTTAGTGGTTTTATTTCTAGAGCAGCGAGTCCGTTGAAAATATTTGTAAGGCTCTAGTACTCGTGTGTTCGCTTGTAACATTTTCGGCTGCCATGCGGTAGTGCTGTTAACCACACATCATAATTTATTCAACTGCTTTTCTCAATGTACCTCGCCACGGAGCTCTAAATTAGGGAAATTGTACAATTATATATTTACTTAATTATATTTATCTTGAAACTACAACAATTTAAATTACTTTAATTTTTTAAACAGAAATAAACATGAATATAAAATAAAGTTTGCATTTTAAAGAGAATATAAAATTAGAATTTGTTGTTCTTTAGAGAGATGCTGCAAAACAACATATTTAATTCACTTGAACTTACTTTCCTATTTGTTTAATGTATTTATTTGCGCGAATATTTTAAAGCTGTCCTTAAAGCTGCGTGCAGAACGACTCAATTATCATTTAATTATAATTATCACTTACAATTAGCAATTGGTTGAAGCATTTTGGAGTTTCATTACGCAATATTATGCACTAATAGAAAGTGACCCTCAATAAATCGATTTGATACCAAACTCAACAAGATTCAGTTAAATATTATAAAAAACAATTGACAATCGTTCAAAATAATTTTTTGATATTTCAATTTAACTCTCCTCTCATAGATTTTTAAATAGATATTACAAACATCGAAAATATGTACATTTCTTCAATATTACAAATGTCGAATATTACAAAGCTCGAAAATACATACACCTATACGGACATATGAATTTTATTTTAGTTTTCCGCGGCGTTGTCAAGTTTTTGTGTTTTCTCTAAAAAAGGCTGAATATACGCATTACTTAAGAAGGCGCACTGAAGTTATTTTAATAGTAAAATTAAAGAATTTTTTTTTTCTGCCCAACTGTAACTATACTCTATGTTTTGAAATATTTTTAAAAATGTAATTATACAGGGTGTTCAATAAAGCGAATCAAATTTACTCAACTTCATATGACTCACCATTTCCAAATGGAACAACTTATATTTTATTATTCTGAATTACCTTCATTTATTATTAAGAGTATCCTATGCCAAAAACCAATAATTTCAGAGTTTTTCACCATTTTTCACTTAATTAATTTATTGAATTAAAAATTAAATCTAGTTTACCATGGAAATGTCGTATGCAATAATTTCGACGAATCAAAGCTGCATATTAGCGCGATATATGAAATACCTTGATTCATTTACTATGGTTACGTCTGTTTGTTTTAATTTTATTTATTTGAGTTTGATGTTTTCAACAGTTTTATATTTGTATCTTTTGTGTAATTTCCAAAATCTTGCTACAGAAAGTATAGTCTACAAATTGAAACGCAAACTTTTTGCTCGTGTGGAATATGTACCATTCCATTACTTGTTGTAGAATATACTATTCTTAAGAGACACAAATATGTACGTATAATATTCTTCATAAAAAATTCACTGTAATGTGATAATGAAGGCCAAGCCCCGAAGCGGGTTTAAAAACATCAATCTACCATTATTCCATCCCTTCCAAAACAAAGCCCTCGCCGCGATAACCACATATTCCAAACTCCGCTCGTCTTGTAATAATTACAATCGCTACGAGCGGTTCCGGAAACGACGTGTGTCCACCGCGCCGCACACCTGCACACCACCTGCCCTTACATCGCTCGAAACGACTCACCCCGTATCACGGGCCATAGCTCCGTACTAAACCCTACACCCAACGACTTCTACAGGCCTATCGAGCTGTATAGATACGAGCGCATAAACGAAGGGTCGCGTGTAGGTCAACAAAGAATGAGGATGGTGGATGGATAGTGCGGTTCGGCCTGACCTGTTTTGGACTTGAATTATTAAGGGATCGTTTGTAGATGTGGAGATAATGGTTTTATTAGGAGAGACATTTGGTGGCAGCGCGCGTGAAGGATATAGAAATTTTTTCCTGGCTCCTATCGGGAGTGTTTTATTTTTAAATCGGCAATAAAGTACTCAGAAATCGTCAGTAAAGTATCTTATTATACGACGATTTTGAGCAACCCAGTGTTGGCAACCGTTAAATGATTATTGCACACTTAGAATAATTTTGGCAGATATATTGACGTGCTATAGTAAATTTAGACGTAGTACGCTTCGTAATATATCTTATATTTATCGAAATATGGCGATTTTTAATATTTTTCAAAATACGGAAATTTCCCCAAATATGACTTACAATTGTAATTTGATACTCACGGAATATTCTCACTTAAAATTGTAATATTTTTTTATTACATTTCTTTATAATATTCGCGCCAGGAAACCCATTGCAGCAGAGCGCACCGTCATATCTCTAATATTTTTCGAGATATGACGATTTTTTATATTTTCTGAAGAGCAACTTTGAGGGGCTGTAACTCGAAAACTATACAAGCTATCGAAAAATATCTCCAGTTTTGTGTATTTCGTGCCATTTATAATAAATTAGTAAACTTTGAAAATATTGAAATTTTTTTGAATTTTTTTTCAAAATTTCGATTGGAGATATCTCGACAAATATGAAAGATACCGACTTGCAGTGTTCACCAATCGATTCAGCTCGACGAAATAATTAAACCCTGAAAATTTCAGAAAATTCGGACAACCGGTTGAAAAGTTAGAGCAAAAAGTCTTACAATGGCCAAATTCGGGCCAAACGTCAATTTGACTTCCAGGACAAAAAACGGCATTTTCCGGCTTTTTGCTCTAACTTTCCATCCCGTAAAGCGATTTTGATGAAACTTTGCATACTTATGTATTTCGACGAGCTGAATCGATTGGTGAACACTGCAAATCTGTATCTTTATTATTTGTCGACTTATCGCCGATCGAAATTTTGAACAAAAATACAAAAAAAATTCAAAATTTTAAAAATTTGCTAATTTGTTATATAAGGCACCAGAAACGCTAAACTGAAGAGAATTTTTAGATATCTCGTGTAGTTTTTGAATTACAGGCCCTTAAAGTTGCACTTCGAAAAATACCAAAAATCGACGTATCTCGAAAAATATTAGAGATCTGACGATGCGCTCTGCTACAATGGGTTTCTTAGCGCTTATGTTATAAAGAAATGTAATAAAAAAATATTACAATTTTAAGTGAGGATATTCCGTGAGTCAATTTTTTCCATCGGTATATGAATCTGTATTGAATGATTAATAATTACAGTTTCTGTTATTTGTTTGTTCCCATAGCAACTAAAATTAGTTTATTAAACATATAATACTTTGTATAAGAAAGTAAAAATGAAAAATTTATAAACCGAAAATTTTATAATAATACAATTCTGTTATTTTTTTTAACTAAACATTGTTCAACTAACTTTGAAGTATTCCTAGTTTCTATTTAAAACATAATTACCTGCCGTAGTTTATAATAAGTACTCATTAATTGATTCAACTTTAATGTACTATAACTTTTTTGTTATTAAGTTTTTGCCAAAAGTTTATTAAGGAAAAGACTTTATTTTGGGCCCCACTAGCTGCACTTTAAATCTTTTCCGTATTATATGAGTAAACCCGTATTATAATCAGTGGTGATATTTTCCTTTACTTGTTTGTTTTACGCACCAGCGAATGACAAAAAATGTATAAAAGGTATTGATCTAAAGTTCCGTTTCATTCATCAAGAAGGCAATTTTTTCCTATGAATAGAACAAATGGTTGAGGTTCTATTATCAGAGAACAATGAAAGGTGTATTCTTATGCAAATATTTCTATTTTAACATTAATTATCTAGATAATACAAAAGAAATGTGTTTTCTCATTAAAATTGTGAATCGGACTCTTGGTTAATTATCAATATTGCAATTAGCTTTTAAATAGGTTATAGGTCAATTATACTAAAACAAAACCTACATATTCCATTTTCATAAAAACAAAAACAATATTTTCTTCGGGTTCTTTATTACAGTGTTGCATTATTTTCTGTAGAAATTTCGTAGAAGATTGTTCAAATATAATAGCGAATTTCTTCCCATTAAATAAATAAATATAAAATTGTTTTATATTTATATATTTTTCGTTTATGTTTAATTTGAATGGGCATGTTACAAGTATCCTAATAAATATTAATTTTTATTTGACTGTTATATCGTGAAATACGAATATTTAGGTGACCAAAAGGCACAACTTTTGTATTCACTTGAACAGATAAAATTTATAGTACATCCGATATTATGCGGGAACTCATTATTTTAGTGCTAGACTTTTACATTATTTGAAATTGGCACTAAAGTGCTCAAAAATCGACATAAAAAGTTCCAAAATCGTCACTAAAGTAACCCATTATACGACGATTTTAAGCAACCCAGTGTTGGCAACCGTTAAATAATTATTGTACAATTAGGATAATTTTGGCAGATATATTGATGCACTATAGTAAATTTGGACGTAACATGAAACAAAATTTGAAAGAAGAATTAACTAATTAATTCCGATGACGAAATTGAGGACAAAACACATAATTTTGAGTGTTATTTACGATAACTTCACTTCTCGAGGTTGGCAACACTGATTGTCAGTTTCAATTGCCAATTGAAAGATGTATAAACTTAACCTATATTGTAATTTTTTACAATTTTTTCATATTTTAGATTTCAAATAAAACTTAATATGTACCTCGGCATTAAAGTTCCTTTTTATCACTCACATGGTTTATTTTCCTCGACCCTACGGGCCTCGGCAACTAAATTCCATATACATGATAAAAAATTGAACTTCAGTCCCTTGA
Organism: Poecilus cupreus; assembly: GCA_963942605.1. NCBI lineage: Eukaryota > Metazoa > Arthropoda > Insecta > Coleoptera > Carabidae > Poecilus > Poecilus cupreus. Next base: position 3,229,158 of record OZ012731.1, read on the forward strand.
TACATAAATTTATTATTATTATTTCATAGATAAAACAATATAATGTGCGCATTTCTTTGTTTTACAAGAATAAAATTAAAATTATATAAATATTATTAGGGATACCTATTTTTATTGAATTGGATCGTTCGAAGTATTCCCTTTTAAACAATGTAACATGTTCCTAAATCAGGTCACAATGCTCAAAGAAACATTAACATTTATAATATTAAAAATATAATTTCAGGTAGTCCGTTAAACAAAACAAGTTATTGTTTTTATTATTCATAGTCCTGTCATCAATTTATCAACAATTGTTGCCGATGTAAGGCCATTGTTGATAGAAGTATCTATAATAAAAACAATATTTTGTTTTTTAACGGCCTACCGAAAGTTGTATTTTCCATAATAAAAATGTTAATATTTCTTTAAATATTTTTACCTTAATTTCATTATAGGTATAGAAACATGTTATATCATTGAAAAAGAAATACTTCAGACTATCTAATCCAATAAAAATAAGTATCTCTTTCCATTTAAGAAAATTTAATTTTCATTCCTCCCGCCAGATCCCCCTAATTATTTAATTTTTCTAATCGTATTATACCAACCACCTGGCTGTATTAGCTGGGTATTTATTTTTTCTCTGAAAATATTAGTTAGTTGGTTGCTTTAAAAATCTCACCCTGCAATTTTTATTGGTTACAATCTTTAATAAGTTATAGAATACGCCAAACTAACGTTTATGATTTTACATATGATGTACTGCTTAAATGTTGTCTACGGTGAATTAGGTTATTGTGGGAGGTTGAATCAGACATGTTCAAAAAGAGAAGTCGCCAATCGGAAGGTGCGTATCAACAGGCCGGCGGAAGGGACAATAGTCGTCACCGCGCGTAGTTAACTGAAGGGTGAAACTCACTTCATCGAAAAGGGATAACGTGTTTTTTGAATGAGCTAACGATACACACTAATACACTTCGCGGGTGTGTGTGAGGGCGCTGTAGCTCTGTGGGTGCCTATGTGACTGTGTGAAATGGAGGTGTGTTTGTTTGAAAGTACAAAGTCAAGTATGCTTTCCTGCTTAATATGCGAGCACTTAATAGCAGCGATCAAAAGCCTTTTGTGCCACAAGTTCTACTAAAACTGTTCCTGATTACTCCGGAGAGCCATTTTACTTAAAACTAGTTTAGCTGTGATTGAAATTTATATGCTAGTGACGGCCAATAAAATTTAGAGAAGAAAAATGCTTCTAATTTATTGCTTTTTAATTAGGTATACAAACTCTTTTATTTTACTATTTTACTAAAATTACGAGGGTTGTAAAAAAAAAGAATGATTTGGCATAACTAGATATCAACATAAATTTTGAATTATAAAGTTACCCCATTTTTCAATGTAATCGCTATAGCTATCAAGGTACCAGTTTTTCAGGCCTACAAAATGGTAATCCAAAACTAAACTAAGAATTTGTGTCTGGTTTAAAATGGATGGATCATTACAGTAAAGTTATAATCTCCGAATAACAACACAAAGTACTACAATAAACCATATATTTTGAGCCAAACATGCTAATGTGTTTGTAAGAAAGGATAGATATTTTTGATTCTTCATAACAAATAAATAAATGTTATATTACTTACAAACTTTTTTCATAGCTGAAACCTATGAAAAGAAACTACAGGGCTCAGGGCATAAAAAAAATTAAAACATTTATTCTGTAGTTTAACTACACGTTTCTTCAACGTTAAATTCATGAAATTGTTCGTGAAATATTGTCCTGTAAAAACCAAGTTCCAAATGATATTTACTTTTCTTTATTATGCTTTAATAAAAAATGCTTTTCAAATTAGAACATATGCCTCATTACTCGTTCCTCTTTGTCATCTTTTGTAAGTTTGTTTATTTCGCTTTGTTGTCAATTGTCAAATTGCTTGTAGAGCCAAAAATCTAATTGCAGGTTGGTTTGAGAATTCATCGCGTTTTCTTCCACTTTTCCAATCATGTCACAAAGAGTTCACTCCATGTAGCAGGTCCGCGGCAGAATTTTGTTACATAAGTCGATCCAATCAAGTGGAGAGCACTTCAAATAAGATATTTTGTAGGAGAAATGCTCCGTTGACACTTTCAGAGAACGTTCGATGGCTCGTCTGCGCCACGCGCCGGATGTTTCCTTTACGATTAGACAAGACAAACATTAGCTTGGTCCATTGATCAATTGGCTTGCTATCAATTTTCCGTCATCTCTTTCACTTCTATCCGGATATAATCGTCTAGCGAGGATTTCGCATATGTTTGATTAGCATGCAGACAGTTTGTTTTAAAGTGTAAATATAAAAAATACTCGAAATCTCACCGACGTTTCGCTTTACACTTAAGTAAACCTTCTTTAGGATCTAAAATTTACAACAATCATTACAACAATATACTTAATATACACTTAGAGACACACTTGCTAGTAAGATCTTCTTGAAGTCATAAAAATATAAGACCACCCGTGAAATTCCGAGATAAAAATTCCTCCAAATAAGCGAGATATTAGGTTCTGAATTTTAAATTATATTGATGACGTTGGTCATGTATTATATCAGAAATAAACAAATGGTGATTCACGCACTTGAAATGTTAGGAAAATTACAAAATAATGTATATATTTAAATTGTAATATTATATTTTATTATTAGAGAAACAATATAAATAAATGCTGTAACAGTGCAAGCGGCCGAGATAAAAATGTGTAAAATTTCTAAAAATACTTTACTGGTGATGACAAAGGTTACTTTTAATATAATATTAAAATGATTAAAATAAACAACAAATTGCTAAACAAATACAAATGCGAACGTCTAAATATGTTACCTAGTTACAGTTACCAAAATTTATAACAAACGATATTACTTCATGGCTATATCTTGTAGCACTATAAGACGTGAGAGCACGTCTGAGCTCCCTCGAATTTCAAAACAGAACTCTTCCGATTTTTAAAACATAACTCTCCTTTGGACTGCCAAAGACTGTTCTTTTAAATAGCTAAAAAGTATTGTCATCAAGTTGATCGTGTCATCATCAGTTGTGTCTGCAAATATCAAAGGAATTTCTCTGCACACGCAATAGAAACCTACTTGTGCAATAATTACAATTGATATTTACAATATTCGTACAAGCGCGGTTATTGAACTACAAAATGCTGAATTAACAATTTGGAAAAACGCACTTAATTTATTTCACTTATTGTCTCATTTTACAAAAACATTTTGACATTCTCGAAGTTAGTAGCGCTAGTATCGTACAGTAAGTGCTGCATATGAAGCAGCAAACACGCAAAGACAAGAAAATCACCCGAGGAGAATCCGAACAGATCAGACACGCCCGAATATGTATATTCTTAGTTAAAGTGGGGTGGGAGTAAATACTTGAATACCATTTGCTGTACACGTCCTACGTCATCAAAAACAAAACATGCCGTATTTTTTAAAGGGAGTAGTTTATTATTAAAAATTTGGAATTTTCCACTTCTTTTAACTCTTATCTTTCATATTTTCAATAAATTATTTTTGATTATGGTGGAATAGCTTATTATAAAAGATTCCCGATATATATTGCCTTACTTGTCCCTACTATTCTAGAATCAACTTTAAATATAATTGAAATGGAAAAAATACTGGATACACCAATCAATTAGAGTATTATTATGTGTATTGATTCATTGATTCATACCGTTCTACGTTTAGGTTCAGATTGAGTCTTCTTCAGGATCAAATGAAATTTATATAATATGGCTGGCAGTCTTCTCTTGTACACGTCAAGATGTTTAAATTTATTTGTTTTGCCATATGGTACCGAGAATATGATTTCCAAAAAACAATGTATTATATGTTAAATACTGACTATATTATATGAATTTCATTTGGTCCTGAAGAAGGCTCAATATGAGCAGAATCGTCGACCTGTATGAATCAATACACATAAGAACACCATAGTTGATTGGTGTACCCATTATCTTTTCATTGTCCAATTGGCAGTCAAGATTCAGATACAAAAAAAATTATATTTAATGAATGGCAAAAAGGCTAACAGACTCATAAGATTCTGCAATTTTGTAGATAGGCTAACAGTCTAAACTTCTTTGTCCACTTATTATCTATTTTCAATTTAGTGTCGGTAGAAAAGAAAAGAAAGATACAATCTTCAATTTATGTATAAAAATTAGTCAAGAATAATTTAGAATAGACGATTCTATTTGTTTAGCTAGTATCCCATTATTTATTCCGCGCCTATCTTCTAGAATTAAGAATATTGTTTATGTTCACTTGTAACAACTAAAAGATCTCTCATCAGACAATTATGCTATATTTTTAATAGTATTCCTGTAAATAATAAACTATAGTTCTTCAGCTATATTGAGATACGAAAAAATATTCTACAAAAAGGCTGCTTTTACAAATTCATTCTGAAAGCTGTCATGCTATGATTGAGGTATGTGGCGTTATAAAAAATTAATTTAGGCAATGTGTCCAAAATTTTTTGATTGTTTTCGACAGTTATAAAAAATTTAAATTAGCTCAATAATTTGGTCATAAAAAGTAGGTAATAATTGACAAATTCCAATTATTTTTTATGTTATGGACAATAAACTGAATGGGACATTTATAATTATGTTTGATATTTCAGTTATGCGTCAGCAACTTTGAATTAAATTCTGCGAAAAAGCAGCTCTTCATCTTCCGTGCACAAAGTATGAGAGACGAAGTGACCTTTGCTGAATAATACATATCAACATGATATAGTTATAAAGCCAGCGAGATCTGCATGAAAAGTAGAAGTTGAGCTTCTAAATTCAAAAGTTAGGAAAATGTGTGACACCATAATTATTGGTCACTCTTCAACAATTTTTTAAAGTTGCGCAGTTTACATTTGAATTTTGTAACACCAGATCCTAACACTAAATTAATTTGATTCAAAATGTCAATTATTTCTGCTATGTTCCTTTTCCAATTGGTCGGAAAGTGGCCACTTTCCAACCAGCGAAATCAGTGCATATTTGATAAATGATTGTGAATAATTTAGGTTTTTTTGTGGAAGCAAATTTTCTGTTGCTTTTCTGTCACTTGTCGTAGTTCCATGGAGTACAATTCATTTCCAGAGTCAGTCATTTCGGTCTTCCATAATTTTGTCTTTGAAATATTCAAAAGATTGAAAATATATTGATAAATATAAATGTCACTCCAAAATTGTGTTCAAATCAAACTAAAAATTCACCACTTACTAATAGTTATTTACGATACAAGTACGAAAAGCTAGTCTGTAGTCACGAATGGGTCAATTAAAACACGAGCGTAGCGGGTTTTATCAAATTATGTACTCAAACGTTTTTTAAGCAAAGTTTATTGCATACACCAGACAAGTCAAATTTAATCGATTAAATACTTAACACTGGGGATATAACTATTGATTAATTCCTGCTGTACAAATGACCAAAATATGTCTTTATTAAGGTGGTTATTTGAAATGAGTATTGAAGCATTTGTACAGAATAAAAATAAAAAACAAATAATACTATAACGCTATCTCCCAGAGCAAAACATTCCACATAAAGCTCTTGATGCTCAAAGGGTAATTAATTTCATCTTCATCATGTTCTTTATCCATCAAAGATTACCCTGTTACTTTCTATTCCACGTTCACGGGCTCCACAGAAAACGTTGTTTATTCTGAATTTTCTTTAGTATTTCTGAATCTCTTCTCCCTTGTGGTTTACATCTAAGTGCATACTTTGAAAATATTCCTTTTTGTTCTTTCCGGTTGTTCTTTAACCTAATATACGAAAACAATATAATGTAGGTATAACTTGGAATTGGTTGAGACCTTTTGCGGCATTTTCAATTCGCGTCTAGTTGAATTCAATGTTGAAAATATTGATTTGACACGTAATTTTTTATTTTTTAATAGAGTTGTAAATAAACAAACAACTTTCATAATAGTTGGAAATAATAAAACACCGATAACCTGAATTCCCGATAAACCAAAATCCCGAAACAATGAAATGCATTGCAAAATAAACATTGAAATGAAATTTCATCTTGTTAGCAATTTTTATAGAAATAAATAATTATTCTCTTCTATTTATTGATTATTATAATCCTCTTATTTCATATCTTTTATATGTTTACTACTTTATTCTCTTTCTGTATGTATTTTGAGTTGTTCTATGTGTTGTATCATCTTCATATAACAGTTTTTATCCTACTTTTTCTATCGTTGTGTGCATGACAATTCTGAACCTTTTTTAAGTTGCAAATTCACAGTGTTTACTCTACATGAAAAAAAAATGGATTGTTACAGTAGCAAAAATTTGTCCTACGTATAGTGACAACAATTTAGATACTTACAATAGCAATATTTATATTTATATTAGTAATATGATATTATTTAGATGGTTGTAGCAGCAATCTAAAATTACTCTCTGTAATTGATTTGCGATTGTTTTGGACTGTTTGACAATTGACAATTAGTAATCACAATGTCACAAATTGTCAGAAGTGCCAGGTTGGAACAAACCTAATAAAACCACGTGATTAGGTCGAAACAACGAAATTATACACATGTTGAATGACATAGGTTAGCAAAATTTATCAGTGACAATTAAACATTTGACTAAAATAATCTTACAATTTATTTCTGTTTCTTCCTGGAATAAATGAAAATGGTATTCATGTATATTTATTTACCACAAAAAATTATTTTAATTTCATTCAAATAATTTTCTAAACTATAAAGTAGAACATTTATGTGGCTATATTATTTATAATCCCCACTCTTTGAGACATCCAGAACACAAAACATCACTGACGTCACAACATTTTTAAAAAATCATTGCGGTTTAATGAATTACAATAATTAAAGACTTTTTAAAACTGCACATGATCTTCGTTTAGATAAATTTTTTATTTATAATTATAACTTTCTAATAATTAAATATTAAATGTGGTGATAAAAAATATAAATGTACCTTGCTACAAGTTGATTGATTTTAGGTTTTATTACCAGTATGAATAGCTACCTGGCAAAAACAAAATAAATAAATAATATTTATGAGCAAATAAAACTCGAATGATGTTATTTTTTTCATAAATGATTCCCCACATTTAACTCTAATAATATTTGTTTTATATCAACAGTAAATATACTTTTCTGTTATTTTTCATATACACAAGTATCTACCATCAATACCTGTTCTATTAGACAAAAAGAGATTTATTATTTGTTGAAAGATTTGCGTAGCAATTGATCCATTTTACGAGGCAGATTCAAATTGTATATATTGACATTTAGTAAGGTCAAGGTAACTATGAAATTCAAAATTATCGTGTCTAAAATTATTCCTGTGGCTTCTTACATCCTGAATTAATTCGAAAGGGCTGCAACTTTCTTCACCTAAGTTTAGGTGTCATGAATTTTTGATCCATTACATTAAGTATTTAGCAGAGAAATCTCTAAAAAAAACTTTTTAACAAAAAATTTAACCGACCAAAAAAGAAACTGAAAAGAAAAAAACCTTTTTAGTATTAATAACTATGCTCCTAAAATAATGTAACTAATTTTGAGTAGGCGTTCGTTGATTGTTTTTTTTGGCTCCGAAATATAATAATATTGGAAAGATAACTGAAAATGCTAGCTAAGAGAGCCAGTGACACTTTTAACTTGCTAAACAACAGTTAAAAAGGTCACTTTTAACAACGATCGTAGATAATAGTTATTTACTTTACAAGTGGGCAAAGTAAGGAATTATCCACGAGAGAAATTTTAGCACACGAAGCCGAAGGCTGAGTGTGATAATTTTATCGAGTGGGTAATTCCACTTTGCCCACGTGTGAAGTATAACGTTTTATCCAACACCTCTTAATAAATGAAAAATTTATTAAATAAATATTTGACAGTGACATATGCTTTAAATTTTTAAATTAAATGTCAATCGAAGTAGTTACCAAGGTGTTGTGTGTTATTATTATTGTTATAAATAAAAAAATACTCACTGGTGGCTTTCCTCAAAATTATACCCACTAGTAGGTAATCTGTTACTTTGCTTGTTTAAAATTGCCATAGTTATAGAGATAAAATACTTTTTATTTCGTAGAATAACAAATAAATTATAATTACTCTAATAGTTTGGAATTTGACTTTCCAATTATCTGATAACTTATTCATCAATTCATCCAGCTATTTCCAGTACTATTTCTCCAGGTTTCCTTTGTTTTATTTTATTGGTTTATGTCATTAATAAAATTTTGCTAATCTACTTTCATCATAAATAATGAAAGCAGATTACCTTCGAGATAAAAACATAATTTAATAGTGTACTTAATAACAAAGGACGTTTGTAAGAAGTACGTCCACCAATAAAATGTCCAGCCGTAGCACCTGCCTTGTCCGGCAGGTGAAAAAGCGCCTTTATATTCCGAGACACCTTGCAAACATTTCGAAACATTTACGACTAAATAAATTCGGCAAGAAATGAGTTAATGGATATACGACCACCGTCAGAATTTCGCTTAAACTGATGAAATATTGATTGAAATTCGCAATATTGAAAATAATCCACGCAGATTATTTTTTGCATATTGAATTATATTTAGAAGATACTTAATTAATTTTACTGAATAAGTAAATTTAATATCCAGAGTACTAATGAATGATTTTCGGCAATTTTATCAAATTGTCTATTTATATAGCTACCGGACGGAACTTTCATTTAGCTACTAATTAATTAAATTTTGATTAAAATCAAATTTAGAGATAGCAACTAATTTCGGTCATTGATTTTAAGATTAAACTCCTCCTATTTCGCTTGATGCCTCTTGCATCTTAATAATTTGACATTTTGAAGAAGTTTTTCATTTTAATGACTTTTATTACAAATTAAAGTGAAATATGGTTTGCACGTACACACAAAAAATAAAATTAGAAGAGGCTTTTCAAGTGTACTTAACTGCATACCCCATTTATGAAGATATAAATTTTAAAATCTTGTAAAACTGTATTTGAGAAGTGTGAATATGTATCAATTATATTTTCTTAATACCTATAGAATTGTTTACCCGTTGAATGGGTTATCTATCTTTAGGTACAACGCATTTTTAGGTAGAACGTATTTTTAGGTGGACTGCATTCTCGTATAGTACGTATATATGGAATAAAAACTCGACTTGTAGCTACGCTCCTCACTTCGCAAATATGTAGATTAGGTACTCGGTTCGTCGCTTCGCTCCTCATCTCGTAAATATATAGGTTATGTACTCGGTTCGTCGCGCTTTCCTCCTCACTTCTCTTATATATATATATATAGGTTATATTCTTGGTTAAGTTATGTACTCGGTTCGTCGCTACGCTCCTCACCTAGCAAATTATATATATATATATATATATATATATATATATATATATATATATATATATATATTATGTACTCGGTTCGTCGCTTCGCTCTTCACCTCGCTAATATATAGGTTATATACTTGGTTAATTCGCATCTAAAAATCTAAAGATTTCAGTTTTTTAACAAATTATCATTTCCAGGTTATTAAAAAATTGTGTTTGTGAAATATTATCTATAATTAAAATTCAGAAAAGCAGAACTATATACTGAGCTTAGTTAAATGTATTAAAAATGGAATTTACAATTTTCGATACATTTATAAATTTTATGAAAATATATTTGGGAAATTTCATTTTTAATAAATTTTGTTGATTTTGAATTGTCCACTGGTTCCAGTTAATAGTTATTTGTTTAACTAGGTACCAAAATACCAGATTTATAGCAAAGGCTGCCGAAGATGTAAATATGTGTTTTATTTTTTATTTTGTTAAACATATTAAACTTAAATTCATTAAATAAAAATTTAATTTGTAGTTCGATATTAATCCTAATTGTCGGATATTGTAAAATTGTATTTTAGATATTCAACTTTAATTAAAATATTTTGTTTCAAAACTTTTCCAAATTAGCAAAATAAAATTTAGTTTAAAATTAAAAAGTTTTGATGTGGAATATATTACTAGGTTTAGATAAACATAATAAACACAAATTGGCAAATTAAATATTAAATTTAGAGCAAGTTGAAATAGCTTTCAGAACTCATATTAACATTATTAAATATTATTCCAGAAATTAATACCTACTAAAGTTTTTTAATTAAACCTACAATTTTTATTGAATTCAGAATTTTCAAATTTTGTATTACGAAACCATTAAATTATTCTAGTCACATTATTATAAATCGAAAGTCGCACCTTTAAAGAATTGTTAAAAGAAATTGAAGCTATTTATAACAGCGCAATATTTAAGTTGTCGAAGCTAATACGTCGTCTCACGACAAACTAAAGAAGATATTTTATTTACTTTCAGAAAATAGGTTTGCGAAAAGGTTAAAATAAAACTGTGTTAGCGGAAACAAATATATTAGAGTTCCTTTTGTACCTTTGTTACTGGGATTTACTTAACATCGCCGAGCTCGAGGTAACAATACCAGACAAATTAAATACCATAAATTCGTGGAGTAAACAACCAACGGAAAATCAAAAACTACGAGTTACTTTTTAACAGTTTTATGCGTTACCTTTCCCAGCAAAAGCAAAAAGTCGCGCTTTGCTTATATTAGATTGTTTTTCGTGACTTCCATTCGTTTCATCAACAAGAAATTCAAAAACAAGTTAGCAAACTCAATTTAATATTAGTTTCAGCGAAAACAAAACCGCATTAATTTAGTTTTTTTGCATGGAGTAAAATTATTTTGCATTTACATTTGACGTTAACTGTCAGAACACTTTTTGATTTTATTTGTTTCTATATCTCTAATTAAATTTAAAGCATTTTAATCTCCCTGTATTCAATTATGAAACTATTCGTTATTCGATTCATTTCTGAAATAACGCAATAACTATATTGCGGAATTCCGATGCAGTCCACTTTTTAATCGAATTTCGTTTTATCGTTTGCCGGTCTGATGTCGAAATATCTCTATCTATTTCAGTCCACTTTGGAGCCTTTCGGTCAATAATTTATTTTTTGCTGGGGACGGGTACACGGTACACTCCATTCAGGAACAGTTTGCTTCCATAAATAACACAGGGAAACATGGAAATATGAATGCGCTGATACATTTTTCATCCTAAGTTTCAAAAAGTAAGTATTATATTTTTTTCTACAATCGTTGCACAATATCGACATTGTTATTCCATTTTTAGTTAGGAAATGTTAAAAATTGTCGCTCTAGGGCGACAAAGTGACATATTGTCGCACTAGTGCGATAAAAATAAAACAAAAATAAATTAGATAAAAATAAATGATGCATTGGATTTTTCTGGTAATAACCTTGCTATTGCAAATACAGTTGGCATATACGTACATACACTTCAACTTAATCACCATAAACGTATTCACTCTGTATAGCCCGTGAGCCAGCTTCAAAATCTGCAACCCATTTGACCAAAAGTTTCAGTATGTTCTATGGAATCTACCCGTTTAGGTACATCGAAGAGCGCACGTCTGCCATTTAGATCTGGGTGGAATTAAAAATGACGTCCATTAAAGAAGGAAAGTAAAAGATGGAATTTTAAATAATGTGACCAAAATTTTCTTTTTTATCACATGATACTAGACGAAAATACAAATCAAAAGATACCAGTCTGCCACTCGTATGTGGCCGGGTTGCCTCAGCAGACGAATTTCAAAATTTAAAATTTATTGCTCGAAATTTGACTCAAATGACCAAAATGTTCTTTTTATCCCATGATACTAGACGAAAATACAAATTAAAAGACACTAGACCGCCACTCGTACGTGGTCGGGTTGCCTCGGCAGTCTGGTGTCTTTTGACTTGCATTTTCGTCTAGTATCGGATAAAAAGAAAATTTTAGTCATTTGAGTGAAATTTCGGGCCATAAATTTTAAATTTTGAATTTCGTCTGCCAGGACTACTCGACCATGTACGAGTTTCTTCTAGTATCATGAAATAAAAAAGAAAATTTTGGTCATTTAAGTCAAATTTCGAGCAACAAATTTTAAATTTTGAAATTCGTCTGCTGAGGCAACCCGGCCACATACGAGTGGCAGACTGGTATCTTTTGATTTGTATTTTCGTCTAGTATCATGTGATAAAAAAGAAAATTTTGGTCACATTATTTAAAATTCCATCTTTTACTTTCCTTCTTTAATGGACGCCATTTTTAATTCCACCCAGATCTAAATGGCAGACGTGCGCTTTTCGATGTACCTAAACGGGTAGATTCCATAGAACACACTGAAACTTTTGGTCAAATGGGTTGCAGTTTTTGAAGCTGGCTCACGGACTAGTAGACTTTATGTCAATGTACTCCATATGTCAAATGTACTCCATGTGTCAAATTATGATTTCTTTGAAAATTTTTATTTTCTTCATAAACGTTGTCATGATTACGGTGCCATGGGTAACTACAATTTTACTGAATTGTTATAGGCGTGACCAAAGATAATTTTGAAAATTAATTTTTTTCTACAGCTTGACATTGTTCAACGATTGTAGAAAAAATATTGTGTGTATCTCGTCGGATAGAGCTTGTTCGGTGCACTTGTCGAGTTGTTGATCTCGGCTTCGCCTCGATCAACAATTTCTCGCCGCGTGCAACAAACAATGCTCTATCCGCACTTGATACACAAATAACTATTGTAAGATGCAATGATGTTGCAATTTTATTGACAGTAATTGGAACTTGCTTCATTAACACATAATCGAAAGGTTCTGTGACAAAAAGAAATTAGTATGACACACCTGTTTTTCTCCATTATTTACTGAGATACGCCAGAGAAACTTGACAGACCTAAAGTAAACTAACACTTCCGATTGATGGGTTCCTACCAAAATCGCAACTTGAACATACAAATTTTAAGTATGTAATTTCGAAATGATATACTGTCTTATGAGTTATCATGGACGAAGAAAATCGTCACTAATATATAAACACACACACATTTACTGCTGGCAGAATCGAAATGTGGCATATAGGAGTACCAAAGTTTTTATTTTGTGTGTGCAGTATCTTTTTATCTATTCACTTTATCTTCACCAACAAACTGTCAAATCAAGTCATAAAGTTTTCCTTAATCCTTAAACAATTTATGTCACCTCATATGATTTTCTCGAAAGTTCCAGTAATAAATTTATAGACGATAATTTGGAAACTTCTGTAATATCTGGGGATGTTAAATTAAGAATTTCTTTGTTATCATTTTCCATTTTTATCGCGTATTGTTTAATATTTGTTTTGTTATACTGACATAGTGAAAAATTTTTTTGTGATCCCATTTATATTTACAATCTATCTGTACAAATCAGTAAATTTTAGTGCATTACTTTACTTACATTTACTTAGTTACTATAATTACAATTGACTAATTAAATAATATTATGAAAATACTTAATCCTAAGATTAACTTAGTTAAATATTGATCCGGTTAATCTAGAAGATTGTGACGTTTTAAACTTTTAACTCGTCACACTGCACGAGATTCACGGAGTTTATTTTTGTGACACTTTAGTCTTTGAATATATTTTGCACTCAATCTGGGGATTTCTTCTTTAACGGAAGGAATTTGAAGATCTTGTAAAATAATCTAATTAGGGACAAACCATGGAGCATTGATAATCATACGAAGGATGTTTTATTGAAATCTTTCGATGATTTCGATGTTGAATGTGCTTGCTGACCCCCATAGTACGATGCCGTAGATCCAGATTGGTTTGATTATTGCTTTATACAGCAGCAATTTGTTGTCAGTAGAAAGGATGGATTTTTTGACGATGAGCCAATATCTTTAAACCAGCTGCATTCGTTTGGTCCAAATGTGCTTACGAAAAGTCAGACATCTGTCTAGATGCATTTCTAGATATTTTACGTCCTCAGCTTGAGGTAGCTGGCGGTTATTTAGATAATTTTGGGGCGCGTGTCTCTTCTGATGGTAAAGGTGAAGTGGGTGGATTTACTTCCGTTGGCTCTAATTCGCCAAGTTTTTAACCAACACTGGATTAGATCCAGATTCTTTCGGAATAGAATCGATTACGTATATAGCAATTGTTGTCTGATCCAAGGTAGGAAGGTCAGGTCTGTACAGGAGATATAATCGGCCCAATAACACTTCCTTGAGGTACACCCGATTAGTGACTATGTTTAGATATTTGATCTGGAATTGACGGTTACAGAAGTATGACTTGAGGAATTTGTAGTACTGTTGGGGTAAGTCACGCCTCAAATTGAACATGACGTAGTGAAACAAATAAATCTTCATCACAATATAAGATTTAAACAGTAATAACACTCGCTGTCGGTACTTTTGATCTTTATGTCGCATCAACCAACATTTTTGTCTCAAAATCTTATGAAAAAAAATATTATTTAATTTTTGATTTGTAGTTAGTTTCTAGGGTACTCTTTATCATACTGAAGTAGTGAAATGAAGATATTTTTATAAATAAATAATAGTACATTGTACAACGAGCATGGAATGGTACTCATTTCTTACGAGTATGAAAGTTTGTAGCATGAACCGAAGCCGAATATGAAATGGACATTCCATGCGAGTTGTACACTATATTTTTTCTATGACCACGATATTATCTCCTCCGATATTAATAAAATATTGTCTCGCTTTCACCATTCCAATATTTGACAATTCTAAATAAGTATCCTAGCAATGGCACCTGTACTTAAATGAGCTGACCTGTATTGAAATACTTAAGCAAATTCATTTCGCACAATGCTTGCAATGTACCTCATATTCCTAGCAACAACAAACATACAATGAACAGATTTATAAGTGGTCGTAGAAAAATGTATTATCACGCCATGTCCCATTTCTAGGTGTGGCACTCTGCTCCAAGCAGATCTAGGTATTATTTTTGCGCGTGAAGTGTGGTTACAGCCGTTAAATCACGGACTACAAGAATGGTAGTGGTGGAGGATCCACAGGGGTAATTTTATGTGGTAAAAATTTTTGAAATTTAAATTCGAAAATTTGTCGTCTGCGTAGTTTGGACCGAGGATCTAATGATCCACAGTCCGATGCGTTACCATGGAGCTATTTAGGAAATAATATCGTGGTCGTAGAAAAAGTTTAGTTGTCAATTCGCATGGAATTTTAAGAAGTATGTGTTTTAATTTAAATAAAGTGTAATTTATCTGCGTACTTTGAACCCACACACAAGCGGCCTCCGAAGGCCACCTCTCAAAGACGCATATCGGTTTGTCGATCTTTAGCAAAGGGTTTCATCCTATCTATTAAAAGGCAAGTGAATTTACTGGAAAGGAAACACATACAATTTGAATGACTGAAGTTTGTCAATCGATAAACTTGTATACATCTCGCCGTTTATAAATTTACGTTTAGTATTCTGCGACCAAAAACGACTTAATTATTCCTCAAGGCCTAAACAGATTGAAATTCTTAATAAAATTTCCATTTAATAATTATTATTCGAAAATTTAAAGCAAATAAATCCTGAAATACATCAAAATGCAAATATTTGTAAGGGGATTTTTCCCCGAATCTGTATAAAGTCAGATGTCAACAAATTAATTCAAATCCCGATTTTTCCAACTCCAAGGTAGAGTTGATAAAAACTGTGTATAAACCAGGCAGGTAAGAAGCCGGCTGTGCATACCTGGTCAACAATGCACACCTGTCGTGTGTGACGCATGCGCCGAAGACGCGGAGGACCAGTATAAATGCAAAGAGTGGTAGCATCGCGCAACAGTCGCGTAGAAACCCCTAACGATGGCAGTGCGGAGTAGCGGTGTATTCGTATTGTTCGCGGTGGCGGTCGTGCTGTGCGCGCATTGTTGCCGTGGCGACGGCGACGGCGCTAGTGATCTGCAAGAGCAGATGAGAGTGCTCAGCAAACAGGTGACGGCGCTGCTCGATCGCAGGCGCGAGGACATCGAGATCATCGAGGATAACATGAGGAAAACCCTCGCCAAGAGCAAGGAACTTGTTGAAGTTCAGGAGGAGATGAAAAACTTGAGGCAAGTTCGGAACTTTCCAAAATATTTCAACAACTTTTCAAATATTTATCCTAATTAATTAACGTTTTGTTATAATCAAGTTCACTCCAGACAAAAGACCAAAACATGTTAATATTTAAAAGCACATTCTTTCTTCGTAATCAATAATTATTGAATGAATTCAAGATGAAATCAAATTAAAAAATCTGTACTAAATAGTATTTGATGATACAGAAAAATACCTTTTTATTTGTTTATTTTCTATTTATATTTGAGAAATCTAATTTTTTTTTTTTTTCGTATATTTATTTAATTTTTTGACATATATTTCAACTAAGAAAACAGCTTCACAATCACATTAACATGTGTCACATTTCGTAAAAAAACAAAAAAAATTAAATATCTCCATGGTGTACATGTAAATATTCTATAATTTTCAAAATAACATAGATTGTTGAAAAAATAAATTTAATCGTGTGAACAGCTATTTCCGGTTGACTAATTTTATACTTCATATAAAAAACAAGCAAAAATAAACAAAATTGTATTTTTTGGATTTATAGTATTTGAGTTATGCGAGACGAAAAAATCGCCACGGACACACACACACACACACACACACACACACACACACACACATATATATATATATATATATATATATATATATATATATGTATATATATATATATATATATATATGTATATATATATATATATATATATATATATATATATATGTATATATATATATATATATATATAAACATCCAGACATCATGTCTAAAATAGTAACATCGTATAAAACGTTATTTATTGAAAACTCACACAATTTTTTGACCAAAAACAATACCTCCCTAACCTAGAGGTATGCGGGAGGTAAAAATGGATTGCTACAATAGCAATAATTTATCTTACTTATAGTGGCAGCAATATAGATATTTACATTAACAATATTTTTATTTATTTTAGTAATATAATAATATTTTCGATTTCTGCTACAACAATCTAAATAATATCATATTACTAATATAAATATTGTTATTGTAAATATCTAAATTGCTGTCACTATACGTAAGATAAATTTTTGCTATTCTAACAATCCAATTTTCGTGTATTATCATTTGGCTATCCAGATGACCCCATAACTATAAATAAAAAATCATCAAAATCGGTTAATTCGTTTTTCTTCTTGTTTGTAACATATACAATTTATAAGATTTCACAACAAATACAGTAATTTAAATTTCATCTATAATTTTGAGAAACACTTAAGGCCTGTAGATAAACTATAGAGAATAAAATTTTCAGTGGAATAAACAGAAAATATCGCATCAAAAGATGGCAGCTAGAATAATAATCATCATTTAAGTTATGATTTTGTGCGATATTTTTTTTATTCTACTGGTAAATTTATTCTCTAGTTTATCTAAGGTTGAAAATACCGGTCCATATTTGAGATGTATCTTAAAATTAAGTCATTATAGAGTGAATCATTTGATGGATGTTGTGTGTTGAGTACACCACTAATGCCAGATCACTCGGTTGCATGTTTCATATACCTAATTATAAAATATTGTTGGTAATAATAATAACAATTTTGTTTAGATAAAGAACGTATGTACAATGTATTTATAATTAAAATATTCATTTACAAAATGCGCTCCAAACATTATTTACTAATATTGCTAATTTTGATTTTCGCGCTAATTGAGTTCCAAAATATTTGTAATTTTACGATTGAAAATCTATTTCCCGTTTCCATTCTCTGCTAATTAACGTTTAAAATGAAACGCAATTCCTTGATGGAAAGTATTGGTGGAAAATTATAATTGGTTCGCATTTATTTTTGGAACCAACCAATCCTACAAAATTCTCGTAGACCCGAGAATTAGGTTCGTCTAATCAAATATGTGTGCAACATCCAAGTTCAAAGAAATAATTCATTCAAATGCAAATATTAAATTCCTTTGATCAGCGGTAAAGGTAAAGCAATATTCCTACTGCGCTGTTCCTTCACCCGAGGAGGATATTCGGGAAGTGTGAGAGCCTGGGAAATCAAAAATTGGGAATTTGTCCTGAATAAAACTATGTTTTGGTAATGTTCGGAGAAAATATGCGAATTAAATTTGCTGGCGTAAGCCGCAAAATATACCCGACCGCTAAATGAGTTTAAGGGTTGATAAGGGTTCGTCGCAGATTTAATCAAGGGATTAATGGCGTCTGCATCATACTCAAAAAATCTGCTTTCTTATACACATAATACCAAGTGTATACGTATGACTTGTTTCTTACTTATGACTTATGACTGTTTAATTTTTTGTTCTCATTTTAACTATGATTTTATTTTAAAATGGGAATTGATTAATAATATTTAGTCTTTAATACTTTATAACTAATAATACAAATATTACTTTAATAATAATTTAAACGACACATACTTTGGACACTTCACAATTATTTGACATATAGATATTAAAAATATTTTTTTCTACTCCTGTATAAATATATCCCCATTATTTAAATTTTTTCGATGTATTACACTACCCATAATTTACTCTTCTCGACCAATCACATAGCCAGAAATCCATAATTCACGGTTATTTTAAAGGCGTGATGTGGATCACCAAGCAACGGCCGTCTGATAGTTTTTCAAATTGTATTTTCAACGAATTTCGATCACTTTCAAAAGTGATTTTTGAATTTACAGGAGTAGAAAAAATATAGTATTATATTTCGGATTATGGTCATTATTCACTCGAATGATTTGCAAACTTCATCTTCGTGAATAATGACTATCATAATCCTTCATATAATAATATACTATAGTTTTTGTTCACATTATACACAATATTGAAATATATTATTAAATATGTAGCTTAGTTTCCCTCAGAATTAGAAACATGTACAAGAAAAGTGCAAATAATATTTTATACTATTTTTGCTAACATCTTTCTTTGAAACTTTTTTCACGGCTGATTCTATTTTTGAACAAAATGGAATTTATTGTTTTGTGTGTCCAGTAAACTTCATTATAAATAAACTCAGCTCTCCATATTTTCATGAAACTTATAAATTCCAAGTTTCATTTACATATCTTTTCTCGTTCATGAAATATTGCGCACACGGACCTCCATCCATCCATCCTCACACACAATCATTGAGAAATTGGTCTTAACGGATTCGGTGGACATTAAAATATGTATTTCCGCAAAAATTTCGTCAGCGATTTTTTTTATCATTCCAATTTTATCTTATTTAAAAATTAAATTTCGTTATTTCCATTCAAACTGTGTTTATTCAAAATGGATAGTTTTGTTGTGCAGAAATTTATTTGAGTGTTGCGTGTAATTTGATAATTAATTTATATGTAATTATATTTATATTAAATAGTCTCCATAAATGTATTAATTTATATCGGTATTATATTGGTATTCAGATTGATCTACATAGCTCTGTGTAATCGGGAAAATGGAATGTTGTTTTAAAATTATTTTAATTATAATTTTCACTGAGCATTAGATATGAATATTGCATTCCATATGTCTAATAATTTAAATTATAATCAAATTTATAATTCATGTATACATTCAAATTAATATCATATAATTATTTCTACTTTAATTAAAAATAAAATATGTGTTTCATTAAATGCATTGGTTTGCATGCACTGTTATCTGTAGTTTAATTTTCTAATGGATTATTTTTAAAGTTTCTAAATCGTTTAAACTAAATTGAGAAATAAATTGGAATTTACGTTTGAGCTGAAATTCATGTAAATTGCTTTAATCACACAAGTAACATGTGTAAAATGGAAACTAATGATTTCTTCTTAACATCCCTGAATGTATTCCTCACATAGTTTAATTACTAACATGTTTTATATTGAATAGCAATAGAATATTACGCTATACAAAATTAGAAAGATATTTGTCTACAAACGTTGTTAAAAGTGGCCCTTTTGACGATTGCTTAACAAGTTAAAAATGTCACTTTCTGCCAACAGTGTTAAAAGTCATATACCAACGTGTAAAAAGTGGGTTCATTGTTACTTTTAACACGTTGCTAAAGATTTCTTTCAATAAATCAACAAATATTACCATACCTGTCAAAATATCATTCTACATTTTTTAGTATTTACTATTTACTAATACACTAGGACTAGGAAGATCGTAGATAATATTTTGTATGCTCATGTTAAAAGTGATTTATTTCGTTCATGGGGCGACCGTTAAAATGGCCACTTTTAACAACGGTCGTAGATAAAATTGTTTATTATGTACAAAAAAAGAATACATGTTATAAATATTTTTAAAACACAGATTTATTTGAAAATATAATTGAAAAGTTCTTCAGTGTAAGTCTATATTAACCCATTAATGCTCACAACTATATTCCTTTTAGCTTTGACTTTGTATTTCTGTATGTTGGTAACTTGTAAAGTATAATTATGTATAAAATGTTTTATATTTAAATATAGAGAGCAATATCAAATATAACCATGGCAGAAATATAATCTTAAAATGAGACATATTTTCGTATGATACATCTTTTCATATGATACATCATACGTTGAGTATCAATGGGTTAAAAACGTCTGTTACAATAATATTATTTTGATTAATTTGCAATGTGCAGAATATCTAACTGCGTGTCGTGTCTCTACGATTACTCTTCCTTCAATGTACAAAATCTCAGGGAATATGCAGATGCAGATCTATTGGATTTAGAAATGTACAGTTTATCCTACATATATGTATGCTATGTATGACAAACCTGAGTAGTATTTCTATGATTGAATCATGATATTTGCGTACAGAACATGATAAGAGAAAAATGAATAAAACATATCAACATAGGGACAAGAATATTGCATGAATGGATGCATAGATAAATATTTATAGGAAAGTAAATATATTTATCATGAAACTTGTATTTTCCGACGTAACGTAACTTAAGTTGATAAGCACTGTAACTCTTTTCAAAACATGGCAGCTATATCAGCAAAATGCAACTAAATATTCATTTTGTATATTAAAAATTATAA
Source organism: Poecilus cupreus (assembly GCA_963942605.1). Lineage (NCBI taxonomy): Eukaryota > Metazoa > Arthropoda > Insecta > Coleoptera > Carabidae > Poecilus > Poecilus cupreus. The sequence goes on from OZ012731.1 coordinate 3,250,213, forward strand.
GTTTTTATTCAATAAATTTTGAAAATCTGGTGAAAAACTGCGTAGTAACATAAAACTAAACAATTAGATTATTATAAATTATAACGATAAAACGTAATGTTTATGTATATACCAAAACCTGTTCTAAGTAGTGCCAGACCCATAAGAAATAAATTGATGATACATTTTTATTATTTTCATTTGAAAGCGAAATCAGATTGCGTATTACATAAAGTCTATTATTATTAGAATATTTTTGTGGTAAATTCTCTGTACCTCTGACGTTTAATGGTGGAGGAGCCTCTAGAGTAATTTGTCTGTTCTAGGAATCGAACTGAGGATCTCGTAATCTTTAAAATTTATAATATTAGTTTCTACTTGTACGCTTATCTACCTATAGTACTACATTTAAAATTTAATAAAAATAGAAGCGACATTCCTTGTCGATAGCAAAAGTCGAATCCCGATTTTATGGTTTTGCAAGTAGATTCCAATTCCTCCGAGCTCTGTTCAGAAATCTAAAGATATTCCGAATTGAAATTTTGATCGTAACATCATTTACATCTATTAGGCTATGCTTCTTGAAGACTTCTTTCACCATTTTTTTTAATGAAACTTTATCTATATTGAAGACTATCTACACTTTTAAAAAGTCTTAATTGTTATTCATTAAGCCACAATGAATTTTTTTTTAAATGTTGTGACGTCAAAGTAGAGGTGTTGCTGGATCAAAAACAGTACAGACATAATTGTATTCATATATTTTTTTACTTATTTTATTATTATTATTATTACAATAAAATAGAACATTTATGTAACAAAAATTATTGAAATATCTACTGTTTTAGATCCAGCAACACCTCTACTATGACGTCACAACATTTTAAAAAAAATCATTGTGGCTTAATGAATAACAATTAAGACTTTTTAAAAGTGTAGATAGTCTTCAATTTAGATAAAGTTTCATAAAATAAAATAAAAAAAATGATGAAAGACCCCATTATATTTTATTTATTATTTTTATTAACCGGTCTTAACCGATAAAGTTATATGCCTCTTCGGTACCTTGTTTTCGGTAGTGTGACAACGGTTGGTATGGGTTTTCATAAAGCGGTCACCCATCCAACTACTAACCGCGGACAGCATTGCTTTGAAATAATTTAAAATGTATAGTATTAACAACTCATTAATAATATATTAAGTATCTAGAATGATGAGGACAATTAGCCTATGGAAGCTAATGTTAGAAGACTGAACGAAGTAAAGGCTCCAATTTTATCTAACATCGATAATTTCTTAACGTTCGTGATACTTATCCTTTTCCGAAATATAGAAATAGAGCAAACCTATCAAAAATGAGACAACCAATATAAGTCTTACGTCAGTTAATAATTTTCACGGTACTCATTTCGAAATAACTTCGTTGCCTAGTCCGGAAACAACTTTTCGTACCATAAAAACTCATTTACCGGACGAATAATATAAATACCTATTGCTTGTACCAAGGTGCTCCTAGGTTTATGCATTTAAATAACAAGCAGTAATTTAGTAGCGTGGTATTATTTAAGTTATTCAAATTTCAAAATAACTTGATAGGACTTCAAGTAAACTACCACTTCCGATTATTGGATTATCATCAAAAACTAATCAGTTCTTCCAAAGGGGATACAATTGATATATACAAAATATCAAAATTGTTAGTTTAGTAGTTTTTGAGAAACCGTAACTCCAGAAATTCACACAGACTGACAGACTGATAGAGAGACAGACACACACACAGACATCATCGCGCAACTATTAAAATCGTTTTTTATGAACCCTAAAACATGCTCATCCACTGAAAATTCACTACCAAATTTTTTGCATGATTCCTATACTTCCATTACATGATATAGCAGGAGGTAAAAAGCCTAGCAACCTGTAAGAATAACATAACATCTTAGAAACAGACATGGTAATTTAATAAAAAAGACCAATCGAGCACAAAAATATTATAAATAGATAAAATGTTGAGAACGACTAGAACAATACCTAAAAGAAATATTATTTTCTATAAATATCATTGTATACTGGTTGTTTTTAGACTTGTTTCAAACCTATTAATTAGCAAATTCGCTGCAGAGTACACGAAATATTTGGATTGCCGTCAGTAGTGCTGGTAAATTCACAGTGATTTGTACCGTGTACATGTGTGTTATTTCATTGAAGTACCTATATCTACTCGAATAGCAATATCATCTAAATGTAAGTGTCCACGAAAATAAGCATAATTTCCTTTTTTCTTTTTGAAAATCAATGTAAATACTATGAGCAATGGTGGCGATGATGAATTAATGGTATGATTAACGGCCACTTGAAACAATCGCCGGCAAGGACGCCCGCGGTCGTATGAGCATATGGTGATGATTATTCAAACATAATACTTGTTTTCAACGAATCTTTATGAAAAATGTTTTTCGCAAATGCGGCAATGTTCCCGCTCATCTGACAAATATGATATAAATTGAGATTGATGTCCAAAGTGCTCCAGAAACAGTTTTTCTCGAACAAAGCATTAGCGCACGTTGCTTCACTTTAGCGATGTAAACAGATCGCTGGCGGATGGACACACGTCTTTACTTCTTTAGTCTCTGATCGGTGAACAAGGTTTACACTTGAAGACTTTTATTCGAAAGATTACTCCGGCAAAAAGGTTTACATTTTAAACTCTCGCTGTTCGAAATCCCGACAACCAATGAACTTTTATTGCTGCGATCTAATTGGTCGAAAGACAAATACTAGAAGGAAAGAAACAAATTGCAATGTTTCTTGTAAGGTTTAGAGGAAATAACACGAGAATCATTGCAGTAAACATATATATCCTTTTCCTCTACTTTAGAATGATACATAATTTAAGAGTAGTGCTAGTACACTTCAATATATTCACAACAAATCTCAACTCTATAAAATCTCAACACTCTTCAATTTAAAAGAAATCTGATGTGTTCAGCACTTAACCTTCTGCCCAATACAACTCTTAAACGGTACAAAATAGTATTTAGTATTAAATAATTTTCTTTCGTATATTTATGACACATATTTCAGTAAGAAGCTTCATAAATACAAGGACATGTGTCACATTTCGTAAAAAAATTAAAATTTTTAAATGTTTCCATGGTGCACATAGAATGCAAGATTTATGAAATTTAATTTCTTTATTTGAAATCGGCACTAAAGTGCTCAAAAATCGTCATTAAAAGCTCTGGAATCGTCACTAAAGTATCCCATTATACGACGATTTCGAACAACGCAGTGTTGGCAACCGTAGAATAATTATTGTACAAGTAGGATAATATGACGTATTGTTAGTAAATTTGTATGCAAAATGAAAAAATATGTGCAAAAGAATGAACTAATTAATTTCGATGAAGAAATTGAGGACAAAACACATAATTTTGAGTGTTATTTACGATAAATTTAATGTTAGAGGTTGGCACCACTGAGTGTCAGTTCCAATTGACAACTTAACCTATATAATTTTTTTTCAGTTTTTTATAATTTTAGGTTTCAAATAAAATTTAATATGTACCGCGGTACTGAATTTACTTTTTATCACTCACATGGTTTATTTTCCTCGGCCCTACAGACCTTGGCAAATAAATTCCATATTCGTGATAAAAAGTTAAAATTCAGTGCTTTGATACATAAATAACTATTATGTGTTATCTCTAAATCTAATGAAAATTAATAAAATTAGTGTAATCAAACAGATGTAAAATTAAGTATTCTATAATTTTTAAAATAACATAAATTGTTCAAAAATTATATTTATTCACGGAAAACTGTTAAGGGCTTCTAGTGAACTGCTATGTTCAATTGACAAATTTTATTTTAAATCTAATCAACTCTTCATATAAAAATAAGAAGCAAAAATACACAAAATTGTATTTTATGGTGTTATAGAAGTTGAGTTATGTGAAAAGAAAAAAAAAATTGGTATAGACCACATACATACAAAGAGACATCATGGCGAAAATAGAAAAATCTTTTTGTAGGGACTCTATTAATTGAAAACTCACTACACAATCTTTTTACCAAAAATAATACCTCCTTTACTCAGAGGTAAGCGGGAGGTAAAAATAGCACTTTTCAATTGTAAACACTATACATATATGTACGAGATGTAAAAATTGTTACCACTAAAAATTCTCCTCTATTTGATCAAAAATATATCATTCCGAAATATGTAGAGGCCACATCCAAAATGAATAAACGACGTGATTATATATTTATTTATTTACTAAAATTTTCTAGAAATACCGTCGTCTATCTTTATAGTGGATGTTTTAAAGAAGGGACGTAAATATTTTAGTGGAAATTATCTAGGCTTTCGTGCGTAAACCTTTTTGTCGCTAATTTTCCCTTTAGCTCGTTTTGGGATTTTGTACGTTATTGCCAAAAGTCGTTTAGCGCAATGGCTGTCTCTTCTCTGAGACGAAATGTATAGTTACAGCTTTTACATGTACAAACATTGTTTAATTATAATTGCGTTATGAACCTACGCTCCAAACAAAAGGGCGGCCCAGGTTTACATTAGATGTTAAGTGCATGCAATAATTAATTTATCATGAGTCTGAACACTATAAATAAATGACGCTACCACTGCTAATTACTAATCTTCGAGGAGTAATTACTGTGATATATCTAATTATTACCTACTTACAAGAACAAACAAATTATGGTCTCCTGCTTGCAGTTTGCTGTCGCCTTCTAAACTACAATCTACATTATATGTATACAGAATGGTGAATCAAAACGTTTTCAATGCTATATTTCAAATGTTCAATGGGGTCATACACTTAAAAAAAAGTTGTGTTTTTACAAATTATAAAATTTAGATCATTTCAGTCACATATTATTCAATATTTCTTATAATTATTTAACTTTTCATTCATAATTTCCTTTATGAAGTTTCTCGGTTGAAAAATCGTGACGTCATCTTGTAATATGTAATATAGGTAATATACAGCATGGCAAGACAAAAGTGGTGTTGATAACAAATAATAATTTGCTTTTCAGGGTTGTAATAATTACTTATTATTATTAAAATGAACACACCGATAAATTAAATTAGGTATTCGTTAATTATAACATTTTAGACAAAGAGTTTAGGACATGTTAAAATAAAACTGCTTTGATGCACTATATTTTGTCGCTTGTCGGTAATGTCGGTAGTCTCATTATCACACCTGTCATCTCAAGTCATATTTTGCAGTTAACAACGATTTTCAAATTAAACTTATGTTTATTATATTTGTTATATTATTTTGCCCAGGTAATGTGAATAAACTATATTTGTAAAAACCTCTCAGTAAATAACAATGACAGATAACAGTTAATTTGACAATTGGTGTAGTTCCTCGCTCTCCGCAAGAGCGTGTTTCGTAGAATTACAAGATGACGTCACAAACGAAAAATTTGAAATGGGATGCCAATTTTAAAAAATCGTATCTTAATAACTGCCTTTTAATATTAAAATTAGTATCTATATTTATAATTTTACACAAACTTATTGAAAAAAAAAATAAAATGAAAAAAGTTGTATGAACCCATTATTTGCTTCCCAAATTATTTTACATAAAAAAAAGTTAAATAGTTTTTCTCCTCGTGTATAAATATATCCCCATCATTTCAATTATTGCGATGTATTATGAAATATACCTATCACAAAACCAGAAATCCATAATTCACGGTTATTTTAAAGCCGAGATGTGGATCACAAACGAAAACGAGCGACCGAGGCGACATTATAACGTCTGCAGTTGAGACCGCTTTACCAAAAAAACAAAAGTTCTGTTTGCACTTCGATTTAGAATTTCAAATGCATGAAACTGCATCATTAGCTCTATTTAGGTTTACATATGTTTTTAGATAACCATAAAATATATTCATAAATAAACAGTTAATATGATAACAATAAAAACATTTAGTGCTGGATATTTTCAGTATGTCTTTATTCAATTTTAAATTCAATAAATATTCATAAACGCGCCGTATTTTATGAGAAACAATATCGTTATTGATTTCATCACGAAAACATTTTTCATGCACTCAAGTTTTCGATGAGAAAGTTTTAGCAAACAAAAAGTATGAAATATTTTAAAATGCTAAGTTTGCAGAGCGAACTTATTTCAGAAATGATACTTCCGGTGTTTCACCAGCTCTATGCTTGTAATTATAGTTTCTTCCCATCCGGTTGTTCGCGACCGGGAGCTGCGAAATTCTAGGTAAACAGGTTACGTATAACATACGACGAATTAATGCAATGAAACACAAATTCAAATATAAGTATTGATCCCCTCATAATTGTATTACATCTTATTTCCTGCTGTGGAATACAAATAGACGTTATTTATTAACCACTAAATTTGATCAACAACTTGAGTTGCAGCAAGGCTGCAGGATTAGCAGGAGTGCATTGACCTTTCAGCGAAATTTGCTGTTCTTTCATACTTAATACTTTTCATTAAGCATTTTTAATTCTACCTCTGTTTTGTTTTCGTTTCTCATCTAATATTAATTATGTCTACATCAATCGGAGTACTTCCATGGACCAGCTCTTTAACAATTTTAATTATTAAATAACTCTAATTATTTTTTAAACTTAATGAGTAGTAAAATCTACACATTTTCATTAATTCATTCTTTCAATAAATACAAAGACCGTATGCAAATTTTGATAGTGAGTTTTCAACAGATAATTACGTTTTAGTGTCCCTAAAATATGATGTCACTATTTTAATAGCCTACTGCAATATTGTAAAATTATTTCTGATTTTTTATACCATTTTTCTCAAATTATTTGTTATACAACCTTATATTATATTTATATCGTTGAAGTCAGAAAAAAATTCTCTGTCTAATGGACTAAAAATTTATATAGGTTACTATTAAAAAAATATAATTTTATTTTTTCGTTTGAGAATCACTAGTTTAATTTTCTGATTGTTATTTCTATTAAATATGGCCCTTTCTCCTTGTCATTTTTTGTATATAACATTTTGCTCTAAAGTCTAGTTCGCCCAAAAAGCGGTGGCTGTATATAGAAGTTAAAAATAGGTATTTTATATTTTTATACAAAACATATCATCACGTTTTTACCCATTTTTGGTGTGGCACTCTGCATTCGCAGATCTCGGTAAGTGAAATATTCTTTCGTATGAAATGCGGTTACCAGCAGTCAAGTCATGGTCTTCCAAGGATTTTAGTGAATAGAGAACCACAGAGGCAAATTTGAAATTGTAACTGTCACAGTGGCATTCGATTTATGGATTTATTGATACAAATCGTTAGAAACGTGTTAAAAGTAACAATGAAATCACTTTTAACATGTTGCTTCTTTTAACCCTAGTGTCATAAAGTGACAGTTTTAACTTGCTAAGGGCTAAGCTATCGTTAAAAGAGGCACTTTTAACAACGGTCGTAGATAAAAACATTTATTCCGCAAAAATCTCATCATTGAATTTTTTCATGATTTGGTTTCGTTTTAAATTGTAAACGGTTTATGATTGCTCTACTAATTAGATGTCAAAAACAAATGTGAATACTTTTGACTAGTCGTGCAAAGCTGCAAATAGCATATTTTCCTACGGCCCCAATATGGATTATTAGATATACGGATATCCGGGGGTGTGCTTTATGACATCCATATTTCAATAGATCAAAACTCATCTCGCGAATAGCTGTGCAATATGAGCACGCGACGTAATGACATACGAAGCGTAATTTCGAGGTTAGATGTAGGTCAGTCCTCCACAAAGGTGCACGACTAGAGCCTAGGGTAGGACGTCTAACATATGATAGGAGTTGTGTGCAAACTGAAGCATCCGTCAACTGGCTCCAGTCTCCAGTGCTGATTAGGGCGTTCCGGCCGCTCTCAACTTCAACTTCTGACAAAGTGGCCAATGGCGCAGCCCCCGCTCAAAGTAACACGGGCCCCGCGAACTTGGTTTATTTGACTTCGCCGCTTTATATCGATCTAATGTCTTGTGAAATCTGCTCAGCTTAAAGGAACGGCCTAATATTTATCCTCTAGCGCGGATCACCAACGCAAAGTTTCGGCCCTCGACTGCTCCACGACGCAGTGCAGTAGCCAGGAATTTTGTTTTGGGGGCACCCGTACTTCATTTTTAGTTGAGAAAAAGAAATCTGTTGTGGGCAAAACTATACCTCCCGCCATATATTTCTTATCAAATAATGCAGGAACACGGACCGCCACTATCAAGAAACGCAAATTCCTTTAAAAATTATGATACATGTCATTTTTAAATCGTTGTTTTTTTAAACACAGCAGATTTAAATGAAAATATCAAAATATAATTTTTTCTTTAACCTGTTATAATTCGTAAATGGTGACAGTAAGAGAAGAATGTATCAAACAATAATTGTATATCTTAATATTTGAGTCATCATTCTAATAACATTTTCATTAAACCATAATTTACTGAGATATTTCAAAATAACCTGATATGTCCAAGTTCGAATCCCACTGCCGACAGTTACAAATTTAAATTTACCCCTGTGGTTCCCTCTCCACTAACATCCTTGGGGGCTATGATTTGACGGCTGGTAACCGCACTTCATACGAAAAAATATATCACTTACCGAGATCTGCGTAAGCAGAGTGCCACACCCGTAATGGGTAAAAGGCGTGATGGTATATTTGATGGTATGTCCAAGTAAACTACCACTTTTGGTTATTGGATTATCACCAAAAACTAATCAATTCTTCCAAAGGGGATACAAATGATATATACAAATTCCAGTTTAGTTGTTTTTGCGAAACCGTAACTAAAGAGATCCAGACAGACTGATAGACAGACACACACACAGACATCATCGCGAAACAATTAAAATAATATTCTAGGGACCCTACAAAGTGCTCATCTACTGACAACTCACTATAGAATTTTTAGCATGATTCCTATACCTCCCTTGCAGGATGTGGCGGGAGGTAAAAATACAATTAACTATTTTCTATCAATCAAATTGTATTACATGTAATTACAATTACTAAAAAAATTATTTAACTGAACAATAAAATACATAAAGTATTCCAGATGAGCTTGAAATAATAATATAGTTTTTTTAATATAATAAAAAGACATGTCGAGAGGGGTGGGCACGTACCCCTAGTGCCCCCCCCCTGGGTACGGCACTGCCTCGACGCACTAATCCAAAGATTCATTTCCAGGGTTTGTTTCACTGTTAAATCTGTTTATTACGGATTCAGTGTGAAAGAGCGTTTTGCATATTTTAAACCAGTTCATTTTCGCCGGAATTCAACAAACGCTAAAAGCCCTGAAATAATAACCCTTCGTAGAAAATTGCTCACAAATGAAATTTTAATTACAAATTCACTTGCTTCATCTGGCATCTATCCCGCACGATGTATCTTCCAATGGAATTGAGAAGTTTTAGAATTTGTCATATATTTTTTCACACTCTTTTCCAATATAGGAAATTCAAAAGTTGGAACATGTCAAATTTCATTCTAGATGATTTATATCTTGTGTTTGGGAAAAGTTTTACATTTTTCAGTTCGCCCTAAATCGAGGACCACATATTTGGACAGTGACAGACGAGAATCCAGATTACATTGAATTAATTTTATACATTTCGTTTTTTTGTTCTTTCTTCATATACGTTTCATACAATCTGAAACTTTGCCCAGTTAATCAATTAGAAAGAGATAATTGTAACGAATGTATGAGGTACTGACACTCGATTAAAACTTTCCAAACAAACAAATAACAAACTTTGTCTGAATTAAAACTGACTGCTATGCTTTACTACACAATTTTTCATGGAACTAATATACCAAAAATAACTGTCATGGCAGCTACATTAGTTAGTTACCGTCGTTCTCGCTTGATGCCTCTCGCAGCACGATTTTTTAAAGTCAACAGCTCAGTACCATCTCTGCTTTCTTTATCATTTTACTTTTGTCAAAATTGTGCACATGAAATATGTTTGATTTAATTTTGCTATTAGCCCATGCATGCATTTATATTTTCATCATGTTTGCAATGGAGTTATTTCACATTACAAATGTTTAGTTTCCTAGATATAACTTTTCAAAAACAGTATTAAATTTGAAATCTTCCTCGATTTACGTCATTTATTTAGGACCAAGTGAGCAAATTTAAAACTATGTTTGTTTTGATTTCGTCAACTGTCTTTCCATTTATTGACAGCAACAGCAACATCGAATAGACAACACCATAGTGTTTTCAACATCCTTCAAAACATCTTTGGGAGCAGAGACTTAACAGTTGATAACCTCGCTTCTGTTAAAATATATATCACCTAACGAGATTTGCGAAAGGATTATTAAAAATGCTTTTTCCTTTGTGTTATAATAATGAACTTTTGACTCATGTTCTGGGAAAGTCGTCAAATATTTGGAAGGTATCCATTTAAACATTTCTGTTTGTAGTTCTAAAGATTAGAAATATGGTAATTCTTGTCTTATGAGACGAGGAAGCAAACGTTAGCAAAAATGCTGGAAAAATATAAAATTTGATGGTTTTTATTTTGGCTCCTTCCTTGGTTCATTACAAAACTTTACGAAGCGCATCGCATTAAACCCGGACGACCATCGTCCAGGCGCATCTCTTCCATGTCTTCCTCAATTATTTCTCAAGACACAAAACAAAAATAACGATCATCTCATGTTTACATACTGAAGAGGCCCTCGAGAAGGTAACAGCGTCTTAGCAGCGTCCATACTACGCAAACACTTGTCCGTAAGGTTTTCAAAGACGCGATTTTCAATGAGTCATCTGGAGCACGACCGGAGCCCTCCGCTCCGGGTTTCCCATTAACAGAGATTAGATCCGGGCACCGGAATTATAGTGGCTGTGCGCGCGACAGTGAATACAAACCGATCATCCGGATATCGGTCGGATTGTTTTCCATTTGCTGTCTGCTATGCTGAGCTTCTGTCCCCAACCGTTCCAAGTTGTTCTCATTTATTATGCGCGAGGCAAGCTTTGCTATTTAATAAAGTAGATATTTAATAATGGATTCTATGCTGATGGAGCTTTCTGATTATTTTATTATGTTTAGGGCTGAATTCAGCTAAAGCACTTACACATTTTGTCGAAAGAAATAACAAAGAGAACAATCAAGAATAACCTGCAATATTTCTAACAATCAAATTCAGTTTGCTGCTGCTTTACTTTTATTATTATTAGTATTATTGAAATTTAATATTACTGGAATATTATTTAACAATGTGTTATGAAATTATTTGAAATTTTTTTTTAATTCAGAAACACTCATTTTTGTTTTATATTAAATAATTTATTTCAAATTCATTGTATGTTGTTCCTTACATTAGTTTAGGAGCTTAGTTATTAAGACTATAAATGTTTATTTTATATTTTACTTTTCAATTTCTTTTTCGTCGGTTTAATTTTTTCGATAAAAAGTTTTTATTACAATATGCTGAACCGTAAAGTTGCTATTAATGAGTTTTGTTTCTAGTAGTACAGATTTTCTGTAACTCTGTTTTGGAAACTACACATTCCACAACTAAAAAATGTATGGGAATAACATAAATTAATTCGACGAATCAGAGCTGCATATTGGTGCGATATATGAAGTATCTTGATTCAGTTACTATGGTAACGTCTGTTTTAATTTTAATTTGAGTTTGACGTTTTCAACAGTTTTGTATTTGTATTTTTTGTATAATTTTCTAAATCTTGTTATAGAAAGTATAGTCTACAACAGGTAATGGTATGCATATCCCACACTCGCAAACTTTTTGCTCCTGTGGAATATGTGCCATTACATTACTTGTTGTAGAATATACTATTACGAGTTGTTGTTCTAGGAAACCATAGCAACGATCTTAACCCGAACATTACATGCTTGCATGAATGAATAACAAGCTCGCCAATAAAGTTCTTGCAAAGTAAATTACTTGTACAAAGTATATACAGTAATAAATAATAGTAATTTAAAAATAATTATTCGTTGTTGAAAAACTCACACTTGGCATGAAATAGGTAACTTTCTGCAATCGTTGTGCAATATACTATTTTCTACGACCGCTTAGAAATCTGCCCATTGTATGTTTGTTGTTGTTGGAGAAATGAGGTAAATTGCAAGCATCGTGAGAAATGAATTTGTTTTGTGAGTATTTCAATACAAGTCATTTCATTTCAGTACAGGCGCCATTGCTACGATACTTATTTAGAATTGTCAAATATTGGAATCGTGAAAGCCAGACAATTTTATTATTAATGTATAAATTAATTAGGAAATAATATCGTGGTCGTAGAAAAAGTATAGTGTAAAACTCGCATGGAATGTCCATTTCATACTCGTAGGAAATGAGTACCATTCCATGCTTGTTGTACAATATGCTATTGGTAATTAGTTTTATATATTCAATGATTTTTAATTTAATAACATGTAAATTTATATCGGGTGTTAATTATTTCTTATTATTGGTATTAATACATCGAATATATTTCGACATTGGAAATATAACGAACATAATACGTTGTAGCTATTTTCATTTTCTCTACACGCTGTTCTGGTTAATATTCGCGATTTCTGTTGTTACAAAATGTTTTCACCTTGATAATAAAAGCAGATAAAACCAATTATGTATAGGAAAATTTAAAATTTGACGCGTAAAGTATTAGCGTTTTTCATTTCGTATTCATATTCTTCGCATGTGTAACATAAAAACATAAAAGAGCAAACGCTACAATAGCACATCAACCTCAAATATTTATATTCTCGTATTGATTTCAACCTCGGATTACTGTTTGTATAAAGCAAATCTACCCGCTAAATATGCATGTTATTTGAATTAAGCAATAAATTAATTTCATGAGTTCGCGTGATGCAATTTATTCAATTTACTAGCATTAGCGGGCTCGATGGTGTAATCGGAAAATTTATATACTTGGCTTCTTTCATTATCAATTGTTTGAAACTCACATTAGCGATCATAAAACGCTTGTCTAGTAAACCGCGCGGCGTCTTAAGGGCGAACTTCGAATCCCGCCAAGTGAATTAACGTTTTTCTCACGCAAATCTCTTGTGGTTTCCAACTGCAATAAAAGAATTAACTTAAAGACAGTTCATGACGTGAAAAGAAAGTACTAACCCTCGTCACCTTAAAAAGAGAAAAAGTCTTAAGACATAACATCTTTCGCTTTTGCTTTTACGTTTATTTTTTCTTCTTTTTAAATGCCAGCCACACAACACACTTCAGTTATTCGTTTAATGTCTGTAAGCTCTGATGGCAGTTTAGGTAAATTATGTATTTATTCGCATGATGTAGTATTGCTAATTCTAGATATAATATGTCACCAGAAATAGAGCTAGTAAATAGTGAGTCACTAGAGTATATTAGACATAAATTTCACATTATTCTGCATTACACTGCAATTCAGTGCAATATTTCTGGCTTTATTGCAATAATAATGTATTTATATTAACATTTCTTAATGTAATAAAAAAATAATTTTCCAGATATTTTTCTTACAACACGGATTTGATTTTCATCGATCGCATGTAATTTTCACAACGACGTCTCTAATTTTCATTTTACTTATTTAAATGATTAGATTTTCCTAATAATCTATGAACCGAAGTTGGTGGTTAACTTGAAAGCCTAGTAGATTTTTTGAAGATTTTTGAACTAGTAATAGAGTGAAAATAAATTTTGTTGTATTCTAAAATCTTTAAAATAATATTGGTTACAATTATTGTTTGAAAATTTCTTCTATATTCTGTACCGTTTATAAATTAAAATTTGTGGGAAGTTCTGTGTTGTTCATTGGATTTATTTTATATTATTTCTGAATTTAAATTCAGATTGTCTATCATTGTACATGAATAATTTAAAATGAAACTATAAATAAATAAATAATTATAGTTTGGGAATTCGAACTGATGGGACGGATATATTATTGTACCGTTTTAAATGATGTTTAAGAAGGAAGTTTTGTGCAGGAAACATCAGATATGTTTCTATTGCAGTTTGTTATCTAGATAATATATTTCATAAATAGAATATATAATTGAAAAATTATATTATTTTATTTAAACATTTTCGTAGGTAATATTCCGAAAGCCAAGAATTTATAGGGGTAATATCACTAGACTTTCTGATTTTATCGAAAAATTTTTATTTTGTACGGATTTTTTTGCTTAGCAACAAACACGAAAGTAAACTGTATGGTAAATCCCGACTCCGAAGTAGGAGGGGTTTTACCTAATGTCAGTTTGCTTGAGTGATTTTGCTTAAGCGCGAAAAATTGAGTGCTTTAAACTGAAAATTTATCTGAGAAAATCAGAGAGGTCGCGTATGGTATTTGATGAGATAAATTCCAAAGACAATGCAAAATGAATCGTGAAATATTAATTAACTGTCACACTGACAGTTATAAACAGTAACATCTCTCTCCAAAGATGTTAGTGAAGAGGAAGCCATAAGGCTTGTTGTTGTTAGTTGGGATTGAACTGAATATTTTATATACCACAGTAGAAATGGAACAAAAAACGTGTATAAATAATAAATGTATAAATTAAGAGAACCTGTAGGAGACGTGTTAAAATATTTCCCTTTTCACCTGTCCGTATAATTTATCCAATATTTCATATTAATATTCATGCAACATGTTATCCTTTTTTGAAACTCATTTTTCGTGATAAACAAAACAAAACCCATCACGTAGGAGATGATAACCAAGCGAACTTTTAATAACGAAAACCCTGAAAGCCGGAAACAAAAACTTGGAAAAATCGATAGCAAACAAAAACCTCATTAGGGTAAGCATATATTCTAGTCATGTATCGCCGGGGAGCGAATTAGCATCAATAACAGAACGTCAACTACTTCACGTTTAAGGTAATAACGTGGAAGCCGTTTCAGCGACAACAACTACATTCGAATGCATCGGGAGTCGACGGCGTCGCGGCGCGGCCGTTTCGATTCGCTGTCCTGCGATGACCCAGTTGGGTTTGTTCTCGACGACGAGCGTCGCGCGCGGCTCCCGACTAAAAGGAAAATTCTGTCGCGCTAACTGACAGCTCGAGAGACAGCGACTTGCTGCACGACACACGCACACGCAACAAAACAATTTGTCAGCCGTGCATACAAAAAGTTATTAATGATTTTTAGGTATTTTTGTTACTTTAGCTATCAGCTTTAATTATTTACAAGTGCTTTGTCTCTTGTATTAATCACCAGCATTTCTCAACGCACAATAATGCCTCGAAATTAATAGCATTAAAACGATAGCAACCAACGTTTTACTTATTTTCTAGTTCTTTTAGTAGCAGAACTCAATTGTTTTGTTGAAAAGCCCTACAGTCCATTCCAGTTAAGTAAAAAGTAGGAGGCCCGTTTTACACTCACACATTCTTTAGTTGTTTTAAACCTACCTGTGAACCCATACACTTCTCGAAAAAACAAATCACTGTAATACAAATCACGAAAATACATTTCGCGAATCAACCAAAGTCAAAAATTTAGATGAGGAATTGCACATTTACCGAAAATACAAAAATCGAATGTTGGAACAGTTTCAAATGACGTGTGTTACAAAACTCGAAAATACATTTATGGAATCGCTTGGATATTACAAAACTCGAAACTACATTTCTCGAATATTACAAATGTCGAATATTACAAATCTCGAAAATATATTTGTCGAAAGCGAATAATACCAAATGTCGTAGTTCCTTCTAGAGAGCAATGATTACAATACTAATTACCAATAATAACAATTTTATTGTTTCGTAAGAAAAAGTACTAGAGGAAAGTAACCAAATATGGAATAGGATCCTAATGTGCAATACTACACTTTCTCTTATTATTCTTTAGACTTTTGTGTATTTTGTTTCTATGACAAAGCTGTTACGATACCCAAAGGAGCAATACAATTTATATTTTCAAGGTTGGTAACTCTATTGAAATGTCATATGTCAAAAATATCCATGGTCACACTTCGCTAAATAATTAAATACAAATTGTAAGAATGTTATTTTTTTATAATTTTGAATTTAAAAGCAGAAGTTAATATTAGTAAGATAAAGAAATAGGAAAGGTAATGTTAAGTGTTGAATTTTCAAACGTCACATAAGTGATACCAACTAACACAAAATTCCATGTTTATTGAATCTTAAATTTTTTAATAAAAAGTAGCATAAAAGGCGCAAAAAATTAAAAAAATATTATAAAGAACTTTCTCACAAAATAAAATAATAATAATGAAACTCGTTCTTTAATATATTATTATATAATTAATAAACTGTTAATTAATTTTTAAAACATAAGACTGTTACTAAGTTAAGTGATAATGTATGACTGATTATGATTACTAATAAACGTCTTTAATTTCCTTTCCTCTATTATAATATTAAATTTTCTATTATGAATTAGATATAGATTTTAAATCTTTTACAACATTTATTTGACTGTTCCTTCTCTAAATAATTCAAAGAAAAAGATCCAAAATAATAAATTAAAATATGGTATCGAAAATTGAAACATAATATCCTAATCAATATAATTTGCAAATATACTCATTATCTTGTTTTATCCTAGCCTAAACAAACCTGAAAATAATAATGTACAGAGGTAAATTATTGTGCATGAAGGCCGATTGTCAAAAGTGATTATAGATTAATATGTAATTGGTATTGAATACTGAATTATAGTTAATTTATCCCGTAAACATAAGCCAATATCCAAATCCAGTGTAATCTTCCTGTAATATAGTGAAGTAGAATTTGATAAAGTAAAAACATGCCATGATTTATTCATTATTCCAGCATAAGTGAGTCATTATGGCGGCGCTCACGAGGGTAGTGCAAGTGAAAAGTGAAGGGTGCGACCTCCGCACTTATTATTTCACTCGGTGTGATTCATCAGCCCCTGGTATCACTTGCCACTCGCGTTAATAACGAAGGGTGCGAAATTGTCTGGGGGAAAGCTCAGCTCATTTATCTCTTTCTTTTGCAATCAAATATCAGACTTCTCTGCTCTATTTCTTTGACGGATTGCTGCTTATTTCAGGAAGCTCCCCACACTATTACCACAGCTGGGGTGGACAATGTCCCTGGAAATTTATCTTTCGGCTCTTGGAGTGTCCACCTGCAATAATTATTTATGATTGCACAATAGGGTCTTTCATCATTTTAAATTTTTTTTATGAAACTGTATCTAAATTGAAAACTATCTGCACTTTTAAAAAGTCTTGTTATTCATTAAGCCACAATAATTTTTTTTTAATGTTGTGACGTCATTGTAGAGATGTTGGTGGATCTCAAACAGTAGAGTTACAGGAATGTTTTAATTTATTAATCGGAAAATTATTAAAATAAACATTAAAATAACTCTTCCTGGTAAATAATTAAAATATAAATGAATTCCATTTATTTCTAGAAGAAACATGAATAAACTGTAAGATTATTTTAGTCAAATGTTTGAGTACCACTGATAAATTTTGCTAACCTATGTCATTCAACAAGCTTTTAATTTCGTTGAGTCGACCTAAAATAATATTTATTAGTTAAAAATAAATAATATATTTTGTATGTATTTAAAATATAATTTCTAATTCAATGTGAAACAAAATCATTCAAATTAGTTACCAACTATTTTGACACTTCGACAATTTGACAGCTCAATAATAAGAGAAGTGCAAATAATTTAGAATAGGATAGATATGCGCCATAATACTTTGACGTCATTGAAGTGGTCTTTAAAATTCAAATATCTTAATAATTAATAATATTTTTTAAACTTCTGTTATATCTAGTACGATGTTTTTGAGTCTACTTGACTTATTTTATATTTTGTGACTATAGTGAACGACCCCATTGCCTTTTATTAATAATTCATGTAAATTATCCCCATGTTTACTTTTAAAAAATGTTTTAATACATTGCTGTCAATCATTTTAACTGCAACACACGCCCTCTGTATAAATGTATATCGATGGTAAAAAAAAAACTCTATTTTGCTATACGTTGACATAACCAAATAAAAATCTACATAATTATATACTTTCTTATTGATTGTACACTGTGAGTTCAGTTATATATACTTACAACTTCTCTTTAAATATAACTTTTAGTTTCTTTCTACTCCTATTAACTACTTAGATTTCAATTTTGTTGTGCGCAATAAATTGACAGCAAAAGCAAGTAAAACAGTTATGCCAACTTTAGCCTATTTAAGCTGTTTCCAAACGATTTTTATTGTAACAAGGTGATTTTATTCAGAGTACAATTTATTGGTTTACTGTCAAAACGGATTCGAAAGATGTACACATTAAAATGTGTTACGGCTTAAAATGTTCGAAGTTAGTTTGACAGGGTTTTTTTAGGTTTCAATTTGTTGTCGCACATGTATTAATTTAGGTAGATATTATACAATTTCTTAAGCATAAATATAAAGTTGGCTTTTCAAGCGACCTCGAATGGTCGCCCCCCTACTCCAGAATGAATAATAATTGTGGAGAATATATAACAGAAATTCGAATGATTCAACCTAGATGTCAGGACGGTATTAAAGCAATTTCCTGGGTAGAATAGCCAGTTAAATTATGAAACGAAGGAGACAGGCCATAAGGGGGAAAAGGTAGTAAATTACGCGTGAGCTTAAACTAGTAGCACTCCTTAATACGGCTCTGATAGACGCACGTCACGTTCCCTGATATTAACCACAAACTTTATAAAGTCTTTCTATTTAATAAATATAAGTATTTGCGTGTATATCTTCGAGCCTTTAACCTTGTTCGGCGCGATATATTTCATGATAATGAATTCTACCAGTCCAGAAATATATCCAATTAAGAGCGTGACAAAGTACAGTAAAAAAATCCGCAATAGACTAACTTTAATTAATAATAAACTTAATGGCACAGGATATACGGGTTTTCCGTCTGTTTGTATAATTCAATTCCATAATAAAAACTTTGTACTTAAACGCAGCGTAAAACAGTGTGATGTATTACCGGCCGTCCTGGGACGAGTATAAATGTGCGACATCAGTATACGCTAATGTTTTCGCTATCTTACTTATGTATGTAGCGTTGAGCCGTTGTACTTCACATAATAAATTTTCTTTAGCATAAAAAAGTTGAGATGGGGGATATTTCGCAAAAATGAACTCTAATCTAACTTTTACCACAGCCCGGGAAATTACCAAATTATAAGTTTTGTAAAAGCGTATGGTAACCTAAAATTTTGTCTCTTCTTTTATACATATTAGGGAATATATGAAAAGGACTAAATATTATATTCATCTGAAATATATGTTTACTACAAAAATAGACATGCCAAAATTAAAATACGCTAACTAGTGGTAGAAAGCTAAACTAACTATAAAGTACATAAATTTCATTGTATTTTGAAATTAATTGGTATTTTTTAAAAATTAATAACAATAGTAGTTATTTTAAGAGTATTCCGTTGTAAGTATAACATTTGTTTAAGCCGTATTATTTAAATAAGATGTAAAAATGAAAGGTTCATTGTATTTGTAGATTATAGGTTGATTGAATTTTCTCCAAAAAAACATAAAAACAGGATAATTTGCAGTGTGTATGGCAACAGTTCTGCTGCCAATAAAAGCAAACTACAAATACTAAAGCAAGCATTCGCCGTCATAAAATATCACACAAAATGAATTTGTACCTTTAGGGAATTGTGATCAACGCCATGTCTTGATAATTTGGAAGCCCAATACTTCATGCACGAGGTACGACTACGATATTATTTCCTAATTAATTTATATTTTGATAATAAAGACGTAAAGATACAGTATAAGAATTCATCCAGTAACGAAACTTCAAATATATCTTGATCCCAATATTTCAGTGGTATGCTACCAAGAAGACCATTAGTCCAGTAAAAATCTCCATTGAAATCTAGAAAAATTGATAAAATATATTTTATAGCTGAATTTTATTCCTTGTTGCTCGTACAATAAAAATATCCAACATCTAGCACGCTACCCCTATGGCTTCATACCCTAATTTTGATTTTAAGGGTTGAAAATGGTATTTTTTCGAATAATTGCGTTTTATACGTTTCCTTTTAATTTTAGAGGAAAATGCCAAGAGGGTAAAGTTGTACAGCGGAAAATTTTCGATCGATATGTAGTTCTTAAAGAAAATATGCGAATTTTCGCCGCTGGAGGTATCAAAAATATTACATAGTTATCGTATGTATTTAAATTTAAAATATGATGATTATTTATCAACTTATTTAGCAATTTATTTCACAAAATATGATTTCTACAACAACATATAAGCTAATTGATAGTGGATGTACATTCATGATATCATGATATCCGGTTTACTTAGCAAAGTTGATAAATAATAAATATTTGCTGATTCCAATTGAAAATAACACTCTGTAAGCGAGGTATTGGGACGGGTCAACATTTTCTATAGTGAGTTTTCTACAGATTAAACATGTTTTTGGACCCCGAAAATACGATTTCACTATTTTCACGATGACTATGTAATATTTTTGGTCCCTCATCATCATTTTTGACAGGACTGTTAGATATGAACTTTTTGTTTTATTTATGAAGATGGTAAGCGGACTAAATACTTCGGTCACATACCATCTCATGAGTGGGATTCGAACCCACGACCGCTGCCATGCTTGGCTAGTGACAAAGCCACTACACCACCGAGATTGGCATATATGAATTTATACCACACGTTGTCTATGGTTACCATTACATATTTTACAATATTCTATTACAACATGCAACAAGCATATATCCAAATGGTCGTAATAAAAAAAAAACTTCCCTTTCGTTAATTGTTAACCGGAATTAGAACTCGTAGGTCGTATCTAGAGTCTTGGGTAGACATTAAGGTGATTACAGCATTACAGAATTTTCCCGGTAACCCCAAGGGTATCAGGACATCTAAAATGGTCTACAAAATACGCATAGTAAATCCTATTTAAATAGGCCTCTTATCTCTACTTTCCAAAATCCTATAAGGGCTGGTAACGAAATTGAGAATGCCTGTTTTGTGCAAGAGTTACGAAGCTGACTTTTCAAGCCTGAAATATGGTATGAAATAATACACTGAAAATTTAATTCATTTATTATTAATTGGTAAATCCCAATTTCGATACAACCTAATGAACTTTTTGATAGATGCTAAAATGGAATGAGGCGTTAAAAAGTTTTATTTCAAAATAAAAATTATGCGAGAATCGATCTGGCTATAACACACATATTTTTGTAGGGTTGTTTTAAAGGGTGAGTTTATGATGATTAACCCCTAAAGTTTGGACGATGATTTGTAACGAAACATCAACTTGAACATAAAAAGTTTGTCACCGAAAATGTTGCTTTACAATTTCGTTGACAATGTGGAATAAATGGAATTTTCAAATAACTTTCCAATATTCCAATTAATCATGAAAAAAATTTTATTAATACTTCGTTCACTGTCTTGTATCATCCACAGTCACAGTTCACGTATTTTATATTATATTTTATTATATCTCAATCAATAAAACATTTTCTACACTTCCACTTTTTTACACAGAATGTTCTGTAATCAAACAATGCCCGAAATTGCGAGTTTTATTATCGCTTCTTACAGAACACAACCATCTATGCCTACAACACAATACTACCACAATTATTTAGTACTATTTAAAATACTTGAAATATCAAAATAAGTACGGCATTAAATATTATTAACTCGAGAAAAAGTTAAAAATGAAGGATGTTAACAACTTGCAGGCAGATTCATAAAAAGGATTAGCGCTAACTCCATTTTTATTATTACTCATAACTTCAATTTCCATTCTCAGAACATAATTATTTTAACTAAGGTTGTAATCAAGATTGGTTAGCATAAAATTTGACACATTTTGCTAATATAATTAATTTAGAAATAAAGTTACAGATGATGAAAAAATGGAGTTAACGCTAATCCATTTTATGAATCTGCCTGTTGAAAATAGTTGTTTGTATATCAAAGCACTAAAATACAATTTCTTATTACGAATATGGAATTATATGAGTAATAAAAAATACTTTAATGTCGAGATATACATTATTTTTTTCCGAAATAGTTAAATTATTAATAAAAAACATAAATAATAGCATTATGTATTATTAAACATCAGCTAGCTGGTGTGACAGGGATGGCTGTGATAACACAAGTACTGTCAAAATGTCAAATATTTGGTTATAATTTTCATTATTACCTCCCGCCTACCTCTAGGTAAGGGAGGTATTGTTTTTGGTCAAAAAATTGGGTAGTGAGTTTCAATGAATAAGCACGTTTTAGGGTCCCTACAATACGATTTTACTATTTTCGCGATGATGTCTGTATGTATGTATGTATGTATGTATGTGTGTGTGTGTGTAGTCTGTGGCAATTTTTTCGTCTCGCATAACTCAAATACTATAATACCAAAAAATACAATTTTGTGAATTTTTGCTTCTTATATTTAAATGAAGAGCTGATTAGATTTTGGATAAAATTGGTCAACCGGAAGTAGCAGTTTATTTGAAGTCCTTAACAGTTTTTCGTGAAAAACAATTAAATTTCATTTTTCAACAATTTATGTTATTTTGAAAGTTGAAGAATATTTAATTTTACATGTGATTTGATTACACTAATTTTATTAATTTTCATTAGATTTAGAGATAATAAAATATAAAGAAATTAGATTTCACAAAAATCTTGCATTTCTAGTACACCATGGAAACATTTAAAAATTTTCAATTTTTTACGAAATGTGACACATGTCATTGTGATTGTGAAGCTGTTTTCTTAGTGAAATATATGTCAAAAAATTAAATAAATACACGAAAGAAAATTAAAATTCTCAAATATAAATAGAAAATAAACAAATAAGAAGGTATGTTTCTATATCATCTAATACTAGTTTGTACCGTTTAAGAGTAGTATTAGGCGGGAGGTTATGTGCTGGCCACATCAGATTTTTTTAAATATATTTCTAGACTGTATTCAATCCGATAAATTATTATCACAGGTAAATAATAAATAAATTCACCAATAGTATTATCGAATAATATGTTTGTTATTTTAGGTTTGTAATTCAAGATTGATAGATGAGTTTGTAAAGTAAAATTTAAATATAAGAGTCCGTAATGTTTTACTTTAGCTACTATTTCGGCTAACTTCGCTGAGTGATATCGTGTAATTTAGAAAATCAAACAAATTACTGAAATCTCTATTTTATATGTGAAACATGCGGAATATGTATTAATTATAGAATTCAAGAAAATCATGTGGGCCCCTAGTAGATTTTCTTTCTTTGTTTTCCGCGATGAAAAAAGTTTACAGACATCCGAAAAGTAGCACAACCCTTACTTCATTTGAATTCCGATCAGATCCAGTTCGGCTCCAAATAAAAGGAAAAACGTCTATTGTTATTGATACGCTTTCCCTTCCTCCAAAATTAATACATAATTTTCTTCTTCCAGGTCTGAATTGGAGCAGCTCCGTGGAGCGCATCCCCATAAGCCATCTCCTCAGCCTTCGGGCAACCAGGCTCGAAACGACCACCTAACCTTAAAATGGCTATCAAGCGCAATGACAGAACTTAAATCCGAACTTTCGGAATTGCAGAGTATTCTCAACACAACAGTTCTCCTCCACGATCGCGAGGAAACCGAAGTAGAGGTCAGTCTTCTGCGTACTGAAGTGGCCAACCTCGGCAGGGAGCTCGAGCATCAGAGAAATAAACACGCAAGATATGAAGCCACCGTTGGAGAACTCAAAGAGGAAGTTGCGTCGCTGAAGGAAGGAGCCAGAGCGACGGCAGTTGTCTGCGGAAACACCAAGAACCAGGTATTTATTTATTTAATATATTTATTATTAACAATCACACAACACGATAAGTAAATATTGCAAATACTGAGGGTTGGAGAAATAATGACATAATAGTTATTTTTATACTACCGTTTGAAAATGTCTTTGATTTCACTATTCATTAGAGTTAAGAAAAGTTGTATATTTACGCACAAGTTCGGAAATGTAAATCAATTATTATTGTAACAAAAACTTTATTTATTGTAAATATTAACAGTAACATATTTACATTTTGAAAATATGACTTCAGGAGATTTGTTTGAGAAAGTATTACTATTTAAATTAACTACTTCCGAGACTACTTTTTTTGACAAGCTATTTACGATTCCATAGTTTTTTCAAAACGTCAAAATGACAGAAATCAAAGAATATCAAATTCAAAACTTTACAATAACTATTTTCAAATGGTAGTATAAAAAAATCTTGTGTACAACACGTAGGAAAAGTATTAATTTCCGTATACAGTGTGTTTTTAAACTCGGCTACTCCTCGATTACAAATTTCACACCTAATACGGAAAAATATTACTTTTCCTTACTTGTTGTATAAATAGCTATTGTCAAACTAGGGAGGAAAGCACTTCTTTTTCCTACTCGAGAGTGGAAAAAGCGCTTTCTTCTCGTGTTAGACACAACATTTTTTCCACATGTATCTAAAAACGATTTGCACGAATCTTAAATGCACTTTGGCAGCACAATACACAACTGACACGTCAAAATTTAGGTTGTGTGAATGAACCAATCTTAAATTTAAATTAAACTTGTCAAATTGTGATTTAATCTAGAAAAAGAAAAGATAAGACCAGATAAGACAAAATTATAACATAATTTAGACATTTAGAGTATGTATAGCACTAAAATTAACATTTTCAATAATATTGGGAAATTCATAATTTTTACAATATATTTTTTGTAAATAATATTCCTATTGGTGACACTTCTATACTTTCTTCTCTAGAGAGGGAAACACATTTACTCATTATTTGGGTAGTATCAAAAATACTTAATTAAAAAACGTACTTTACAAACTAAAAAAATAATTGAATATATTGAAGAGGACAATTTTTATAATTATATAAGAATTACAAAATTAATCTAATAACATTCAATTTTATTAAAGATGAAGCATAGTTAAATAAATTATGTAAATAAAGGATTGAATTGTAAACAGCATTTAACCAAGCCTTTGAAAATGAATCTTTACAAGTTACTAATTGACAGCTGCATTGTAAAAATTTTAAAAGTTAGTAAACAAAGTAAACAATGCAGGTTGCCACAGTAATTCTTACAAGGCTTATACGAAATCATTTGAAATAATTTTTGACAGAACAGTTGTGTGTGAATATGTCATAAATATAAATTTATTAGTAATGAAATCAAAAATGTAGATTATTAATGTTTGAAGCTCAAATTAATCAGATTCTGAGGTGATGTATGTAGATGTAGAAGTTTGGGTGTTTTGTTAAATCTGTGGTTCATTTTCGTTTCGGCCTTACAATAACAGTTTCGAATATTACTTCATATTAGTACTGGAATGTTCAGAATCAAAAGAAAACATTCCTATAACACTGTAATAGAAATGAAAAAGTAATTACAATAATAACTGTTTCCGAGTTTAGCTTAATCGATAACCGAACAGTTAATTTAATTTATAAGTTTCTGTTTTGGAACAGTTTACGGCCGACAATTTAAGTTTATGAACAAGAGATTTCAATTTATAATTACATTACTTCCTGGTTTAGAAACGTCAGAATATATTGTGTAAATAGTGAAATATTAAACAGTACAGCCTAGCGCAACTTTACAAATTTAATTGTCATTTTGTAACAGGATTAATTCTTATAATTGTCTACCCATTTTGTGTTTATATTATTTGCGTGTTCACGTATTCAATTTTAATATTTGTACACTTTTTCTGATGTCGTACGCGCTCCAATAGTACAAATAATTGTGTAAAATACTTCAATCAAAACGTAAAATAAAACAAATTGAATATTGAAACAGAACTGACACAAACCATGGCTAGGTTTACAGGTTTGTCAACACTTTGACGTGACTTTTACTTTGAAAATTCTGTACAAACAATTTCTGTTTATATTTTTGCTGAACTCAAAAGCCAATTGAACACATATGTGATTTAAAAAACGCCACGCCAACAAAAATGACTGTCAACTGTAATATTTAACCTGCGTCCAATTATTATTAATTTACTTGCAAATTATTTTATTTATACAATAAATACTATTTTATTTATCACTATATAATTTAATTATTGAAATCAATGTGATAATTGTAAATGATAATTGAGTCGCTCTATATTTTTACAAGTTAATATATTTTTTATATATACGTCTGCATATAAAAAATAATTCATTCCAAAACTTTATTTTTACTGAAAAATAAAATGTAAAACGCCAGACAGACAATAACATATTAAATAAACCTAAACAATAAACAGCGTTATTACAAATTCTGTAGTTTATTTACAAAATAAAATCTCGTTAGGAATATATTAGTTTTAAAATTCTATGGAAACAATATACCTAGGATCATATATTGCACAGCAAAGTATTGAAAATATTTCAATCCAAAATGATTTTTATATTTTAATATCGTCTTCCGGTTGGATAAATTTGCAGGCAGCCTACTCAACTAGAATCTTCCGCGGTTGGTCTCATAAATCTAACAAAGGAAATTGGTTGACCATCTGAAGCCTCTGGTGGTGCAAAGTAAATATTGATTTTTTTAAAAGCTTTGTAAATGTAATGGTTGATGGTTTTTAATTTTTCAGTATCAGATATTCTGCCAGTTTTATGTTTTGTCATTTAATTTCATTATTCGTTTGATTACTTCACAAAAATGAAATATTTGGAATTTTGGCTATAAATGGAACGGATGAGGTTTTCATTTCGGCAAACACCAACCCTTTTCCACGATATTTTTTTTTTACTTGGGTATCTAAATATTTACGTATGCATTTAAAAATTTTCATTTATTTGTCAATTAATGAATTTTAGCAATCCCAATTAATGGTACTGAATTTGTATATATTCCTCTTATCTTAATTGATTGTATACAATAGTTATTTATACTATATATCGTTTACTTTTTAATACTAATATGGTGACAAAAGGAATTTCATTGCCGCGATAGGTATTTAATTTTATCCAACACCTCTCAATAAATGCTCTATAACTACGGCGATTTTAAACAAGCAAAGTAAAAGATTATCCACTAGTGAGTATAATTTTGAGGAAAGCCACTAGTGAGTATTTTTTTATTTATAATAATAATAATAACACACAACACCTTGGTAACTACTTTGATTGACATTTTAATTTAAAAATTTAAAGCATATGTCACTGTCATATATTTCTTTAATAAATTTTTCATTTATTAAGAAGTATTGGATAAAACGTTATACTTCACACGTAGGCAAAGTGAAATTACCCACTCGATAAAATTATATCACTCAGCTTTCGGCTTTGTGAGCTAAAATTTATCTCGTGGGTAATTCCTTACTTTGCCCACTTGTAAAGTAAATAACTATTATTTCAAATATAAAATTAAAACCAACTTTTTCACATTATTCGAGCACTTTTTTCTTCACGACGGGAGAGAAAGTATACAAATCATTCATGGATATGAAATTGGCTGTTTTTGTATCATAGGAAACGAGTGAAAAAAAATTATTTGCAACATCAATGTGTTTTCGACTTGGAATGTACATACAATTGGACGAGATCGTCATTGGACGTGCGGAAATTTCTGTCGAGGTCGAATATAGATTTATGAAAGGAAATGCAGTCTCAAATTATAGTGCCTATTGAATTATGACCGGCATTGGGAAAATAAAACACAAATATAGTGAAAATAAAATGACTTTATTGAACAATAATAAAAGCAGAATAGAAATGTTCCCGAATTGTAAAATAAATATGAACTTAAAGATTGATATGCGTATTCAATTATTTCGCTATTTCCATACGTCTGGAAAAGCTGGCTGCGAAATTAGTTTTGCAATTCTGCTCCATTGTGAATCGATCCCTGAAAAATAATTTCATCGACCAGTAGACATGTCAGACGGGTTAATTTCACAGTCAAATAGTCTGCTATCTGCATAATAACATCCCATCACAGGCTAATATTTTTGCATGCACCTACAGTGTATTTACGTAATACAACGAATTATAGCACATACATATTACGTTACGCTAATTACACACATATTACAAGGTTAATTGAATAACAGCTCAAGTCAACGAATCGCTACAACAAAAACTCATGTTATATTTAATCATCGTTCCTCTATTGTTGCCGAAATAAATTATAGCGCTTGTTTCGATGTTTCGTGATTTGTAAATAATTTTACGACATTGAATGACCAAATGAATATCGCGATATGGTTGTTATGCACTTGTTTTATGTTACGAACTGAATAGCTTAAATATTGATTTTCATATTTACTATTGTTTTTTTATTCGAAACAAGTGAAAGAAAGGTGTAACAAAAGGATAATTTTGATTACACGATTTGTTTTGCTGTGAACTATTACCGTAAGTAGAAATTAATGATATGTTTATATCGATTTCATTGATTTAATAACCAACCTACGGTTGGTAAGACTGTCGATAGACGCTTTGATTTGATTAAAAATGTTGCAGTGAAATAACCAACAAGTATGCTATTTACATATATAGAATAGAATTACTCATGAACTAAGTAGATTGATAAACTGATATGCGTTTATGGAGGTATTATAATCATTTGCTTATGATATTGTTTAGGGTCCATAAAATAGCTCAACAACTTGGCAACCAAACCATATTATAAAATTTTATTATGTAAATATCATGTTTCATATATAATTGTCATTCTAAACTAAGATAAATTATCTGTTATGCAATCGAACATAAAATATTGTATGTAACACGTACATAATAGAGTTTTTCTCCAAGCGGATTATAATATTCATATTTTGATACTACATATACGATGTAGAAGTTAATCATTTTGTTACTAGTACAATAATATATTAGTTGTTTCATATACCACTGGTGGCAGCACCTACAAAGGCAGCTCTGACAAGTAACAGTAGTATTGCGTGATTCTGTCATATTTTATATTTTATTGTTTAAAGTGGTAGAAAGAAATGACATATCTACTTATTTTTTAAATACCACAATGGGTAAAAGGCGTGATGATATATTTATTTTATTTTTATTAATTTTTTTATTTTGGAATGCTTAAAAAAAAATAGTGTGTCACTCTAAGATGAACAGTGTTTTTGTTTCTCTCAATTTGCACTGTCTCAGCTGCGAATATATGAGCTCAGCACAAAAAGTTCTGTTTCAACTCCTAGTAACATAATAGACTATTATTGACTCACCCTAAACTGTCTCATCCATAATATCTTAAATTATGTATTTGTTACATACATATCTATTATTTACAATCGTTTAGTAATTTATCAGTTTCAGGTTTTAATAAATTGGAAAGTCAATTAATACCTACTACCTACCACTTTCTAATCAGTCGGAAAGTGGCCAAAATATTTTTATCGATTGACCTTAAAAGTGACACTTTAAAGATTGCTAACAGTCCGTAAAGTGTCACTTATACTGCCTAAGTCGCAAAAATATATTACATAGTCAAAGGTAGCCTCTTCTGTAAATCTGGTATTTTGGTGCATAGTTCAACAATATTATATTACAATACGAGTGAAGAAACTAAGAATTTCGCTCACGCCTCGTGTTCAAAGAAACATAAGTGAGCGAATTCGTTTCTTCACGAGTGTTATATAGGGTTTTGTTCAATCCTGCTATTGTAAGTACGCACCCCCATCCTTGTGGTCCACATACTCAATGTTACGAATCCGTCAGTTTAGTAATGACAGATGAATGGGCGAAAGTAGTGAGCAAAAGTGAACTTTCGCCCACTCACCCATCCCGTTGCCATAGGAATAAGTTGAGTGAACAAAATAGAAGGTTTCGAGCTCTGATCCAAGTAAGAAACAAGTTTCAATAGCAGGATTGATTCAATATAATTAAAATATGTTAAAGAATTTTAGTTGGTGTTTTTGAAATCAGAAAGCTACTAACGTGTATGTTGCGTGTTATTAATGCGCGCTATTAACACTGCATTTTAATATTTTAATTTGAAACCATAAAAATAAATTGTGTTAATGTACATAAATAAACAGCACTTAACAAAATAACAAAACACCTATTTGTAATTCTCGCCTAGTCTCGTGTCTAGCAAGCAGCAAAAACTAGACCAGAATTAATTTAATTTGCATGAAAATGAAGACGATAAATGCGAGTTTTTTACAGCCAGGTGCAGATTTTTAAACTATAAAACCGCATATTTTCACGGTAGTGCACACTCAACGTTCTTACGCTACGTTCGGCCGTATTACGTTACGTTCCACCCTCTGTTGGTTTGTTCGTGTTGTGCTGCGTTGTTACGCTGTTCCACGGTTATGTTGTGTTTTATGCACTGCCGTGCTGCGCTGTGCTGTGTTGCCACGTTCTGTGTTCTGTCGCGGCAGATGTCCGCCGATGAATTCTTCTTTCACTGTCTGCGATGTACATTTTTATTATTAACGTTGGATTGGAATGAACTGAGTGAACACAATCTTTTTTGAATCGCTCGTTGGACGAGCAGGAACGCCAGAATTAATTGCTGGATGGAATGTTTCCACTGTGAAATTGTAGATGGTTCTGTTTGACACATATTGAGGTTATGTTTGTATATTCGCAACATGTTTCAACATTCAGCTTTACAATAAAAGATAACTGTGTTTATTCTTTGTTTTTTTTTTTGCGTATGTACCAGTTTCAAAAATTAAAAATATACACCTATGGAAGGAAAAGTTTTCTATTTTATAAACATCAGTAATATTTCAGTATGAGTCTAACATATGGGATAGGTTTCGCTTCGATTTTAGCGCTGTACAATACAAAATTCTTTAATAAATATAGTAGATAATATAATTCTCTTTAACTTCTTATCGTGCATCTTTTTATAAAATAATTTTAGAACATTGTACAGCGCTAAAACTCTTCTCTTAAAACACCCAAAAGTAGAGTTAGTGGTATCAGCCATTTTTTTTAATTTATGTCCCTAAAAATACAAAAATATGAAATTTTAAATTAATAAAGTTAATATGATTTTTTAAATATCTTCAAATTTTAAATAATCGGAATTGTGACGTCATAACGCCTGAATTCAACATCATAAACAAACACGTATTTATGGTTTTCAACCTGTAATTTTATTTAATAATTGTCAAGTATTTGAAATAAAGGTCATAACAACACATACTGAAATTAGAATATCAAAATGTTCTAATAATATAATATTTAAATTAATAAAAATGTCTTTATTTGAAATCGGCCCTAAAGTGTTCAAAAATCGTCTTTAAAAGCTCAGAAATCGTCAATAAAGTAACGCATTATACGATGATTTTGAGCAACGCAGTGTTGGCAACCGTAAAATAATTATAGTAGAAGTAGGATAATTTTGATAGATATACGATGTATTGTAGTAAATTTATACGCAAAATGAAACAATATGTGCAAGAAGAATTAACTAATTATTTCCGATGAAGAAATTAGGGACAAAACACATAATTTTGAGTGTTATTTACGATAATTTCAATGTTCGCGGTTGGCAACACTGAGTGTCAATTCCAATTGACAACTGACAGATATATAAACTTAACTATAATATTTTTTTACAGTTTTTTCTAATTTTAGATTTAAAATAAAATTTAATATGTACCGCGGCACTGTAGTTCCTTTTTATCACTCACATGGTTTATTTTCGTGATAAAAAGTTTAACATAAATTATGAGAATAACCTCAAAATCAGTGAAACGTCAAATGCAAAAGCTATAAAAGCCATTTATGTATGAAAACTTGTTAGTAAGCTTGTTTTATTATATTTTCCTATTATATTTTGATATATAATACAGAATAGTAATTAATTTGGATAAACTCAATTATATTGTAATACCCGAATAATCTTTGGTGAAAATGAACGAACTGAGAATAACATGTTCCACAGTCAATGCGTAACCACTGAGATATTTACTACATAAAAATAATGTCCTACTTTTTCTCCTATAGTTTGTAATGAACAGATTGTTCATGAGTCGTCTTTTAATATTATTTGTCGGAAACTTCTAAAGAACTTCAAGTTTAATAAATCAATAAATTTTACCTTTATGCGATTCCGTTTGGAATTTGTTAATTAATTACCAACTTACTGAATGCAGAACGCAGTATTCCACAGTAATTTCCAATATTGCATTACCGTTAATTATGCAAAATTAACTGTAGATATTACCGATTTGGTACAGAATATAATTATATTTTATTTTTGGTGAAGCATGGATATATTCGTGACTGAAATGAAAAGGTGTCAGAATTTGATAAAGGACTCCATTTTCTTTTTACAATTTATGTAATACGAATTGACAATTTCGGGCTAAAAATAAAAAAGATTTAGATAGAGATTTCGTGTTTTTTGTTGGGCTGCGAAAAATGTGTTGCTTATAAAAATATAGTCGCGGACGCGGAACGCACCGAAGGAAGTGTGAGATTGAAGCACGGAAAATAATGCGAGAATGAAAGAGCGGTAAATAAGAAATATGTAGGTGAAGATGTGTTCCACTCCGCCGACAAGTAAATGGCCAGACATGATTGAGTGGTTATTGAAGGCTTACAGGAAGCAGAAACGATTTCTTGTGTGTTCAAACTCTCAGATGAATAGCAACAATCAACATTGAAGACTGTTACTCGTTTCTAAACTATACAACATTGAATAGCATGTTGGTATATTGGGAATAATAATCCTTATTTAGCCCTTATACTATTTTTTAAGACAACTAAGTGTAACCTGTATATTCAGTAACTATTGTAATGTTGTACTTAATGAAATGCTATTATTTACTAAATTGTTTATTTGACATGTTTTTCTTTCTATCAAACTGAAACTTATTTTGTAGACTTGACAAGTTCATGAAAAATCCCCAAAAATAGTTGCATAAAGTTGAACTTTATAAATATTTACGTCAACACTGTCACAATAATTTTTAAAAACTACTGAGTTAAATTTTATATTTTACATTTACATCGGTATCGGTAGATATTGAAAAGTACATAAAGAGGAATAGGTGTTGCTTGGTGTACTCTGTATTCTAAATAGAATATTATACATTATGGGAGAGAAGGTATGATTTTTTCCCGCTAAGTAAATTGAAGCACGAGCCGTAGACGGGGGCTACAAGGCGGCAAGGGAAAAATACACTTCTTTCCTGCGGTATATGTACTATATTTTATGATAAATTCCTACGACTAGTATTGAACCAATCATGATGCAAAACACTTGAAATTCAACCAATGGAAACAGTATTATACTGTTAAAATCCCGTTCCCCCGATAAAACCCCGTTACCCCGATAATTTCCCGCTACCAAAGAAATAAACAGTTGTTATAGTTTATATCTGTCAGTGTGACAGTTAAATAATATTTCAAATATCATTTTGCATTGGCTTTGGAATTTATCTCATCATATACCACACGACCTTTCTGATTTTCTCAAATAAATTTTTATTTTTAAGCACTCATTTTATTTGCTTTTAAGCAAAATCACGTAAGCAAACTGACATTAGGTAAAACCCCTCCTCCTTCGTAGTCGGGATTTACCATACAGGCTGCTTTCGTGTTTATTGCTAAGCATGTTTCTCAAAATTATTTGAATTGAAATATAATTTATGATAGTTACGTTTGATTTGTTTAATTTTGTTCATTTTTCACATTATTTGAGCACTAATCTCCCGTAGATATGAAATTGACTGTTTTATCCTGATTTTGGTATCGAAGAAACCAATTTTCTCTCTCGGTAGTGAAAAATAGGTATTTACGTAATTTCTAGATGATTACAAAATGTAGTATACGGCATTCTCTTTTCGAGCAGTTTTATGGTTGGTTGTGTTGGTGTATAATTTAATAAAAATCAAGGGAAGAGAGAGGTTATGTGCTGTCACATCAGATTTTTTTATTTTACAAACGGGATGTGATATTTGTTGCAAAGGGTACTTTACTTCTTGTTTTTTTGTACAGTTTTGTGGTTAATATTAATTCATTTTTGATTTATTAACGATGCACTTGTCGTCATTTATATATAACAAATTTAGATTCTTTCGACGCTTCTTGCCTTCTAGTTTTAGTTTCTGTAATCCTCGATTTTCGAAAGCATTTTAAATAGATGACAATAAATAAATATCCTTAGTTTGAACTTATAATATTTCTTTTACCAAGATCTGATATAAGAAGAATGTCACAAGCAATGATGAGTGATTGGATGCATGATATATTCGCAAGTAAAAACTATAAATTGGGTTAGGTTTGAATAACCCATTTTTAGGTTAAGGTAGTATTTGTTTGAACATTTCCTGCTGAAAACAACGGATGAGATTTATGGTTGAAAAATTTCAAATAAAAGTTTGGCAATGGATAATAATTCATGATTAAAACGCATCATACAACCATGGCAGAGATGATATTTCAGTAATTTCAGGTGTATTAACTTCCATAAATCGCTTCCGCTATACCGTGTCAATCGCAGATTGCAATGTGATGTTTTCTATTTCACTTTGAAATGACCGGCGCTGAATATTGGCAGTATATTACTTCCGTATATCAATTTGAAATCAATACGAATTACGCTGTATGGACTATGGTGGCGAGGCTGTTTCAGCGATGTGCGCACCAACTAGCATGTGCTTGTTTCTCGTTTCCCGCTTCAGGCTTTCAGGGCACAGGCTGCTAGATTAGGCGCTCCAGATACGTGCCTTTCGTGCCATGTTGTTTTGGAACAATACCTAATTTACTGTCTATTCCTATTCTCCATCCGTACATCATTCAACGATGTTTGGTTTTGGTTAATGGAAATTACCAAGATAACTAGTAATCGATCAATGATTAATGCCTAATTTAATCACTTCGTATTTGCATTACAAACACTAAATTATCAAAATATTGACCATTGTTTTATTACATTTTCATATTGGGTTTAATGCATTCCTTGAACCAATTTACGTATTCAAATCAATACATGAAGCGCGTTCAATCATCCGTTCGTATTTATAAAGAGCTTGTATTATAGATAGATTCAAAGCGGCCAAAGAACTGTCATATCATGACATATTAGTAGTAGTAATACTAAGCACTTAACTTAAGTACAACAGTCGCAAGCTACAAATCGCGTAATGTAATACAAAAATTGTATGAAATTTGTGTTGCTACCAACATATTGTAAAAATTCCAACATTCTGTAATTTTATTGCATGCAACTTGCAACATTTCACGAGATTTGCTAGTTTCTAGTTACTTTTTATTGGTGCCAACTATTTCAGTGTTGACAGATTATAAACTACTTTGTATTTGATAAAATCATGGATACTAGATTCAGAACTCAATATAAACAAACAACTTGAGAAGTGAAGCCGCAGCGGCCATTTGTTAGAAAGGCAGAATTTGAGTATGATGTATAGTAAATAGGAAATAAACTCACATAAATTGTTATTAAATTTATATTAATTGCTAAAATATGAAATGCAATATAAATATTATACTTTATCATTTTGTTTATTGGTTTGAAAATAATATTAGTTTATATAATTTATGTCTTTTACTCACATTTTGCTTTTGATACGACCATTTTGCTATACTATTTAACTTTACAATCAAAACTGAACTATATATTGTAAAAAATACCTTTACATTGACACAAATATCAATTTCTGCCTTTTTAGCAAATGGACGCCGAGGCTTCATATTTGCATATCGAGTTAGGTTTCTAATTTATGTATAAACAACTGTATTACGCGCATACCTTGAAGGAAAGAATATAAAGGAGAGAGCGTTAGCAAGCGATACTGAAGTCGTTTCCCCCACTACAACCAGAACCGGTGTTATCGCGTTGTTATAGCAACTATCAGCATTTAACTGTTTTTTTTTTGACGTACGTATCGCACAAATCCCCATTCCAACCAGAACTATGGCTTGCATGCGTCTGCCCTCACCAGGTTACATTCCCCTTGCCATAAATATAATCTTATGCTCTCTCCTTTATCTTCTTTGCTCCAAGACGCATACCTATTTGACTCATCGTTTTGTTGAGGAGTACAACTGAACGTAACCTAAACTACTCTAGTCAAACTTATGTTATATGCTCGTATTTGACAGATCGTTATTTAATTTAAAAAATATGAAACAAATGTCGCTAAACTTATTCAGGTAGTTACTTGGCTAAACCGTAGTTTACGGCCACAAGAGAAGTTAACTGCAGGTCCTAGTTTCTTTAGCCGGTCATAGTTAAAGAAAAACAATGTAAAAAAGCAAGAAACAGATTTATTTTAGTTTTGAGGTTGAATTTGTTCAACGGCATTTTCAGAATGCAAATTTACTAGGTTTTTGTTGTTTGACTTGCTTCACCACAAACTGTCATATCTACCAAACATCATTGGCGATCCGTAGCTAACTTCACAATTGCCTATAAACTACGGTTTTACCGTTAACTTCAGTTGTCTTCATCAATACTAATAATACCAGCATATTTAGTAAAAATTCCTGTGTGTTGATAAAATGTATCCAGGCATGACATCGTCCTATGTCTTCGAAGTGCTATATGAAAAGAATCCTTCAGAAAAGTTAAGAAACGCTTTGAGAAATGTGTAGGTCGAAATCGTCCAAGCAAGAATCAGAAGGAGTACAATTAAATTAGCAAACCTTTGAGAGTGAATACAGAAGCAGTTATTAATCCACTGTAGTTTTGAATATTGTATTCCATTACAGGGGATACGCTAAGAACAATACACTCGTTAAATCATTTAACGCAGGTACCAAGTAGGATCACAGAGCAAGGAACAGGTAGTTCGAAGACCGCAGCTTTAAGTTTAAGGCCCACGACACGCACGTTGCAAAATATGGGTTTGTGCGTGATTATGTAATCATTATTAATGGAAGACGGAAGTTGTGATGTATAGACTTAGTATTGATTGCGCTTTTTAAAAATTAAGTAGCGATGAGTTCGCAGTGGATAATTTTGAATTTATTTCAGTGTTGCAGTATCTAAAATTCAAATTCAATGGACAAAATCTGCATCTTAAATTTGGAATTTGAATTTTATCTACGAAATCTACCAACACTGCCTTTCAGGCTAATAAACGTGCCGGGAAAATATTAAATATTGATTTTGTGTTTTAAAATATATTAAATCCGATTTGACGTGACATATTTGACAAGATGACATTTGGCTAGACTAAAATGTTTAATAATTTACTAAATGAAATTTTCTTTGAAAGAAAGTACAGCAAATTTATTTTGTGAATCAAATTTTAAATGTTTGAAGAACATTTTGTTGCCTTAACATTAATGTTTAAAGACTTACATTATGTGCTATAAAATTAAAATTTAATTATTAGTTCAAATATTGTGTGAATACACATGTCTTGTTTGCATAATGTAGCTGCTACATAAGGCGTTTTAGTATTCGCTTGTGAATACAAAATTCGTTTTCTTGCTGCATTATATTATAATTTCAATATCCAGTACCAATCTTGACACTATAATAAATATATAATTCTATATTGTTGAAAGGCAAGCACACAGTTTTATCATTGATTTGAGATCTGAAATTTCCTGATTCATATTTAATGATGGCCGCAAACAAAACACAAAATAATAACATTATTTCATACACGTCACAGTGCGGTGAATTTCTATTGTCGCCACTTGGACGTTATCGAAACAAATGCCGGATGACATGCGATGCGGCGCCACCGCTATGATATATGAATTATTATCGATGAGCTTATAGAGAAATCCCACAGACAGCCGAGCTCTATGCTCAATTTATTTACAATAGTAGAAACGTCGAATTCCCAATAATGCTTCTTGGTATTTGGGTTATTACTATTAACCTGTTATTGGTTAAAGGCTCATACATAGATACAAAGGTACTAAGGCATTGTTCTCGATGAAATGGTGAAGACAATTACAAAAATCAGTATCAACTGGGATTCGAACACAGGACTCTTGACATACAAATAGGAACGTTATATCTTCTGAATAGTGTGTTTAATATACATAATAACAAATATAACAAGATTTAAATCAAGGATAATTAGTATTAGGCAATTAAAATACGAGTCGGGAGAAACATTGAAAATAACAGCCAATCGTTGGGCCACCTGTCTTTGTTGTACAGTCCCCTTAAAAAGTTGATAAGAAAATCTAAAGAAATTAACATTCAATGATTTTCATAAAATGTTTAATACAAAAATCAAATAATACATTAATAGAAATGAGTTCAATTAACTATTATGTATGTAAATGTAAGGAATTTTCAAATAATTGTTGAATATTATTTACTGCTTTTGAACAAGACTGTGCATCATGTTTTTAAATCGCAACCGTTCTACAAAAAAGTATTAGACAAAGAAGGGTGGCCCTACGACATCTATATGTTTCAGGCCCGTTTTTCGCTATTATAAAAGCCTACAGGTTAGCGTTCCAGTATTACTTTATTTCATTGGTATTAGGTTATAGTAGATTTGATCAAATAACGTTAGTACTAATATATCGATCAATAATAGTACATAAGGGATTATGATAGTCATTATTTACGGAGATGAATCATCCGAGTGAATAATGACCATAATCCCGAATATAATACTTTTATCCAACACCTCTCAATAAATGCTCTATAACTATGGCGATTTTAAACAAGCAAAGTAACAGATTATCCACTAGTGGGTATAATTTTGAGGAAAGCCACTAGTGAGTATTTTTTTATTTATAACAATAATAATAGCACACAACACCTTGGTAACTACTTCGATTGACATTTTAATTTAAAGCATATGTCACTGTCAAATAATATATCTGTAATAAATTTTTCATTTATTAAGAAGTGTTGGATAAAACGTTATACTTCACACGTGGGCAAAGTGGAAATACCCACTTGTAAAGTAAATAACTATTTTTACTCTTGTAGATTCGGAAATCACTTTTAAAAATTATCGAAATTCGTTAAAACACACATTGAAAAACGTTAACATAATAAAACAAAGTGACAACTGACTACGTGTCAATTGTCAGACGGCCGTTGCTTGGTGATCTTTAAAATAACCGTGAATTATGGATTTCTGGCTTTAGGATTGGTCGAAAAGATTGAATTATGAATCAGAATTCATTGCCGAGAATTATTATGGATACAATAATTCATCGAAAAAAATTAAGTAATGGGTATATATTTCTACAAGGGTACAAATATTTATATTTGAATACTATTCCATAGTGTGATTACGAGTAGTATTCCATTTACAGAATGTTCGCTAAATATACATGTGAAAAGTACTTACATAAAATTTGATCAATATTTTGTTCGGTAATGTTTGATTGGATTACCCGAATAAATAAATAAAAATGCAATCTAATAAATGTTTGAACATAGCGTCTTACAAAACCAAAACAGTGATCATCTTTAATGGTACACTGACCTAATAAATACAATCCATTTTATGCGCCATATCCGGGCTTTGAATTAAGCAGTGATTCTCTCCATACCACCTATATTGCTCACCGCTGTGTTTCATGTTTCATGGCCCACTTCGACGTAAATGTAGCAGCGTCTGTTTTATAGATTGTTGTTTGAATAGCGTAATAGTTGTTATCAAAATGCAATCAAGGATGCCTTACTGCCGTGGGAATATCAAACACCCCTTAGATATTGCAAAGAGCGATAACTTGGTCTTAGCAGATAAGCGCTGGTTTAATGAGAAATTACGCGTTGTTAATAAAGTAAGAGCGTCCTCAAAATTCAATCAGTTCATGCAAATAATTTATATTGTCGCGGACAAACAACGAATGGTTGCTAAGTTTACGGATAGTGCAACTTTCAACTTTTAAGTTCTAAATAGAACAGGTACTTATGTAACTTTTAATTGTCAAACTTTTGTGAAAAATATTGCGAAATGATTCTCTTATTAAATCTTCTTAGTTTTCAATTATCTTTAATGTAAGTTGAGTCTGTGTTTTAAAGACTATTCAAACTTTCTTAACTAGAATCTAGATAGAATTGTTTGTTTATGAAACGATGTTTAAGTTCTTACAAAACTTGCATATATGCTAAGGTAACAAACATTTCATATTAATATAATCGCAAACTAAATAGTGCACCAGGATATTCATTATTATTCAAATAACAAGTTGATACGCCCTATTTGTCTTGTTAACCACCTAGCGGATTTTTAGGAAAGTTCCCGATATGACATATGCGACGTTTACACTAACATCTAACTTGAAGTTTCAGTTCAATACAAAATTCTATTCAGACAATTCTAAAATTGAATCAAAGGTTTTACGAATTAATTTGAAGGTAATATTATATTGCGGGTCCATCGGAAATGTTTTTATTTACAAAGATAATTAATAATTGTCGAGAGCAGATGTGGGATTTTGTCTAGTCAAATTGCGCAAAGCAACCTTTTTTGAATGAAAGACATAAATGAACAAAATGGTTTCTTCCTTGTATATCCGATGATAAACTAACAACAGTGATGGTTTTATTAGGCATCCAATTAAAATACGCTAACTAGTGGTAGAAAGTTGAACTAACCATAACCATAAGGTACATAAATTTCGTTGTATTTTGAAATTAATTGTTATTTAGTATTTATTACAACAGTATTTATTTTAAGAGTATTCCAACGTAAGTATTACATTTGTTTAAGGGCCGGTATTTCCAAACTTAGTTACCTAGAGAATAATTTTATCAATAGAATAAACAAAAAATGTAGCATGAAAATCATAGCTTAAATGATGATTGTTATTCTAGCTGTCATCTTTTGATGCGATATTTTTTGTTTATTCCATTGATTATTTATACTATAGTCTATCTGAGGTTGGAAATACCGGCATTAAGCCGTTTTATTTAAATAAGATGTAAAAATGAAAGGTATATTGTATTTGCAGATTATAGGTTAAGGTTGAATTTTCTCCACAACAGGAAAATTTGCAGTGTGTATGGCTACAGTTCTGCTGCCAGTACAACCACTAATACTAAAAGCACGCATTCGCCATCATAAGATATCATTTTAAAATAATTTGACATGTACCTACCTTTCGTGAATTGTAATCAACGCCATCTCTTGATAATTTGAAAGCTCAATAGGCCCTATGCAGGGATAACCTCAATGCGAAAAAATTGTTTGGTCCTTTGTAAAGTCACACGAGCTATTTATAAGAAATATAAATTTGTCAACATCGAATCAAACCGCCGATTTTGATACCGTGTTTCATATCCTTCTTTTGCCATATTCGCATTTTCGTTGCAAAATCCGAATACCGTATACATATCAGCGTATTGGTTATAAATGTTATAGGTAACCAAAACTCAAACAATTTGACAAAAGTCAAAATTACACAAATTATTTTTCATTTATTTGTCAAAGGTTGTCATATGTTTGCAGAGGAGTTAAAAACTTAAAGTATTGGTATTAAATGATTAGTTAAGTCAATGCAATTTTACACAATTCTTTGCATTAGGATTAACGAATCAGAATTAATCAAATAATAGTTTTATCTAAAGCTTATCACTAAATTTTCTTTAATACAGATAAGCTGACACCCATTCCGAATAAAAGCGCCTTAAACCTGCAAGACACATAGATTGAAAAGATACAAACCACTAGAAATTTCGTATAGGTAGACTTAATAAAAATAACATTTATTATAAGAAAAAACCTAACCTATATAAAAATATATGTAGGAAAATTGCCAGTGGGCAACAATCCCTCATGTTTTTGCCAAACACAACATTTACCGATTGTCTAGTTGTAGTAGAAAACAGATTGTAAACAATAAATTGTTAAATAAATAAAAATACAGAAAACTAATTCCATAGCGTCTGAGTTAAAAATGAAAATAAATTAAAATATCAATTACAGGCATGTATAAATCGTATAAAATCCATTTGATTACCAGAGAAATAAACGTGGAAAAAGCGTGGAAACAAACAAACATGTTCATTTACACCCTTATTGTCCCATGAAGAATCAATAAAAGAAAAAACGAGAAAATAAAAAACAAACAATGAAACGAACAATCAACTCATCCAAAAATTCCGTAAAATAATGATATCTCTGTAGGGCCACAAAACGTGGCATTAGTCTTCGACGAAGATCATCCGAGATGGATGTTTCATTTTTTGTCTCCGGTCTCTCGCGAGTCCACGTGTGTTAATGACGTATCCGCGCAATCAGCAGCGAGGCGGGGGAGACCGCCATTGTATCGGGGTGTAATTTATTTCGGCGTTCCCATAGGAAGCGCTCTTGGCCCGAAACCAGACATGCCCATGGGAAAACCGTGCGACCGCGCTCAGCCTTCACGGCTTTATTGCTTCGCGCTTGTACGAAAAACGAGTGATAATAGGTGGAATACGACGCGTGAAGAATGCCGTCATTATTACGTGTTTATATCATTCCGCCGCTGAATACTGGATGGCTTCTGGAGACGTGGCTGACACGAGTTATAGCCTATTTTGAATGTTCGTTTTTTTATGGAGCACTTTTCGACGGAGTCGATAGGTTTATGGCCTGTTCTCTCTAAATAAATTCGAAGGAAATTGTGAACGGAAAGTATTTGAAATATTCAAGCTCCGTTAAAATAGAACGCTCCAACCCAACCTATTGACACTTCCCGACGAGATTTGTGCTTTCCTCAAACTTTCATTCTGGAGATGATAATTCATAGCAACATCGACATGGAACTTTTACAATTCGATATCTGTCTAAATCTCTCAACAAATATCTGTACAGACGAACTAGAAAGAGTGAGGATAAATCTGGACATAACATCTGTCCTCAAAACAACAAATTTTCGATAGGTTTCGCCTTTTCACTAAATAACAAACCACGAATCAATTGAGGTTGTTATTTGATGATACTGCATACGCAAAAATGTGCCACGAAATCTGTTTAAATTG
The DNA here is from genome assembly GCA_963942605.1 of Poecilus cupreus. Taxonomy (NCBI): domain Eukaryota; kingdom Metazoa; phylum Arthropoda; class Insecta; order Coleoptera; family Carabidae; genus Poecilus; species Poecilus cupreus. The sequence goes on from OZ012731.1 coordinate 3,293,159, forward strand.
TATATACAGTCCTATACAGGGTACAGAAATAAGTACATTAAATTTAATCCCTGATAGAACTTCCAAATATTATTTTTAGCATTTTCCACTTCATACACTAACAAGTCGTTAAGGTATTTTCAGAGGTAATATAACAAGACCTCCTGATTTTATCGATACATTTTTATTTTGCACGAATTTTTTTTTTACTTGGCAACAAACACGAAACTGCTTGGTAAATCCCGACTCCAAGAAAGAGGGGTTTTACCTCATGTCAGTTTGCTTGAGTGATTTTGCTTAAAAGCAAAAGAAAATGAGTGTATAAAAATACAAATTTATCTGAGAAGAGAGGTCGTGTGGTATTTGATGAGAAAATTCCAAAGATAACGCAAAATGAATCTTGAAATATTAATAATTGTCATACTGACAGTTATAAGTAGTAACAACTGATTTGTTTGTTTACTTGGTTGCGGGATTTTATCGGGGTAACGGGGTTTTATCGGAGTAACGGGGTTTTATCGGGGTAACGGGATTTTATCAGTATAATATTGTTCCCATTGATTGGATTTCCAAGTGTTTTGCATCATGATTGGTTAAAAACTAGAAGGAATTTATCATAATTATTTGATCCAGTAGCAACAGCAATGAAATAATGATTTTTGACAAATGTTACTTTTACACTTTTTGCAAATAAACTATTGTAGGTACCACATTACCTTCCGCCATAGATTTCTTATCAAACAATGCGGGAACACGAACTACCACTATCAAGAAACCCTCATCCCTTAAAAAAAATAGTTTTAAATTGTGACACATCAAAAAATGACATTTTTCAAGGGTTGTTTTGTTTTTCTTTTTTTGCAAAAATAACAAGTTAGCAGATTTAAACGAAATTGTTAAAACCTTGGAGGATAGAAGATAAAGGAGAGAGCATAAGCTTATATTATATTACGGGCAAGGGGAATATAACCTGGTGAGGGCAGACGCATGTAAGCCAATGGTTCTGGTTGTAGTGGGGATTTGCGCGGTAAATATGTTCAGAAAAAACAGTATGGCTGCCAATACTGATCTATAATATTTTTAGGATATAATTTTAACAAAATAATGCATGCAGTGCACAGTTCCTGCACTAACTCTATCTATGACTTATGTTTGCCAATTTTGCCATTTTCCTGTAGCCATATTTTGAAATGTTTTAATCGGTACAAAATAGAAAAAAAGTTGTGCACAAATTCGTTTCAATGAGACCTGTATGTAGGACAGCCCATTTAAAAAATATCACGTATAATAAATAATGCGTAGCTATATTAAAAATGGCTTGCCTGACTTGCAATTATTAATATCATTTTTAATAACATCTTTCTGCAGTTTTGTATATGTTGGATCTTGGAAGAAAATATGTTTTGTTGACAGTAATCCGAACGAAATATGCCAACGCTTAATGAAAACACGAAACTTATAAATCCCTGAGCTACTTACTCCGCAAATATTTACGAAATAAAAATAAGTAGCGGAAGGAACTTATGAATGCAGCCGAATACGAAATTAAGAAAGCACATCAACTAAAAATGTTGTCTACAGCAGATAGCATCTTGAATTATACGAGCACTCCGAATTTCTATAGAGCGGCAATTTTACATGTGCATGAAAAAGTTTTAAAATTTAAACCCTCTTTAACATTTCTCTTCAGTTGAATCTTTAGTACCAATACCACCCCTATCATTGAGGCCCTTTGCAGTTACTTTCTTTGTAACAAAACTATGAGTTTGCAAATTTATTCCCAAGGAGCGGAGAAGGATACAATAAGTCTGTCAATTTCTTTTCTCTTGTTTTTTCTCTTCGCGTTCTACTCTGAATGCAAAGCAACACTTTTATATTGCAGAGACATGACATTTGGTATTTTGCAGCCGCGATGTTCAACTTGCATTTTTCACATTAAAATGTTCACTATACATAATGCAGTGGTAGAAAACGCAATATGAGATCTTTATGCCTGTTTTACACGACGCATTTTATTGGTCAATAAATTGCCCTAGTTTTCTTGTCAATTTATTGTTGTGTGTAATACGATACTGCGTCAATTTTTTCAACACCAATAAATTAGTTTATACAACACCTCTCAATAAATGCTCTATAACTATGGCGATTTTAAACAAGGAAAGGATTTCCCACTAGTGGGTATAATTTTAAGAAAACCCACTAGTGAGTATTTTGTTATTTATAACAATAATAATAACACACAACACCTTGGTAACCACTTCGATTGACATTTTTATTTCAAAAATTTAAATTATGTCACTGTCAAATAATGTTTCTTTAATAAATTTTGCATTTATTAAGAGTTGTTGGATAAAACGTTAAACTTCACACGTGGGCAAATTAAGTAACTATTATTTTTTTTTTATTTTTTTAGGGAATTCTAAAGGATTTTATTCATTGCCAATCAGTCAAACTTATTTATGTTTTAGTTTTATGTCATTTTTGTACGTTATATTTTTCATTCTTGGTGTACAATTTTACTAGAGAAACCATAAATTTTTATCCAACACCTCTCAATAAATGTTCTATAACATTTTAAACAAGGTCAGTAACAGATTACCCACTAGTGGGTATAATTTTATGAAAAGTCACTAGTGAATAATTTTATATTTATAACAACAATAATAATAACAAACAAAAATACTTATACTTACCCAAAATAACTGCACTTTTCCTCCAGTTTGAAATCTATTTTCACAACAAAAAGTGGAACAAAAGTCAGCATTTTTAAGTTAATTTTCTTCAAAAAAATCAAATAATAGTACTCAACTATACAAATTATTATATAACATTAAATTATTAAATTTACAATCAAAACTGACAGTTTGAATAGTTAAAAACAGCGTTTTCTATGTTTTTGCAAGCTTAAAACAGCTATTTTATCGTGATTTCACAAAAATTCGCCATTACACACAATAGAAATATGAATATGACGATTTGAATAGTTGAAAACACCATTTTCTATGTTTTTGCAAGCTTAAAACAGCAATTGTATCGTGATTTCACAAAAATTCGCCATTACATACGATAGAAACATGAATATGACAGTTTGGATAGTAGAAAACAGCGTTTTCTATGTTTTTGCAAACTTAAAATAGCAATTTTATCGTGATTTCACAAAAATTCGCCATTACATACGATAGAAACATGAATATGACGGTTTGAATAGTTGAAAACAGCGTTTTCTATGTTTTCCAAGCTTAAAAATATTATTATATTTTTGCAAGCTTAAAACTTAAAACAGCAATTTTATCGTGATTGACAAAAATGTTATTTTCTGCCTTTTTTCAAATGGCCGCCGAAGGTTCACTTTTACGCATCGAGTTAGGTTTCTAGATTATTATTAGTTTTTTCAAATTCGAATATTAACTAGATCTCGAATAATCGAATATTTCGAATACTCGAATACGACGAATATTTGTATTGAATAAAATATAATTAATAAATTATAATATTTACTTCATACCAAAATTTTCTATTTTACCAGGTGTATATTATATAAAATTTAAGAAAAATGTACATAAAAGAAAATAGCAAAGTTTTATGTCTGCTGATTAATATTCGAGATAATCGAATTTGTTGTTTTGATGTTAATAACGAGAATGGTATTCGTCCATCTCTAGTATAAACATGTATGTCATACGCATAATGTCAGTGTCAGTACACCGCCTAACCTAAATTGACAGTTGTGGAACAAAGTAGATTTTAATGCTGAGCAGTAAAACTCCATGGCTTTGAAATTGCATTTCTGAAGAGATAAACAAATACAAACTTTAAAAATAGTTAATTAGCAGGTGTAAAACAACAGCAATGAAGTTAAAAATGGGAGTGCTGTCAGTGATGTCTGCCAGTGAGTGTATGTTTTAACGCAGTCGTAGGTAATAATGCGAGAGTGCACAACTCATACATCTAATTACTGTATTCCTGTGCTCTGCCCCGTATATTCTCTGCTCTTTATTATGTACAAAACTGAGGAAATTAGTTCACGGTGCATTTGTCTCTGGGCCCGGTGTATGTGTATGTCACATCCCGTTCTATTTACGTCACGTATCCGGATCCGCCGAGCGTCATGCTCGTGCCATCCATGTGGTTTGATTCGAATTCAAAATACTGGGCTGTATTTGCTTTTGTTTTGTATTGTGACTTGTTTCATGATTAATCGTTATTTTATGACGAGTAAATAGAATTTTAGTTACAATTACCTTCTAATTGCAGAAATAATAATTAATGATTTTGCATAAATCATGAGTGCAACTCGTGGAATGATTCAATTTTGTAATTTTGACCACTTGTTTACCGCAATTATAACATGTATGAATATATTGTTGGGGCGATGTAACTTGAGAGCACAAGGAATGCGTTTTGTTAAAAATATGCTTTTACTTAGTTGCCGCACTGCTTGAAAAGTGAAATAGTGATTTTATTTTATTGCTCAACACAAAGTATAATCCTACCAAACCGAATTCTGTATGTTTTTTTATTTATTTGCATTTCGTACCTGACTTGGTTGTATTCATTTTTTGTACCTACACAATAATAGTTGTTTACATATGAGTCCGGAAAATGGTACATTACTGTCAAGTATTTTACAACTGCGAGTCAAGTACAGATATTTTACTGACGAGTTATGTATTTTTTTCTGAAACCATTGATAATATTAAAAACTAATTTTAAATTTAATAACTAAATTTGCTCTCGTTTCTAAGTTAAAAGAATGTGTAAACGTTTTCGTAACTACATTTCTAAGGTAACGAAATGTTTAAAACGTTTTCGTGACTAATCAAGAAAATACTAGTTTCGCTCCACATTTTAGGTGCGAAAATAGTACTTTGTACATTTAAATTGAATATTTTCTAGCGGGACAATGGTTTTTACAATTTTCAACTCGCCAAGTTATAGCGTCCGGATTGTAATACGTTCACATGCCTGTCAAAAATTTTCTATTTCCCCCTGAAATAGTTCAATTTAAAATTGTAATGAATTGTCACTTTTCACTTCATACATGGCAGCTGTCTAATCAGAGACAATTATATAAATCTTAAATGATCCAACTTATTGCATATTAAAATATATAACTACAAGGAAAAGGTTAAAGACAGAAATTCTTCTTTAGAGATTCAGAGGAAACCATGGGTCTCTAAGACCTGAAACGGTGTTAATTAGAAAATTGCTTGAAATGAGAGATTCAAAGAAATACATAATGTATAAGTTTTAAAATAAAATAGTGCATTATAACAGTGCTACAATATTATGGACCCCCCACTGTACTATAATTGGAAATCACTTCTTGTTATGCAGAGTATTAAATAAATAATTGCCGATCTCGGTGGCGTAGTGGCTATATCACTAGTTTAGCACGCCAGAAGTTGTGGGTTCGAATCTCACTGAAGAGCATGGTCGTTTGTGATGATCACAATCGGGTCTCTCACCATTTAAAAAAAAAAATTTTATGAAACTTTATTTAAATTAAAGACTATCTACACTTTTAAAAAGTCTTAATTGTTATTCATTAAAAAACAATGATTTTTTTTAATGTTGTGACGTCATTGTAGAGGTGTTGCTGGATCTCAAACAGTGCAGTTTGTAAATAATTGTAGTCATATATTTTTTTACTTATTTTATTATTATTATTACAATAAAATAGAACATTTATGTGACAAAAATTATTTAAATTTCTACTGTTTGAGATCCATCAACACCTCGATAATGAAGTCACAACATTTTTTAAAAATCATTCTGGCTTAATGAATAACAATGAAGACTTTTTAAAAGTGTAGATAGTCTTCAATTTAGATAAAGGTTCATAAAAAAAAAATATAAAAAAAAATGGTGAAAGACCCCATTCACAATCATCCACTCATTAAGCGGTATGACCAAAAGAGATTAGTCCACTCACGATCTTCAAAAAATATATATAATAATAATAATAATAATATATAAACAGTTTTCTTTGGAATGGTGAAAAGAAGAGCAAGTGGAAGAAGGTCAGAGCCGATGAGATACTGAAGAAATGTAAATTTGACAATTAATTTAGCATTCCGTGAATACAAGGTGCGTTAAACAGCGGCAGTAAATAATGCGAATTAGCATAGCAGATCATTATTCATGCGGCTATCAACCCCTAGAATTTCCCAATAGCAGCTGATATCTATTCCTTTCTACTTCCTGTTGAATTTTAATAATAGCCACACCCGTAAAACCGAAAAAGAAAATAAAAACGTAGAGGTACTCCGGAATACAAATGAAAATGTGGAATGAAAAACGATGTCCAAAAAACCTTCGGGACCGTTAACAACAGAGTGCAAGCGACGTGGCCTTATATATCGTGCCGCTCTCGTGTCAGGGTGGACGGCGCGAAGGACCAGAACACAGAGCACAGAACACCGTGAGTCGTGAGTCGTGTCCGTTGCGGTGCATTTGAAATTAATTTCGCCAGCTGCCGAAAAACTGGTTGCATTTTTAAAGAATCTCCCGTACGTAATTACACGGCGGTGGCGAATTGTCTACCGCGAGGCTGCCTCGGCCCCCGCCGCCCCCCGCCGCCGCAGCGACATCAATGCATTGCAAAATGTGCGGATGTTTTACCTACTTATTCATTGTGCTCGCCGAGCTTCATTTTCATTTATATTAGCACGCGAAACTTCGGGAATTGGCACTTTTTTATCATTTCCTTCTGCCGGATTTCAAATTATGAATTACCTACAATTTCTCTCTTTCTTGTTAATGTAGCAGTCTCGTTTCGCCGTTTTCTTGTTATCTTTCTAATCCCCCCACACAACAACAACATTTGTCAAACATCAATTTCAGTTTTTGGATGACAATAACAACTTTAAAAAAGCCGTTTGATATGTTGCATTATTCTGTTCTCAATTACCCACATTTAATTTAATTTAATTAATGTTTGTATATCACAATATAATATTAAGACTTCTATTTTATATCTAGTGCAATGTAAATATGCCCTATAATTACATCTTTAATCCACTGATAAAAATGTTTTTTTAGAACAAACAGATGCCTCTTAGCTCTTAAATGAAGAAAAAATTGATTTGAATAGTGCCAATCCAATTACGTTTTCAATGAAAACTTTTGTAGGTTTAATAAAAAAAATTAAGAATTTAAAATTGGAAAACCAAAGCAAGAAACAGAAAGGAGTGGAAAGAAATTATACAAGCCCAGGGTCTAGAAGGCCTGTAGAGCTAACAATATACAAATATGTTATTATAAACATTTATAATAAATAGTACGTTAATGAAAACGAAGGCGTTGATGAAGCTCTTCACTCACGAAAAATTAATGGGATAAGTGACATTTAACTCACGGGCGTAGATAAAATATTTTACACATAATTACAAATTCTGGGCATTAATGGGTTAGGCAGATTTAATAATTTCAATTAAGATAGAAACGTATAATAAGTATCAAAAATAAATTGTTTACTAGAAAATAAATTAAATACTCCTCCAAACTTTACTTGAAAATTTATTACTTATGTATAATTTAAACATGAATAAACTCATTGCTGTAGTACGCATCGTAATATGTCTTATATTTATCGAAATATGGCGATTTGTAATATTTTTCAAAATACGGAATTTCCCCAAATATGACTTAAAATTGTAAATTTTTTTTATTACATTTCTTTATAATATTCACGCCAGGAAACCTATTGCAGCAGAGCACATCGTCATATCTCTAATATTTTTCGAGATATGACGATTTTTTATATTTTCCGAAGAGCAACTTTGAGGGGCTGTAACTCGAAAACTATACAAGATATCGAAAAATATCTCCCAGTTTTGTGTTTTTAGTGCCATTTATAATAAATTAGAAAATTTTGAAATTTTTTTTGAATTTTTTTCAAAATTTCGATTGGAGATTTTTCGACAAATATGAAAGATACAGACTTGCAGTGTTCCTCAATCGATTTAGCTCGACGAAATACATAAATCCTGAAAATTTCAAAAAATTCGGACAACCGGTTGAAATGTTAGACCAAAAAGTCTGGAAATGGCCAAATTCAGGCCAAACGTCAAGGGGTACCACTTGACTTTTTGCACAAAAAACGCCATTTTCAGGCTTTTTGCTCTAACTTTCCATCCCGTAAAGCGATTTTTATGACTTTGCATACTTATGTATTTCGACGAGCTGAATCGATTGGTGAACACTGCAAATCTGTATCTTTAATATTTATCGAGTTATCGCCGATCGAAATTTTGAACGAAATACAAAAAAATTTCAAAATTTTAAAAATTTCCTAATTTGTTATATAAGGCACCAGAAACGCTAAAGTGAAGAGAATATTCAGATATCTCGTGTAGTTTTTGAATTACAGGCCCTTAAAGTTGCACTTCGAAAAATACCAAAAATCGACGTATCTCGAAAAATACTAGAGATCTGACGATGCGCTCTGCTACAATGCGGTTCTTAGCGCATATATTATAAAGAATTGTAATAAAAAAATATTACAATTTTAATGAGGATATTCCGTGAGTTTCAAATTTTTCTATCGGTATGTGAATCTGTATTGAATGATTAATAATTACAAATATTTGTTTGTTCCCATAGCAACTAAAATTAGTTTATTAAACATATAATTCAGTTTTGTCAAAACACGTATGACTTTTGTTGTTGGCAACTATGGCTAATACTTTAATTACCGAAGTTAACAGTAACAACAATTTCAAATTGTATTCTTCCATAACACTTATTTTGACAGCTGACATGTAGAAATAGTACGTGCGCAAGCGTATCCGCAAAATAACGACAAAATTTTCAGCAATAGTATACACAGTTGCAGAATTTTGAACAAAAATTGTGCAGCTTTCTAAACCAGGATTTTGAACAGTTATATACAAAAAATGCAACGAGGTTTAATGTGGAAAATATCGTCGACATTGTGGTTCTTAATCGAAATATGGATTATTGCATGACACCATTCTAGAACGTCTTGTCTGGTCGGATTAGAGTGAGAATGTTTCAATATAAATAAGAACTTATTGTTTGAAAGCTCTTTGTAGAGAGGAAGAATTCAAATAGCGGAATACCACGGCTTAGATTCAGATCCCTTGTTTACAGGAAATACATTTCATGTTTGAGTAGTAAGTATTTTCAAGTATTACCGCCGACGCTGTCTCAAGTTACGATAAAGTAGCTGCCACTTGCATAGCGCACTTGGATACTTCTGAATTCCAGGCAAAGTAAAACGAAGCACTTGTTATAGCTTCAACTTAGCTGATTCCGCCCGCCTCCTACTACACAATGTTACCACGTGGTAGTCAATAGAAATTACCGTAAAATAACCGTTAGCAGCGTTACATTATTCAGTGTTTCAACGGTTAAATTTAATGGACTGTACATGAGGGCGGTTAAAAAGTTAAATAGTTCGCTACATTTAACGAAAACTATTTAAGGTTTTATGTACGGTATTCTGGTACGTTTTTACGCTGGTTAATTTGCAAATTATCCGCGTAAAATGTAATTTACTTTGTGGTTAAATTGCATCCTAAAAAGAAGCAGTCATGTCGTAAGATTTTGTTTTATGAATGAAAGTACTTACAAGCGATTTAACCGAGTACAACATCTGTAATCGGTTACTTTCCAAAATAAGAAATACACGCTAAAGTTGTGTAAAAAGTTTTGCATGTCTTCGAAGGCAAACGTTACGTGAGAGCTGCTGTTGCACCGAAGTCAGTGGCGAGGTTCCTCACGCCTGATAGGGCAAATTTTATTAACTCTTTAATGTAATACTAACACCGAAATTTAAATTTGGCTCCACTGCTGGTGGGCTTCCAAAACAATCCATTATTTCCATACATTATTGTCGGAAGAATATGGAAATTTGGACCCTTCACCTTTCTCGTTTAATATTTAGTGCAATAAAACTACATGTTAATTGAATCAGAAATCAAGTTTGTTTTTAATAAAATTTTATCGAAATTACTAATACAAGAGGTGTACGAATACGTGGAATTATCATTTGCACCCTGAGGAATATTTTAGAATGAAAATATTGTGGTTAAAAAATGGCCAATTGAATCCTTGTATTTCTGATCACATGTGCGAAAGTAGCCAATCAAATCAAAATATAATATCCCCGAGAATACGACACTTTTTAACCGCCAAAAAAAAAGACGTTCTCAAGTCCACACGTACTTTTTTTATGTATGACCAAGTATAACTTTTTACAGAGTAGTCGAATTTCGAAGATTCTTTTTTTATTGGATAGGGTATATCTCGAAGTTGGTCCTTTTTAAATTTGAAAAAAAAATTATACCCCTAGCACAGGAAAATAGGGAATGATTGATGGTTTAACAAAAGAATTTTTACTTTTACCTATTAACCGATTGTACCAAGCATAACTTTGTACTGGGATATCCGATTTCAATGATCAATTTTTTATTGAATACCTTGAAGTTAGTTGCATTTGAATTTGAAAAAAAATCCATCCCTAAGGGTAGAGAAATAGGTAGCCACAAAAAATTAAAACTTAAACAAAAAGTTAAACACACGAAGAAAGAAACTGGAAAGCAAAAAATAAATAAACCTTTTTAGTTATAATAAGCTACTAAACTAAAACAAGTAACTTAGTTATTAAGAAGTTATTTTTCACTTTTCATCTTCTTTTTTCTCGGTTTTTGCTAAAAAGTTCTTTTTTTGTTGTTAAATAACAGTCAGTTAATTCAAAATTAATTTGTTTATTTTAAAATATAATTTTCACGGTATAGGAATGAAAATAATAATAATAGAAGCAAAAAAATTTCTCACCGAATATTCTACGATATCTAACATCTTTGGAATATTGTAGCTGATCAAATTTTTAAATGACCCTTGCACCACATCCTATGCAACCATTGATGTTGAAAATTTTGACATTTAAACAAATAGCCTATTTATGTTTATGTAAATTCAGGAAATAATCAACCAAATACCCATGGATTTATTTGGTAACATTTCTCATAATTCCTACTTATAAATGGCAACTCTTGTCAAAACAAAAGTGACGCTTAAATTCCTCAACTATTCTATCGGGATTTAAAAAAGTAATATTTGATACTCGGCTGTCCGTTTCTACACAACAACTATTTGAAATTTTAGCGATAAATTCATTGCCATCGGTATATTCCCTATTAACATCTTTCTGTAATTTTCTTTAATTTAAGAAAGAAATTTCATGTAAATCCAATAGTATATTATACAACGAGCATGGAATGGTACTCATTTCCTACGAGTATGAAAGTTTGTAGTATGAGCCGATTATGAAATGGACATTCCATGCGAGTTGTACACTATACTTTTTCTACGACCACAATATTATTTCAAAATTAATTTAGTTTTAATAATGTATTTATCCCGCTTTCACCATTCCAATATTTGACAATTCTAAATAAGTATCCTAGCAATGGCACCTGTACTTAAATGAACTGACCTGTATTGAAATACTCACAAAACAAATTCATTTCACACGATGCTTGCAATGTACCTCATATCCCTAGCAACAACAAACATACAATGAGCAGATTTCTCAGTGGTCGTAGAAAAAAGTAAATTGCAATATCAATTAATGGAAACTATAAATCTTATTCAAACAATTTGATCAACAAAGAACTGAACGTTAAAAAATGTGGAAACAAACAAAAATCGTTTATTTGTCAAAAATGATTCCGTAGGAGATAAATATGTACCGCGCCACTGACCAAAGCGTAGCAAAAGAGAAACGAAATTTAAAATCCTTTTATTGCATTGTGTAAGTAACCTTGATTTGCCAACACGTAACAAGTTTCGCGAAAATTAAATCAGTGGGAAATATTTGCTGGATTATCTTCCCAGCAGAATCGTGCGCTTTTCGCAGTTTCCTTTACATTATCGCGGCCTCATCATTTAAACATTGATCAAGTTTTTACCTTGGTAAATTTTATGGAAACAATTTCAAACAAATAAAGGGTCCCTGAAGTCAATTCAACTTTCAAACATTCTTTAATATCTTTCCTATTGCCAACGTCAACAAAGAACATCAGTTAACTTTTCGAGTATTTTACCTCTGGAATTCTTCCAACGAATTCAAACAGAAAAGTGTTTTAAACAAACTCGCCGATCTCAAAAATCAATTTTGACCCGTAAACGGACTAGTAATTCCCACTTTGTTTCAAATTTCTTCAAAGAACTTTGGCATTCAAAGGAATGTGTCCTGCCGTATATTGGTGGTTTCTGCTTCTGCTCTTTGCCATGAAAAATTAAGGATTTGGTTCGCCTATTTATCATCGGTCCTTCGGGACTTGTCCGCCAAGAGAATCTTATTGTAGTTTTAATGCGCACTGAGCCGTTTGGTCGGTGCACTAATTCTTTTCGACAATGGAATTCCTCACGAAATCATTCAACTTTTCAGGTAACTTCAACCTCTACCTTGCCGTCATCTACGCATTGTTCGTGCTCATTGAAGAATTTCTGTTTTCCTAGACCACCAACTACTTTTAACCGCTTTTATGGAAAAGAGGAATGTTACAAACATAAAAAATTGTATTGTAAAGAATTTCAATGCAGATTATAGGTTTTGGGGAACTACAAAGTATTCTTTTCTTATGACACTTCAGGCAAAATTTGAACATAACCTCCCGCCCAATACTACTCTTAAACGATACAAAATAGCATTTGATGATACAGAAACATACCTTCTAATTTTTTTATTTTCTATTTATATTTGAGAAATTTAATTTTCTTTCCTATATTTATTTAATTTTTTGAATATATTTCACTAAGAAAACAGCTTCACAATGACAATGACATGTGTCACATTTCGTAAAAAATGAAAAATGTTTCCATGGTGTACTAGGAATTTGTGAAATCTAATTTCTTTATATTTTATTATCTCTAAATCTAATGGAAATTATTAAAATTAGTGTAATCAAAACACATGTAAAATTAAATATTCTTCAACTTTCAAAATAATTGTTGAAAAAGGAAATTTAACCGTGTTTTTCACGAAAAACTGTTATGGGCTTCAAGTAAACTGCTACTTTCGGTTGACCAATTTTATCCAAAATCTAATCGGCTCTTCATTTAAATATAAGAAGCAATAATTCACGAAATTGTATTTATGGTAATATAAAATTTGAGTTATGCGAGACGAAAAAATTGCCACAGACTACACACACACAAACACACATACATACATACATACATACATACAGACATCATCGCGATAATAGTGAAATCGTATTGTAGGGACCTTAAAACGTGCTTATTCATGAAAAACTCACTACCCAATTTTTTGACCAAAAACAATACCTCCCTTACTTAGAGGCAGGCGGGAGGTAAAATTTGAGACCATCTAAAGCCAAGTAAAGTCCACGCTTGAAAATCTTAAGAATTTGGTTATTGTTTCACACGAAAATCACATTTTGAAACTTGAGTAGTCAAATTATTAAAATGGATGCCTCCTAAGACTTCAATTTATGCAGAAGCCATTCTTGGTTACCTGCTGACATATGCCAAGCTGCAGAGTAGGGTACCTACTCGTACCTACAAAGTGTTATTCAAGTCTGGCATAGCTAACATTCTTCGCAAGGTCCCAGGTTTAATTTAAGTCAGTGATCCCGCCCCTGGAGATGATTGATTAATTGGTTCAATTACTGTGTCATCTATTATTGCTTAACTATTGGGCGCAACCACCGTTAATATTGCAACAATTACTCTGATTGACTGATCGTTTAATAAGGGCTAATCAATTATATTTTATTCATTATGCTACGCATAGTATAGTCTTACATATTAATTTATTACTATGTGTCATACAGCTAAAAGAAAAGTAATAATAATTACTTTTTTCACGACCGAGAAAGAAACTCGCTTTCTTTGATACCAAAATAATGACATAAACAGTCTATGTCATATCTACTGGAGATTTGTGTACTTTCTCTCCCGTCGTGAGGAAAAGTGCTCAAATAATGTGAAAATGTACAAAATTAAACGTATCAAAGGTAACTATCATAAATTAAAGATATTACAAATCAAATAATTTTGAAATACATAAAAACCATCATGACTGACAGCAATGTTAATTAAAGCAAACAAAAAAGAATTTGTTTTAATTTCTTTAGTACTTAATGAATTACAGTAAATTCTTAAAAATTACTATTTTTAATAATTGAAAATTATCCCTATATTTCAATAATTCAATACGTTAAAAAGCTTTCAAAACTTACTTTACTTACTTACTTACCGGGAAGTTTGTGAAACCTCCATCATTTGTTTATGACATGTTTATGTGATGAAATTATTCAACGAATAGCATTAAATTCACAAACGAAGTAATAAACAAATTAATGGCTTACCTGAACATTAGAAATCATGTTGAAATGTATGTTTAATTTTAACGCATAGTATACATAGTACAACATAATTTGAACTGCCCGCTCGGCCTGCTTAAGTTTGGTGAATGATATTATTGGCTAACACATTTTTCTCTTTCCACTGAGATGCACAATTTACACGTATTTACACGATGCATCCAGATATAAAAATCTCCCGATATTTTTTCTACATAAAGAAAAAACAATCAAATTTAGAGGCAGGCACCCATTTTGTTCACCTACAAATTGTAGTAAATTTTTCATAAATTTTAGTTGTTTGCTCTATTCTAGTATTTTAAAACAATGGAATGGGAACATAAAAATTGACGAGTATAACGCTGCCAAGCTCCTCCGGCGAAACAGCGAACTAATTTAATATTTTTAGTTCAACGTGTTTAATAATTATTTCGTTTTAAACATGGTTATGAGTTGAAACTGTTTAAATAAAGAGTTCATTTATAAAATTGTTATTGTTTACAGTAACTAATTATTTTTATTCGGTATTACTTAGCCTATAGAGGTTTAACAACTAAAATAACTAACGAATTTCCTCGCAACATTATTTTGCTTATTGTACAGATGTTTATTTCGGAGTAGAATTTATTAATCTGCCTGTATCTAAATTGCGCAAACCTGGTATCTAGATTAAAGTTATTAAATTTTGTAGAAAATACTTTTGGTAAGCAATTTCTTAATGATATTTTTATGACATTTCAAGCAGCGGAGAAAGAGAGAGAAGCAGAGTATTTTATTCGTTAGTCTCAGTCTCATGAAGTGGAAAATATTTAGCTGTTGTTGGAGGGACACATGAATAAGTCAAGTCGATTTGCAGACAGAGACGAGGTCTGGAGTTGTGCATTGTAAACTAGTTCAAGAGACGGCGCGACATAAGTCGAAGAAGTGTGATCGTCGAAATAATGTATATGGTTGCCAGGCAACGGCAGTCGACAACGGGACCAACACGGCAGGTGCGCAGTGTTGTGAGCCATCGGCCATCGTGTGTCGCCACCGTCGAGCACCTGCCGTTCGTTGTTATTTCGCCGTGTTTCACCGCGGCTGCTGCCTGCCTGCCTACTGCTTGTCCCTGTCACAGGGCTGTCCAAAACTTTACTCAAAATACCGGAATTTACTGCTCTTTTTTCATGTCAAACTTTATTCAAGGTATTGATCTACCCTTTACATTTCCTTTTGCACTTTTACATTTCATGACGTTTAAAAATATTACATCTGTACTGAATTCTCAAATCATATGAAATTCAATAACGAGTTTTATAACTTTACGACATTTTGACAAATGCCAAATTCAAATCTTTATCTGTACAAATGCATATTTTATAGGTACTACTATGAATGAAATAATGCACAGTGAATAACCCATAATAGAACAATACCAACATCCTGGTTTTTCAAATTGTATTCATTTGAAATAATTCGTTTTTTACCGAGATTCCGTCATATAAGCATTGGTGGAATAAACTGTATGTGTGATCTTGATCCTGATTGGTCTAACTACACTTAACAATGAAGCCATGTTTACGCAATAATATTTGATATCTCATCATTATGGAAACTCGCATTAATTGTTGATCATTTAATAAAATTATAAAATTAATAATAACGTTGTTCAAATTCCGTGAGTTTCAGCTGAGATGCAACATTTACTTTGCTGTCATGGATGTATTACTACGGATACTAGTTGTACATAGTACTGTTCCAGATAAAATGCAACATAGGTTGTCAATGTTAAATGAACTTGACATCATTCTTGAAGAAGTTTACTAATGAAGAAAAATTCGAATGGTTACTTGGTACAATTCTTGTTATAGTTTGAAATATATTTGCCAAATTATTTCCTGAACGTCCTAGATCAAATCCTTCCGGCGGTCAAAGTAAAATATTATGAAAAATAGTTAGGTTATAATTCAATAATTTGACAGTTAAAAATGAAACAAATAAATAAAAATAACAAAACACCATATTCTATGGCAACTAGAAATGCTGGACAAGACAGAATATTTTTTGAAGTTTTTGGCATTTTTAAACTATTTATAATTCTATTTTCTATGTTTAAAGAAAAAATAGCATGTGTTATTCGGATTAAATATGACTTTAGGTGCTTCGCAGTGTAATTGTCAGATTCGCTTCGCTCGTCGTTCAAACTTATATGCTCAGCACCCAAAGTTTTCTCCTTATAACAAATTATGTCGGAGTATATATGACGAGTTAATAATGTAAACTTTTTGAAAGCTGTCTGATTTCGGAACAAATGTGTTATATATGTTATGCTCGTATCTGTTTAAATTTTTGACATCCCTGTGATTATAAAACCTCACATGGTTATATAATTTCTAGTTCGGTAGTCATAATAAGTGCAGATATTTTTAGCAAAATTCCAGGAATATTTACAGCAATACAAAAATAAAACAGCTTTACAGAAAACAGACAGCTCTTTTGATAGGGTGAAAAGAAACACGTTACATAGACGTAAACCTATCAGCTTTTCTACTCATGAATGTTGTAGTGTCCGTTCTTTTTCTGAAAGAAATTCTTTTGTAATAGATAAATATCGGTTGTGGCAGTAGCAAGGACTGTGTCGTGTGTGGGGCGGGGGCTCAGGGCTTCGACTCAGAGGACACGCGGGCCTGTAATATAAAACTTGGGACGAGATCCTTTGATCATTCCCTTGAAAGAGATCCGACATTATACCCGCACGAATAAAGTAAGTGCTTGGCAGCTCTGCTCTGATGTGGATATTAAAGCGTTGTGGGATTTTTTCTTGCTCATAATAATTGCAGGGATCTCGAAATTACCCTCTGCATAAGTTATAGAAGGAAAAGTCGCCGAGTCGTACACTTCTTCAGCCCGCACTCCACAGTTGTAACTTCGGATTTATATTTGAGGATTTGCACTGAAGACTGGAGACGAGTGCTGTTTTCTGCTCTTGTGTTAATTTGTTTAATTATTACATTATCTCATTTATGTTTGAAATGCTTTGCGAGCTCGGCAGAAGGACATAGCGTTTTATATTTGTTTTAATGACTGCAAGCCCATTGAGAATATAGTATTTTCAATTTACACTTGACGTTTTACACAAATCTACGTTTATATGCTTTTTGTCTTTTGGTTTTTGAATTAATTATTTAGCTGCCTCATTAAATTAAGCCAATGAAGTAATTACAGTCGCTAAGCGGATAAATACTTATTATCATTAATAAATATACATATATTTGTTGTACTTTGAGAATACAAAATTAATGACTATATCAATTAACTCTTATTTTGTGTGGCACTGTTACATGCTACCCCCGTAGATATTAAGGGGGAGGGGGGCACAAGCCTAACAATTTTTAACGAATTTCATAGTCCATTGTCTAATACGTTACAACAATAAAGCTATTTACTTTCATTTAACAAATGTCCATAAAGGCTTTGTTCTAGAAGTACTCACATTTTTCTTATTTGAGCAGCGCTACTTTAATATCCACTAACAAGATATCAAATATTACATTGTTGAAGTATGACAATATGTAAATAAAAATTTAATTGGTTATTACCGAATTCAATACAAAATTTTGTTTGTTTGTAATAACTGAATTACACAAAAAATGAATATACCAATATTGTATTTATTCAGAATACGATTATTAAGTAGGTACTTGATATTGTATAGTGGATGAAATAAAAAAAATGTGGAATTGAAATATGGAATAAAGAGATTTCAATGCTATTTTTTTATATTGCTGTAAATTTTTACCTAATCACTTTACAGAAAAAGTGTAAATACAAAAGTATTTCAGAATTCAAAAACTCATGTAATAAGGCCCATTTAGTTACCTAATTATTAATATTTCATTATATGTCAATCAAATTTAAATTAATATTTATTAGAATACCTGTAAAATGGTCATGGAAAATTATACAAAAACGAAAAAATTTGACATTTAAAAACAGATTTTGATTTATTTATGACAGTGTTGAATTATTTTCAACTGTAATTATACAATAGTATATTGAACAACTAGTGTTACAATGACCTTCTTTGTAATACGAGTATAGTTTGCGTAAACGAGCCGCAGGCGAGTTACGCAAAATACGAGTATTACAATTAGGCATTGTAACATGAGTTGTTCATACTACTTTTCCTATTTCACGTTCAAAAATTCAAAAAAAAAAAATTAAAATTAAAATAAAATAAAATAATAATACATAATACTGGTCATCAAGGGGCTTTGCCCGCGGAGCCTATCGTGTCCCAGGTCGCAACCCCGACGCAGGGGCTCCGATTCAATAATTTTACGTGAGCAATGATAGGCCCAAGTGTGACAGACTGTCAATTTTACAAATAATAAATTCCCCAAAAACAGTTGCACAAAATTCAATTTTGTAGCATTGTTTTTGAGAAAAACAGTGTCACAAAATTGACTTTGTGTACGTGAAATAGGAAAAAGCTTTTTATTTTGCCGGATAAATTACTGTTTGTACGAAATCTTGTTACCTAGTAATTTGACAAGAAAACTGTTTTAATAAAATCATGACATCGTAGGTCAGGTGACAAGGTTGAGTTGTCAAACTGAAATTTATCCGAAGAAAATAAAATGCGCTAGTAATTCGGCGAGATAATTTAACGACATTATTTATGAAAAGGTTTATTTAAAAGTGCAATAGGTGAAAGTACAATTATTACATATCATATTTTTGGCATATAATGCAAATGACATTAATGTAGTTAGTATTTTGATCTGGTTGCTAGGAGAAAGGTAAATAACGTTTTATTACTTTAAAAAAGTTACCTTCCTTTTATCCGCTGTCAAAACGATAAAATTGTTTTTTTTTTTCTTTATGGCTTACTTTATATTGGAGTTATATTATCTACAGAAATTTGTAATGGTGAATTTGCGAGATCATTTTTTTGTTCTGTTAAATAAATAAATAACCCTAGGTCTGATATTTCCAATCCCAGATAAACTAGAGAATAAATTTATCAATGTAATAAACAAAAAATATCGCATCGAAAGATGACAGCTAGAATAATAATCATTTAAGTTATAATATTTTTTATTCCACTGATACATTTATTCTCCAGTTTATTTTAGGTTATAAAATACAGCCCCAAAAGTGAAATATTAATACTTGGGTAACCAAATGGGCCTTATTGCATACATTTTTATAGTCTGAACAACTTTTGTATTTACACTTTTGCTGTAAAGTAACTATGTAAAAATTTTGCAGTAATATACAAAAATTGCATTGAAATCTCTGTAAGATATTCCACATTTCAATTCTACACTCCCTGTATATTGTATAATAGTTATTTACTTTACAAGTGGGCAAAGTAAGGAATTACCCACGAGAGAAATTTTAGCTCACGAAGCTGAAGGCTGAGTGAGATAATTTTATCGAGTGAGTAATTCCACTTTGCCCACGTGTGAAGTATAACGTTTTATCCAGCACTTCTTAATAAATGAAAAATTTATTAAAGAATAATTATTTGACAGTGACATATGCTTTAAATTTTTAATTTAAAATGTCATTCGAAGTAGTTACCAAGGTGTTGTGTGTTATTATTATTGTTATAAATAAAAAAATACTCACTAGTGGCTTTCCTCAAAATTATACCCACTAGTGGATAATCTATTACTTTGCTTGTTTAAAATCGCCATAGTTATAGAGCATTTATTGAGAGGTGTTGGATAAAATGTATTATTTCTCATACAAATCGACTAGATACTAGATTAAATATAATCCAATCTACAGAAGCGTGCGTGCATCAGGATATGTTCGTCTCGCTCGTGTACAAAACAAAATAAAAAGTTAAAGCGTGTATAGCTACCACTACCCACATCCTTCAACCTATCCATAATTAATATTTAAAAAATAAACAAAGAAAATACATTCACTATTGGTGTACGATAATGCCAATTATGAGGGAGCAGGTGCACCCAACAAAGCCGGTATCACAAAGGACATTTTATAACAAACTGTTAATAATACATACGTCGACAGCGAAATGAAGAGTTTCTATTGTTTATAGGAATGTGTACAGGTAACCAAATTACATGGCAGGGTTGAGCCATGTTTCGGTTTATGCACAACTGGTTTTCCTGTGGTTTGTCCCACTCCACTTGTCTTTAACGAAAAAATGTTAATTTTATTTAAAACACATGCACTGAAATATAGTAATACTGGAACGCGCACTTCTAGGCTTTTATGAAAGCGAAAAACAAGCCAGCGACAGATAGATGTCGTGGGATACCCTTCTTTTTTTAACACTTGTTTTTATAGCGGTTTCTATGCGTTTGTTGAGAGGTTGCTACGTAAAAAACATGTTGCACACTCTTGTACAACAATGATAATAGTATATTATATATTAAGGGAGAGAAGTGTATGATTTTTTCCCGCGGAGTAAATTGAAGCACGAGACGTAGGGAATAATATGTTTATTATATTAGTGGTGTAGATAATAGTTATTTAATAATTTTATCGAGTAGGTAATTCCACTTTGCCCACGTGTAAAATATAACGTTTTATTCAACGTCTCTAAATAAATGAAAAATTTATTAAAGGAATATTATTTGACAGTGACATATGCTTTAAATTTTATAAATTAAAATGTCAATCGAAGTAGTTACCACGATGTTGTGTGTTATTATTAGATATTGTTACAAATAGAAAATTACTCATTTGTGATTTTTCTCAAAATTATATCCTTTAGTGGGTAATCTGTTACTTTCTTTGTTTAAAATCTCAAGAGTTATAGAACATTTATTGAGAGGCGTTGGATAAATAGTATGTAGCGGTGTATTGTTCAATTATTTGAAAATTCTTTTCAATTCACATACATAATAGTTAATACACTCATTTTTTATTAATGGATTATTTAATTCTTACATTAAATATTTGGTTTCAAAATTGATGTTAAATTTTCTTCATACTTTCTTATCAATTTGCCTGCCTCTCGCCTCGCATTTCAATGTATGTAAGCGTTCCAGTAATATTATATTTCAATGAATACATGTATAATTTTTGCACACGAAATGAACCATAGGTTTAATGAGATTGTCGTATTATTTTATTTCGTAGAAAACATGTGTTTAAACACAAAAATAACATGTTTAATTTCCGCTTTACAGCATTGTAATACCAATTCGTAACAATGCGAAGATTTATCAAAGTTCCTTTTCTGATTTACATATTCCATTTTGTAAAAAGAAAAGAAAAATATGATAATTCATTGTAGCCTTCTAGCCTTTCTCAAACCGAAAAATGTGGACAAGCAATTTATTTTTGTATTTCGGTTGCAGTTGAAGGCGGCCCAGTTGGAATGGTCGTACAATTGGAAGGTGCTCCAGGACAAGAAACTTGTTGCAGATGACGTAACAGAAAGTCATCCAGCACGTCATCAAAGAGCATTGCGAAAACACGTTTTGGAACTCGAAAGATCTACATCACGTTTGAAAGAATCCAACAGAGAATTGCAAAACAAAATAAAAACCCTTGAAGTACAGTTGCAAGACATGCAGAAAGCCAGTTACCGTCTCCGAAGTAATGATCTCAACGATCAAGAGAACGAACTTCTTGAAAGCCAACAGTACCAGACAATGGAAGATAGGATTGAGAATTTAGAAACTATGCAAAAAACCAACGAACTATCTATGTTCAACTTGAGCCAGCAGCTGTCAAACTATGACAAACTACACATGTCGATGCTGGAGCTTCTTGAAAACGTTGAAAGCATTGAAAGCAAGGTTGATAAAAACATCCCGGATTTCAGGAAGGAAATTTCCAAGCTGGAATTCCAGATGGCGCAGACGGTGTCGAAGATCGCGACGTTGAAAGAGGACCAGAAAAATACCCGGGAGTCCGTCAAAGCCATCAGCGTGAGCGTTTCGAACTTAAAGGACAAATTTGAAGTGCAACATACAGTCTATGAACAGCTGAATTCCACGTTAGAAAATCTGAAGGAATCCACAAGTGTGCAGAATTCCAAACTGCATGATCACATTCTCAAGGTACATTCATTTCTTTTCATAAAATTCAATTCATCAATGTAATGCTACAGTATGCTATAAACAGTAGTCGCACTCTCCGGTATTTTTGTAACATGAAACTTTGAACTTAAAGAGGTAAACTTTGCATTCTGACCGGTTAGCTCCAATACTGCCGCCATTATTTTTTTATTTTATAAAATATATTGATATAATTTATATATATATCGGAAGGTCCAGCGGTTTGAATGTTTTATTTTATTTGCTTATTTTAAATATTGAATTAAAATACCCACATTTCTGTATTACAAGCTTTTTTCATATTTTTTAATAGTACATCCTATATATTTTCACAAAATTTTAAAGATCATTCGTTTCCTTTAAAGCAGTTCTTTTTCATTATAGTCCTAAAATGGTTAGTACTAAATTATTCATGTTATTGTTAATAAAGAATCACAGAAAGTGGCACGAAATTAATAATAATAAACTTTAGAATGTCTGCCCTTTAACATCAATACAAACGAAAATTTGATAAACTAAGTAAAGAAGCCAATAATAATTATTATTACAGTTTTAATAAAGTACTAATGAATATTATAGAATAATTTAATCTTGTTTCACAGTTACACAAACGTCTTACTGGGGTTTAGGAAACCCCAAGAAGTGAAAACTGCTTTTTATAACACTGTTTTGAAAACTAGGCATACCACAACTAATAATTGTATTGGAACAACTGTTGCTCCATACGCCGCGTTTGGAATAAATTCGACAAAACATAGTCGCATTTAGCGTGATATATGAAGTATTTTAGTTCGGTTGCTATGGTTACGTCTCTTTGTTTTAATTTTATTAATTTGAGTTTGACGTTTTCAACAGTTTTGTATTTGAATTTATTGTATAATTTCTAAAATCTTGTTATAGAAAGTATTGTCTACAACATGTAACGGAATGGCATTTATTTTACGTATAGAATAACCTTTCTGAAACATACCTATATTTTATTCAAAACACAGCATTTTGCTAAAACTTAACTTTTTTATTTTGGACTATGAGAACAAATACGTAGGGATTTTACATTGAATTTCATTAATTTAGGATTATAGAAACTGAATTCACAACGAGGTAATATCGAAGTTATATAAATGCAGTGTAACATTCCAGAATTAAAATAAACTTTGAAAAAAACTTTCGATATAATTGTATTAAACACGTAACTTATATCAAAAATTATGATTTAATCATTTATCTTTCCGACGACTGCTATAGAAAGTTGCCTTTGACGTTTGCATTTGTTTGCAACACAAAGTTGATGTTTTTTGAGGAATTTTACTTTGTCGCTTGTCTCCAATAGCAACAAGTGCTAAAATTTTTGTTGCTCGTCTCCTATAGCAATGAGCCACAAAAGTTTGATTTTTATTTTTTTACTAATTTATCACCATGGTTACGAAATAAAAGAACAGCTACATCAATCTATGATAAGAATGTCATACATGCGTTCATATTAATGAAATTAAATCATTGTTTTACGTTTAAAAGCATTCGTCGGAAAAATAACTTTGCGCTGTAAACGGAAATTTTATCAGTTTAAAGAAGTTTATTTAAATTCTACCCATTTAGCTACTAAGATGCCGACATGGAGTGCGAGTACTGCTAATAGCATTTAAACAGTACTGTTGAAATGTCGTAAAAAATATCTAATTGAATTGCTTAATTCCAGAGCGAATCGTCATCCTTGGATTTGAACTCAACCAAGTCGACAATTCATTTGGTTCAAGAGTTGAAAACTTTCGAAAAAGAGTACAAGTCCATCGTGAACAAGTTGCCGCATGATTGCAGCGCAGTGTCCGGCCCGGCTGGCATTTACTTAATTGCACCTGGCGATGGGGAACCAATCATGGCCGCGTGCCAAGACGGCTGGACCACCGTCCAGAAGCGCTACGAAGGCTCCGTCAACTTCAACCGCAAGTGGAACGAGTACTCCGCGGGCTTCGGCTCTCCCACCGGCGAACACTGGCTAGGCAACAGAAACCTCAACAGTCTGACGCGGGACAACTGCACCAAACTGCAGATCAATATGAAAGACATCTACGGGAAATATTGGACAGCCGTGTACGATAACTTCTACGTAGGGGATTTCAGTACGGGATTCAAGTTGACTGTTTCCGGTTACAGCGGAAACGCGAGCGACGCACTCGATTATCAGAACAAAATGGAGTTTTCAACCATCGATAACGACCGGGATATTTCCAATACGCACTGTGCCAGCAACTACGAAGGTGGATGGTGGTTTTCGCATTGTCAACACGCAAACTTGAACGGAAGGTACAACTTGGGACTGACGTGGTTCGATGACTCCCGGAATGAGTGGATCGCAGTCGCGACCACGGAAATGAAGGTAAAACGGAAACTTGGGTGTTAAAGTTGTTGAAATGTTGTGAATCGTGTAGGCAAAAATCATAGTAAACGAACCTTGTTGTTGACAATAAATAGCTGTATATTTTCCGATTGTCATGGGTTATGATTTCTGCTTGCATGGTTTACCTACCACCAGTTCAAAACCAAAGAGGAACTAGTTAACCACGTTTACTTTTAATCATTCCGTGTTTCAAATGTCAAAACAAACCTTTGGATATACGCACATAATTTTAATACGTGTATACGCTGACATATAGTAATACTGGAACGCTCACTTCTAGACTTTTAAGACAGCGAAAAACGAGTCAGACAGGTAGACATCGTGGGCCACCCTTCTTCGTGAAACATTTGTTCAAAAGTGATAAATTAGTAATTAACCTTTAAAGGAGTTAGAAAGGCAATTATTGTTTATTTAACGCCCGTGGTGCGACCAACGTTTAATGTCCGACCGATATATTATTTTTTCCGAAATCGATACTAAAGTATACGATATTGCAACGCGAAATTAGCCAAAATAGTAGCTAAAGTTAAACTTTACAAACTCTTTTGTCAAACCTAAAACCCTAGGGTGTAATTTGGTATATAATAATCCTGAAAGCAGGGCTGTTATGATAACAATAACGTAACGGTGTTGTTCAATTATTTGAACATTCCTTTAAATTTACATACATAATAGTTAATTGTTCTCATTTCTATTAATGTATTATTTAATTTTTATATCCAACATTTGAATCATTGAATGTTTACCTATTTTTCTCGGTTCGCATTTTCATCGTGAGTGAGCATTCCATTATTATTAAATTCCAGTGCGTGTATATAATTTGTTTTAAGACATATCATGTACTGACTTGGCTATTGATGTGAAATTGCCATATAGATTAGGATGTAGAACGATAAGTACCTTCGCATTTTGTTTCATTCATTAGTCATTAGAATAGATATTTAAAACTTTTGTATATAGTAGAAAATAATGTTATTTATATTAAATATAAATATCCTAATTGTTAGAGCGGAAAAATTTTAAAATTGGACACAAATTAATTTTCTGTAATGAAATTTTAAAATTATTGTGTAAAAAATTTACACTGATGTATATATATTTGTACCAATGATTATTTAATAAATTAATATCTAAATAAGTTATTAATTCGACTTTATTATTTTTAACTTCCTTTTTTATAAATATATATAATTATATAGCATTTTATTAAATATATTAATCAATATAAAAATAGTAATAATAATACAAACTTAACCTAAAATATATAAATTAGTATTACAGTATTTTAATAGAGCCTCATAAATCCAATTAATAATTAGGAATCATTATTATTGCTTGCATTCTCTACAGATTCATTTTGAAATGAGTTGTCGACCACCTTCTCAATTGCACTTGAACTCTTTACTTCCGTTTCCGTTTGACTCGAGTGGTCATTTTCAATTGTTTCATTTATTGTTTTTCCACCAATTGTCAAACGATTCATAAGCTCGTTCAACTTTTCTGCTTTTCGTTCTTCATTTTTTTCTATAATAGCGCATAAATGTTCGGTTAACATTTCTTTCTTTTCCAGTCGTTGATGCAAAATTAATTTAGCATCCAGGAAATCTTTTTCGATTCTGTTATATTTTTTTCTGGAAGAAAATAAGACATCAGGTAATTTATTTAATTAAATATTTAAAGTCATACTGGGCCTCCATAAAATCTAAGCTGGCAAGCTCAATTTGATGGCGTAAAATTGCAACATCATTTGACAGCAGGGCGTCGAGTTTTTTAAACTCGTTTTGGATTTCTTTCAATCTTCTTGCTTCTTCTTCTGTTTGTTTCGTTCTATTAAAATATTTATTAGTTAATGATTTTGACAGTAATATATTTCAAGAGATCAGGGCACTTCTAGGTTATGAATATACTGCTATTTAAATTAAAATGCTTCAAATACTAAATACAATATACAATTTGTTAATAACCAGTCCTGATCAGACCGTTCTATAGTGCAGGTGTACTGATTAAGCTTGCTAGTAGTTGCATAATACCAAGCCAAAATGCTGTGTGTAGTACAGAGAATACAGTAAAATAATTGTAAAGGTAAAGTGATTTGTTTTAAGTTAAATTTGAAGTGAAGTAAAAGTAGAAACGTAAAGCAACTAAGCGATTAATTTAGATTAAGCCCAATTAGTTAATAGTGAAGTGAATATTCAAGTGTATAGACAACACCAATCCAGAAGCCAGAATGCAACCCAGGGGGGCATGAGACATTAAAACGTCAAAACAGAAATGATATCAAATAGTAAGTAATAAATGATATTCTTGCATGATATATTTTATAAAACACCATACATGATACCTAGTAAAAAGAATGTTTAAAATTATAAATTAAGAGTGTACGTATTTGTTTGACAGCGCCTGACAGATCTCTAGGCAAGTTGCTCATACATTTACAATAAATCAAGTCAGTTAACAATTTTTTCCTGTTTCACGTTCACAAAGTCGATTTTGTAACACTATTTTTCTCAAAAACAATACTACAAAATTGAATTTTGTACAAATGTTTTTGGGGAATTTATTATTTGCAAAATTGTCAGTCTGTAAAACTTAGAGCTGCTCATGCATAATTATTGCAATTAGTTTTTCATAGAAGTAATAACACACAAAACAACTGTAAATCATTTTGTTTTATTAATAATATTACAAGGAAAGGTACTTATTTATTTTTATTTTAATTGATTTTGTGAACGTGAAATAGGAGAAGTAGTATGAAAAACACGTATTACAATGCCTAGTAGTTCAATATATTAATACATTAAAAATATTAATATACATTTTAGTTAGATAGAATGTATTTATAAATTGAATTCGATACTCAAATAAACAAATCCTTAACCCTAAGTTCATGAAAAGCAAACGTTCAAAAAGCAGTTATATGCAAGTGCATTGAATTAAAGTTATGCTAAAGAAATCTACGTGCTATGAGTATTGCAAATCAACAAAGCTAAAGCTAGTTGGTAATTTAGACAGTATATTGCACAAAAATGAATGTTTGCGATTTTTATAATACAAAATACATTAACGGAGCGATTGTTAATAATGTGCAATGAAAACTGAGAGTACATAAATACTTTTGAAGATCGCAATAGACCATGTAATATTATATCAGCGTTTATTTATAAAAAAAAAAAAAATTGGGTTTATTTTATTATTATTACAGTTTAAATTAATAACTAATAAAACCTTCTACCTGTCCGCTAACGCCTTTGCAAGCAGCTCTTTCCTCCTCCGATTCTGTTCTTCTATGCGCTTTTGCCTGGCTTGAAACTCATCCAAATCGATTACTTTCTTCTCAATTTTACAAGTATCTAAAGTTAGTGAATTATTCGTACATTTAACTTCAGAATTTATGTTTTCAGTTGTTCCGTTTAGTATTGGTTGAGGAGCAACAGGTTGTTTTATTACTTCCGGATTATGTGAACCTTCTTTTTTACCTAATTTAGCATCTTCTGGTATAGGACTAATTACATCGGAAGTTTTAAGTTGATGCTTCATTTTAGTTTTAGTATTATTTTGATCTGTTCGTCGTTTAGCTTTAATTACTGGCCGCGATTTTGCTTCAACTAAAATATTATGTTTATTATTATTTATTTTTATATAAAAAAACATTGTTTTACTACCTCCTACAGTACCATTATTAGATTTTAATTTTCTAATATCATCTTCACTAAATCCGGACCAAGTTCCTGACATTTTAATAATATTTAAAATTTAAATTTATCAAAACTTTTACTACATCCTCAAAGCTGCCATCATAGCAAATTTTATGAATGAATTTAGTCACAGCATCAATATAATTTATATTCGTTACAATACAAAAATGTAACGGTAGACTTATGTGAAAAAATTATTTATCAAACAAATTAAATCATGAATAATTTAACTGGGTTATTATTGTTGTAGATATTGTAAATTATAAGAAACTTGTTAAAATAATACAAATTTAACAATTGCGTCAAAAATAATTTTGTGTAACGGAAGATCTATATGTGCTCCTAAGTTCGTAGATTTTCCGTTAGAGGGAAGCATAGTAGAGAAATTGCTGGCGCGTTAGTATTCGAACTGTCAGTGCAACTTTATTTTAACTTGCAGAAATAAGTATATAATTCCAAATATGACTGAGTGTTATTTACTTTGTAACGCTATTAAATGTCGTAAAGAATTGAAAACCCAAGCATGGGTAACTGTTTGTTCTCATATATTTTGTATGAACCATGGTCAAAATGCAGTGGATAAAGAAAGGTGTTTGGTATGTGACACTGCATTTTCAAACAAGTACGATATGGTTGTTATGGATTTAAATCCGTCCGAACAACATAAAACTGTAAGTATTCGAAAAAGTAAAAGACGAACAGTATCATTAATGTATGTTTAGATGCTTTTATCAGGCTTAAGTCCCGAAAAAGTTTTGGATATAGCAAACAGGTCGCTAACATTTTGGACATACCAAATTTATCAAGGTAGATTATTACGAGATTCTGAAGTTAGATCTGCTAAGCAACATGCAGCAGAAATGGCTGATTATTGTGAATCATTGGTTGCTAAACACAAAGTTGAGGTTCAAAAACTGCACAGAGAAATTCAATGTAATAAAAATATTTATTAAATTTTTAACAAGTATTTATACAATTATAATTTAGGTTATAAGAAAGAAATTGATGAAAAATCAAAAAAAATGGATGATATAGCAACACAACTTACTGAAAAATCCAAGCTTATAAAAAATTTACAGGTAATAGGTATAGTTTTCATGTTATTGAATCACAATTATGTTCGAAATTATTTCAGAGCCAAAATGATTCTCTGAAACGTACATTAGCAAACTATATGCAATCACACGAAATCTATGACAATCAAGCTCAAGTTGAACAAATGGATGAAGATGGAATAAGATCTTGTTATTCAAACTATTCATATAATAGGCCCAATCGTGAAGGAAGGCAAAAATTTGGCCGAAATGATAGTCAAAATAAAGGTGGTTGCTAAAACATTGTAAATATTTATTACGACTTAAATAATTTGTTTTACAGATTTCATATTTAAACCCGTGACAACAACACCCAATTTTACCGATAAGTGTAATTACCAATTCAAATAATTAATTTAATTAATGAATTGTATTTTTGTTTAATTTTTTCGTTTTTGGTCCTGTAAATTCTTTGATATTGAATTCTTTATATATTTCCGTAACAGGTTGATCCCATCTTTTTTCGAAATAAATGTTCATTAAAAATTTACTGTTGTTTCCTGTTTCTATGGCCCAAGGTAGGTAATGTTCCTTGTATAGCTGTCTCTGTCTGTAATATAATTGAATATAAATAAATAAATTAAAATATAATTAATTAAATATACTTAGGTCTCAATCTAACTGCTCCAAATACTGCTCCTCCGATACACATGGGTAGTTTAGTTTGAATAGCTTCCACCCACTTCACGGTCACTTCACCTATCAGAAAATATTTTAATTATTTATTTTTGTAGTTTTAATTATTAGTCTTAAAGTTAAACTCACCTAACATATGAGTCGGCATTCCAAGCAGTGTGTGAAATAAGTCATGAACATCACGGTATCTTTGAATGACATACGCTAAATTTATGTCATCTACGAATTTGACAGGTTCTCTTGCATCGGGGGTAACATTCTGAAATCAACATTTACAAAAATTAAATTAGATAAACTGCTAAACAAAAAAAAAAATGAGACACTTTTACGATTGCTGTTAAATTTTAATAAAACGATTGCAGACATTCTGTGAAAAGTTTAAAGACTGGCTTGTACCACGAGCTCTGTTTTTGGGTGTTTTGGCCTCGATTTTAGCGCAGTAAAATGTTCTAAAATTATTTTATAAAAATATGCTTCAAATAGAAGTTACAGTCTACCACTTTTATTCGAAGTATTTTTTTTATAAAATAATTTTAGAACATTGCACAGCGCTAAAACCGAGCCTAAAACACTGCTCTTAAAACACCCAAAAACAGAGCTCGTGGTACCAGCCAATAAAATAAAAGTGAAATTAAAGAACAATAAACAAAAACTAAAATAAAATTTAAACAAAATGATGATAAAATAGTGTCCCATTTTTTTTTTTTTTTCAGTAGTAAAATACATTATGTATCACGGAAAGTGAAACAGGCGTTTAAAATGGAAACTCAATTTTTTCGTACACATTGATCCCCTAATTATTTTAGACAAAATGGTTCAAATAAATGTTGTATTATGTATGTAAATCAGTAAAGAAAATTCATTTACTATGGGTTTTAATTGCAAAAATTAATTGACAATTTACAAAATTACAATTTAATAGTGTTCGTCATGGAAAAAAACAAAATGATAAACAAATGTGTAGTATTTTCTTGTCAAATATTTTGACATTATTAAGTGTTTGCTTTGTTTTTTAAAATGTCAAAATATTTGACAAGCAAATACTATACATTTGTTTATCATTTTGTTTTATTCCATGGCGAACACTATTAAATTGTAATTTTGTAAATTTTCATAATTATTTGCTGCTGTTACAACCCATAGTAAATGAATTTTGTTTACTGATTACATGCAGCTCTTCAACATTTATTTGAAGCATTTTTGTCTAAAATAATTAAAGGAGCGAACGGAAAAACACATTTCCCATATTACACGACTATGTTTCACTTTCCGTGATACACCTGTATAAATTACGTACATTAACTTCCAAAAAGGTGCTGTACCATTTTCCTAAAGTACCTTCGGGATATGTTTTTAATTTGTTTAAATCAACTGTTTTAGAAGTAATTCTCGGTCTCTCTTTTAATATTTGTGCTCCTTCTTGACTCTGTTCCATTTTTTCTTGCATATATTTCGCGGAATAATTTCCTATGAAAATTTTAAAATAAATTACAACAAATATTTCAAATATATGTCAACACCCAAAAGTACATGAATAGCAAAATACAGTAATTTATTTAGAATTGTGCAAAAAATTAATTGGTAATAATGAGAAAACTACATAATTTATAGAAATAAATATATCATTATGCCATTTTGGGTTATTTTCGCAAATCTCGCGGTAACAAAAAACAACTTTTAACTTTTATAATCGTTTTTAATATTTTTAACAATGCACTTCTGCTTTAAGGTAATTCTTAAGTTTATTTCTTATACAAAAATCTTAA
This sequence comes from Poecilus cupreus, assembly GCA_963942605.1. NCBI lineage: Eukaryota > Metazoa > Arthropoda > Insecta > Coleoptera > Carabidae > Poecilus > Poecilus cupreus. Next base: position 3,325,117 of record OZ012731.1, read on the forward strand.
ATTATAAGGATGACAAATAAAATTAATAAGAAAAATACATTGGCAGGTACCACGAGCTGTGTTTTTGGGTGTTTTAGGCTCGGTTTTACCGCTGTACAATGTTCTAAATTTATTTTATAAAAAAAAAACTTCAAATAGAAGTTACAGAGAAATGTATTATCTACCACTTTTATTTGAAGTACTTTTTTATAAAATAATTTCAGAACATTGTACAGCGCTAAAACCGAGCTTAAAGCACTGCTCTTAAAACACCCAAAAACAGAGCTCGTGGCACCAGCCATTGTGTTTACAATTAATAAGAAAAATACATTGCTTTTACAATTTTTTTTTATCAAGAATTTTGAAGTATTTATTGTTAATGTTGCGAACATTTACTGTTTCTATTTGAGACATGACTGCGATAAAAAATGATTGACGAAAAAGCACGTTTTCAGTTGATAATTCTGAAAAATGCAGTTTTATTATATATCATGTACCATTTTCATTAACATAAAGCTACTCTATTACTATTACAATGTATTCAATCTATAATTTCTACATAATATGGGAGTGTATTTGAACTGATAATGCAATGAAACATAAAATATATATTTCAGTGTAGACTCTTTAATCTATTCTATTTTCGTGGAACAAAATTATTTTTATCATAAGTGTAGGCAGTTAACCAATCTCCTGTTGATAAAAGCCACGTTAGCTACTTCAATATCTCGTTTTTGTAGTCGTAAACCCATAAACAAAATTTAGTAATCATAAAATAATAAGAATATCCGACCTTGTATTTATTTACCTTCATACTTCACAAACAGCATACATTCGATTATATGACGCATAGATTAAATCATTTACCTTTCATGGCGTCTGAGCTCAGCAATTTTAATTAATTAATGATTATTGTTGTCAATTTACCTGTGACTTCTCCCAAACAAGCAATCATGTCACCTCTGCTTGGGTCCATGAGAGAAACAACGGACGATCCAACCGCTAATGCTGCTCTTTGCCACGTATTTATTGGGATATGATTCTTGGCGAATTCATTTTCAAAGTTTGCCACCGGGGTTGAACTCATGCATGCTAATTGCTGTAGATAATTTTGTTTAATTAATGATGGTAATAATCTGGAGGACAACATTGTTCCGAAATTTAGAGCCTGAAAATAAAATCGTAATAAAGAATTTATAGCGGGTGGAAAATAGGGATTTCAATGCTATTTTTTTGATTTTGCTGTAAATTTTTATCTATTCACTTTACAGCAAAAGTGTAAATAAAAATGTGGTTGAGAATTTAAAAATGAATGCAATAAGGTAAATATTAGTATTACACGATATAGCAATTATTTTAAAATCAATATTTATTAGGAAAATTGTAACACAACCATGGAAAATTAGACAAAAACTAATAGTGTATTATACATTAAGGGAGAAAAATACACTTCTCGCCTGCAGTGTGTATACTATTTTTTCACGACCCCAATATTTATGATGGATTTTATATATTTAAAAATTATTTGAACTGTAATATAATTTATGATAGTTACCGTTGATTTGTTTAATTTTGTTCTTTTTTCATAATATTTCTCCCCTAGATATGAATTTGGCTGTTTCTGTTATGATTTTGGTATCATAGAAACCGAGTTTCTCTCCCGGTTGTGAAAAAAAAATATTTACTTTCTACAGATAATGACACAACACTGTAATAAGTCCAGATTTCTATTTAACAATGTCAAATATTTTGCATTTTTGTTTAAATTTCTATGACCGTATTGCAATTTTCTTAATAAATATTGATTTTAATTTGATTGATGTATTGTGAAATATTAACATTTAGGTAGCCTTGTGTATATATTTTGAAATTTTGAACAATTTTTGTATTTACTCTTTTACTGTAAATTGAATAAGTAAATTTTACAGCTATATAAAAAAAAGCACTGAAATCCCCATATTTTATATTTCAATTCTACACTCGGTATTTATTAGGTTGTTACCAAAATAATAGATGGTGTTCCAAATAACAATTATTTATTATAGTTCAATTTACACTAGTTATTTGTGCCTATGCTTTGGTATGCTTTTATACAAATTAAAGCTTATAAACTTATTCTAAATTTACAATGAAAGTTCCTCATATAGTATGGCACAAACTTGAATTGTAGGTATAATAAAATTTATGAGGATTTGAAAGACTTTTATACCTATCTCGTAAAAAAATAAATCGCTACAATTTTCAAAAAATATATACTCAGTACGTAATAATGAAGATAGATATAAAAGTTTAAAATTTATTTAATACATTACAACAAAATAATAATTACATTTTTCTACATAATTATCATTTAAAATAAGCACCAATTAATTACATTTTACTACAAAGTGCTCAAAGTTAAAATTTTAGAAAATTTATCTAGTTAAAAATGTATTGCACCCTGATGTTTCAGTGGTTATCAAGACCAAATAAAACTTAAAAGGAATAAAATATGTTTCTAATTGCTAATTAAAAATTATTCAGTCTTGATATCACCGTTATACTATACAATTTCCATTTTATTGGATTTTTCGCTATTCAATGGCACGTATGCTGGGGAATCTTTCTTTTTGAATGTAACGTAGGTATAAATTAAGCTACCTATCACACTTAAATTAATTCCAATGAAATTGACTATAGAGAAAATATAATCTCCTCCTATAACCATTCCTAAATAGGTAATAGAAATATTTTTTAAACAGCCTATGATGGTGGTAGTGAGGGCAGAATTATGATACGTGCAAACTATTACACTGTACGATAAAATAAAACCCATTACACAAGACAGTAAAAATTGTATTAGGAACAAATTGTTTGTCCAGTGTTCGTACTCATACGCAATTTGTAGATCACCAGTTTGGTAAGAAAATAAAACAGCAGGTATAATCATAAACAACGAGTTGTAGTACATCAATCCAAATTTGCCTAATTCTTTAGAGTCTAACTTTTTCTTCATGTAAACACCATTAGTAGCAGTGAAAAAGTCATTTAGCAACACAAAGATGTAACCTTGTAAATTAAAAGCCAGATCATTGCTGGCAGCAATCACAGCACCTATTATCATCATATATACACTAAACTGTACACTAAAACTGGGTTTAACACCTAAAATATATAGCTCTGCGATCATGGTCATCAGAATGGAGAATCGTCTAAGGGCGGTAAACATTGGAAGACTTAGTTCTTTCGTCCCTCCCAATCCAAACAGCATGTTGCCGATGTAGATCAGAGGTAAGGGCCATATTTTCCCAAATGTGCTTCTCTCAAGCGGTGGGAAGTCGACAATTTTCAGCTTCTTCGAAACAAATAACACGATGACAGTTGCTGACATTTGCCCAAGCGCAAGCACTTGGAACGATGGAAACTTGAATGAAGTTAACACTGTTTTGTTTATTACTGTTATCATAAAGGATGCAACTCCATAAAAAACAGCAGAAGCAACTCTTTTAAACATAACACTGCGATCATTGTTTGATTCGTCTAAACACTGAGTTACAGAAACCATTGTAACCTCTCTTCACTACCGGTTAAACACATAAACTAAATAATATACATATTTTTAATATTTCGTTTAATGAATTTCAAAATATTGGTCATTTTGCAATTAATAGATGTTTTATCCACCAATCAGTAAACAGAATTAACCATCTTCGTAGACATAAATACACATCACATCACCACGTCTCGGCCATTTTTACTTGATTGCAAAATGAGCACAGTTGCAGTGGCATTTTGTACACGTTAAAGATAAACAACGCTCATTATTTCCACGCATACACGAATATTTTAAATTAGCTACTATGACAAAATACTATCAGACTATAAAAAATGTAATTAATCGGCATATTCATTTTGACAAGGTCAGTCAATTTATATTATGTTAAATATTGCATTAAATAAGGAAATTTGATAAAATACTCAATACTTACCAAGCTATCATGTATAATTGTTTATAAATGCGACTGATAATAATTTTACTTCTGTATAATGTCAAAACTGCGCCGAGAACTAGGTTGCCAGCTGTTGTAGTACAACTATGATGCTATAGGTGGCAGCATACGTCTTAAAATTCACGGTATACACTACCTGTTCTTTTATTTATCTATTTGACAACAGTAATAGTCAATCAAATTTTAATTTAATATTGTTGTAAATAAGCTAATGATATCTAAATTAACAGTGAAATTTTATATTATATTTAATTAATTGCACTTTAGTAAATAAAATACGTAACACCTTTTATTAGTTTGCTCAAAATATCATTCTTAGTTCATTAAGTATAATATAACTGTATATTATGTAAAGAAGATTTATATTAATTAATTATAATAAATATTTTGAATATAGAAGGCATTATTGGTTCAGTGCAAACATTTACGAGAAATTTATAACTGAAAATAATAGGACAATATTGTACATAATTTATTATAGTTTTTATTGAAAAAATAAGACGAAACTAACAATGAAAGAAATTCTGTCTTGACCATCGAAGAATGAACTTATCATATGAGTTAATTGTGCTACTGTCGATCATCATTTCTTCTTTATTATACAGGAAGTTTCCTTTAAAACAACCTGCGGTTTTTTGGGCAAACTTATGACTTTAGAGAAAATGTTATATACAAAAAATTACCAGGAAAAAGGGCCCTACTTAATAGAAATAAACAGAAAAACGATTTTTTCTCTAAAGTCATTACTTCGCCTAAAAAAACGCTGGTTGTTCTGCTGATTATTGTTCGGCTTTACTATTTTTATAGTTCGGTGCGTAACGTAAGTTGGTACACATTTGTAAAATATTCAACAGTCAACACAGTAATAAACGACAAACTGATTCTAAATATTTGGGCGTATTATTTCAAATATCCAACAAGGAATAACTGTAGCAGAATAATTAATAATAAGAAAATATTTTGAGCTGTATGTTTGTGGAAATAAGTGTAAAGATTATGAAAAGTCGTTGGTGTGTAGCAAAATCACTAGTCCAGTTTATGGTGAAGTCTCTGGGGAACTTTCTTTCTGAATTCATAATGAAAAATCTTGAACAATATACAAGAATACAGTCTGAACCTTGGAATAATCAAAGTCCTAATTTAATATGCGTCATTCTTTGGGTCCGATATAAAACCCGGTGGCTTGGCTTGGCTGGCGACTTGGCTCCTCGCTGCAGAGTTCGGCACAAAGCGCCATTGTGCTCACGTTTACCGAGGAAGTTTTGTTTGCACATCGTCTTTCATAACGTCAATTACGTGCAGGAGCGTTGCGAACTGGGCCCATTGTTGCCGCCAATCATCGTCGAATTAAAACCGCGGCCGCCGAATTATTCGCCGCTGTGCAAAGTTCACGTTGTTATAAGTACGCGGACAACAAATGTAACATTCTCATAATTAACAATGGCGTACTAAATTGCATCGAATTAGGGCGCACAAATTACCAGAATCAATCTTGTTAATAAGACGGGTGTTTACGTTAACTAGCCCTGGCGGCGGGAAGTGTAACTAAGCGGTTTCCCTCGCGTCTACGCGGAGGTGCATTTGTAAACTGTCGCTTTTAGTAGAGACGAATTGAGCTGTTAGCCATCCCTAAATGGCATACGTTGCCCATTTTCGCTTATTTTTATTGTGCACTCTCTCGTTTATCCCTATATACGAACTACGATTCACGATTGTCTTATACACCTTTATCATTGCCACAAATACATATTCGTAGATCTCAGAAATATCTTGACGTGTGAAGTGCTGTCAGAGTTACGGCGTCCAAAGAAATTAGTGGTGGAGGAACCATGGGTTGAAGTTAAAAGAAAATCTATATAAAATGACAAATGTTGGCCGTGGGATTCGAACTAAAAATTCATAATGCAAAATCTGATACGTAACCACAGAAATATTTACTCCATTATATAATTTATATAAATAGAGCTGCAAATATTTTTCCGACTGCTGTAGAAACTAGATTTCCGCGCAAAGTTGATTTTTTTCAGGAATTTTACTTTGTTGCTCGCTTCCAATAGCAACAAGGGATAAACATTTTGTCGCTCGTTTACAATAGCAACGATCGGCTTTTCTTTTTTTTACAAATTCATCAATATGGATACAAAATAAAAGAATATCTACAGCATTCTATTACAAGAATGCCATACATGCGTATATTTTAATTAAGATAAATCAATGTATTTTCTTTTATCATTATTCGTCCATTCGTCGGAAAAATATTGCTTATAATTTAATCGCAAAATATTTATGTTATGTCAAATATAACTTTGCGCTCTAAATATACAAATAGCTATGAATTGTTGTATCTAAAAATAGTTAAAAATTATAATAGTATATTATTATATGAGGGATTATGATAGTCATTACTCACAAAGATGATGTGAATAATGAGCATAATCCCGAACATAATACTGTTCTTTTTCTACTCCTGTAAAATCGGAAAAAACGTTTAGCACATTTGAAAATTGGAAAAATAAAAAACAAAGGACTGGCTATCAATTATTTTATTATAATTAACTGCTAGTCCGTTGTTTTCAATTTTTACAACCAGTCGATCATCGCATTCTTTCACTTTTGAAAATGACAGAAGTCGGTTGAAAACACACGTTGAAAAACGACATCAAAATACACAATGACAACATTATAACTTTAAAATAAACAGGAATAATTGATTTCTGGTTTTGTGATTGATTGAGAAGAGTGAGAGGGATTATTTTTTATGTTTCTTAAAACCAATGAAATGTTTCATTGTATATCACGTGTCTGTGTTTTAACCAATCCTGTCATTATTATACTAAGAATAAAGCTCTAGTGATTATTCCCGGAAATAATATCTGTAGCTTTTTGGTTTTTGTTAACAAGTGTCAGTTGTCAGATAAGTAAAAATGAACAAAAAAGATAGATTTAGTGCTGTGCCTGGTACTGAAATAAAAAAAATAATCTAATTAAATATAACTCGAGAGTTCGATAAATTAGAAAATAATTTTCCAGTATTTATCTCAAACTTGTTGCCATTTGGCAATAATCACTCAAGCTTTACGGGCTTTCGTGGCTATTGCCTGGCAACAAGTTTCCGAAAGATCTGTCAAATTATTTTCAATTATTCCCACTCTCTTTTTATATTACTACTGAGAAAAATATATTATTTTACTACTTCTTCTATCTCATGACAGAAATGTATTATAATGATATCAATAAATTCAGGCTCATTTGATGCAGTTTTTCTCCTCAACTTTTTTATTTACACTTTTGTTCTACTAAACTATATAACCTAATGAAAACTTTAAAATTGTATTTCAAATATCCTATAAAACCAGAGTCTCGTGTAATATGTTGAAATACTTTAATAATAATTGTTGATATAAGTTAATAATTGTAAGACATATCAAAGCATACTCTATAATGTATGTGGTTAAGTGAAGAGTTGTCTATAAGAAAATGTGTGTATTTATAATATAGCTACAAATATTAAATTGCCAGACTTAGATATATGATTGGACGAGATCATGGGATCCCAAAGTTGCATATGGTTCCTCTTCCTCTAAATTCTTTTTGGGCCGTAACTTAAAGCACCTCATGAGCAAAAATATGTCACACAGTATACGACTAATAAACATGACGATATAGTTATTTTATTTGGGACTATGAGGATATACGAAAGAATGCAGAGAGCAAAATATTCTCAACTGCGAATTCCTTCGCAAAATGAAAATATTGATGGCAAGCGGTTAATAATTGGTCGGCGGAATCGAAGCGAGTGAGCCGATTTGGATTAGCGATTTTCACAAAATGCGGGTCATGAAGCTGAAAGATCTTGTGCAATATTGATGGCGGCCGAATCCGTCGGCGGCACTCCGGGGGCAGCTCGACGGGCGCTGTGTCGTCGCGGGCCCCGCAGGGCGCTGCGCTGCCGATGCATTATTCAGCGATCACTCGATACCCGGATTGGCGGAGACTCCAAGTCGGTTTATCTCTCATATTCACGAATGACATATCGTGCTTTATGCGATGCGATGGGATGGCAATGGAGGATGGAGCTGCTTATAAAGGCTTCGCGGACTCTGATCGCGATGCCTTGTAGGGAGAACTGGAACATATACGACTAGCGTTACACTTACAAATGTATGGAAATTTTCGTGGTTGTCATGTTTCAAAGGGAGTAGGCACTGCGAAAATACTGTCCTCTAATAGCTGAGAAACACAGGTTGAACGGAAAAATAAGACACCCTCTACTTTTTCTTTAATTTGTATTGAACAAAGGGGACTTTCACTATTTAAAAAAAAAAAAAAATTATGAAACTTTATCTAACTTGAAGACTATCTACTCTTTTGAAAAGTCCTAATTGTTATTCATTAAACCACAATGATTTTTTTAAATGTTGTGACGTCATTATAGAGGTGTTGGTGAATTTCAAACAGTAGAGACTTAAATAATTTTTGTCACATAAATGTTCTATTTTATTGTAATAATAATACTAAAATAAGTAAAAAAATATATGACTACAATTATTTACAATCTGCACTGTTTAAGATCCAGCAATGCCTCTACAATGACGTCACAACATTAAAAAAATCATTGTAGCTTAATGAATAACAATTATAGACTTTTTAAAAGTGTAGATAGTCTTCAAGTTAAATAGTTTCTAAAAAAAAATTTTTAAATGGTGAAAGACCCCATTCAAAGCTGGACAACAGTTTTTAGTAGTTGACTGATTTCAATTTATTTTCAATTGATTGTGCGTATAAATAAAAAACACTAGCGGACCCGGTAGGCAGACGTTGTCCTACCAGGAGGCGATTTCGACTGGCATCGGTTAGTACTTGGTCACAAGATTGGTTAGTAAATAGAGTAACCAATTAGGCGATTTCGACTGGCACCGGTTAGTACTTGGTCACAGGAATGGTTAATAAATAGAGTAACCAATTGATTTCGACTGTCACTTATATGACGTGATATATAAACGGTGACAGTTTTGGTATGTCAAATCAGTAACATGCTCGAGAGCTCGGTTCGTCCAATGTTTAGTATTCTGATTGGTTGAATTTCACTTGTTATGAATTCTAACTAGTACGCTGTCATATTTTGCATGTTTTCTGTCAAATTTGATTAATGTCAAAATCTACCAAGCGTTTTCAGTAACCGTTCGGTCAGTGTGACGTCATTGTATGAAACCAAGCAAACACGTAACCGCTAAGTAACCAGTGCCAGTCGAAATCGCCTATTGATTTCGACTGCCACTTTTATGACGTCCTATGTAACCGGTGACAGTTTTGGTATGTCAAATCAGTAACATGCTCGAGAGCTCGGTTCGTCCAACGGTTAGTATTGTGATTGGTTACATTTTATTTGTTATGATTTCAACCTAGTATACTGTCATATTTTTCATGTTTTCTGTCAAGTTTGATTAATGTCAAAATCTACCGCGTGTTTTTAGTAACCGTTCGGTCAGTGTGACGTCATTGTTTGAAACCAACCAAACACGTAACCGGCAAGTAACCAGTGCCACTCGAAATCGCCTATAGACCTCACTAGCAAAATATATTTCTCCGAAACTCCGGTCTATAAAATTTCGATGTTCATAATTCTTGACCGATTTGATGAAATCTTTTCTTGTACTTATGGGGCTACCTGAATAATCAAATTCATAAGTCATGAATATAGGACAGGAAAATAAAAAAAAATCTGTATCTCGACAAAAGCGCCACCTACCGGGTCCAACTGTTGCTAAGAACCATCCACGTGACCCTAGAATTACCAATACACGCAGACCAGAATTTTAGATATAAAAATATTGGTTTTTATGTAACTTTTTGCTAACTTGTACTATGTTGGCATTTTTTTATTTGTTTTGAACTGTAATTATTTGTTTTACTTAAGTATAAAAACAGCATTTGGTATACAGTGAGTTTCAGCTGATATTTACTAACTTGTCATTAATATTTTCGGCGGGAACCAATGTACTGTTCCAGATAAAATGCAACATAAGTCCTTTGATTGTGATTCATATTTCAAAATAACCACCACTTTTGAATTTTGTAAATATCCTCGTCGAAACTGTGGAATATCACAAACATTTCTTAAATTATAACCAGAATTGTACCAAGTAACCATTTAAATTTTTTCTTCATTACTAAACATCTTAAAATTACGATGACGTTCATTGACAACCTATGGTTCATTTTATCTGGATCAGTACTGTGATCTATAAACTAATATCAACTAATATCAGAAAAGTAAATGTTGCATCTTAGCTGATTCTCATGGTGTAATTTATTAACGATAAAGATGGGAAAAACAAATATTTTCAAATAACAACGTAAAAATATACTAGAACGTGAGTTACATTTACAAAAAGAAATGCTTTGAACTTGGAACTTGCCACATTTTGCAGAAGAGACTTGAAGAGACGTTTAGTCTATAAACTACCACTACCTATCTTCTAAGTTGGTTAAACACACCTAACTATCCCATATTACTCGAGAGCTTTTTTAAGCTTCAGTTTTTGGTAAAAAACTTAAGCTTAAAAAAGCCACGGCACAGCCTAGCATATGGATTTAGAAACGAAATTTTAGAATATTAGCCGCGTTATCTCAAATGAATTCTTTTCTTTGAAAACTAAAAATCTAGCAATAATATCACAAATATGTGTAGCAAATAAATAGAACTCTAATAAACTTCTGTCAAACCAACTCGAAGATTTTAATACTTGCATCTTTCGACGTTGTTGTAACAGTAAACAATAAATCGTACTCTGACTAATTACAAAATAATATTTGAGTGAATAATTTTGGACCATTTTTGTGAAACACAAATGAATTTATTGGTTTCTGATATTGTATTAATTTGAGTAATGTGTAATTTATATAAGCATAATTATTTTGAGCCCATAAATATATCATCGAATGATTCCATTGAATAGTTAAACAGAATGATGATTTTTCTCTTACTTTATTATTACTTATATCAACATTTTACCACAACAAACTATGTTAGTTGTAAGTTGTATTTGGTATGCTGACATGTTCCTTCTTTGCAGATGTATCAGCAATGAATAAATAGATATGACATAAGAAGAAGATTGCCGAAGTGCAGGAAGCAAGTGAATTCAGCTAACAGGGGATCAGAGGGGATGACGAATAGATCTCGTTAAGTTACAAGGAATCACTGTCACTACAGATACCATCCGACACCAGGACAGAGAGCAGCGGACGATGCTTTTTCCATCCACATCTTCACCTGGACTAGACGAAGGTGGGTACATGTACTTTAATCACTAACAGGCAGATTCATAAAAGGGATTAGCGTTAACTCCATTTTTATCATTACTCGAAACTTCATTTTCCATTCTCAGAACATAATTCTTTTATTTAAGGTTGTAATCAAGATTGGTTAGCATAAAATTTGACACATTTTGATAATATAGTTAATTTCAAAAGGAAGCTACAGATGATGAAAAAATGGAGTTAACGCTAATCCCTTTTATGAATCTGCCTGTTAGATTAGTATTGTCATCTTCAAAACACTATCATCATGAAGGAAAGTCATTTAAAAAAAATCTGATCTACAACACATAACTAATGGGGTAAATAGCTCCGTGGTAACGTGTCGGACTGTGGATCGTGAGATCCTCAGTTTGAATCCCACTGCCGACAGTTACAAATTTAAATTTACCCCTGTAGTCCCCCCTCCACTAACATCCTTGGGGGCTATGATTTGACGGCTGGCAACCGCACTTCATACGAAAAAATATATCACCTACCGAGATCTGCGTAAGCAGAGTGCCACACCCGTAATGAGTAAAAGGCGTGATGATATATTTATTTATTTATTTAACACATAACTTCCCGCCCAATACAACTCTTAAACAATGCAAAATAGTATTTCATGATACAGAAAAATACCTTAATTTTCTTTCTTATATATTTATTTAATTTTTTGACATATTTTCCTAAGAAAGCAGCTTCATATTCACAATGACATTTGTCACATTTCGTAAAAAATTTAAAATTTTTAAATGTTTTCATGGTGTACATAGGATGTAAGATTTATGAAATATAATTTCTTTATATTTTATTATCTCAAAAACTAATGAAATTAGTGTAATCAAAACACATGTAAAATTAAATAGTCTACAATTTCCAAAATAACATAAATTGTTGAAAAGTTAAATTTAACCGTGTTTTTTCACGGAAAACTGTTACGGGCTTCTAGTGAACTGCTATTTCCGGTTGACCAATTTTATCCAAAATCTAATCAGCTCTTCATATAGATAAATATAAGAACTAAAATACAGAAAATTGTATTTTTTGGTATTATAGTATTTGAGTTATGGCGAAAATAGTAAAATCGTATTGTAGGGACTCTAAATCGTGCTTACTCATTGAAAACTCACTACCCAATTTTTTAACCGAAAACAATACCTGCCTTACTCGGAGGTAGGCGGGAGCTAATGAAAACTAGCAGATCTAAACTTACAACTTGATTGGTAGTTTGTGATATATTTGTATGCCTGAATCCCTGAATAGTTCATAAATTGTCATTTCTTTTGAAATATTTCACAAGTTAATAGTAGCTACGATTAGATATAGCAAGCAGCGAAAACTGATGTTTTGGTTAAATAAATATCTGTTAATAGATTTGTCCAGGTCTATAGGTACAGTTAAAAGATAAATCTGATTATATATTTCTGTTGAATTTTGCAATTTTCCTTGAACGGAGTACGACGGAACTGTTAATCTGAAAGTGAGCGTTATATGAATGAATCAAGTTTCTTTTTGGCGTACACGAAATATGTTGATGTTCAGTAGTATATTTAATTTCCAAGTTGTACAAAAGCAATTTTCGAAAGGAAAAAGTATAACCGGTATATTAAACGTAAAGGCAGTTATAAAAACTGAATCTTAAATCAGACTGAAGAACAATAAACAGTAACGTAGAATAGCAACAGATGACTTCGAAAGAAATTACCTTGCCGTACGAAAAATTCAATAACCACTTTTCTCCTGCACACTTAAAACAATGGAAGGCGGCCAGGGCTAGGGCCGAGATGAGAACGAGCAAGAGAGAGGAAAAAAACAATTACATATCAATTCCGCGGCCGAGTAGCACTCGGAGCCGTAAAAGAATAGAGCAATCCCATTGCCACAAGGAGCGATAAAAACCCTTGAATATATTTTGTGTAATTGCGCCACACAAGTCGAGTTTATTATTCTTAGTTCGGGCCGGAGCCGTGCGCGGCGATGGCGCTGGCGTGTTACGGGCCCCTGGGGACCTACGACGCCGTGCGCCACGTGCAGGGTCGGCGCGTCGGCGTCTTCCCACCAACCAAAAACTTCTGGTATTCGCAATATTCAATATTATCTTGCCTACAATTTAATTTCTTCGAAGAACGCTGAACTCAAAACGCTATCATTACTAAAAATATGTAAACAAGCTCTAAATCTTTACCTATAAATAAAATCTAGTGTGGGCACCACACTACTTTCTTATACATATAAAACCAACTGATCACGTATGATTTGTTCCTTGCGTATAACTATTTTGACAATTATTTGAAAGATGTTAAATGTTATGAGACTAATTTTAGACAGCCTGTTAAAGTATTTAACCAATGATAACAGACGTCACTGATTAAAATTAGAATATTTTATTTGACACATATGTTTTTTTGGTTAAAATTTCACTTGATACATATATTTTCATTGGTTAAAATTTTTAACAGGTCGTTAAAAATTAACTTGTACGTTACAGAATAGGCCCCTAGACCAGTTTAATTTTTTGTTCTCAACTATGATTTTAATTTAAAATATTCATTAATATCACGTCTTTAAAACTTTAAAATTATTTGACAAATATATTTTTAAAAGTTTTAGTTTTCCGTTCCCATTGTAACTAAGATTATTTAAATATATATAAATTTTTTTTTTCAAATTAGAAACATGTACAAGAAAAGTGCAAATAACATTTTATATTCCAAATATTTTTGCTAACATCTTTCATTTGAAACTTTTTTCACAGCTAATTCGATTTTTGAAAGAAACAGTATTTATTGTTTTGTGTGTCCAGTAAACTTCCTCTTCCGATTTTTCAATTTCATTCAAAATCAACTCAGTTCTCACATTTTCATGAAATTTACTAATTCCAAGTTTTTTTTTACATATCTTGTCTCATTCATGTGATATTGTGCACATGGACAAATGGACATTCATCCATCCATCTATCCTCACACACAGGCATCATTGAGAAATTGGATTAACGGATTCAGTAGACGTCAAAATATATATTTCCGCAAAAATCTCGTCAGCGATGTGTAAGAAAGTAAAAACACCCGTTATATCATCAAGCCATTTATTCATTTTGGGTGTAACATTCTACTTCCGCATATCTCGGTCCCCAAAAGAATTTCTTGTTTGAGTTATTTACCAGTCTAAGAAATACTATCCAAACAGAGTCCGGCTCTGCATGCCGCGAGTTCTACGGCCCCGTTTTACTATTGCCCGTCGCAAGACAATGAGAGAGTCGAAAGAAGACGAAAGAATAGCTGTGGATTCTTTCTTGTTCGCAGCACTAGCGTTGTTCCACCTGGCCTGCTCTTGTCGACGAGCGAGCGAAGGGCGGCCGGGGTAAGTTTTGAATGCAGGCCCGCAGTTCCGTGTCTCGTGCATAATTCAGCGCGTGCGATGCAGCAGCAGCGTGGACTGCACTGCCGACCACTCTGTGTAGACTTTGTACTCCCTCGCTTGGCTTCCGTTGTTGCTGACAGCCTAGGCTTCGCGTCGCTAACTAGCTTCTGCACCTGGTTGGGTTGTGGTAGTGGAGGTGGATAATGACTTGGAATCAGTTTGCGCTTCTTTAAATTGGGACAAATTTACTTTCGACAGATTGCACTATCAAGGTTCAAGACATTCTATATTTTATTTGTAATATTTGTATGTTATGTACACATAGATGCTTCTTGAGTACATACATTTAGTTCTAGTTTCATATCATAGTGGCCTATTACAGAATGTTATCGTACTAACTATATTTTTATATAATAACTAGCTAATATCCGCAATGCGTTTAAATGCCATTCAAAAAAAGATGTTTTCTTAAATATCTTGCAATTGATACCATACAATTGGCGAAGCAATCTTATCACTTTGTTCCTCACTTCCATGTTAGTACTTAGTACATCGGCAAAGAAAGCTCGTCACTTCGTTCCTCGCTTACATTCTTTTCACGTAACTAATATTTATTCTGAATGTGACCGAAATCTGATCAATCATAAATACAATTTTTCGAAATATCCACAAACTTTCTTAGCAGCAATTCAAAGGTTCCCGACACAATTATAAGAAAAGTGTCACTGTTATGCCTATGGCACACTGGTCGATGAGCGTCGATGAGCATCGATGCTCATTGATGAAACAACAGAACGAACCCTTCATCGACGAAAAATAGAGGCTCCTCTATTTTTCATCGATGAGCGTCGAGGAAACCAACGAGTCTCATTTCAGACGTATCATTTCATGTAAACATTTTTTGTCAAAGAGAAATTCCCAGTATTCGTCATTGGAGACATTAAAAATATTGAAAGGTGGGTTCGTTCTGTTGTTTCATCAATGAGCTCATTGATGCTCATCGACCAGTGTGCCATAGGTATAATGCCGGGAGAGTAGTCATTGATACGAGATATCCAAATATTAAAAACAATTGTGCTCATTTCTAAAGCAAGACCAAAACATCCTCCTGGCAATCCAAAGCTAATAATTAATGAATACGAACACAGTCCAGAGCTGCGTTTGTACTTCCTCACTGATATTGCTGGCTCGCGCTAAGATTGAGTCGAAGGCGAGTAATTTGGGCGGCAGTCATAAACACGCCACGTGCTTATTAAAGCTCTCGGAGCTGGAGCAGCAGACGGCGCCGACGCTTGTGCTGGTTTCCTGCACATAAACCATTGTGCTTTATGGTCACTGCTGCGCCCTCACCTCCCGCCGTACCACGCTACTACAATACGTTTCTAGCTGGCTAAATTGCACTACTGGATGTCTTATGTTTGCAGCGGCGCACCGTCGGCACCAACCTGGAACTTTCTGAAACCGGGGTCATATTAGCCCTATTAGTTTCACCGCATGTCAGTAAAACTAATATTTGTTAATTCAATTATAATTAATAATAAATAAGAAAAACACTCTGTTAACGTTTCAAAATTCTATTTTATTTCATACTGGTTACTAATGTTACATTTTCCGGTCTATTTATCGTACAAAAAGTGAAACTTTTAACCCTACACTGCGCAATGTATCATTTATGCAACATCCACAAATTTTATACTGTATTTTATATACGCTTAGAAATATATCTTTGTATCTGATATGTTACAACTCTTACTGTAACTATACATAAGTTCTATATTTATTTAAGCTCGTATTTCTATCACAGCACTAAAAATAAATGCTGTTGCCGTTTTTACACGGATGGTTTATTGTGATATATTTAATAAATACATGGTTTTTAAGAAGTGTACGTTAAAATATTGGACCAAAAGGGTAATAACATCATTTTCATATCATTATTTCGACATTATTATGCAATAAATTGTATTAAATTTGATCCAAAATATGTTGTTGCAGATCTGATACATAGTGAAATTTTTTGGCATAATTTTTTTTTCAATATTTTTCCTGAGTTCTTCTTTTTTTACACCAAAAAAATATTTTTTTGATCAATTTTAGAAAATCGCGCAGTGAAGGGTTAAGTCCTAGGACTTTTGTGTCCCATTTTAATCGTAACAAAGAAATATCCTGAAAAATGTTTCGGTCAAGAGATTGAATGTTTGGAGGGAAAAATTTTCCCCACATCCCTCTGGACGGATGGGAGCCAACTCTCAAAACCATAACCGGAAACCCCAATTTTTCATTACAGATTCGGATTAAACGTACACGTAGGATTGCACTTTATTAAAAATACAGAAAAAATCAATCAATCAGTAATCAATTTTTCTTTCATCTTTCCTATCTTGTCTTTCCAGGCTATTCTATCTTCTATGATCTTTTTAGCTTCTTGGCGTATTGTGCCTCTGTTATCTTTTTCTTTTGTGACATCCTATTTCTATATTTTTGTAGGTCTATCTCTTTTCATTTTTCTATTATTTTTGTCTTACAAACTTTTTTAGTTGTTTTCTCTTCTTCTGTGTAAGTATCTATCTTCTAGGATGTCTTTCACAATTTTTACATTTAGGTTTGTTCGTACGTTTCATTTCTATTTAAGTAAAAAAATTTCCTTCGATTCTTCAACAGAAGCTCATTTTCATGTTCCGTGTTTTAATGCGTATGCTTTCTCTTGTTATCTATGTCCATACATTAGAACTGGCATTACTTCGATTTTTATCTATGATGGTAATTTCTTTCCTAGTAATTTACTCATTAAAGAGTCTTCCGCCTTTCTGTCTTTCTGTCTTGGTTTAGGTTTCCATTTTTGTATGTAGACATTTGTAGACACTTGAAGAAATGTATGTATAAAAATTAGTAAATCAGTGAAATACGAGTATAGTAATACTGTAGGTTTTATGAAAGCGAAAAACGAGCCTGAGACAGATAGATGTCATAGGGTCACCCTTCTTTGTCTAACACTTGTTTGTAGAATGGTTGCGCTCTTATGTTGAGTTTTTGCTATATAAAAACTTGTACAGTCTTCACCAAAAGTGAAAATAATATTTAAATTTAAAATTTCATTAAATTCACAAACATAATAGTTTTTCTACTCCTATGTAAATATATCCCCATTATTTAAATTTTTTTATAAATTATAGTATCTATAATTCTCAATTGTGAATTATGACTCATAATTCACTCTTCTCGACCAACCACAGAGCCAGAAATCCATAATTCACGGTTATTTTAAAGACGTAATGTGGATCACCAAATAACCGCCATCTGATATTTGATTTATAGTCAGTTGTCATTGTGTATTTATATGTTGAAGTTTTTAAACGTGTATTTTCAACGAATTTCAATCATTTATAAAAGTAATTTCCAAATTTACAGGAGTAGAAAAAGTATAGTATTATATTCGGGATTTGCATTATTCGCCTACGGCTCGTGACACAAACTTCATCTTTCTGGAATAATGACAATCATAATCCCTCATATAATAATACACTATTTAGTGACATTGCACTAATATTTTTCAAAAAGGATTGCGGAAAATGATGTGAATCAAATTCTACTAAAATTCGGCCAATCACAGAATCAGAAATCAATTATTCCTGTTTATTTTAAAGCAGTAATGTGGATCACCAAGCTACAACTGTTTGACAGTTTACAGTGTAGTCGGTTGTCATTGTATATTTTTATGTTGCCAGTTTTCAACGTGTGTTTTTATCCGATTTTGATTATTTTCAAAGGTGATTTCCGAATTTACAGGAGTACAAAAAGTACAGTATTATATTCGGGATTATAGTCATTGTTCAATCGGATGATTTGCAAACTTCATCTTCGTGAATAATAAAATAAAAAATAAATAAATATATCATCACGCCTTTTACCCATTATGGGTGTGGCACTCTGCTTACGCAGATCTCGGTAAGTGATATATTTTTTTCGTATAAAGTGCGGTTACAAGCCGTCAACTCACAGCCCCCAAGTATGTTAGTGGAGGGGGAATAATGAATATCATAATTCCTCATATAATAATATACTATTATAGCAGTTCTCGGCGTGTGTTTGAAATGTGATTACCATCCGTCTAATTGTGCCCCCTTTTCCCCATCAACGATTATTAGTGGTGGAGTAATGTGTATGCGACTTTTGTTGTTGGTTGTGTTTTAGTTTTACATTAAAGGAGGGTATTTCAATAATGTATCAGCAAGTGAAACCCCTTTATCCAGAACAGAAAAAATAATGCCCCACTGGTGTATTGTTAAAGACCCCATACGCACGCCGCTGGCAGAGTATACCTGTGCGGTACATGCAAGTCTCTCCTGGGAGAAATTCCGGCTCGCGTTTAAAATTGCGGAATTCTTCGCCTGTAGTTTTCTTTATTTCACTTACAAGTTGTTACGTTGGCGGGCGGTGGCGGCACTACATGCTATGTCTACGTTACGTGCGCCGTGGTGCCGTTGTGCTACCGTTGCGTGTATGTGATGCTGCCATGTGTATCCCGCACACGTAAGTGACCTGTGCTACCTGTCTTCCCTTGGTCTGCCAGCGTCGGGTCAAATGGTTTTAGTTTGTGGCTGCCTGAAATACATGTTGACACGGCAAGACGAATTGCTGGCTAGTTACTGGAACTAGGGGACTGATTATAGAATTCCTAAACAGCTCGTGTACAATCATCTAATAATTACTTCTTTTAATTTAAAGTCAACCATACATAAGTGTTTTTACCCTTTCAGTCATTGAGTTATTACTTATTTGAACCAATACACTGGCGTGGAAAAAATTTGATATTACTACATTGGTTGGCGATCTTATAATAATTTTAGTTTTCTTCCTTATTACGAATATAGTATATTGTACAACGAGCATGGAATGGTACTCATTTCCTACGAGTATGAAAGTTTGTAGCATGAGCCGAATGCGAATGCTGCAAATCATACGAGTATGAAATGGACATTCCATGCGAGTTGTACACTATACTTTTTTTACGACCACGATATTATTTCCTACTTAATTTAATTTTAATAATAAATTTGTCCCAATTTCACCATTCCAATATTTGACAATTCTAAATAAATATCCTAGCAATGGTACCTGTACTTAAATGAACTAATCTGTAATGAAATACTTACAAAACAAATTCATTTCGCACGATGCTTGCAATGTACCTCATATCCCTAGCAACAACGAACATACAACGAGTAGATTGCTCAGTGGTCGTAGAAAATAGTATATTGAACAACTAGTGTTACAATGACCATTTTTGTAATACGAGTATTACAATTAGACATTGTAACACGAGTTGTTCATACTACTTTTCTTATTTCATGTTCATAAATTCAATAAAAAAAAAAAAAAATTGTACGGCATGTTTAATATACCACTTGTTACCAAGGGGCTTTGCCCGCGGGGCCTATCGGGTCCCAGGCCGCAACCCCGACACAGGGGCTCCGATTCAATAATTTTACGTCATCAATGAAAGCCCCATGTTTGACGGACTCTAAATTTTACAAATAATAAATTCCCCAAAAACAGTTGCACAAAATTCAATTTTGTAGCATTGTTTTTGAGAAAAACAGTGTCACAAAATTGACTTTGTTTACGTGAAATAGGAAAAAGTTATAACTCAATTACATGAAACTGTACATCATAAGATATTCGATTTGATTCTCACCCCTATAATATCTCCAGATCTTTGGGGGTTGTAATTAGACGCTACTGCACGATCAAAAATATGACAATCCGAGATCTGCTCTCAGTAGACTGTCACATACAAAATGAATACATAATAATTTATAATTATATTCTCACTCCATCTACCCAATTAAGATGTGACGCTGATTTCAGTAAGCGTCATATTTTTGCTCGTGATTTGCGGTTACCAGCCGTCAAATCTTTCAAAATTGAAACGTACCATCTATTTTCTCAAACATCAACACAATGTTTTTGTATGTTTACTTTTAGTTATTCTTGGTTTCTAATATTATTTGTATGTTTCTAGGCTCACCACCAACCTGAAATCATATTGGAATAGCTGGTGATCCTTTCGGCATCACCGGAATAGTTATCAACATGGACAACAACAGCAGATTTAACATCTGCACTTGAAAAATCCCGAAAGGTTATGGAGGCATCAACTGTACCAATGTTTGTAACATGTACAAAAATTATTCTGCTATACTTTCATAAGACAACTGTCTCTAAATCCTTTTGTTGGCGAGGATCAATCTCCATTTCTTTTCCTATAAATCCTTGTAGTTAATTTTATCCACATCTTCCTATCTTTTGTTTGTTTTTATCAGTTTTTAATTCCTGCTGCTTTTAAAAAAAAAAATAAATATATCATCACGCCTTTTACCCATTAAGGGTGTGGCACTCTGCTTACGCAGATCTCGGTAGGTGATATATTTTTGCGTATGAAATGCGGTTACCAGCCGTCAAGTCATAGCCCCCAAAGTTGTTAGTGGAGGGGGAACCACAGGGGTAAATTTAAATTTGTAACTGTCGGCAGTGGGATTCGAACTGAGGATCTCACGATCCACAGTCCGACACGTTACCACGGAGCTTTTAAATCTTCTATACTTCCTTTAGCCATGTTGATTTGTTTCTGCCTCGTCTTCTACTTCCTCCTGGTCTGCATTCTACTACTGATTTCGTTGCATCCTTTTCTTCTGCTCTTCATATATGTCCAAACCATCTCATTCTCTGTTGTTTAATCTTTTTCACTGTCTCTTCTCCTTCCAACACTTGTCTGTTTCATAGTTCATTCTTATTCTGTATTCTTGAATCTTCTTCATCTGTTGTTAATGTAAACACAAACTAATTTTCTATTATATTTTATAGACTATAATTACTTGCAACTATTTATTATACTTATAACTATTTGATAGATAGAGTTTTAGTTTTAGAACAGTCTGAAAAGGTCACCAGTAGAAACTGTTAAATTTGAAGATTGTTCTGGAGCTTCTTCGTATTTTAAAATGTTACAATTTATTTATCCTAGATATATTAGTAAATATTTAATTTTAAAATTGTTGCAAATTTTTATATTTATTTATAAAATTGTTTATCCAACATCTCTCAATAAATGCTCTATAACTATGGCGATTTTAAGCAAGGAAATTAACAGATTACCCACTAGTTGTTATAATTTTGAGAAAAGTCACAAGTGAGTAATTTTCTATTTATAACAATAATAATAGCACCCATAGAAAATTTACAGCATATTTCACTGTCAAATAATATTTCTTTAATAAATTTTGCATATATTAAGGGATGTTAGATAAAACTTACACTTCACACGTGGGCAAAGTGGAATTATCCACCCGATAAGATTTCTCTCGTGGGTAATTTCTTATTTTGCCCACTTGTAAAGTAACTATTATTAAATTGGATTTATACTTTTCAGGGTGCAATGATACCTAATAATATTGTACACTGGGTTCCTCGGGATTCTGCTGAGTTCTGGTGATACACCAAACCAAACGATCACTTTCTAGAACCTATCGGCTCATGATTTAACAGACGACACATCGACGAGCCCGAGATAAACAACTACAGCTTCTTCGTCAAGAACCAGCGTCTGAACACCTGGAAGAATGTCCTTTACTGCCAATTTTTCATTAAATATTTAAGTTATTATATATAAAAAAAAAAACTGAAAATATGAATTCCTTATGAAAATTAGCATTAAGATTTATTAGATTTGTAAAAAATTTTCAAATCATTATTGACTTATTTTGAAGAAAATAATATATGCTGGACGCTATTTTGAAATTTTTATTTCATTTATTTCTTTACAATTGTTTGAGAGAAAATACTGCAGGAAAAAAATTTGAACTCTGGATTAATTGTTGAGTTAAGAAATATCACATATGCTTTTAAATTATTTTTGATTAATAAAATATTGATAAATTAAAAATGTTCATGTAGCCATCAAGGCGCACATTTTTCCATTATCGTTTATTCTTAAACTATATGAAATAGACTATTCTACTCTATAAATATTAACTCTAGATAAATTGTAGTATTAGGATAAAACACATTTGTTAATTGATTATTGTTAATTAGAAAATATAGGCCATATAAAAATGTTCATGTAGCCATCATGGCGGACATTTTTCCATTGTCGTTTATTCTTAAACTATTTGAGTTAGGCTACTCTACCCTATAAATCTTAACTCTAGATACTTTGTAGTATTAGGATATATCACATTTGTTAATTGATTATTGCTAATTAGAAAAATATAGGCCATGTATAAATTTTCATGTAGCCATCATGGCGAACATTTTTCTTTTGCCATTTATTCTTAAACTATTTGAGTTAGACTACTGTACTCTAAAAATCTTAACTCTGGATAAATTGTAGTGTTAGGATATATCACATTTGTTGATAAATTATTGTTAATTAGAAAGATATAGGCCATGTAAAAATATTCATGTAGCCATCATGGCGGACATTTTTCCATTGCCGTTTATTCTTAAACTACTTAAGTTAGACTACTCTACTCTGAAAATCTGAACTCTGGATAAATTTTAGTATTAGGGTATATCACATTTGTTGATTAATTATTGTTAATTAGAAAAATATAGGCCATGTAAAAATTTTCATGTAGCCATCATGGCGGACATTTTTCCATTGCCGTTTATTCTTAAACTATTTGAGTTAGGCGACTCTACTCTGAAAATCTTAACTCTGGATAAATTGTAGTATTAGGGTATATCACATTTGTTGATTAATTATTGTTAATTAGAAAAATATAGGTCATATAAAAACGTTCATGTAGCCATCATGGCGGACATTTTCCATTGTCGTTTATTCTTAAACTATTTGAGTTAGACGACTCTACTCTGAAAATCTTAACTCTGGATAAATTGTAGTATTAGGGTATATCACATTTGTTGATTAATTATTGTTAATTAGAAAAATATAGGTCATATAAAAACGTTCATGTAGCCATCATGGCGGACATTTTCCATTGTCGTTTATTCTTAAACTATTTGAGTTAGACGACTCTACTCTGAAAATCTTAACTCTGGATAAATTGTAGTATTAGGGTATATCACATTTGTTGATTAATTATTGTTAATTAGAAAAATATAGGTCATATAAAAACGTTCATGTAGCCATCATGGCGGACATTTTCCATTGTCGTTTATTCTTAAACTATTTAAGATAAAATAAGCAAGTACCAAATTGACAACAATAGATTAGTTGTAGAGTTAGGAAATAGCACATATGTTCATATATTATTGTTAATTAATAAGATAGTGACAAATTTAAAATGTTTATAATGTATTATTTTATAATATGTATTGTTTATTTGTATAATTTTGTGGTAATGCTTTATTTATTGCAATAAATAATTAAAATTATATTTGTTTTTCATATATTAACCCTTCCGTATACTTGTTTTATTGAATAATCCTTTAAAATGGGGGAAAATGTGTTCTCATAATGAGAAAATGAAGTTTTTTTTATGACAGAATATTGTTTTGACTGTTGGCTATTGGCTGAAAACGCGAATTTTTAACTTTGTATCCGGGCAGCAGAGACTGGCAGAGCCCTCGGATAAGAAAAGAACTTATTAATTTTTGCTATAGTTGGCAACATTGATTTTATCAGTGATACCAACGATAGCAAAAATGAATAACTTCTTTTCTTATCCAAAAAAGTGCTCTTTCAATCCTTGTTGCCCTGGTACGAAATCCGATTTTCGATAAAGTTCCATCTGACAAATCCAGGCTCTTATGATAAACATTTTCGAAGGGTTTTATAGTTCATTTGTTCAGGTTATACCTGATAGATTTCAAATGCGAGTTACGCAAGAAATATTAACCCTAGGCTATTTTAAATCACAGATTCGAAATCTATGGACCTTAATGAAGGGTGTAGCGCCCTTATCTCAATTTTTTTTTACCCCAAAATTTTATAGTAAAAACACCAAAAAAATCGAGTTAGGGGTGGATTCTTATAGATTCAGCCCTAAAAACTCCCGTGGCGGTCTCGAAAATTGGCGCTCACCCTTAAATCTTATGTAATTAAATAAAGCAAAGTAAATACTGCTCTACTTATGTAACTACACATGCTATCGCACATTGTAAAAGCGGTATACAGTCATTTCTAACCATTTAAAGTTAATATTAAGGGTTATTTTTAAGGGAAACTATTGTGAAAACTTTAAAGCGTCATATCTCGAAAACGGTAAGAGATATCGCAAAAATAACGAAATTTCGCCGTCCCCTGTGATTTGATCCCTGAAAAACCGCTATTTTTCTACAACATATGTGAGTATGAAGGGCGTAGGGCCAAGGGTTCCCGAAATTGCTAATTTGTCGTCTCTGTTTGAAAATATCAGCATTTTTTACTTCACTGATTACTTCAGATTTCAAATGCGAGTTACGCAAGAAATATTAACCCTAGGCTATTTTAAATCACAGATTCGAAATCTATGGACCTTAATGAAGGGTGTAGCGCCCTTATCTCAATTTTTTTTACCCCAAAATTTAATAGTAAAAACACCAAGACTATAGTCCAACTTTTTTTTGGAAAAAACCCAAAAAAATCGAGTTAGGGGTGGATTCCTATAGATTCAGCCTTAAAAACTCCAATGGCGGTCTTGAAAATTGGCGCTCACCCTTAAATTTGGGGTAATTCATATCCAATTTTATGTTCTTTATGTAGTATGTATATAAGGTTCATTATTGCATGTCACATTTCCTCAGCGTACCAGCAATTTTATATATTCTGAACGGCAAGTCAGAAGTGATATAAATATGAACCACAAGTCCGCAGTGGGTCATAACATATAAAAGTTAAATGCGAATTACGTAAGAAATACTAACCCTAGGCAATTTTAAATCACAGATTCGGAATCTACAAACCCTAATGAAGGGTGTCGCGCCCTTATCTCAATTTTTTTACCCCAAAATTTAATAGTAAAAACACCAAGACTATAGTCCAACTTTTTTTTGGAAAATACCCAAAAAAATCGAGTTAGGGGTGGATTCTTATAGATTCAGCCCTAAAAACTCCCGTGGCGGTCTCGAAAATTGGCGCTCACCCTTAAATCTTATGTAATTAAATAGAGCAAAGTAAATACTGCTCTAATTATTTAACTAAACATCCTATCGCAAAATGGTTGGTGATATCGTATTCAGCATATTCTAAAAGGGGTATACAATCATTTCCAGCCCTGTAAAGTTAATATTAAGGGTGATTTTTAAGGGAAACTATTCTGAAACTTCAAAGCGTCATATCTCGGAAACGGTAAGAGATATCGCAAAAATAACGAAAAACCGCGGTCCCTCTATTAGTACCCTGAAGAATCGACCCTTCTCTACAACATATGTGAGTATGAAGGGCGTAGGGCCAAGGGTTAAAAAACCGCTAATTAATCAAGGTCACAGTTTCAAAAAACGAGCATCTTCAATTAGTTTTATTATCAAATCGAAAAAATTTGAGTGCCGAGTTACCGCATCCAGGTAGTGCTGCCATCTCGTGCAACATTTGTGAACTATTGTTGTGAGTAGCGGGCAACAATATTTTCAAACTGCGATGATTTTTTTGTAGTTTAGGAACCAATATTTCTGAGATAAAATAATAGATGGCAGCACTAAGATTAAAATTGAAAATAATAAAATAAAATTATGAATTTCAATTCATTAAATGATAATATTAATTTTAAACTATTGTATTGCATATTTTAAAGTAAATAAAACACAAATCATTTGTTATAATTTCTTTATTATCTCTATCAATAAATACATGTTATTATATTTCGTTTATTTAAGATATTTATTTATATTATATATAAGATAACAGCCTTCTAGTTACAAATAACATATATGTAATATAAAAACTAGTATATTGATGTTGCTGGCAGCGGATGTCGGTCCTGATCATGTTTCTGTAAACATCCAGGGCGCTCTGGCGAAGACGCAGGCTCCGAAGACACTGTTGAAGGTGGTCAAGGCTCCGGTGACGTTGTCCAGGTGTCGCTATTAACATAAAAACAATGTATTAGATAAAATAATAACTGGGAACCTGAAGAAACATACATGGCATGGTTAGGAACAAATATTTGTTGATGACTAAAGAAATCTAAGGCATTTAAATAATCAGAACTTAAACATGAAATGAAAATTGTGATATTGTTTTTTATTTTCTTACATCGTAGTTACTGGCAGCGTGCGTCGGTCCTGATGAATCTGATGCCGGAGGGTTTTTGATGATGCAGGCTCCGATGACGATGATTAAAAAATGAGCTTTAAAACGCACTACCTCAACAAAAGCTGGGTATCTTTGACCTGCTTAAAGCTAGGCGCGGACGAAAACCAACATGGTCGGCCGAGGTGATGTTGTCCACGAGTCCCTAAAAACATAAAAACAATGTATTAGATAAAAGAATAATTGTGAACCTGGAAAAAACATACTATAGTTAGGAAGAAATATTTGTTGAAGTTATCCACATGTCCCTAAAAACATAAAAACAATGTATTAGATAAAAGAATAATTGTGAACCTGAAAAAAACATACATATTGTGGTTAGGAAATATTTGTTGAAGTTTGATGATATCTGAAACATAAACTCAAAATACAAGGCAGTAAAATAGTTCAATGAAACAAGTTATGGTAATCATTCATTCCACAGCACACCATTCATCCCACAGCACACCCCCATCGTTGGCTTCAATGATGACTTCAATGATGGTTTCTTTTCTTGACTTCTTTCTTGCCTGTAACCCTACCTAAGTGGTTGTCTAAGTGTAGCTAACTTATAAACTAAGGCGCCATGACTCTAATGACAAACAACCGGTGTTGTTGTTGTCAAATTAGCAAAAACGTTCGACATATGCCGTGTCGACGACCCACTCCGGGAGCTCCTAGTTACGCGAGCGAGATCTGAAGGTTTCACGCCTACCCGTCAGGTTGACGAGGGGATCAGACCTCCCCTGGACTCCAGGGCCCACAATTGGTGGGGACTCCCCCCGATCCCCCAAAAGGTGAAGACCTACACGCTAACACAGACTCGCTTCCCCAATGGGGCCCGAGACCCGGTTCTCCATCGCGAATAAGCGCTTAATAATCGGCCGCACTACGTTGGTCCCGGTGGACAGCGCTTCGCCCCAAGTCGCGATACACCCCCCACGAAACGAAAGCACCGAATTTAACATATGATGGCCCACCTAGTGCGGACGTAGAGAAATGAACGCGGAGCGAGTGTCTAGCACACCCGCACGACGGAATGATGGCGGCCGACTGGCTGAAAGTGACCTAGAAATATTCAAGTTGCGCAGTATCAACGACGCTGCGACGAACGTCCCACAAGCCAAGCCTATGCTTACAATACACAAGAACAGTGGAAAACGTACAGCGGAGCTACTCACACACGAATATATTCAAAAGGTTTTACACTGATCCCTAATGAATCCAGTTTGCGCTGATTCAAGTTTTAATTATATGAAGAATTTATTCATTAGCTGCGTTGTAAATATAAAATAAAAGTAATTATGTTTGTAGTCTGCCATATATACGTTTTAAGAACATGAGGAATTAATATTTTGTATGTGTACCATTTCCAAAGTGAATCCACACTTTAATAATTACAATTACATTTAACGACATTTACTAACAAATTTAAACCTTTTATGCACAAAATCATTCTTCTCAATTGCTCTTCAGTTGCATAAGCTACTACAGGCACTATACGTCCATCAATACGTACACCATAAAAAAAAAACTTTTGAATTAACCGAGTAATAATAATATGCAGAAGTTTGCGAACACAGAGCAGGCGAAGTGCTGTATGTGAAACGGCGTGGACCACGCGCATCAATTAGCCGGATCACAGCGCCGCGGTCGCGGTGGTCGAGGCAACTTCAAAGTCTCCAAGAAGCCTGGAAGCATGGAGCGGTGTCCGCGACCAGCACGGCGCGTCGCCACCGCACATGCATAAACATATCGCGGACGGACTCGGCTGCATATTTGATGCGATGATGCGAGCAAGTCAGCGCCGGGACCCGCGGGGGCCATAACTCATATCGGTAACGCGTATATCACCAGCTGGGTGCCTTCGACTCGCTGCTGATGCTGCCATGTGAAATATGAACGAGCCCGTTTTGTAAACGACACGCGAACGCTCAACGCCTTCGGTATTTTTGTTGTCGTATGGAATGATTTATTGACATGCGGGCGATTTGTTTCTTGAGAATAAATCTGCAATGGATTTAAGTAGAGTTTGACGATAACTGTGCTAAACTGTTCTTTTATAAAATGCAACTGTAATAGAAAAAGAAAGATTATCTGCAGTTTTAGAAAGTCTTAAGCAGGTTTGATTTATGTTATTGGTTACGAATTCAAAAGAAAACAAAAATCTTCAAATTAGGTGCACCATTTGATACTTCTATAATGTGACAGCTCAATAATAAGAAAAGAACAAAAGTATATTGTACAACAAGTATGGAATGGTATTCATTTCCTATGAGTATGAAAGTTTGTAGCCGAAGGCGAATGCTGTAAATCATACCAGTATGGGAGTATGAAATGGAGATTCCATTCCCGTTTTCACTATTCCAATATTTGACAATTCTAAATAAGTATCCTAGTAATGGCACATGTACTGAAATGAAATGAACTGTATTGAAACACTCACAAAACATATTCATTTCGCACGATGCTTGCAATGAACCTCATATCCCGAGCAACAACAAACATACAATGAGCAGATTTCTAAGTGGTCGTAGAAAAAGAATTTTATAATTGCAATTTATACTATTTTCTATATTTTGCGCCGTTTATGCTCTTTTTACCTCCCACCTACCTGTAGGTAAGGGAGGTATTGTTTTTGATAAAAAAATTGTGTAATGAGTTTGATGTATGTATGTGTGGGTGTATGTGTGGATGTATGTGTGGATGTATGTGTGTGTATGTGTGTGTGTATGTGTGTGTGCTTTGTGTGTGTGTGTGGTATGTGCCGATTTTTCGTCCCGCATAACTCAAATACTACAATACTAAACATACAATTTTGTGTATTTTTGCTTCTTATATTTATGTGAAGAGCTGATTAGATTTTGGATAAAATTGGTTAACCGGAAGTAGCAGTTCACAAGAAGTCCTTAACATTTTTCCATGGAAAAGACGGTTAAATTTAATTTTTCAACAATTTGTTATTTTGAAAATTGTAGAATATTTAATTTTACATCTGTTTAAAGTACACTAATTTTATTAATTTTCATTAGTTTGGAGATAATAAAATATAAAGAAATAAAATTTCAAAAATCTTGCATTCCTAGTACACTTTGGCAAAAAATTAAATAAATATACGAAAGAAAATGGAATTTCTCAAGTGTAAATAGAAATTAAATAAATACTTAGAAGGAATTTATCTGTATCATCAAATACTATTTTTTACCGTTTAAAAGTGGTACTGAGAGGGAGGTTATGTGCTAGGCACATTAAATTTTTTACATAAAAATTAAAATATGTATTTTAAAATGCACAAATAAATTAGAATTAATAGTTCTAGCAATACAGACATGATTTGTGTGTATTTGTATATCTTGTTCTACTTTCAATTTTGGCGGATGTTTTAAAATACCCGTAAATGTTATAATTTTTTCTTTTCCTCTTGCGAAATCATTTCTCTTGTGAAATCTACATGGTGGTTATTTTTACAAGTCATAAATAAAGCCAGTTGTATGTAGAGATATCTCCGTTGGTAATAAACTGTCAACGCAGCGAAGATATCGTAGGCGTCGCGTCAGATTGGGCGAGCTCGCGATCAGGATGAGCGGAGAGCGATCCATCGCGCTGTGTGGCGGGCGGCAGGACGGACGGACGGAGCCGTTAGCTGCTCGGAGGTGTCAACCACTCGTTTACCGTAAGCTAAGGTGCTGAATAAAAGAACAGCCGGTAGCTGTGTTAAAAGCCACGCGGCTCAATTATTAACGGGGCGCAGCGCTGCTTGACCCGCCGCCCCAGCCGCCCCGGGTCGACGAGCGCGAACCGCCTACATATTTAATTGTTGCCCGCCCCTCCTGCACCGGGCCTGTCCCCGTGGCGCCGGTCCTGATTTGCTCTCCGATCCTAGTTTGCATCACTATGTACAATGCGGGAAAATGCCTTCCTCAACACACATTCCTTCATTCATAACGTCCCTATTGTCATTTGTAATTTTTCTAATTATTATTTGGTAAAGATGCAGGTTTTGTCAGGATACCGGAAATCACTCAAAAGTCAAGTAATAGAATCACATTACAAAAATGAAGAAAGTATTGTTAAAACAATTACTGATGATCAAGGAGCACTTTGCTGATAATATAAATTTGACAGCTAAACAATTTGAAAAAATACCTTAGAATTTATTTAACTATGCGATAAGCTGAGGATTTAAGATGCTTTTTGTGAAAATGTTAAAACAATTAAGGAAATACACACTATTATATACTGAGCAAATAGAAGTACCAAATTTGTTGGTAAATTTTCAGAAAACGCATCTTATATCCTTAGCTTACCGAATAGTTCCATAAATTCCAATTAATTTTTTTTCATGTAGTGAAAAAAAATTTAAATATGGCAGGTGGTTTTTTATGATTGTTTCTTTCATTGCATGCCAATCAGAATGCACATGCACCAAGTGGACGATTTACAATGATAATTTAACTCCAATATAAAGTAAGCCATAAAGAAAATAGTTATTTACTTTACAAGTGGGCAAAGTAAGGAATTACCCACGAGAGAAATTTTAGTACACGAAGCCGAAGGCTGAGTGTGATAATTTTATCGAGTGGGTAATTCCACTTTGCCCACGTGTGAAGTATAACGTTTTATCCAACACCTCTTAATAAATGAAAAATTTATTAAAGAAATATTATTTGACAGTGACATATGCTTTAAATTTTTAAATTAAAATGTCAATCAAAGTAGTTACCAAGGTGCTGTGTGTTATTATTATTGTTTTAAATAAAAAAATACCCACTAGTGGCTTTCCTCAAAATTATACCTACTAGTGGGTAATCTGTTACTTTGCTTGTTTAAAATCGCCATAGTTATAGAGCATTTATTGAGAGGTGTTGGATAAAAAAAATTATCGTTTTGACAGCGGATAAATAGGAAGGTAACTTTTTGTAAGTGTTAAAACGTTATTAACCTTTCTCTTAGCAACCAGATCAAAATACTAGTACATTATTTGAATTATATGTCAAAAATATGATATATAATAATTGTATTTTCACCAATTGCATTTTTAAACAATCCTTTTCATAAAAAATATCTCGCTGAATTACACTCGAGCATTTTATTTTCTTCGGATAAATTTCAGTTTGACAACTCAACCTCGTCACCTGACAGCAATTTGACTCGAAAACTGTTTAAAAAATAAAATCACGATACCGTAGGTAGTATGTTATAGACGATCATTTTTATAAATATACAAATTATTTGCATTACTGTAGTCGTTCATGGGATTGTGTGGCATATATTTTTCTAATTTTAAAATCATGTTCATGTATAATTTGTAATGAAAATTAGCTTTTTAAAATGTATTACAAAACTTTGGACTTTTATCTACAAATGTGGGTATTAAACATTATATGTTTCATTTATTATAATAATGGTATATTGTTTCAAAAAAAGTCATGTTCATGTTGCGCTATCTGCAGCCCGTATGGTTGACCTTAAACACTAGTATTGTTCGGAAATCATTTTCCCAAACGATATCTTATGTATTATTGTTACATCTGAGTTACAAAGCGGTTTAATCTCTTAATTTTTTTGTAAAGGTTTTCATGGAAGTATTTTCATATTACTCATGCGAAGCCACTAGAAGTCGGATTAAAAATTACTTGTACTTCAAATAGCTTTGAAAATGTGTGAAGAAATACTACATATTAAATACACATTGAACAATGCTAAAAAGAAATCTTGAGCTGTCAGGTTTTCATGATTGCGTTTTAAGTTTTCGCGGGGTTCTGATTCTTGCTGCAACGATGCATCTGTTCCCTTCGTGCCCGGTTGTCAGCCCCGACCCCCAGGACCGTGATCTGATTTGATTGGATTAGTTTTAAGTGCCAGATTTTGTATTTTTTTATTGTTAGTGACGTGTGCCTCGTCTTGAATTTTTCATCAGTCTTTTTTGATAATTGACAGGATGTGAAAAATATTTTTCACGGTTCTAAGATAAAATGTAATATAAGCTTTGCTGTGTTAAAGGATTACATTAATAATGTATGATACCCTGTTTCAAGGTTAATTTTAAAATTAATATTTAATGTTATATACATAATTTAAACGTTATAGGTTAACCCAGATGGCAGTGCTGCAAAAATCCGCTAATAATTTTCTTTTGCACTTCCAAGAAAAGTTTGTGTAGTTGGCAATTAATCATATTATCCTAGTTCAAGAACATATAAATTTATATAAGGATTCTACTATCTTCTATCTGAAGAAATATTTTTCCATAATCCCTTAGAATTTGCCTTTTTGTTAGATGACAAATCTCCTCATAAAGTTGGCACAGATCTTTGCTTAAGAAAATTAGATCATGCATAAGCAAAATTAAAGGGAGAATGTAATATAATATCTTTCGCAATATATAAAATATTATCCTTTTTAATGTGAGCTATTCACGATAAGATTTATAGCTAAACATCTGTACAAATCTACAATCTTCAAAATTTAATTTAACCAAATCGAAAATCATTTGCATCTTTTTGTATGTTAATCACGACAATTATAATAAATTTTTGTACAGGTCTTTGGTTAGCGATATTTCACGAAATATCTGTCTA
The DNA here is from genome assembly GCA_963942605.1 of Poecilus cupreus. Lineage (NCBI taxonomy): Eukaryota > Metazoa > Arthropoda > Insecta > Coleoptera > Carabidae > Poecilus > Poecilus cupreus. The sequence goes on from OZ012731.1 coordinate 3,358,557, forward strand.
GAAACTCTCAGATGTCGCTTTTTTATTAGATAGTTGCAATAAATCTTCGAAGAAAGTTTTGAATATATTTTTGTTTAGCGAAATTAAATCATGCTTGAGCAAAATAAAAATATCTTGCCAGTAAAAATATTTTTTTCGTGAAAGTTTCTTCACTGGGCTCGCAAGCTTCCAAAGCTCGCCTATATATAATTGCTCACCTAGTAAAGTATCATTTCAGGTCTTGTTACGTAAATTACTATTACATAGCAACCGCTCAACAAACACATAGTAACTGTCAACAACAATAAAATCTGTTTGAAAGTTCAATCTTCAAAATGTAGTTAGACGAATTCTTAAATCATCGGGATCTTCTTGTATGAAATCAAGACAAATCTCTAAAATCTGAATCAAGTGATTTAACAAAATCTGAGGAAATATCTGTCCGCAAATATTTCTCTTTTACTTTATAACAGCTTTGACAATACCTTGAAGAAATCTTTATCCCGAGAAATTTAATTGCCAAAGAAAATTTTGCTAGATAACAATTAAATAAAATATAAATATATCATAACGCCATAACCCATTTCTGGGTGTGGCACTCTGCTCAAAGCAGATCTCGGTATTATGATATATTTTGTACGTGAAATGCGGTTACCAGTTGTCAAATCACGATCTCCAAAAATGATAGTGGTGGAGGAACCACAGGGGTAATTTATTTAATTTCGAAAATTTGTCGGCTGTGAGATTCGAACCGAGGATCATATGATCCACAGATGCGTTACCACAGAGCTTTTTACCCCATATATTTGTACGCCAATTTTTTTTCGTAAACGACTACTACTACAAGTATTCATCGTAAGTAAAAATGATCTCTAAAGTATAAATAATCGTCTATTAACCTGAGCAGAGATTTGAACATATTGTCCAAAGAAATTTAAATAAATAGGTGAAAACAAGTCACTAATAGCTCCGTGAAGGTCCTCTGATTAAAAATAAAACCATAGATAAAGTCTGCGACACATTGTTATATATGCGGGCGGTGCGCCGCCGATAGATGCGCCACCACCAGCGTAAGTGTACGCAAAGGACACCACCCGGCACGTATTGTTTTAAACTTTAAGTCGAAGCTCTTGTATTTCGTACACGTCCAGGCTCGGCTGGCTGATGCCGGGGTACCTGAGGGAGCTGTCGATAGCGCAGAACGTCCCCGGGACTCGCCGGGACGATCCGGGACGCCTCGGGACCCGACTCAGCCGCCGCCATCAACGTGAATATTCTTTATGTTCAGTGCTCACATCTTCAGGACCGTCAGCACGCATGCATGCTATATGTGATCACCAAAGACACGTTTTATTTACTCTCAAGTGTCAAATACTTTTCAAATTTATCTATAAAATTATTACGGACTTTTATGGTCGCTCACGGAAAATTATCCGAAATGGTTGTGACATTAACACGGATGCTATAAATTAAATGGAATATATACGTTTGCCTTTTACTTTAAAGACATTTATAGGAAAAATAATCGAAAAGTTTTTCGATATATTGATTGGGTTGGAGAGAACAAGACAAAATAGAAAGAATCCAATCAAAATATATTATATGGATACTTGGGCTTGGTAAACAAACACCGAAAAATTTTAAAAGAAAGAAACAAAACGGTATAAAATGAAGACAGAAGCAAGCAAGCAATGGAGTATGAAGAGAAATTAAGGAAATTATGCAAAAATTTCGCATATGATTGTTGGGTAGAAATTTCAAGAAAAGAAGAAAGAAAACATGAGAAGAATCAATAGGAAGTAAAAAAGACAAAATTTTATGAAAGAAACAGACATAGAGAGACGAAGAATATCGGAATGTTCAATATTATTATCAACAATTATTGTTTGATACATTTTCCTCTTACTGTCACCATTTACGAATTATAGCACGTTAAAGAAAAATTATACTTCGATATTTTTGCTTAAATCTATTAAAAAAAAATAATAAATAAATAAAAGAACGGTTGAAAAATGTATTTTTTTGACAAGTATCGTAATTTTTTGAAGGGATGAGCGTTTCTTAATTGTGGTGGTCCGTGTTTCTGCATTGTTTGATAAGAAATCTATGACTGGAGGTATTTTGGTGCCCACAACAGATAAATTTTATAAGTAAACATAGAGACAAATGAACAGATCTTTGATTCAAGTTTTCTAATATTTTTTCTTTTATTACTTTAAACTCGGAAAGTTTCTTCAACTAATTAAAACATAGAAATAATTTGTAATAATTAAATATAATAATTCCTACCAATTTATGGTAATTTATTACGTACTAAAATAATTAAAATAAATTTCTAATTTGTTTAAACTTGAAATGTTTCTTTTATTGTAATTGAATATTTATTAATAAGTCATATAAATTATCCCGTTTTCCTTATTTAAAAAAAGGCTTTAATATATTGTTGTCAATCATTTTAACTGTAATGGTAATGATTCATACCATATGTACAGTGAGAAAAAATCCCGATACATGGACGAGACTTTGAGACAATAAATCCCTTAAGAAGAGACGGTACAGAAAACCTAAGAAATGATAAATCTACACAACAGATAAGAAGAAAACCTAGACAACGATGAATGATTGAATGAAAAGAGTACATAAAAACTGATAAAATATTTGTACATAGCACTAATTTTATAAATAAATGAAATTACCATACAGCAATGTTATGAATGGATAAATGGATGGTTGGATTCGAACTAAGGATCTTACAATATCCTACCATATAGCTAATTAAAAATATTAAGTGTAACCGAATATGGAAATAAAGAGAGCAATAATTTACCCGCAATGTATTTTTAATAACATTTCCATCATTATTCTGGCTGAGGAAAATAAATTTTCCAGTCATAAAATAACAAACGAAAAAATGAACTGTGCAAAATAAAATATTTTACCTTCAAAAATTAAAGAGCAGATAAAAAAGGCTCCGATAAACATCATTAACAAAGCATGAGGCGAAACTTTTTTTTAATAAGCCAACATTTTGCGGTCCGCATCGATGTGGCCGGGGGCGGCAGGGCCGTCCTTAGGGGCGGCGGCGGCGGCCCGCTGATTAAGATTGTGCCTGGCGGCTATGTTTGTCATTAGTTCAGTTAGCGCACTGTTACTGTTTACTAATCACAGATGGTGGCAGCGCACGTTGCGTATCCGCGGGGGCGGGGGCGGGAGCGAGTGTGTGTTTGGTTTGCGTTGCTGCTGCTGCCGGAGCAGAGGCAAGGATCGTGCTACGTAATTAGATTGATTTCATGTGTGCACTGCGCTAAGTAAACTGTTATTTTTCACTTTGAAGCGAGCGTTTTTAGGCGCCCCCGGGCGACTGGTCTCTGATACTCTGATCAGGCTCGGGCTCGGCTTCTATCACTGCCAGCTAGTTTACTTCGACATACTTCATTATGCTGATGAGGTACCAAATACTTAATGAATGTTCTACTATGTGCTAATTAGAAACAAATAAATGATTATTACACCTTTTTTCCTCTTAAAAGTTAAAGATTTTTTAAGCACATTGAATAGGAAGAAATAAGTGTACGAGTTTAGAAAATCGAATAAATATTGTACAACTAGGGACAGAAATGTGTATTTTTTTCTTTCACCTGGTGTAAGTACAATTTTTTCATGACCCCCAGTATTTATAATGGTTACCATGTATTTAAAAAATATTAAAAACTTATTAGAATTATGATTTGTTTATCTTTTTTACATTCATATTTCTCTCCCGGTCGTGAAATAGTATATTCTACAACAAGTAATGGAATGGCACATATTCCACGCGAGCAATTCGAGCCGAAAACGAGGGATACGGTTTGCGAGTGTGGGATATGCCATTCCGTTACATGTTGTGGACTATATTTTCTATAACAAGATTTTGGAAATTATACAAAAAATACAAATATAAAACTGTTGAAAACGTCAAACTCAAATAAATCAAATTAAAACAAACAGACCTAACCATAGTAACTGAATCAAGATACTTCATATATCGCGCTAATATGCGGCTCTGATATGTCGAAATTATTCCATACCAAGGAATGATAGTTGTACCAATACAATTTTTAGTTGTAGAATGTGTAGTTTCCAAAACAGTGTTATAGAAAATAATATTTTTTGCAAAAACCAAATTAATAATATTTTGCGTAAAAAAATACTCCAATAAAATTTTCAAATTTTTACAGACAAAATTGGAAGAATACTGTCAAGAAATAATATTTAGTATTCCAACACATGTTGAAGAGTGCGAAGGATATTTTCCCACTTTAGTACAAAATTCTACATGCATGTGGAAAATGTTACATTGGACAGACTTAGTAAAATGATAACAATAAGAATTACAGAACACAAAAGAGTCATTCGCCCCCGTATTTCTGTCCAATTTTTATTCGTTTTTGAAATCGCAGCAGCAGTAATAAAGCTAATGAGCTTACGACTTGTTCATTTCAGTTTCAGTGACGCCTTTCAATTCTCCCTGAGCCAGGAATCAGATCCTGGGGTGAGGGGTGTAGTACGAAGGGCAGAGGGCGCACTCGGTGCTATTAGCATTATCAACCATCTTAATTCGCGGATTAGGGGAGGATGTTGCAATCATTCCTGTTTTATCTGCGACATCGGCTGAGCTAATGGTTTACCAGCAGAGAAAATAAATGCGATTATTTTGAAAGCCTTTATTTATCTTACATCTTCATATTTTTTGATCATGTTTTGATGCTCTGCATATAAATAGAGTACGGCCGTTGTAAAAATGAATAAATTGAGAAAGAATAATGAGTCTAAATGGTTGATAATACGTTTTAGACACGGGATTGACTTGAAATTGGATGCTTGTCTTTGGAGAACAAAATATGCAATTTAAATGGTATTCCATATTACTGCGTAAAAAAAAGACTGTTGCCAAAGCGCCATCTCATCAATTTGTATTTGAAATAGACTTATTCTTCTTCTTCAACAAGGATTAGGTGCTTGCCTGTTTCGATTAATGCCTATGGCACACTGGTCGATCAACGTAGATGAGAATCGAACAGAACGAACCCGTATGAAAAATAGAGGCTTCTCTATTTTTCATCGATGGGCATCGATGAAACAAACGTGTCTCATTTCAGACGTATGTTTTGTGTTTCATTTCACGTTATCTTTTTTTGTCACATAGAAATTCCTGTATTCTTCCTTAATGAAATTAAGAATCTGGGAAGCAAAGTTCGTTCTGTTGTTTCATAGAAGAGCTCATCGATGCTCATCGACCAGTGTACCATAGGTATACAAAATCATCTTTTCCTGGTCCTTAATACATTTTTCCTTTTGGTTAAAGTGTTGAGCATCTACGGCAAGTCGTTATTCTTTTATTTTCTCTATGTGGCTTATCAACTTTTCTTTGTTAATTTATTTCCGATAGTTTCGTTGCGGATTCTTGCTTTATGTATACTATCATAATAATAGAACCTTCAGATAAAGGCAACTTTAAAGACTGACGCTCTAAAAGGCAGGAATCAAAAAGGTATCATAACAATACACAATTACTTGTAGCTATTATTATTACTGTTAAAATAAACTGAAATAAAAATTGTTTATTTTTGTATTTTATATATTTTTTTTATTTGAACTATGGTAACAAACTTCATTACGAAATCACTCTGTTGGGAACTTTTGGTGGAGGAGCGGAGAAATGACAAATATTTTTCGTTTTGTTTTTGCCAATTCTTTGAAAATTCTTTCAAATATATAGATAAATTATAGTTAGTTAAATTCAATTTTATTAATTTATTATTTAATTTTTATATTAAATATTTTATTTTAAAAATATCGAATGTTTAATTTCTTTATATATTCTTATTAACTTTCTAAGCGGACTGTACGACAAAGATAGGTTTCCCACGTATTACCTGTCTCTATCTATTCCAGAATTACTATATTTCAATGCCTACGTCACATTAAATTATACATCGTGTATATACATAACATAATGTAGTGTGCTTTTTTATCAACGCTTTTTTAGTAAAGCAAAGGTATGCCTATCACATTCTAAGTAATTAAAATTAATAGGTCGTATGATGTGTTTGAAGAATAGACTATAGGTATAAAATTAGATTAGAAAATATTTTGGCAGGAAATCGGAGTACGAATCCAAATGCATCAAATGAAAGTTGCTAGAATTTGGTTCCCTAACTATCACCTACACTTGTGAACAACCAGGAGGTCCTACTATTTCCAGTTATTCAGTTTGCGACTTAGTGGCACTGATTTGAACAGTGGCAGCACTAACAGCATCAACAACAATATCCAGCGGACGAGAAGTGTCGCTGCGGCTGAATGACGTCAGTGATTTAAGCAATTAGAGTGCAGCGCATGTCACGTGACCCCCGCCTCACTCATGTCACCCCCAACCCAGCCAGGCCCGTTCGCCGTGTTTGTAAACTAGCAATGTCACTTATCTGTATTTCCCTGTAGATTTGCTCGAATAATGCAATTATCTCCTGTGAATTTACAAAAAGTGTCGCGCTAACCACTCATCGCACCGACCTTATGATGTTTGCGACTTGATGGTACTGATTTTTTCATTGTTTACGAAACGTTTCACAAATTTGTTACGCGAGAATGAGTACAATTTGTACGAGTATTTAGTGAATTGTCAATAACAGTCTGGCATTTCTTCAACTAATATATTGTATTAGAATAATTTATGATTGATAGTTTCCACTGTTTTAGAAGACTTCACGGATACATAACAACATGCAGCGCGACTAATCGCCAAGTCCTGCGACGAAACAAAGAATTAACCTGACATTTGTAACTTACGTATGATCCAGAGATCAAAAGGCAAAACAATCGAAAAGTTTTCGATATATTGATTGAGTTGGAGAGAACAAGACAAAATAGAAATGATCCGATCCAAATATATTACATGGAGACTTGAGTTAGGTCAACACCGGTAAAATTTAAAAAGAAAGTACAAAACGGTACAAAATGAAGACAAGAATGCAAGTAAGAGAGAAGTTAAGTATGAAGAAAAACTAAGGACACCATGGAAAAGTAATTGTTGGGTAGAAATATTCAGAAAAACATCTAGTACGGTCACCACACTACTTTCTTACATACATACATATAAAACCAACTGAGCACGTATGACCTGTTCCTTGCGTATGACTTTAGTTTAACAATTTTTTGACATAGACGCTAAACCTGTTTAATTTTTTACTCATTGTAACTATGATTTATTTTAAAATATTAATTAAAATCTAGATCTAGACTAGTCTTTAAAACTTTCTGAATTAATAATAGATACAAATATAGATTTTATAATATTTCAAACGAGACATATTTTTGACACTTCACAATTATTTTGTTCCCAATGTAACTAAAATGATTGAAATATGTTATTAAATATACAATTTAGTTTTTTCACGACCGGGAGAGAAACTCGATTTCTATGATACCAAAGTCATGGCAGAAACAGCCAATTTCATATACACGGGAGATTTGTGCACTTTCTCTCCCGTCGTGAGGAAAAAATGTTGGCGTCGGGAAAAAATAGTATAAACACCGCAAGAGAGAAGAAAATTTTTACTTGCCGTATTGTAGTTCTCGCCTACAGTGGGACGAAATCATACACATCTCACCCTTAATGTATAATATACTATTAAATACAACGTTTCGAATTACTGAATGCAATTCTTCATCAGGAAAACACATAAATAACGTAAACATAAAGATATGATTCATTTGTTTCTTTTTAATTAATTAATTTTAATACAAATTTTACTGAAATTAATCCCATTTTTAATATAAAATAGGCTTTCTCTTAATTGAACAAGTACTAGATTTCCTATCAAATTATGCTCACATGTTACTCTCCCTGAATAGAAATTTCTCTACAGTTTCGCATATGTTTTTGGGGGCGCTGATTTGACGACACTTCACGAGATTTACTATAAATATAAGTATTGCACTCAAGTATGAGTAAATAGCGTGATGATATATTTTTATTTTGCGTGTAAATTTTGATGGGATAATTCAACAAAATAAATGATTGTGCAAATAGTTGAGTAGCAGGTTTTCCAGCATGTTGACACATTTCAAGTCTTCCAAACTATTCTTCAACATATCACTCGTAACCTCAATGTGCCTCAACTCACAGCCTCGCAGGCAACTCCTCAAGGACGAGGAAGGGGGCGGCGAGCGGGGGCGCGCAGCGAGTGAGAGCTCCGTGAAGAAATCCTAATTGAGGCTCCGGTATATTTATTGGGTAGCCGGAGCAGCTCGGCCGGGTATGTGTAATCTAATATAGCGGAAATAAATCCACATTTAGGGTGACAGACGCCGGGTAATCTTGCGTCCGGTGAACGGCGCGAGCTCCGGCGATATCGGCACCGGAGTCTCGAGTGTGGAGTCTGCTGGGGCGGGAGCGGCCCCCGCTAACTGGTAACGGATCACATCGCAAGATACATGAGTTTCTTCCCAACAGGTCAATGTGGAGAGATGGAACACGGGGTGAAAATGTCTACTACGGATTTTTGAATTTAGATTTGTTTGCTGCGTCGTATATTTCGTAAACCAAAGAAAGAATTTACTCGGTTTAAAAGTACTGCTATACCTACACGTACTCTTATCACAGTTAAATAAAATCTTTAAAAAGGTGACAATTAAGTAGGTGGTAAAATTAATTTTGAATTTGTAAATTTAATTATAGTGTTTGATAATGCCTTGTAAACAATTATGTATCAAAAATAGTTATTTATGTAATAAGTTTGGTAAATGAGTCTTTACGGTATGAATAACATTTTGATCTTAATTAAAAAATAATGATAACATATTTGGAAACTGAATTAGGAAAACGATATTGTAGATAAATCAAAAATATTGCTATAGCATAGATATCTATCCAGTAAAGCCTCGTTTACTGGATTGAAATCAATCCGGTAAACATTTAAATTTGCTGCAGTATGAAATAAACTGAATTACAGTTCATATTTTCCAAGCATAATTGAACAAATTTTGAAAATGAGGATCTCTTTAAGAATTGATAAAGTAATTTTTAATTTATAAAAGTTTTGATATGTTTAAGTAAGCCTTGTAATAGTTATTTACTTTACAAGTTGCCAAAGTAAGGAAGAGGAAATTTAACATACGAAGCCGAAGGCTGAGTGTGATAATTTTATCGAGTGGGTAATTCCACTTTGCCCATGTGTGAAGTATAACGTTTTATCCAACATCTCTTAATAAATGAAAACTTTATTTAAAAAATATTATTTGACAGTGACATATGCTTTAAAATTTTAAATTAAAATATCAATAGAACTAGTTACCAAGGTGTTATGTGTTATTATTATTATTAGAAATAAAAAATACTCACTAGTGACTTTTCTCAAAATTATATTCACTAGTGGGTAATCTGTTACTTTCCTTGTTTAAAATCGCCATAGTTATTAAGCATTTATGAGAGGTGTTGGATAAACAATTTTGTATCAAAAAATTCTAATTAAAGTAATGTTTCCAAATAACATTTTGACAAAGTTTTAAAATTATGAATTATCACAAAAATTGTAAAAATAATATTTAGTTTGTGAACTATGTTTCAATAAGTTTATAAAAAACCTAGAGAAATATAGAAATTTCTGCAATCCTAAGATTAAACAAAATTTATTGAAGTTTAGTTTGTAGATATTCTCAGCTAGTCGAACCCAGGGCACACACCAAGAAATCTTACAAAAAAGGCAATCATCATAAACGTGTTGCAAACCTTGTACCTCACAATAAATCATTATTTTTATACGATCAAGCAGGGTTGGTGTGAAGGGAGGAAAAACATTCCCTCAGAATTCCGCGGGCCGTTGTGTCATGATGCGCGGCAATCTTAAAACAAAGTGTATGTGTACATACATGACAATAAAATAAATATACCAAGGGAGCGGCCCTTTGATCCGGGTACTTCAGGGATCGCGGGCCCTGCACTCTGCCGCGCGCTCCGAGCTTTCTCTCCGAGTCGCTGGATTCACCCCGCGACGATTCGCGACGAGGTAGAAACGGCCTCACTACTGAAGTACAGATCTTCAAATACGTACAAATTTAAGTCTATTTACAGCTAAGACTATTTTTGAATTCATTGTATTTTGTAGCACAAAGTTTTATACAGGTGTGTGACAAGCATAATGTTTTATATTTCAGATTTCATCGACACAGTATGTAATATAATAAGTGTTCTTCAAATGAAAAACTCTATCAGTTGATTCTAAATTTATTGATATACTCGGTTCCTGTCATGAAATAGATATAAAATATAACCTCCGTCCTCAAGCTGTTTTCAGAAAACACAATTCAAACAGTCATACTATTTGAATTTGTCAGATAATAGTTATTTATGGAATTTATTTGCCGAGGCCCGTAGTGCAAGAAAAATAAACCATGTGAGTGATAAAAAGGAACTTCAGTGCCGCGGTACATATTAAATATTATTTGAAATTTAAAATTAGAAAAAAAAAACTGTTAAAAAATTATATAGGTTATGTTTATACATATGTCAGTTACCAATTGGAACTGACACTCAGTGATGCCAATCTCGAACATTGAAGTCATCGCAAATAACATTCAAAATCATCTGTTTTGTCCTAAATTTCTTCATCGGAATTAATTAGTTAATTTTTCTTGTATATATTGTTTCATTTTACGTATACATGTACTACAATACGTCATATCTCCGTCAAAATTATCCTACTTGTACAATAATTATTTAACGGTTGCCAACACTGCGTTGCTCAAAAGCGTCCTATAATGGGTTACTGTAGTGACGGTTGCTGAGCTTTTAATGACGGTTTTTCAGCACTTTAGTGTTGAAAAAGAAAAATTTGAGTTTGAGAACCAATAACACAATTACACAGTGAGCGGGCATTGAAATACTCGTTCTCAATAGCGTGCGTCAAATATTACATACAACAAAATAAATTTGTTGAGGAAAATAGTAAATAATTCACTATATATTCTTAGATAACATGGCTTTAAATAAATTTATTTCAAATTATATAGTCGTTGACGACGTTTCGGCCACGATTACAGCCATCTTCAAGGTTCTTGAATGTATACTTCCAATGAATTTTAATTACAAAATCTAATTATTTAGTGTTCAATTCATTTTTAAAATCTCAATTTTATTACAACTTTAATATTATGACTTCATTATAAAAATATATTTTGTAATTTAAATTAGACCTGAAGATGGCTGTAATCAAGGACGAAACGTCGTCAACGACTATATAATTTGAAATAAATTTATTTAAAGCCATGTTATCCAAGAATATATAGTGAATTATTTACTATTTTCCACAATTTTTCGGTTTAATAACCTTTTTCAAAATATATATTTGTATTCCATAAATATTTAAATCTCCTAGTACCTACTTTTTCCGTTTGTAATATTAATAAGGCACTAGAATATATGAGTATTCTCATCCGTCATTCCTTCAATTATTATATTCCATATCTAACAGGTAAGTGTACAGAATACTTTCTAATAATATATTACCGTATTATTTGTGTAGTTGGATTTTACAGAATTTCAAGAAATATGTTTTCAAATTTGACAGATACAAATAAAAATGTTTTTTTTAAGTAACTGGATTCCAATAACTTGTTTTATTTATGACATCTGGACCCAAAATGGCGGACGAGAATACCTACATTCTTCTAGAGCTCTAATATTAATAGAAATAATTTAAATGAGATAAATTTGTTACTCACTAATTTAACCTGTAAGTCTTATCATTTGATGTAAGAAGAGCAGGGGTTGAGTCTTGTTGCTCAGCTGGGCCCATCGGTCGTCTGCAAAAAGAAAAGATGTGTTAAACGAATTATGCTACAAAAATAAGAAGAATGGGCCGAATTCGTACGGGTCGTATCAGTAGGTACGTTTCTATGCAGGAAGCTATGGCGGATCGCAGGATACATTTGAAATGTTGCACATTATTTTGCATGGGGAATGTTCGGAAGTAAATGCGAGGGTTGGCCGACGTTGCCTCCTCACTTGAAATTTGAAATACTTGTTGAGGTGAGCGGCGAACAGAAGAGGGCGGCGGCGGAGGAAGTATCTGTGGGGAATCGTCTTTGTACTCTTCTAGATGGATTGGTTTGTCTGTTTGTGTGATGCCATTTGTTCTTGTCATATGTTTTTGACTTGAATATATGTTTTATTGCTCTGCATCGGAAAAACTCGCGTCTATCTCTGCTTAATCCTAGCTACTCAACTATACAATATACCAAAATATTTTTATAAATCATCGTAGCCACGTTTCGCTTCTGGGAAAACAAAAAATCTTACAAAGTTAACACAAACGTGCATCAATAAATTGAAATCTAATAAACCCCTGACAAACCAACTTTGAACATTTAAAGCGCTAATAGATTTTTATACCTGCATCTTTAGAAACCGTTTTGATGATAAAACAATAAACCACAAAGTAGGCACATTTCAGATGACCAAAGGAAGTAACGCCTACTTGTTGATAGATAATTAAATATCCCGGATATAGAGGCATTATTTCTTTGAATCAATATATGTTGAAACTCATTAAAATATTAATTTTGTAGTAGTAAATTTGCTACTTCATCAGGGAAGCTAAAAACGTACAAAGTTAGGTTACAATTATTTTTTTTTTTTTATACAATACTTACAAAATGTTTTAACAATTTTGATTTGAAATTTAGGAATTAAATAAAATTAACACTTTATTAAGTTTCAACATCTGTTAACTCAAAGAAATACTGCCTCCATATCCGTGATATTTAATTTATCTAGTAATATAATTAATAATGTTTCTTTTTCAATTCAAATAATAAGGTCAGATAAAATTCTTCTTGATTTTAGTGTGTGTTCATTTTGTGTCCAGTACAAAGGTGGTCCAGTATTTATAGAAAAAAATGTTAGGAATTTTTCAAAATATCCAGAAGTTTTGAAATAAACATATTAATAAGACATTATTCTTTCCAAAAGCTAATTGGTTCGACTGAATGCTAACATATCTAATCTAATACATAGTCTATTTTATTAAAAGACTGTAAGTATACTTGATAGGTCAATCTCAAAAAATATATCTGAACAGAGGGCTCCGGCCGGAGAAATTGGTGGGTATTTTAAAATATCGCGACCACGGGAAATAATCAGTACATATTTGATAGGACCTCTGGCGAAATCACGTCAATGCTATTCCTACGCGAAAAAAAAAAGTATCGTAGAATTAACCAAACTATTCGGTAAGCCAAGGTTATAAGATGCTTTTAAGAAAATTTCATAACAATTAAGAAACTAATCATGATTAATGATTACAATTAGAAGTATTTACCAAAGAGTTTGGTAATCTTTCAGAAAATGTATCTAGTATGCTCAGTTTACCAAATAGTTCGGTTAATTCTACTTCTTTTTTGTGTATATCTGGATTGTAGTTGATTGCTTTTAGCAAAGCTCCTTATGTTTTCCTATTGGGCGAGCTAATGCCAAAAGAATCATTAAACATTTGGAAAATTACATATTTTCAATATATATTTTCAATGATCGCATAGAGTCATATCAGATAATGGTGTACGATATCGCTCCCGAGAATATTTTAAATTTTATAGTGTATTTATGGTGTAAAACATTCGTTCACTTCTTTGTATCATCCACACACTCAGTAGACTTATTTTATTGTTGCTAATTGTTTATTATACTTCAATCAATAAAACATTTTTGCAATACCTGTACTGTAAGTTATCCATTAATAACAAAATTTAAACACAGTAAGTGGAACACAATTGGTTTTCATGGTTACATCATTTACTTACCGTCCACGGTGGATGGTAAGTGAAACTTACCGTCCACGGTGGACGGTAAGTGAAACTTACCGTTCATGGTGGATGATAAGTAAATATATATCATTCAAATTTTATTTTTAACCTCAATCTCACAGCTGTTAATTTTGATACCTATTTTTCCTTTTCTTATATTTACGCAGGTATTGCAAAAAATAACACTAACCTCGAACTGTAAGTGATTTTTTAGGTCTCGAATGTTTAGGAAATCTCGACCCTATGGGTCTCGACATCCCAAACTACATTCTCGACCTAAAAACTATCACTTATAGTTCACGGTACGTAATATACTATTCTTACACTTCTTTTTATGCCAAATGTTCTGTAATCATAACAATGCCTAAAATTTCGAGTTGTATTGTCACTCCTCACAGAACGCAACTATCTATGTCTATAACACACTACTATTTCAATTATTTAGTACTATTTAAAATATTAGGAACAATAAAATGAGGGCAGCATTTTCATATAACAACAAGCCCTGGATTGTTAAGTAAAATCGGTGTAACTAGTCACAAATGTTTGTCTAACATACATAGGAAAGTACTCTTTAAATAAAATCAGTGAAACCCTTCCTAGTACATCGAGCAATAAAATCCTTAAAGCGCCCTTGAAAACAAACACTTAAAATAGCGCAACAAATGTCATTCGATTCCACCGTACATAATCCTATCTCCGAACGTTGCACGTTGCATTCACCATTCGTACAGTGTCAATTTACCATGACAAAAGAGCAATCAACCCTCGCAGTGCATCTCCAGCGACATCCGGCCCGCTCGCTGCCACTTCCACATCAAGCCGTTGTTCACTTGGCAAATCAAGTTGCGTGTGGAGGCCACGTGCGGCCCACGTGGCGGCCGCGCGACGATCATTCGCATCTAATTGCAGCCGCGGATAATCACGTGATCAAATTAATGCGGTAGTAGAGCGCCGCGTGGCGGGGTTATGTGCAACTAGCGGGGCTAACGAATGATGTAATGGGAATGTTTACGCAGCGCTGTTACACGCAATGTGTGAGGATATGTCTCCCATGGCGCGTCTCAAAATGTTGTAGTTTTTTTTATTCCTGTTTTTGGAAGGGTTATGTTTTAATTATTTTCGTTATATATGGGCGAGGGTGACAGGTAGTTGTTACACGTATATTTCGTTTTTCAAATTTAAATGTAACATTTATTTTCTGTCATTAATGGATTACTATAGATAGCAATTTATATATCACCGTACTGTTCCAGATGAAAAGAAACATAAGATGTTAATGTTACATGATCTTGTCATTATAATTAAAAGATGTTTAGTAACGTAGAAAAAATCTGATGTTGCCAGAACATAACCTCCCGCCCAATACAAATCTTAAACGGTACAAAATAGTATTTGATGATACAGAAAAATACTTTCTTATTTGTTTATTTTATACTTATATTTGAGAAATTTAATTTTTTTTGCATATTAATTTAATTTTTTGAGATACTATTTCACTAAGAAAACAGCTTCACAATCACAATGACATGTGTCACATTTCGTAAAAAAATTAAAATTTTTAAGTGTTTCCATGGAGTACATGGAATGCAAGATTTATGAAATTTAATTTCTTTATATTTTATTATCTCTAGATCTATACTTATATTTGAGAAATTTAATTTTCTTTTGCATATTAATTTAATTTTTTGAGATACATTTCACTAAGAAAACAGCTTCACAATCACAATGACATGTGTCACATTTCGTAAAAAAATTAAAATTTTTAAGTGTTTCCATGGTGTACATGGAATGCAAGATTTATGAAATTTAATTTCTTTATATTTTATTATCTCTAGATCTAATGAAAATTAATAAAATTAGTGTAATCAAAACAGATGTAAAATCAAATATTCTACAATTTTCAAAATAAATTAAACCGTGTTTTTTCACAGAAAACTGGCTTCCAGTGGACTGCTACTTCCGGTCGACCAATTTTATCCAAAATCTAATCAGCTCTTCATATAAATATAAGAAGCAAAAATACGAAAAATTCGCCACTACACATACATACATATACATAGACGTCATTGCAAAAATAGTAAAATCGTATTGTAGGCACACTAAAACGTATTGAAAATTCACTACCCAATTTTTTGACCAAAAACAATACCTCTCTTACCTAGAGGTAGGCGGGAGGTAAACATAAATAAAACATATTTTTGGCTACTCTATTCGTCCCTTAACTAAATGAAACCATTTTATTGTTAAATACACAAAAACAATCCGGAACGAAAGGGTTAAATCATATATAGTTTAACCATGGCAACGTTT
Source organism: Poecilus cupreus (assembly GCA_963942605.1). Taxonomy (NCBI): domain Eukaryota; kingdom Metazoa; phylum Arthropoda; class Insecta; order Coleoptera; family Carabidae; genus Poecilus; species Poecilus cupreus. The sequence goes on from OZ012731.1 coordinate 3,374,688, forward strand.
TTATGGAAGCTTGAAAAATGTAGAAGTATTGTATACAAGTACTTACAAACTATCACAAATTTAATAGTTTGATAGTATCAATGAAATATAGTAATACTGGAATGCTACCTTATAGGCTTTTGTAAAATAGAAAATCGAGCATGAGACAGATAGATGTCGTAGGGCCATCCTTCTTAGTCTAACACTTGTTTGTTCAGCGATTACTGTGTAAAATCATGTTTCACAGTCTTGTCGAAAAGTAATAAATAATATTTAACAGTTTATTGTTCATTAAATAATTGATTTCAAATTCATTGAATATTTTTTTTTTTTTTTATGAAGATGAGAGGCGGACTAACTACTATGGTCATATGCCGCCTCATGATTAGATGATTATGAAAGTATATGAACAACACAAACGACCATGCTCTTCAGTGGGATTCGAACCCACGACCCCTGGCGTGCTAGGTCGTTGAATATTATTTTTTATTATATTTTCTTATCAACTTTCTGAGCTTACTGTACAATAACTGTAACTGTACGTCAGTTGGCGTTCCAGTAATATTATATTTTAGTGGGTAGTATAAATATAAATGATACTTAGTATTATATGATGTTTATGAATATTTAAATTAGCAATGTGCACCCAGATTTTCGTTGCGGTGTAGATTCAATTCCAGTTTCAATTAGTGGCCTCAAAAATACATTAATTTCGCGTTAATTTGCGCATAAATAATGTTCAACAATCAATATCATTAAACTAACTAACAAGACTGATCACTTATATAAAATTTTCATGAAAATAATTCCAACAAACAATTTCCTCTAGCGCTCTCTACAATATAATAAATAGCAGCTCATTAAATGTACAACAAATACATTAATCACAATCAGCTAATTTAAACACAATTTAACAATTAATACGTGCAATTATCGGGCAGCCAAAATGCACGGGGTGACCAAGGCAATGTATAATGAACAATAATACCAGGCTGGGCCAGCTGCGTCGTGGCCGCGGTTTAATTAGACCGCGTTGTCCGAACGGGGGTGGGGGCACACTTCAGCAGGGCCGCTGGACTCGGCGACTTGGTCCCGTAAGTGCGCGGTAGTGCACGGGAACACTAACGCCATCCTCACCTGACGGCCGACACTTCAATTATCATCTCAGTCGATTTAATTGCTTTCCAATTATAATATAAATGATGACTGTTGGCACTTTGCTTATTTGCATTGTTAATCAATAGTGATTTAGGGACACTAACTAGATTCTTTTTACCTCCCGCACACATATATAATGAAGGTATTGTGACGGGGTCACAAATTTCGATAGTAAAACTGTGTTCAGAACGAATCCATTATTAACTACCACATAGTATTAACGGTTGAAGCATCTTAACCCTCTATAAGGTTCGTGCAGTTACGTCACCAAAATGGATACTGGCAGCTGTTTGGTAGGCAAACAAAGTGAATTCTGCTATTGAATGTATCGGCTTGTTTTCGATTTACTACTGTTTTTGTGGTGTTTACTAAATTTTATGTTTGTCTTCATATAATGATTATTGTTTTACTCTGGAGAAGAATGTCCGGCTAGATATTTAGAGAAAATATCATTAATAGACAATATAGAACCCCATCAAATAGATAAGAAAAGTGTGTTTATATTAAAAATTTTCTCAAAGTGACGATTATAGACATTACTAATTATTTATTTTTATTATATGCAAAAAGTGATTACACACAGGGAGAATTGCGAGCATAAATAAAAGCCTAGATGCGTATAAATTTTATAAGTGTGGTTAGGATAATAAAATCCAGGCAATGACATTTGAAACCATTATAATGTATTTTTAAATAGTAACCATGATATGTAGTTAGTTAGTGATTAAAATTTTGAATAAATACTAACAGTCAATATTACTTGATATTTATTTACCAAGCATTTCAAATAATTGTAAATTTTATTTTCCTAGTGTTATTCGCTGCATTATTACATGCTATAATTAATACATTACTGCATTAATGCATAAGCTTGGTTCCTGCATTTTTTTCATTTCATTTTCTATTTTTATTGATATCTATAACATTTGGTATTCTAAAAAACGACACATTGTCTCTATTTGATGTACTATTGCTGTACTATTATATATATATATATATATATATATATATATATATATATATATATATATATATATATATATATATATATATATATATATACATAAATAGTATTTCATAGGTACCTTCAACTTTACGTGTAAAAAAATATTCACAAAATTATTATTTTTAATCTAATTCTCTAAACATAAAAATTCGCTCCTGGATGTAAATCACTGCCTGCCTACCAAACAACTGACAATAGCCATGTTGTGACGTCATCTGCACGAACCTTATTGCATATTGTTCCCGATCAGGAACATAACATTTGAAATTCTTTGTTTCTTTTCTTATGCAGCATACATTTATGGCAATTATGTTGTAACCATTTGTTAACATTATATAAACTTTATCAATTTCCAATTAGGCTAATCCTCCTAATTAGTCCAACATAAAAAAAAAATTAAGTGGAAAAGAATAATTACAGAAACCGAGTTAGAAAATGTAAAGTTTGAAGGAAGCAGCTTATTACCTGCTGATATATTACAGCTAAATACACCTTACAAAATTTCCAAATTTTTTTTATCTGATGTATTCCTAGAAGAGGTTGTTCATTAAACAATTTTCTATAGTACGCAAACACGACCTAATAGACCATAATTCTATTGCAAGTTGAATTTGTTCATAATGTTTCCAATAGTGAACAAAACTTAAAAAAAAATTATTTTAAGAAAAAAAATTGTGTAACACACTTATTTTCAATATATGAATATTTATTTTGTAAAAAAATAATTTCTGTGCCCTTATTTAAAAAAAAAATTCAAAAACATTTAAAATACTAATTACACATTTAGAATTACTACCACTTAGTGAAAATGACATTTATTGAAATATTTTCATTTTAATAAACTGATTCGTTATGCTCACAAACATTTAATAAAACAACGCTGTCCAAGCAAATAAAAAATTACTAATACGTAAGATTTTAACTAAAAATATAAAAATGAGAATTTACTGAACGAATTAGACCAAAAACAATTTTTTTTCATTGAAAATTTTTGTAGGTTTAATAAATATTATCGTAAGAAAATTAATTTAGTTTTGAAGGGACATATCAAAGTATTCAACTGAGACTCATTATGGGGACGAAGTAGTTTTTAATTCTAAATGATATCGTTTTAAATAAAAACGTTTTGTTTAAAATTAAAACGACTTCTTCTTCATTATTTTTAAGAACAAAATTTAAAACATATTCATTTTCTTTCAAAGCAGAATATTCAAAATTAATTTTTTTTTTATTTGAACCTAATCATTTTGTAAGAAATAAAATTTTCTTCAACGAAAGCATACAAAAGGAAAACTAAAAATTTTCTTGAAACAAGAAGTTATTTTCTGAGTGCTGAGACGACAAGAAAGGATGAATAAGTTTTAAGATTGGTTTTTCCTCAAAACCGCAGATATATGGAGAACAGAAAAAATAATGCAATTAAATAAATAGTAGAATGGTGATCAGGAGAAAAAAGAAAAGGAGGAAGAATCAGATCAATATGGCTAAAAGAAGTAGAAGAAGATTTAAAAGCTGCAGGAATAAAAAACTGGCAAAGTTATACAAAAGATAGGAAAATATAAAGAAACCTAATTACAAGAATTTAAGGAAAATGAAATGGGAATTGATCCACTTCAATAAAAGGATCTAGATCTAATGGAAAAGTAATAAAAACTTATTGGGACCAATAAAGATATCAGAAAACAAACAGAATAAGAATGAACTATGAAATAGAAAATCAGTTGGAAGGAGAAGACATAGTGAAAAATACCAAGCAACAGAGTGTCAGATTGCTTGGATACATGTATATGGAGAAGAGAAGAAAAGGATGTAATTAAATGAGTAGTAGAAAGGACACTAGGAGGTAGAAAAAGATGAGGCAGGTCCAGATCAACGTGACTAAAAGAAGTAGAAAATGATTTAAAAGCAGCAGAAATTAAAAATTGCCAAACTAGAATAATAGAAGAAAAGAAACTGAAATTGATCCTCTCCAACAAAAGTATCTAGAGAGCTCTAGAGACACGTAATTCTGAACACACTATACAGGCAATTGGTGAATGCGGTATCGTCAGAATAATGTCAGCGGTGGTTGAAGCGCCCAGAAGAAATAAATAATGTCATAAATGTTGAACGCAAATGGCTAACGGCATCAATTAGAAGAGTAGTATTAAACTGATCACATTATCCATTGCAAATAATAATCAGAGAGTGATCTATTTAATAAATTCGCTAAATTAATTAATATTTCACTTTTGCCATTGGCCATTTCATGAATATTGTATGGCGGCTGCATTAATAGCTGTATGTTGTGATGGCGTGTCAACTGCCATCCACCGCAAACCTGCCATGGCGCGATCCGGCGATCCGAGTGTGCGGTGGCCGATGCTCAGCTATTCGGCCACGGCCAGAGGCCTCTTTAAATTTATATACGCTGTTATACTCGTCACTTCCGAAACGTGGATGTATTATTCCAATCCGCAATATCATTCGAACACTCATTATTTATTAAAAATATTTTTAAATAATTTACTAGCTCTTCCATCATCAAAATTAAAAGTTATTTGTCAAAAATTACGGATTAAATAAATTGAGGTTATTAAAATTGTCGATTCCGTGTAATTTTGGGAATTTCTTTATGACTTGATTCATATTTTAGTATTAAGTTATTTCGGGCTCCGGTATTTATGTCATTTAAACTCAATTACTTGCACGACGCTACCAAATTTGCATTCTCATTTTTTATAGTCACTATGCACCACTGATTTCTATATAACACTAGACTGGGTATAAATAATAATAATAGTTTAATTTCCAGAGATTAATTTACAATAGCATAGGAATAGTCAGAAAATACAAATTTGAAATACACACATCATACACATTTTACTTATAATAATAATCTTGGAAAAGTCAAAAAAAATTGCAAATTTAAAATACGCAAATAAGTACATTTTTGTTAATCTTTTATATTTAAGAATTCGTCGATTGTATAGAAACTTTTGTTTATTAAATATATTTTAAGCTCACTTTTGAATTTTTTATTATTATTTATTTCCTTCAGATATTGCGTATTTTATTACAAAATTTTAAACCGTTGTACTTTGGGTTATTTTTAGATTTATTTAAATTTATTTTTGGGAAAATAATTCCGATTTTACCACGGGTATTATAATTATGTATGTCACTGTGATTGTGTATTGGGAAAGTATTTAGTTCTTGTCGTATTTAGTTAGATCCTAATTAAACGCCGCCATGATGCTCAAAATTGAGGTTTTGTGATACTTTTATATTTAAAAGTCTATATCTCTTGGTCTATGGGTATGACCATACTTCTTGGTATGACCTAAAGCGAGGTGGTGGCGAGCGCGGTGTAGAGAGATTGAAGACAGAGCTTCACATTGCGCACTTTACTTTACAAAAGTGTCACAAAACCTCAATTGGGAACGCTCTCAGATGGCAGAATATGGCCTATGCCCAATCTAGTGTTATATAGAAATCAGTGTTATGCACATACCGGGTGTCTACTTTTTTAATAAGACATAAGAAATACAATGTTAAAATGTTCATTACGCGATAGTTCGTTCCCTATGAATTTTAGAACAAAAATGTCAATACAAATTATGTGTTCAGAAGCTAAAACTACAACAAGTAAGCCTAAATTTATTGATGTGTTACTTATCTGTATTATTTAACATATAAAATACCTTTGATCGGCTGAGTCAGTCATGTAAAATATAGAGATTTATCGGGATCTGCTGTAATAGAATGTCACAGAAAAATGGGTAAATTTCGTAAGGATATATTTATTTTTATAATTTTTATTGAAAATCCTAGAAAATAGCTAGTAATTCTAAAGGGAATGGATTTAAAAAATAATTGTGGTAAATAGATGACAATCAACGAAACAAAAACTCAACATGCCTGAACTAATTATTACAAAGCATGTTATTTGTTAGGTTAGAATGTGGTGAAACTAAATGCTACCTACAGCATTACAGCAAACAATTCGATAACATCTAAAATGTCCTCAAAGTACTAAAACTACAAATAAAAAGAACATCAAGAAGATCGAAGAAAGCGTGTCCCTACCATTACTACGACATCAGCACCGTTTCATAAAGACTCATTCACATTAGATATCCTTTAAAAATACAAGTAACATTTAACAAACTTTTAGTTGAATACAAATCAAATGAAATAATATTGTTGATTCTATCTATTATTATTGAAAACATATTGGGCGCTATTCACAGGTCTATACTAAGGGCTACTAACTAGGGAATTTTAAGATTTAACACTGTTTCTATGAAAAAATTGTTGACCTCCAAGGTAATCAACAACTTTTACAAAGTAACAGTGCCAAATTTTAAAATGCACTAGTTAGTAGCCCTTAGTATAGACCTGTGAATAGCACCCATTATAATGTTTTCCAAAATGCAATTCAGTCTTTCAACCATTTTCAGCTGGCTGGATTATGGAGGCCTAGACTGATTGTAATGTTTCAGTGAATGGTATGAGACTGGAACAAGCGAATGAATTTGTATATTTGAGTAGTATGTTTTCGAAGGACAAATGTATTGACCAGGAGATTCAAAAAAGAGTGCTCTGCGTATATGTGCTTGGAACGTTAATGTATCTAAATATGCTCGAATGAGTGTGTATAATGGTGTGTTAGTGCCTACATTGATGTATAGTTCTGTATGTTGGATGTTGATGAAGAAGTATACTCTACATGTAACTGCTCTGAAAATAAGGTATTTAAGAGGATTTTGTCCAGAATACTTTGGTGGACAATGAGTATGAAATTGAGAAGAAAGTTTGGACGAGATTGAGAGTGACCGGTTGCGTGGTCGTTCGAGGAATAAGTGGTTAGGTATGAAAGTTTATTGCATGAGCGAATGATTGTAAGTGTGAGGAATAGACGTGGATGTATGAATGTGGATGAGGCGAAAGTGATATACCAGGATATTTAGAGGAGATTGATTGTTGGTTGATTGTGTTTCAGGATTCGTGCTATCCCATTCTGGGAATATAGCGGGATGTAAAATTTTTGTAAATTCTAGGGCGAAACATATGAATTAACAAATTAACTATGTATGTACAACGTACGTATGAGTATTGCGAATTTAGAATCAGTTGTTTTCTTTTTACAAATTACAGGTTTGATTAATTTTGTTTAATATTATTTCTAAATTATTCTAAGAGACTATCTAAAAACTGAAATGATGAGAGATATGGTGTCTAGGTAATATCTACAGCAGTTGATGAACTAGATGCAAGTTGATTCTAATAAATAATATTGAAGAGGAAAAAAATTTAACACGCCATTTAATCATTTCTAGGCGGCATTCAATTCAGGACAGATTTCAGTATACGAGTATGACTTATTATTGCAAGTGTAATAAAATTACAAGCTGTCAAATCACGCCCCCAAAAGTGTTATAGAGGAACCTCAGGGGTGAAGAAATTGGAATTGGAAATTATTTTCTATAACACTGTTTTGGAAACTAGGTATTCCACAACTAAAAATTGTTATGGAATCACTAACATTCCATACGCTGCATATGGAATATATTCGACGAATCAGAGCCGCATATTAGCGCGATATATGAAGTATCTTGATTCAGTTACTATGGTTACGTCTGTTTGTTTTAATTTGATTTATTTGAGTTTGACGTTTGCAACAGTTTTAAATTTGTATTTTTTGTATATTTCCAAAATCTTGTTATAGAAAGTATAGTCTACAACGTGTAAGGGAATGGCATATCCCACACTCGCAAACCGTAACCCTCGCCTTCGGCTCGGATTACAAACTTTTTGCTCGTGTGGAATATATGCCATTCCATTACTTGTTGTAGAATATACTATTCTAAAGTACGTAAACAATAATTATAATAATATTTACAAAATCGTCTATCCTTGGTATATGCGGCAGGAACGAAACTTCGTAGTCATCTAAGACTTTTTTAGCAATCTAAATCTTTACTTAAAGAAGTTTTGATCAGGGTGTGTTCAAATATGAATATTTATTTCAATCCAAGCCAAGCATGTGCCTAATGTGAACGAGGCTTTCTGCAAGGCTCTGGTCTACCTGCAGAAGGACAACGAGTGCTGAGCGTGTGTTGTGGGCTTGCATGTTGTCTTCACCGTCTGCGTGCATGCTAGACGTAAGTTTACTTCAGTTGTTTCCCCGTACATACGTCGTTTCGTCTGTATACTTAAAGGGAACAATTTGAGTCGAAGGTTCGTTTACGACGGAGATAATGGCTGCAATTGAAGGATGGACTGAAAGGGGTGTTAGGGTTTTTGTTGATTTTGTTTTATCTGCGCCATCACAACGAGTTTCATTTGCAGCTTATAATTATATCTCACTCAACCATTTTAAGTCTAACAAAATGTGGAGCAGCATCGCCACTAACTTGGTGATTTCTTTGGCGGGTATCCACCGGCCGCGGTGTACTCGAAACCCCTAACGAACCGGTAATAGAGTTGCGGTAAACATTATTACCGCTTCCGGTACTCGCGTGCCGCTTGCAATAGTTCAGCATCCCTCGAGACCGGATCAGAGCTGGACATTCTGTTCTATGTTTGCTGTTCACGCTGGTGTAGTGTTGTGTATCTGATGATATCCGTTATGTTTGCATTTTTGATCTTTATTATACTTTGGACAAGTAGCGTTCAACAATTTTAATGAGTATTTTGTCTATTAACTCGTAACTGGTATAGTGGGGTCTTCGAATCAAGTTGTTTAGTGTTCAAAATTTTGACTAAATGTTTGAGTTTTTCAGTAGCTTCATTAATCGACACACTCGACTTAGTGACGGTCACACACATCTATATATTTCTTAATAAAGGAGATAATAACAATTGGGGTCTCTGTTGACCCCACTATACAAGTTACGTTGATTTTACAATTAACATTTCTCGGTGTTTTTTAACTGACGAAACACAAGAGATTGATTTTAACATTCCGAATGCAGAAAGCAAATACAAACTTGAAATGAAACAGATTTAGAATTTTTTGCTGTTGTCCTTAAATATAAATTTTATATCATAGGTGATGTATCCAGTAGTTATATCCCAAGTGCATGGCAAATACCTGAATTTTTTTCGAGTGCACGAATGTGCACGAAAGAAAATATTCTGATTGTACTTGCTACGCACGAGAGATATATTAGACGAATATTTCTCGAGAAAGATTTCAGTCATTATTTGAAATTATTGAACATTTATTTATTTTAATCTGTCACATAAACGTCAGGCTTTGATAAATGTCATTTGCCAAATTTCGTTAAAAATGAGTCATCAGCGTTTTAAAAGTAATTCTTTTGAAGAAATTGATTGCAAATTTCAAGATATTATCCCTTTTGTCCTCTTAAAATGAAGCAATTAAACTATTCCTCATTGTGTTTACAATAATTATAAATATTCGGGTATCGCACTTGTGCAAATACTCGATATGCAAAATATTCACTGTATTCCGATTGTCATTGGTAGAAATTTAGAAAATACTACAAGGGATTGGTTAAAATTTTTCGAGGGAAATATTCTGGTATGCTCATTATTTGTAATTTTTCCCGTTTGGCCTCTGAAAATTATTTTTGTCAGTTTTACGCCCCAATAACCAAGAGGCTGCAACAGAGGATCAGTGTTTTTTTCTATATTGTTTATTTGCTGAATGTTAATTTTATTTTCTTTAGTTTTATGCATGTGCTGTTTAAATAGATATAAATAAAGACATAACATCGAGTTTTCTCGTAAATTTCCTTTTTTTACATACATTTTGCAGTGGGGTCAATAAAGACACCGCTATACCATTTCGTTATAAAAAGTAACTATACCAGTTGAGGGGTTAACTAAAAACAATAATCCTGTACTTATCAATTGGCGAATTAAAACAAGTTATATTTCTTGTCAATTTATTGTTGTGTGTTGTGTGTAACACGACACTTTGCGTCCATTATTTCTTCACCAATAAATTGTTCAATTTTTTGACATATTCGACGTTTTTTTAGTGAATTCTAGAGGATTTCAGTCATTGCCAATACGTCAATTTTTTTATGCTTATGACGAAAAACTTGACGTGATTAAAACGAACAACAATATGGTTCCCCCTCCACTAACAACTTTGGGGGCTATGACTTGACGGCTGGTAACAGCACTTCATATGCAAAAATATATCACCTACCGAGATCTGCGTAAGCAGAGTGCCACACTCATAGTGGGTAAAAGGCGTGATGATATATTTATTTTATTTTATTTTTATTTAACAATATTTTTATTCTTGGCAATTTATTGATACGAAAACTTGAGCAGCTTATTGACCAATAAATTGCATCGTGTAAAACAGACATAATATATGTAATTTTGATTTCCTTAATAATTTTTTCAGGATTAGTAAGGAACGAAATACAAAAATACTGACGACAAAATATCTAATACTTAAATCTTCAATGAACTAATCTCAAACATAATCCAACGTTGTGGACATTCATCAGTCCGACTCAAGTAGTATCATTCAATTGTCATCAGAACAAAACAAAACCCTTTATCATATCAAGACCTGCTAGCAATGCTACTACATTCACGTCGCTACCGAACATCCCCAGACATATAATCCGGAAACTGTTTCATATATTGATTTGAATAATTGTAGGCGGCCATGGAAGTGGACAGGTGCGAGTGTGGTGCAGTGGACTGTTGTGCAATACGTGGACATATGTGTGCTTGGTGTAGGGACAGAATACATACAAACATCACGCATATGGACAACCTGTGATTTCAGGGCTGCTGCTGGTGGGACATGACTTGCAAACCGCACTTGAATTATAGGAAATAATCAGTTCGATTGTAATTAAATTTGTTACGATATTGTTGACGTCATTTCCGGCCGGATGTGGTGAAAAGTACACAAAACTTCCCTGCGATTCTGGGGTTAAATTAATATGTTATTATCTTCAAAATTATGTGCGTGGATTTTAGGGTTGCTTGGTATTTGTAGATATTTAGGAATTGTACCAGTAAAATTTGAGTTCCTCATTTTGTAAATTAGTTATTTGTATTGTAATTAGACTTTTTACTCATTTTATTTTATAATAAAAAAAATGTCAAAATCAATTCTGTTTAAATATTTAATTGTATAAAATACATCTTCATTTATGTTTTAGATTTGTCTTTAACTTCTCTTAATTTACTACTACAGCTATTCCGATTCTTGCAATTTTCAATTGTGCTGTATTTGTACGAGCCCAGAATCATATCATTTGGCCCAATTAAGACTTTTAGAATAACTTTTAAAGAGAATGACTGCTAGTAAGAACAACTGATTAAGAGTGATTAACAAGCAGTTGACTAACTATATTTTACGCTGTTAAGGGTTCCTAAATTATTTTGGAGATATAAGCTTCAAATAAACGCATACAGAATTAAATATTCTACGACTTCTATTTCAAATATTTTTCTCAATAATCATGTAAGAAGGTTTGACAGCTGAAAAACACAGATAGTCAACTGCTAGTTAGTCGCCCTTAATCAGCGTTCTTACTAGCGATCATTGTTCTTATCTTACAAAGAGAAAATTGTTGTACTCAAATTATTTGTATCTTATATTATTATTTTTAAGAATATTTAAGGAAAAAAAACTGAAATAATAATAAATTTACAAAAATCACTAACATTTTAGTTGGCCCAAAGGTATTGGGTGGTACCACGAACACTGTTTTTGAATGTGATGACAACTAAATATAGAAAAATGTTTCAAATTAAAATTAAAGGTAATATTAATAAATAAAATGTTATGGAACTTGAGGCAGTATTACTCTCTCATTTATTTATTAAAAAGTGCCCAAAAGCACTGATAGGCCTTCAAATAATCTACAACTTATTGTTGATAAATTGTTCCCAAAATCATTTCGTAACATAAACATAATACTTTCATTGCATATATGTATGTCCAGAAGGTAAATATAATAGAATTTAAAATATAAATATGGTAAATTAAACTATAGTTCTTTGCATAATTTTAACTGGGCCAAATGAATTGCCATATTTTTATAATTACTATTGTAAATTCGTTAATTAGAATAGGATGGTTAGGATATGTGGAAAGATTACAAAGATAAATACAAAAAAGCATTACAAAAAGGGAAACATGACGACAAAAAGATAAAAGGTAGATTAAAAAATCTGATGTGTCAGCACAAAACCTCCCGCCCTATACTACTCTTAAACGGTACAAAATAGTATTTGATGATACAGAAACATACCTTCTTATTTGTTTATTTTCTATTTATATTTGAGAATTTAAATTTTCGTTCGTATATTTATTTCATTTTTTGACATATTTCACTAAGAAAACAGCTTCACAATCACAATGACATGTGTCACATTTCGTAAAAAATTGAAAATTTTCCATGGTGTACTAGGAATGCAAGATTTGTGGAATCTAATTTCTTTATATTTTATTATCTCTAAATCTAATGAAAATGATTAAAATTAGTGTAATCAAAACAAATGTAGAATTAAATATTCTTCAACTTTCAAAATAACATAAATTGTTGAAAAAGGAAATTTAACCGTGTTTTTCACGAAAAACTGTTAAGGGCTTCAAGTAAACTGCTACTTCCGGTCGACCAATTTTATCCAAAATCTAATCAGCTCTTTATTTAAATATAAGAAGCAATAATTCAAAAAATTTTATTTTTTGGTATTATAGTATTTGAGTTATGCGAGACGAAAAAATTGCCAGACTACACACACACACACACATACATACATACATACAGACATCATCGCGAAAATAGTAAAATCGTACTGTAGGGACCCTAAAACGTGCTTATTCATTGAAAACTCACTACCCAATTTTTTGACCAAAAACAATACCTCCCTTACCTAGAGGTAGGCGGGAGGTAAAAAGAGATAGTTTGATGAAGTAGAAAAGTGCTTATAAGAATTAGGATTTAAAAGATGGCGAAACAAAGCAAATAATCTGATGGGTCCAACATGTAACTTCCTCCCTAAACAACTTTTAAACCATACAAAAGAAAAAAAATTCAAATTAACTTACAGATTCAGATTCAGATTCAAAAGAAATAAAATATATCTAATTCGATATGTGTTCTTTAGTTCAAATGAAATCTTATATAATTAAACTTTGTGGAGTAATCCAGTGGTAACGAACACAAACTGACAAACCAAAGAGTTTTACTTGATTTAGTGAGTTATCAAGGGTTGCGTATACGTTAGCAAAATTATACGAATTTTTTAAGCTTAAATAGCGAGCTGCGAAACAAAATTGCTAGGTTATTTCGCAAATTCATGATGTGACAGCTGATTTGGTTACCTGTTCAAAATTATAAAATTCTTGTTGCAAAGTATGAAAAACCAACGTTATAATACCACGTTAGTTTCTAATTCAAGTGACAGTACGAAAGAAATTACTGATTTACTATTTTCTTTTGCTATAGGATTTTGCGGCTGGCTTATAGTTCACTATATTAAGAAGGTACTGAATTGAATAACAAAGGAATTAATAATATTATATTTCGTTGCAGTCATTAACCAGAGCCAGAGATTCCGTGTTCCACTACTAAAGTTTATACAATAAAGAATTGTGATGAAAATTAAAGAGCTATTTAATAAACAAACAATGACAGAAGTCGCTGATAATAGTATGTATGAATTCTACAATAGCATGCACTGGAAAACAAAATTGGAAAACGAGTTTTCGGCCAAACCTAGTCCAAATCGTACGTCACTATCACAATTTCTCTCATTACAATTAAAAATGACACTAGTTTGCATAATGAAATCATTTATTGATGCATTTAAATTCTGCATAGATCAACCTCAATGCTTATGTGATACAATCCGGTGTATGTCGTCGCCATATGTTAACAAGGAAGTTCAAGAAGTTATTATTGGAGCTCTGGTGATGATTGGCCTGTGGACGATGACCAAATGGATGATAAGCGTAAGAATATTTAATGATATTATTAGTTTTAGTTTTTGTTAGGCCTTCAGTAAGTAGCACATTTACAAATGCAATTTACTTTCATGATTCATACAGGAACGCATGCAACACTCGAAAATTCTAACGCTGCTTTATTCATGCACTGCTTCATGCATACGTTGCTTTTTTCAATCACTGCTTTGTTCAAACAGCCTCATTCATACACCGATTTCTTCAAACGCCGCTTTATTCACCGTATGAAAGTCCGTCGTTCTAATGCAGCGCAGAAACTAACCTAAACCTCTATATTAAATGAAATCTGTTATTTCAATATTATTACTATTACATATTTAGATGATATTAGGTTTGTTCCAAGTGGTCATTTTTGACAAGTTTGTGACATGTTTGTGACAAATTTCAGTGCGCCTGCGAAAAATGTAAACAAGTTAAGTTTGAAACATAGACTGGAACGGCGAATGGAATGAAGCGCATGTGCATGCTCATATTTTGTTTTGACAGCTAACCTTAAATATGAATATAAATAAAGAAATTCATACAATTTTCGCCACAAAAAAGAAATGTTTCACAGTTAATTTGTTTACATTTTTTCGCAGGCGCACTGAAATTTGTCACAAACATGTCACAAACTTGTTAGAAATGACCACTTGGAACAAACCTATTGTATAGTAAATATTATAAAAGAGATTATAATTTAAAATTCATGCCATTTTCCTGTCTTAATGTTTTTAGCATTGATAGTGCATAAAAGTAATTTCAAATAAATTAGTACGACACCTATGGATACAAAGATTACGCATCATCTTGTCGGCATTACAGATTTAGGTTTGTTTCTGCGCTGCATTAGGACGATTGATTTTCGTACGCTGAATAAAACGGTGTTAGAAGAAATCGGTGTATGAATGAAGCTGTGTTTGAACAAAGCAGTGATTGAGGAAAGCAAAGTATGCACGAAGCAATTCATGAATATGGCAGCGTTAGAATTTTACAATGTTACCCGTTCATATTGAATTTATTAAATTTGCAATCTGACAATCAAAATTAGGTTTCAGATTTTTGACATATGTATTAATTAATCGACAACAAAATAAACCTTAACTTGTCAACTTGGATTTATAGGTTATGTTCTTCAATCAAAGATATAAAATAATACTTATTTACATTACAAGCAAGGTATAACAGTTTTTACTGTTGAATGGAGGAAATGACCAGGCGAGCCTATCACTTCCTTGAAGCAGTAAAACAGTTACATTGCGTGTATTGTACAACATTTTACTTGTCCTGTCAGTTACACACAACTGTTCTGTCAAAAATTATTTTAAATGATTTCGCATAAGCTCTGTTAGCATTACTGTGGCAACGTGCATTATTTACCTTGTTTACTAAATTGTAAATTTTTTACAATGCAGCTGTCAATTACTAACTTGTAAATATTCATTTTCAAAGGCAATAGAGGGCTTGGGTAAATGATGTTTACAAATGAGTAACAAGTAAATATATTTGACTTGTTACTCACTTGCAAACACCACTTACCCAAGCCCTCTATTGCCTTTGATAATGAATCTTTACAAGTTACAAGTTAGATTGACCCAGTGAGTTCTCCAAAGGTTAACGGGGAATATTTGAATTAGCTATCAAAAAACAATTAATTTTTGCCATAATTAGCAAGTTGTTACGGTAGCAACTTTTCAGAGAATAGGCCCGATTATCGGTAATAAAATAAAGAACCACATAATTTGGTTTTAGATAATTTTTGACGAAATATTACCGTGGATGTTTGAATGTGCAACACGTCCTGACCGACGAGACAACTTCGAAAATTACTATTAACCTCAATTGGACCACACACAATAATAACACACAAAAACAGTTAATATTTTACATGAGAAATTACGGAAAATTGTAAAGTATTATAAAGAAACGGTATCGTTATCAACTTATTAACATTATCTTCCTTTCCAGTTAATATTCTCGTTAATGTGGCCCTTACTCCTGATGACTGGAGTAGTACTGGCCATACCAACATGGCGGCAGTATATCGCAGATGAGTACCTTCCCGATAACTTCAACCTGGTGGATACCGTAACAAGGAAATTGTCTAGTAATACTATGACATTTGCCGCTCATACTGGCTGAGACAGAGGAGTAATCACAGCCAGCGTGGATTGTAATTTTGTATAGGTAGGGATATTATAGCCTTTTGCTTCGTCAAGTCTTTTATTAGCAGTGGACTATTAAATATTCAACGTTCTGCTTCCTCAACATTTGCCTTGAAATGACTTTCTAATTTTTAATCTAAACTATTAGAACAATGATTAAAGACCCTGACTTGCTGTGTAATATAGTTTTTGTTTTCTTAGACTAATTTTAATATTTAATAAGGGATTGTAATATAATTTATACAACAGTTTATTATTTTAACTATTATTAAAAGTTCATTTTCTTTTGCAGGGGTATCGGCAATAATTTTAAATGGATTTTACTTAATAAATTGATATGTAAATAACAAGTATTGAATAAAACATTTTTAAATGAAAATATTTTTGATTTATTATTAAAATTATATGTTAATGTCTATTTTACAATACGACAATTTACGTCAGCTATTTCATCACCAATAAATTAGTCAATTTATTGACGAATTAGAAAATGTTCTACGCTTTGACAATTTTTTAGGGAATTCTAGAGGATTTAGTCATTGCCAGTCGTCAAACTTTTTTATTTGAGAGTTTGCATATACATTTTTAACTTAAAATATAAAAAAGTTACAATATTTTTTGTTATTTTTTTTAATCAATTTTTTTCGCGATTTTTTTAACCTTGTCAAAGACATCAACAATTTTGAAATAAAATAAATATAAATAACGCCGTTTACCCATTGTGGGTGTGGCACTCTGCTTACGCAGATCTCGGTAGGTGATATATTTTTTCGTATGAAGTGCGGTTACCAGCCGTCAAGTCATAGCCCCCAAAGATCTTAGTGGAGGAAGAACCACAGGGTTAAATTTAAATTGGCAACTGCCAGTTGTGGGATTCGAACTGAAGATCTCACGATCCACAATCCGACACGTTGCCACGGAGCTATTTAACCCATTTAACAATTTTGAAATTTTGCATAAATCGTTTCTATCGGATCTTAAGTATATCTCAGAATTTGTTTAGACCAATCTATCCAGTCATTACAAAATGGTATACGATCAAAGTGTTCTCCATGATCGAAAAAATTCTCGGCGAGTTAAATCAATAATAGTATCGTAATAGCTTGATATCATGTTGGTACTACTAAAATTATCACAATAAACTGACGGAAAACTTGACGTGTGTAAAGTGAACAATATCTTTGTTTTACCAATTTATTGATAAATTGCGCCATGTAAAATTATTTCTATATGTTTTCATCAGGAAAGCAAGTATATAGAAACAGTAATTAAGTAACAACAAATTATGTTTTATAAAATAGAAAAAACCACGTTTTTTTAAACTTGTAGCCTTTTAACCTGTAGATTTCTATAGGTTCTCTTTTGGAAAGAATGTTATTAAGAGGAATCTACGGGCACTACTAAAATTTCCTTTAAAATTAATTAAATTAACGGCCTAGCCAGAGATTTCTCTTAAGAGAGTGGGAATGAGTCAGTAGAGGTGGTTTAGCCATCTTGAGTGGATAGCGACTGAAAAATTGGTGAAACTAATATATGCGGGTGATTATAACAACGGTGAACGTTTGCGTGGAAGTTTTAGGAATAAGTGGTTAGGTATGATTGACGGATTATTGCATAAACGAATGATTCCGATTGTGAAGAATAAACGAGCATTTATGAATGTGGATTAGATGAAAGTGGTAAGGTTTGTTTAGGATTTATTGCTGGTTAACTGTGTTTCAGGGTTCGTGCTACCCCACTAAATGTGTAAAAATCTGATGTGGCCAGCACATAAACTCCCGCCCAATACTACTCTTAAATGGTACAAAATAGTATTTGATGATACAGAAACATACCTTCTTATTTGTTTATTTTCTATTTATATTTGAGAGTTTTAATTTTCTTTCGTATATTTATTAAATTTATTGACATATATTTCACTAAGAAAACAGCTTCACAATCACAATGACATGTGTTACATTTCGTAAAAAATTGAAAATTTTCCATGGTGTACTAGGAATGCAAGATTTGTGAAATCTAATTTATTTATATTTTATTATCTCTAAATCTAATGAAAATTAATAAAATTAGTGTAATCAAAACACATGTAAAATTAGATATTCTTCAACTTTCAAAATAACATAAATTGTTGAAAAAGGAAATTTAACCGTGTTTTTCACGAAAAACTGTTAAGGGCTTCAAGTAAACTGCTACTTCCGGTCGACCAATTTTATCCAAAATCTAATCAGCTCTTCATTTAAATATAAGAAGCAATAATTCAAAAAATTGTATTTTTTGGAATTATAGTATTTGAGTTATGCGAGACGAAAAAATTGCCACAGACTACACACACACACACACATACATACATACATACATACATACAGACATCATCGCGAAAATAGTAAAATCGTATTGTAGGGACCCTAAAACGTGCTTATTCATTGAAAACTCACTACCCAATTTTCTGACCAAAAACAATACCTCCCTTACCTAGAGGTAGGCGGGAGGTAAAAATAGTCCTTGATAAACGCAATTAAATTGTAAAAATAAAAAATATATAGAGATACTGAATTTATTAAAACTCACTAAAATAATCACCAAGGAGGAAAAAGTGAACATTGCGGCAAAAACGAAATGAAACATAATAGTAGAGGATTTTGTAAAACTATACTTTGCACTAACTAAAATCCAAACTTATAATATAATTCAGTCGCTTGTAAGTTGTGTTGGTCAAAGTGTCACAGTTATGGTATGATTAAGAGACAGCGGAGTAAAAGTGCGTGCAGTGCGTATCGTCGCGTGACATCCGAGCTCCGGTTCCGGGCGGCCGCGCACTCTCCACTCCGGGACTCCGGACCAGCGCCGGAGCCGGCCCTATTAACAGCGCTTTAAACATTCATGAGCGCTGGTTATTTGCTTGTCTCTCCACGTGTAAGTGTGTGGACAAGTGCGCCCCGCGCTACAAAAATGCATGAATTAGCATTTGGAACGGATTGCTGAGCACCAGTTCAATTTGGTTGTGTTTTTGAGCCCCATTCCACGGCTCTGGACAAGGGGTTTCATTCGGGCTTTATACACTGGAATAAATGGATCAAGATAATCGATAGATTCATTTATTTTCCATTTTACCTTTTATTTTTCATTTTGTTTTGCCAGCGGTTTCATTCTCTTTCGTCCTTGGGTTTTATATAACTACACACAATTGATTGCCTTGTCAAATATATACATTCATACTACAATTACATGTAGCACACATCTACTGTGGTTCATGAGATCCTGCCAATTCAACTTAACCTCAATGGTTCTCCCTCCGCTCACATCTTTGGGAGGCATGACTAGATAGCTAACCCCATTTAACGCGTAAAAATAAATCTTGTACCGTTTACCACAAATTTGAGGTAGGTACCTGTATAGGACAAACAGGATATTCAAAAACAACTTTAAATTAAGAATGTTTCTTTTCGGTAAATTGACTGGGAGTATTATGATGTATGGAGCCAAAATTTAGAATTGGACAGAAGAAGAGAAAATAGAAAGAGTGCAATCAAAATATATTAGATTGATACATAGACTTCAGGGGTGGGCAACCTTTTGTATAACAGGGGCCAGAATAAGATTTACGTTTCGTACGCGGGCCGTAATTGACACATTTTTGTTACTTTTTTTTCTGAAAATATAAAACACAATTAACTAAGTACTACATTTATTTCTTAATTTAAACTAGACGTATTATATCGAAAATTAAACTGTAAATCTCCCCTTTTTCTTTATGTTGGGTACTAACCTAATTTAAAATTTTTGTTTTTGAAAATATTTATTTATTATTTGTTCTAAAGATCTTGCGGGCCGGATTGGAACTTTACGCGGGCCGGAGGTTGCCCACTCCTGGACTAGATAAACAAACACGAATATATTTATGAGGAAGAAACAAAATGATACAAAATAAAGACAGAAGCAAGGAAGAAATAATATTTGAAGAGAAACTAAGAAGGATGCCATGGAAAAGACTCGCATAAGATTGTTGGGTAGAAATATTATGAAAGTAAGAAAAAAATCACAATACACGGACCACCACTATCAAGAAACGCTTATCCCTTCAAAAAATTTAGTTTTCAATTATGACATATGTCAAAAAATGAATTTTTCAACCGTTCTTTAGTTTTTATTTTTCGAAAAGAACTGTTTAGCAGATTTGGTATTGTCCATTTTTAACGTATTGTAATTCGTAAATGAACACAGTAAGAGAAAAATGCTTCAAACAAAAATTGTAATATTCTAATAACAAAAATTGTCATGAAACCATAATTTACTGAGATATTTCAAAATAATTTGATAGGGCTTCAAGTAAACTACCACTTCGTGTTATTGGATTATCACCAAAACCTAATCAGCTCTTCCAAAGAGGATACAATTGACATATACAAAAATATCAAAATTTTCAGTTTAGTAGTTACTGCAACTCCAGAGATCCACACAAATAAAGCGACAGACAGACCGACACATATACAGACATTATTGTGAAACTATTAAAGGGACCCTAAAAGCCTGTGTCCAAGGTGATAGAAATTGGTCCGAGATCTCGGATATAGTTCTCGAATCAAAAACTCGGATCGTGGACACTACCAACTTGGACAAAAAAATAAATTAGAAAACTATGATAAAAATCACTTTCTTTCCGATTTTATCATACTAGTTGCTAACTTCATATAGATGTTACCAAATTAAAATTTTGACGTTTAATGTTTGAAAAGCTGCAAATTTTTAATCACAGCTGAAAATTAGTATTTTTTATTTATTTCTCGTATTAAGAAATTTAATTTATTTATGTCAGAATAATTTCTTGAGTTATATTTTATTAGTTTTTAGAATTGGTAGAATAAACTGAAGCTAACTTCATAAATTCGACTAACCTGACATCTGTTGTCTTACAAGTTTACTATTTATGATATAGAACTATATCCGAGATCTCGGACCGATTTCTATCACCGTGGACACAGGTCTTAATACCAGCTCCTCCACTGAAAACTCACTACTATTTTTAATATGATTCCTATACCCTCCTTACAGAATGTGGCAGGAGGTAAAAAAGCAGGAAAATAACCAATGGGAAGTAAAAAGGACAAAATACCTGATAATAATCATTCAAAACGTTACTTTTTCCTACTGTCACACGAATGATTAAAGAAATTTCAATTGTTGAATCGTTTAAGGTTTTCATTTGAAATATATTTAGTATCGTCTTTATGAAAATAAATATCATACTGTTTGTTGCGTTCTGGAAAACGTAATATTTATTTAATTTCTATAACGAATTATACAATTTCGTTAACATGAAGAACTCAGTGCAATGGAATCCAAGTCTGTGGTTGGTTTAACATCCTTTTCATCAGTCTCACAAACACGAAGACGTTTCCTATTTCGAAGCTTATCAAATCCATGTTTCATGAGATTGGAAAAGCAGTGTCCAAGAAGGCAATTGCCCACCCAGAAAACATACTACGGGAAAGAAAACTTATTTAATGAAACTATCGAAATTGTCAAAAGTATTTGTAGTTGATACCTTGGTGGAAAATGTATATGTTATTATGGTTCCAACAATGCAGAGAATAGTGAGGGCTAGAATGGTTTTGGAAGTGCTTACGACTGGTTCGCTTTCCATGATCAGGTGATTCAAATACGGAAAATTTTGAGATATGGTTTTGGGAAGATTTATGTCACAAATTTTTGTTTTAGTTCTGTCAAATCTCTGTGTCATGGGTAACTATATTCAAATTATATATAAGAATACAAGTATCGCGATATCACAGATAATTTATTAAGGTCAAATATACGCGTCGAAGAACGAATCCTTTTTTTTTTTTAATTGTTATCTTCATCTATTTTCATGTTCTTTATGGTGCACAGACACATTATTTTACTTTTTTTCATCATGGATTTTTACAGTGATAGTTCAAGTACAGTTCACTTCAGTCCCATGAATTTTGTTTAGAAAATTCAAATTTGAATAAATTATTTCTACAATTATTCTCATCGAAAAACAAAACAATTATCACAGTGAGGTTTTTAAACATTCTAGTATTTATATATGTGGATGGAAAGGATAGCTATAACATTAAACTATAAAAAAATATTAGTTGTAGTCTAGTTGGTAAAAAATTCAGAATTTTGATACTGTGTCTCTCAATCCCTTGAACTACTACAGTAATGAAAATAATTCGTGTATTTATAAATATGGTCATCTATAACATACTTAGTTTATTTTCAATTTGAATTTACAGTTTTTGATAAATAATCTTAGTATGTTATAGACGATCATATTCACAAATATACACATTATTTGCTTTACTGTAGTCGTTCATGGAAATGTGTGACATAAATTTTACTACTTTAAAAATTATGATCATGTATAATTTGCAAACAAAATTAGCTTTTTAAAACTTATTACAAAACTTTGGACTTTTATCTACAAATGTAGGTATAAAACATTATATGTTTCATTTATTATAATAATGATATATTGTTTAAAAAAAGTCATGTACATGTTGCGCTATCTTCAGCCCGTATATTTGACCTTAAGCATAACAGAGGCAGATGTACAAACATAATAAATAATGGCATGAACCGTAGGCGAGAACTATAATACGACAAGGGAAAAATACACTTCTCTCCTGCGGTGTACATATCATTTTTTCTACTCCTTATTTAAATATTTTCGATGAATTATAGTACCCATAATATATACTTCATTGCTCTTTTACTTTTTATTTATTCCCGTAATAAAATATTAGAGAATAGTACATCGAGCAATTTCTTCAGTATGTAATGATAATAATAGTTTAAAAATTAAACAATTGCTTGTGTATAAAATACGCAAGTTTATCAATAATTTCTATCTGATACAGTGCCTATTGGTGATTACGCAAAATGCGTATCTATTTTAAAATATTGAACAAAGTCCGTAATAGATGTATCGATAAGGTCGTATGAACACAAACATATATGAGAATTACCAGAAAAGTGCATTGATGCAAGGGTTATATGTGATGGAATGTAATTACGAATGAAAACTTTATAGAGGTTGAATTTACAGTGTATCCACAAATTAACTCTGATCTACAAATACAATTGTCTTCTATCATCAATCAGCAGTACATTAGAATTGCATTAAATTATTTGATGACAAGTAGAAATATTGATAATAAATAAATTAGTTATAGGTTGGTATATATTATTATATGCTGCAGTTAGATGAAGAAGATAAACTATAGAGATTTCTTTTATTACCAATAAAATTAAATATACACATATAAGCCCATGAATTCGTATATATTTGTTATTAATTGACTTTATTTCCTATTGCCAAAATTGATAATGAAGGAAATTCATAAAAAAATACTGAGATCTGTAGAGCAGAGTACCACATTCAAAACGGGTAAATGGTATGATGATATATTTATTTATTTTTCCTACAAAATAATCGCAGACAGGTCAGAGGCTGCAACAAAATTAGTATTTCAAACTACCTCAATATCTGAAAACATATTTCAAAAATTGTAAATTGTAATTAGATCTTGAAGTATTTATATGGAATTAAAAATAACTAAAGAAATCACAACAATATTAATGTATGTAGTATTATATTGATTATGTTTTTAGGACTCTTCATATTCTAAATAATTTTTTTCTTATTTCTTGAATATATATTACTCGTAGTGTGTTGTATGAATGGAATATCATCTATAAGTATCTTATAAACCTATATCAATTTTGATTTATAAATTCAATTTTTCTTTGATTTATGACTACATGAATCATATTGGTTTGAAAGACTAGTTGTGTGTATCGCAGTACTTGGACTTAAATATATAAAAAGAAAAAAATTGGGATAAAGTTCTTCCTGAACTGTGGAGTATAATAGTATTCGTTCTATATCCAGAACAAACAATTTCTTGGACTTTTTATTACATAATAATTATCCCTGTGGATCCTTCTGCAATCTTAGATGACATTGATCACAAATCTATAGCAGAAGTTTTTCTTTTTTATTATTGTAGAATACATAGGGAAGTATAAGTTACAGATAAAGTAATTGACAGCAATGTATTAAATCTTTTGTTTATAAGTAAACATAAGGATAAATGAAACCATTTTTTGTTTTAATTCTATGAAATCTTTTTTTATTTATTACTATGAGTTTTTAAAACTTTTTTAACTTATTGAAACATATAGATAATTTGCAATAGTAACCACTAATTTAAAGTAATTTATTAGGTACTAAAGTATTTAAATTAAATTTCTTATTTGTTTAACTTGAAATGATTATTTTAGTATGATTGACTATTTTTAATAATCCGTGTAAATTATAGTCTTTAACCTAGCACAACTGAAGAGCATGGTCGTGTGTGTTGTTCACATAAATTCACATTCATCACATCATTCAGCGCTATATAACCAAATGTCCATTTACTATCTTCATAAAAAAAAATTATCCCAATTTTTATTAAAAAAACAAAATAGTTTGCTATACATTAAGGGAGAGAAGTGTATGATTTTTTCCCGTGGAGTAAATTGAAGCACGAGCTACTATACGACATGAGAAAAAAAACACTTCTCTCCTGCAGTGTATATATTATTTTTTCACGACCCCACTATTTATGATAGTTTTTATTTATTTCAAAATTAATTGAATTGTAATATAATTTATGATAGTTACTATTGACTTGTTTAATTTTGTTCATTTTACACATTATTTAAGCACTTTCCCTCACAATGGGAGAGGAAGTGCATAAATCTCCAGTAGAAATGAAATTGGCTGTTTCTGTCATGATTTTGATATCATAGAAACCATGTTTTTCTCCCGGTCGTGAAAAAATGCTTTAATACACTGCTGTCAATCACTTTAACTGTAACATGAATTGAATTGTATCCTGAAGTTGAAATAGAAAAAGTATTAGTCGGAATTTGAACAGGAAATAATCAGAACTCAACTGATCACATGAGTTTCTTTCTTAAATTTAAATGTAACTATGGCAAAGATTTATACCCTGTATGTATATTAGACAGCGAAGTATTTAACCCTTTCTACTACACCGAGATCTTTTATAAGCAGAGCGTATTATCAAATAATGGGTAAATGGCGTGATGGTATATTGGAGTAAGTTAAAATAACTTTTAATTTCGCGAGCTGTTTGAGTTTAGTGTACCATGAGTAATTTGTCAATAAATCGGAATGTGGCTAATAGTAAATCAACAATGCAACAATTTAGCGCGAACAATCGCGAGAAAAGTGTATTAGAAGTATCTGGAGGAAGCAGTGAACAATTTGCATAGGTCGGGCGAGCCGTCGAGTCGTCGAGCCGGGTGGGGGGAGGCGGCAGCGTATCCTCTTGGAGCGCGCGAGCGTCGGACATGCGACGTCGGGCGCCGGCCAATCGGCGGCCGCGTCCCGGCGGCGGCGCAGGCGCGGCTCCCGCCCGCCGCGGCGCTCGCAATGGCAGCGTCGAGCAGTCACCTCGCGCTCGCCGGCCAGCAGTTCCACCCCGCGGCACGGCCGACACGCACCGCACGCACCACCCGACTCTGATGCGACATGGGCCGACCTAGCCGACGACCCACGCCGCCGTCATAAATAATACATATACAGCTCGAGCCAGTGCCAGTGCACAGGGATGTAACGGCGCCACCACGACGATGGTCTAGTTCGGTTTGTTTTGTTGTGTGTGGAGAATGAAGTGATCTGGACTGACGGACTGCACAGTGGCCTCGTGCGCGATGTACTCGCCGGACAAGATGATGGGCGCCAAGGGCGGCCCGACGGGCCTGCACGGGCCCATCACCACGGCCGGGGGCTGCTTCCCCGGCCGCTACTCGCCCACGTATCGGTCGCCCGAGCCCATGGCCCGCAGATGTATGCCCAACCCCTCTGTAAGTGTCTTTGTTCTCTTCTACACTCTACTCCACAGATTTATCGCACGAACACTAGCACTGCGCTACAAAACCATGTATATTCTACTCAACAATTATATATTATACAGCCTGTTTCATTGCCGTAAAAATAAAGAATTGCACACGACCACAAAATCAATAAACAATTTCCAATTTCCTTATTTCTAGAAATAATAGTTATTTATTTTACAAGTAAGCAAAGTGATAAAATTATCACACTCAGCCTTCGGCTTAGTGTGCTAAAATTTCTCTCGTGGGTAATTCCATTTTGCCCACGTGTGAAGTATAACGTTTTATCCAACATCTCTTTATAAATGCAAAATTTATTAAAGAAATATTATTTGACAGTGACATTTTCTAAATTAAAATGCCAATCGAAATACCTAGTTACCAAGGTGTTGTGTGTTATTATTATTGTTATAAATAAAAAATTACTCACTGGTGATTTCTCAAAATTATACCCACTAGTAGGTAATCTGTTACTTTCCTCGTTTAAAATCACCATATTTATAGTGCATTTATTGAGAGGTGTTAGATAAAGAATAAAATATACTTCTGAAAATTCTCGATAGCTGGTTCCACTAGCTATTTTTTAAGGTGTTTTAACCTCGGTTTTAGTGTTGTACAATGTTTTAAAATTATATCTATTATAAAAAACAATACTTCAAGTAAAAGTGGTAGATAATATATCTCGTTAACTTTTTCAAAGATTTTTTTTCTATAGAATAATTTTAGAACATTGTGCAGCACTAAAACCAAGTCAAAAACATTTCTCTTAAACATCCAAAAACAAAAACAGAGCTCTATGTATATACTAATTATATCCTTTTTATATGTAAATAAATTTCAATGAAAGAAGGCAGGTAAATTATTGTTTATTATTTACACAAATTAAATATGACTATACTCTATTATGGGCCGGTATTTCCAACCTCAGATAAACTAGAAAATAAATTTATCAGTGGAATAAATAAAAATACCGCATCAAAAGTTGACAGCGATATTTTTCGTTTATTCCAATGATAAATTTATATTGTAGTTTATCTGAGGGTGAAAATACCAACCTTAACATAACATTAATAAGCTTGTATTGTGGTACAATGTTAGAAATAGGAAATAGTCCATATTTAAATGCAGTATTAAATAAAAAAAAAAGAATCACAGCATCCGACGGCAATTGTACCTGCATGCTAGATATACACGTATGTATTGTGTGATATTGGTATGTTAATAGATGACGTTATTCAGTTGTTTTATGCAGACAACAAATTTGACGGTCATTTGTAATTTTATAGAAAATACCATACCAAATATTGACTGAACTCTATTTTGTGTATTTGTTTACAAACATTGATCGATTAATAATAAAATAGATTAGATAAATATTTAAACAAAATTATTAATGAGTTATTATTTTATTAATAATATTATTGTGTGTATATTTATATCCACTTTAATTTGAAATTGTGTTGAATTAAAATTAACTGATTTAACAATGATACATTATCGAATGTATATTATCAACCATTATGAGCTTTATAGTAATCTTCAAAAAATACGAATTATTTTATTATTCATAAAGCATTGAAATTTTTTTGAAAATCTTCTTCTATATTAAAATTGTATTCTCCATTTCTTGTGCATATAAATAATAAATTGGACAATTCATGCTATTGAAGATAAGAATAAAAAATTGCAGGAAAAATTAGATCGGCCGAAAGGCGCATTACAAAAGGATAAGAAAGAAAATGTTAATAACACTTTTAAAAGCGATTACTGGCTCGGAACAAACATGTGTCTAGAACAACTCGTTGATATACCAAAGCTGACATTTACACAAATATTAATTTATTATTTATGAAGAAAATTAACACGTAGTGTAACTTACATATTTTCATAAATTTTTAAGTATCGGACACTTTTCGTCAAAGATAATTCCACAGATACGATTGATTCAAACCAGTGTAAATTACTATGATTGTTCAAATGTTTTAAAAGAATTAACCACAGGTCTCGTCGATCTCTTCTGTTGACATCGATTATTCTTTACAACTTCGCGTTCGTAAAAGAAATCGCTTGCTGAAGATATTGCATTACTGAATATTTCACAACGTTCTCCGCCACGTTAAGAATGTTTGTTCCTTCTTTCAGACGTTTATCCTTTTTTCTTTTGACTGTTTTGCACCAATAAGATTACTTTGTTTTTAAATGAACGATATTCCTACACGACTTCATAGCACGCATCATGTTATTAATTAGCTCATATTTTAATTATTAAATAGAATTGGATAAATGCAACGAATTATTAGATAGATGATTTAATGTAAAAACTACTGAAATAGAAATATTCTAATTTCAGAGAAAAGAATTATAATTATTTTTTCGGACAGTTTCAGATAACTAGATTAAAAGAGACTCTTCAGGATAATAGTTATTTACTTTACAAGTGGGCAAAGTAAGAAATTACCGACAAGAGAAATTTAAGCACACGAAGCCGAAAGCTGAGTGTTATAATTTTATCGAGTGGGTAATTCCAATTTGCCCACGTGTGAAGTATAACGTTTTATCCAACATCTCTTAATAAATGCAAAATTTATGATATTTGCTTTACATTTTCTAAATTAAAATGTCAATCGAAGTAGTTACCAAGATGTGGTGTGTTATTATTATTGTTATAATTTAAAAAATACCCATTAGTGACTTTTCTCAACAATATACGCACTCGTGGGTAATCTGTTACTTTCCTTGTTTAAAATCGCCATAGGTATAGAGCATTTATTGAGAGGTGGGGTTTTAATAAAGTTACTATTTAAATTGAACATAAAAGAATATAATAATATAAAATACATTATTTACCGTTTATTAAAATCTAAGGTATAGTGCAAAAATATTTAAAAATAACTTTAAATTAAGAATATTAATTTTTAGTACATTTAGGGTAGGAGAGAACAAGACAAAATAGAAAGAATCCAATTAATGATCCTTCCTATATATTTTGAGTTTATGGGAACGTAAGAGTCGTCCCATAAGTACAAATTCCCACAAGTATACAGAAGGTAAAAATAATTAATTTAGAAACTGGAGTTTTAATAAAGTTACTATTTAAATTGAACATAAAAGAATAGGGGCCCGGACTTGACGACTAGTAACTGCAATTCACGCGTAAAAATACATTGTTTACCGTTTATTAAAATCTAAGGTATAGTGCAAAATTATTTAAAAATAACTTTAAATTAAGAATGTTAATTTTCGGTACATTTAGGGTAGGAGAGAACAAGACAAAATAAAAAGAATCCAATTAATAATCCTACCTATATATTTTTAGATAATGGGAACGAAAGAGTCGTCCCATATATACAAATTCCCTCTAGTGTGCAGGAGGTAAAAATAATTAATTTAGAAACTGGAGTTTTAATAAAGTTACTATTTAAATTAAACATAAAAGAATAGGGGCCCGGACTTGACAACTAGTAACCGCAATTCTCTCGTAAAAAATACATTGTTTACCGTTTATTAAAATCTAAGGTATAGTGCAAAAATATTTAAAAATAACTTTAAATTAAGAATGTTAATTTTCGGTATATTTAGGGTTGGAGAGAACAAGACAAAATCCAGAATCCAATTAAATTATATTACCTAAATGGATGCTTGAACTAGATAAACATACACTAATATATTTAATGGAGAAAGAATCAAAACTGTAGAAAATGAAGAGATAAGCATGTAAGAGAGTAATATGAAGAGGAACTAAGACGAAGATCGTGAAAAAATCTGGCTTATCCCTCTATTGCATACTGTTGAATGATGGCACTGAATTGACAACTGGTAACCGCACTTCAGGAAATCTGTAACTTATAAATGCAAAGTTGGTTCGCAATTTCGCCGAGTGTATTATTGTTTGTTTCAATCATTGAAAAATAATAATACTGGAACGCTAACTGATGTTGAAAATGCGAGCCAAGAGAGGCAGCTGTGTACAATGTTTTTACTTAGCAACCGCTCCACCAACAAGTGTTAGACTTCTATCTGTCTCAGGCTCGTTTTTCGTTTTCATAAAAGCAGCCACTATTATTATATTTCCGTGTTTTGAAACTAATAATCTGAGGAATATGAAAAGTCAATAGAGGCGTCAGTTCGCCAAGCGGTAGCAGCATTATCATAAATTCTAATTCAAGCGTAAAACATAGTTAAAACGTTAAACAATCCCATACATAAAACAGACACGTTAACCACTCATTCCACCGTAGGCAGAAAGTAATCAAATTACAGCGAAAATTTTCACCACAGGTGTGTGGCGGCGTACATTCTCATTATGACAAATACTTGCCGTAGCGCAGAACACGTAGCGTAACGTAACATCACGTAGCGCAGCACTTAGCCGTTTTAAGGCATCGAGCGCGAGATGTTTCGCCGGGAACAATTGCGCCCTAGATGAAATAAATTAGAAGGCCCATCTCAATAAACAGCGAAGATTACCCACGGCTCTGCGCGAATCTTTATTACTGTGCTTTCCTGAATTATAATGCTGAACGCTCTATAGCTCCGCACTAAGTGGATGTTCGTTTTAAGTTCGTGAATGTACGCACTAAGTGATTATTTAAAGTAGGGGAGCGATGAAGTTTGCAACTTGTTACGTATTTTCTTCTTTTAACGCCACAATTTAAGCGAGATTTCACTTCTCGTTTTGATGTATTACAAATTCATCAAACAGTATCGCGCGGCTTTAAATATAATAGTATATTGTGTTATTAAGAGTAAATGTGATACTTTATATACACAAAGTCACATTTACTCCGAATAATACACGCTATTTCTCTCCATAAATACAAAATAGAAATATAAATAATTAAAAATTGCTTAAAACTTCATTCTGCATTTCTAGTTACCATAGAACATTTAATTTTATTTGAAATCGGCACTAAAGTACTCAGAAATCGTCATTTAAGTAACCCATTATACGACAATTTTGAGTAACGCAGTGTTGGCAACCGTAAAATAATTATTGTACAAGTAGGATAATTTTGACAGATGTATTGTAGTAAATTTATAAGTAAAATAAAACAATATGTGCAAGAAAAATTAACTAATTAATTCCGATGAAGAAATTGAAGGCAAAACACCTAATTTTGAGTGTTATTTACGATAATTTCAATGTTCGAAGTTGGCAACGCTGAGTATCAGTTCCAATTTATAACTGACAGATGTATAAACTTAACCTAGGTATATAATTTTTTTTACAGGTTTTCCTAATTTCAGATTTCAAATAAAATTTAATATGTACCTCGGCACTGAAGTTCCTTTTTATCACTCACATGGTTTGTTTTCCTCGGCCCTACGGGCTTCGGCAAATAAATTTCATATTCGTGATAAAAAGTTAAACTTCAGTGCCTTGATAATAACAATTGTTATTTTTGTTTAATAGTTATATTCATAACTGTCAAATTATTGAATCACAACCTTACTGTTTCTCATAATACTTTACTTAATCTGCCGCCGGAGTAAAAGTGTTACAAAGGAGACACTTTTATGTCGGTAGCGAAAAAAATTGAACTTCTGCTTGTTGAATACAAATAAATTACAACGTACTTTTTTGAAGTTTAAAGAAATAGTATATTATGTAACAAGTTTTATAAACATCTGTTTATTCACAAGTTCTGTTGAAAACAAGCGAAACAAGTGTATAAAAACGATTATCTAAACTATAGCAAATTAAGATAATAGAAAAATAGTTATTTGTATATAAAGGCATTAAAGTATAATTTTTTATTACGAATATGGAATGGAGAATAAACCATGTGAGTAATAAACATTACTTTAGTGCCAAGGTATACATTATATTTTTTCCAAAATCGTTAAATTAATAATTAAAAACATAAATAAATAGTATTATGTATTTGTAAAACGGCAGATAGCTCTTGCGACGGGGATGGATGTAATAACAAAAGTAGTGTCAAAGTGTCAAATTTTATTATCATTCTTATTACTTTTTATATATTCTTAGACATATTCTGCATGTGATCTGCATTAAATCCGATAAATTATTATCAAAGGTAAATGATAAATAAATTCACCAATAGTATTATAAAATAATTTGGTAGTTGTTTAGGTTTGTAATTCAAATTTGACATAAGAATCTATATAGTTTAACTTTAGCTACTATTTTGGCTGACTTGGAAAAGGAATATAGTGCACTTTAGTATCGATTTCTAAAAATGTATAATTTCTAAAAAAAAAAAAAAACATATATACGTTAATACTTCTCATGAAAACAAGTACGTTATATTCTAAAAACGGGAGTAGAAAAAATAGAATAATTTTAAATATTAATAATTACTTTTTTCTTCAAACGTCATAAATGTACGTTGTTATGTATTTGTATTCAACAAGCAGAAGTTCAATATTGTCGCCACCGGCGTAAAAGTGTATCTTGGCAACAAAGTAAAATATTATGAAAAATAGTTAGGTTGTAATTCAATAATTTGACAGTTAAAAATGAAACAAATAAACAAAAATAACAAAACAGCATATTCTACGGCAACTTGAAATGCTAGATAAGACAGAATATTTTTTGAAGTTTTGAGCATTTTATAATATTTATAATTTTATTTTCTATGTTTGAAGAAAAATAGCATGTGTTATTCGGAGTAAATGTGTCTTTGGGTGCTTCGCATGTAATTGTTCGACTCGCTTCGCTCGTCGTTCAAACTTACATGCTCAGCACCCAAAGTATCACATTTACTCCTAATGACACAATATACTATTGTCACTGAATGTACAGCGACCTAAAAAAACACATTTAAATCGGTTTACCGGAAGCTACAAGGTCCTGATATCGTAAGTTTTTCCTCAAAACTGATCATTTGTCGATAAGTATTTTAGATATCTATTTAAAAAAATATAGCAGGTATAATTTCCACCTGTTCCAGTTCTCTAGAGAAACTTAAATGTTCTGTACATATTTTCAATTTAGCTTAGATTAATTAAGAATGTGTTATAGATTCATTTTAATTATACTTGTGTTCCAAACACAGCTTCGCCACTATCCGAATGTATATTTTTGAAATTAAAAATTGTATTATTTAATTAGACATTTATCAGAATTTATTTTTATAAAATATGTAAATTATTTGTTTATAAAACATTTTTTGTACAATAAATAATGGGTAAATGTTGCAGTTGTATTTTCTGCAACATCTACACATTTTTTGCAATAGTATGGTCCCAGGATGAACTAAACATTTTTTTATTATATGTACCTGCATCATAATCCGTGTTTAAAACACTCAACAGCGTTCGTAAAAGCAATATTAAAACACGCCGTGCTTTAAAGGTTGCTAAGCAATAACAAAAATAATTACTATTAATATCTGTCAAAACTGTAAACGTAAACAACAAATGCTAACCACTCTCCATGTAAACGGTATACGTCAAACGTCACACTCGCAAAATTATGAAATAAATTAAAATCAAAATGTTGCTTTCCAGTTTTTTCCAGAGTATGATGCAGGTATAATAAAAAATAGCGTTTGACACAGGTGTATAAGTGCTTTTAAAGCACTAGCAACGTTAAAGCCACTCCGCTTCGCCTCGTGCTCTTAAACTCGTCGTACGTGCTTTAAAAGCTTACTTATACACTTGTATCATAATATACTATTTTAGTCCTAGATTGATAGGACGAACTAACAGTCAGTGTTTTAATGTTAAAATTCATTACAAGGTAAGTATGCAAATGAAAGAATCCCCTAACCTTAAATGCAGATAATGCAAGGGTGGAATTCACACGCGATGGTATAGGAAATTTAAAAGTTGAAAAGACTGCAGCAAGTTACGGTAGAAACAAGTGGGTATAAATAATGTATAACCAATTTATTGCACGTTATATTTTAATGCGATTGAAACCAATAACATAATTTCTTGATAACTAATGTTTAAACTAACTAGTAATTAATTTGTTCATTGTTTAGTAATTAATTATAACAAGCTCATGAACGACACAGTAACGATTAATTGCAGATAAATACCTCGATTGTCTTTAACTATTTATTACAAATTTATTATTCTACATTAGCTGGACATGAATTTTCAAATAGCTAAGTGTATTTTTAATGAGATATTAGGCAAAATTAACTGTAGACTGTATATGTGTGGACGGAACTTTATATATTGTAATTTATTATTATTAAAAATGGTATATTTACTCGAAATATTTACAATGAATTATTAACTAAATACAAATGGTGATTAATGTACAGCGGGCATCATTTTAAAGATGAAAATTAAATTATATCAGTTAATGATCATTATTACTGAAAACTAAATTTACAATACTGAAAAAATAGGACAATGTTAAAATTTTCATTATGCGATAGTTCGTTCCTAATTAATTTTAGAACAAAAGTGTAAATATAAAAAATAATCAGCAACAAAATCTGCACCAAATGACCCTAAGTGTTCAGATGTAAAACATTTCTGTCATGAGATAGACGTAAAATAAAATGTACAATTCTTGGCTTTTTCCAGAGTGCCGTGGTAAACCAAACATACAATAGTATTGTTTGAGTTTGAGTTTTTATGATTATTAACTTGTTTATATTATTTTTCAGTAATCATTAACACATTTACTATTTCGAAGTAACGATTAAACGGTTAAATGAACTTTTGTCAAAAATGTCTGGACAAATTCAGCTGTAGGTCCAAAAATGGACTGGGTATGGACTTGCGGACTTCACCGTTGGATTCAGCAGGGACTTCTCCATAAGCGAGTGTAATTTTATCGACTTTACTTGGCAGTAAAAATAATTGGAGCAAAAGATATGACAACAGGTCAAAATAGGTGAAAATAAAAAAAAACGCTACTCGATAATTTGTAAACTAAACGAGATATCTCAAAACGGCAGCCAGTTCTGAAATCTCCATACCTCAATTACCTAACAACCAAATATTGATCCAATTCTGAGACTTTTGAATTTTTCGCCCAAAAATAGGTATTTATTTGTCTTGGAAAATTTGGCGTATTTTGAATTTTCCCTGTAAAATATTAACCCGTCAAAATATTGTAATGAAATTTGGTACACTTATGTTACTCGACGAGCCCGATCTCACGCTGTGTTCCGCAACTTCGTATCTTGCCTAGATTTTGAGTTATTGGTAATCAAAATTTTTGGATTTTGGGAAATGTGCAAAATTTTTTATTTCAAAATTCTCTGAAAATTTGTTTATTGGGTATTTGGGGCGTGGGAAGTTCAATACCGTTGAGCGCGACTCGATATCTCGTTTGGTTTTTGAGTTACAGGGCGGGAAATTTGAAAATTTATGAGATTTGTCCCCAATCACATTTGGTACCCTGAAATAATTTGGAAGAACCATTAGATATAGTGAAATGGTTTTTTAATCAAAATAGTGATCGATGAAAATGTATTAAATAAATTTAACTCTTGATTAACATATTTCATGGCACTGATGATTTTAAAATTACCAATAAATTTTTTGTCATATTTTGGTTTCACAATTATTTGTATATCAAGACACTAAAATATAATTTTTCATTACGAATGCGAAGTAAACCTTAAGAGAAATAAAAAAATATTTTAGTGCCGATTGAAATAAATAGCATATATATATATAATTAATTAATTGTGGTCGTCGGAAAAGTATCGCATACATGTGCTGAAACGCTGAAAGGGTATTTAAGCACTAGTTACAATACAATATACTATAAACAAGTCAATAATCATTAAAACTATGTCAAATGTCATGTGTCAAACTCAAATAATGCGACTGTTTGTATATTTTGTTTACCATGGCACTCTGAAAAGAGCTGCAAATTATAAATTTTATTTTACGTTTATCTCATGATAGCAATGTACCATATTAAGAAATTTAGGCTCATTTAGTGCAGTTTTTGATTCTTAACATATTTTGTATTTAAACTTTTGTTCTAAATTTAATAGGGAAGGAACTATCGCATAATGAAAATTTTTACATTGTATTTCCTATGTCCTACGAAAAAGTAAACAGTCGGTATATGCATCATAAGAGCAATACAATAAATAATTATGCAATTACTTATTTTACAATGGAATCTCTGGTAATAATTGTGGACATTACCAGGAAATATATTTCCGCAATTACCTAATTTCTGCATTAGTATAATGAAAATATCTCATAATAAAATGTTTTAAATGGAGTTATAATAACATTTTTTATGTGGAAGGTTTTATATCTGTATAAATAATTAATGAAAAAATCTAATGGAATGCTCGTCATTACAAAAAATCACAACCTATTAATTTATATTTATGATTGAAATATGGTGGAACTTTTACAATATCGTTAAAATTATTTTCCATAAAAAGTCGGCAAAATATTTACAGTATCATAAAAATGTTTCGCTTTTGCTTTGAAATATTTTCATGTAGATATTTCTCCATGAAATAACAATTGTATTTTCTTTTTCTTCTAATAATGATTTCTTTGGGTGTCAAAACTGCACTTCCCGTTTGAAAATTTGACTTAATTAATTATGTTTTTCGCATTGTTATGAAACTGGTACTTATTAAGTTTCGTTGATCTATTGTTCCTTGATCTTTAATTATTGAACATAAGGACACACATCCATCCATTTATCTATCCAGAAAACCGTCAATGAGAAAATGGTTAATACAGTTTCAGATTTCATCAAATCAGTAAAAAGTTTTTGCTGAATTACTTAATAGAATGTAATTTAATACAAAAAGGAATTATTTGGTGGCAGCGCCCGAAGTAGATCAACGCTAAGTTTAGTACGTTTCATCTGTAGAAATGTTTTAACATGCGTTCAGCTTATTCATCGATCTATTTTACTCGAATAATTTAAAATCTATACATTCAAGATGTTTCTCATTTAGTTTAAATAATTAATAATTATGTTCTGCCTAAATCAATCAGAAACATCATTGACCGTTAAAGCTATGAATTATACTTATTTTTACCTAAGATCGTGCGATATATCCTAGATACCCCACTCATTTCATACAGGTATTGACTTACATTATCGCACTAGTGCGTTTTATTACTGAATTTTTACGGTACGAACAAGATGTTTCCGGGCGAAGGAGACGACGAAGGAGCCAAGTTAGGAATTTCAAAACGAGTACCGTGAAAAACATTAACGAATGTATGACATACAATGGTTTATTTTATACTTGTGTCGTATTTTTTGGACGATAGTTGTCTTTCATTCTTTCTTAAAAGCAATCATCGTTTTGGTCTTAATAAAAGATAGGAAATTATGTTAGTAACCAATTTATTTATTTAAACAATGTGAGAATATAAGTGAAACTAAATTTTAAAATAAATTTAGTGTATTTTCTTATCAATATTAGCAATAATTTTTGCCCGACATGCAGTGTTTCATTTCTTGTCTTGGGCTTGATTTTCAAGACAAGAAATTAAAAGTTTCTTGTCTTGCTCATTTCTTGGTAATATATTTCTTGTCTTGATTCAAGAATTCTTGATATTTCTTGATTCTTGTTATTTTAGAGGAATCTAAGAGTATATATTGATTCTTGTGAAACAGTACCGATATGACAGCTTTTGGTTTTGACAACACCTACAAACTTAATGTTCGTTATCACAACATAAATAAGAAAGTAAATATGCACTTAATATGTAAATAACTATTATAATTCGAGAGGTATCGTGCGGGGCTCGAACCCCGGTCTTATTATAAGTTGTCAGACTGAGCGCTGTATGTCTCTTCAAATAATTATGTAGATTTATTCGTGTACATGTTTATAAACATTGCGTTCAAGAACTCCTTTCGTAACATTGGCTACAAGACTATAAAAAAAATTCTCAAGACATTCGCCAACCACCAACCCATCTCCCCGCCAACAGTGAGAACCATTCCAGAGGAGGCGTGCGTTCCTGTAAATTGCAATTCGGGTTTCGCGAATGGGAATAATTCGTTCTTTTTATTGCAGCAATTCTATTGAGTCCGCCATTAAACGGCGGCGCGTGCGACGTGTAGTTACAGAGCCGGGGGCGGCGAGACGCGGGGCCGGCAAGGGGGGAGGCACATAAAGAACCGCAAGGATAGTCGGGGGTGAGCGAGGAATGCGTACGTGGTGATCGGTGAGTGGAATGAACGACCGAGCGGGAAACTTCTTGTTTTATTTCCTGTTAAGGAAATCCAAGTTGAATAAAAGTTACCCCAATGCAGACAATACAGCTGGACGTAAATGTGCTTGGTGTCAGTTTATTTGATTGTTGAATTGCTGGGAGTTTTATTGTTACACAATAAATATACATCACATCATTTATGTATTAAAAATTTGGTATTCTGCTTAGAGCATATTTAGGTACAAAATATATTTTTTTCGTAATCTATATTAAAGTACACGATATTACTACGCGAAGTTAGTCAAAATAGTAGCTAAAGTTAAACTTTCCAGACTCTTATGTCAAACTTGAATAACAAACCTAAAATAAATTGGTGAATTTATTTATTATTTACCTTTGATAATAATTTATCGGATTTAATACAGATCACGTGCAGACTACGTCTACGAACATATAAAAATAATGAAATTATAACCAAATTAGATACTTTGACAGTACCTTTGGTATTACAGCCATCCCTGTCTCAAAAGCTAACTGACGTTTTACAAATACATAATGCTATTTATTTATGTTTTTAATTAATAATTTAACGATTTCGGAAAAAAATATAATGTATACCTCGGCACTAAAGCGTTTCTTGTTACTCATATGATTTATTCTCATCAGCTATCGCTTCGGAGAATAAATTCCATATTCGTAATAAAAAATTATACTTTAGTGCCTTGATATACAATAGTCGATATTGTTTCTCTCTTATGACATCATTGGGGGCATTATCTTGACGACTGATAACAACAATTAACGAGCAAAAATATATCACTTATAGAAATCTGCGAAAGCCGAGAATCCCACCCGCAATGGGTAAATGGGGATGTTTCTAAATATGTCTACATAAAAACAACCCTACAAAAATGTTTTAATGAGTTTAGTAGTTAAAGAAAAGTTCAGTACCTAATGAAAGGCCAGATTAGAAAAATAAAGGTTAATGTGAACCAAAATTAATGTCATTTAATCAATAATACTTGTTTCTTTGTACGAAGACCCATAGAATATAGAATCACAAGTTGTTCTTACCTATATGATAAGCATAAGCTTTTCCAATAATAAACAAAAACATGTCTTTTGAAATATGTTATAAATATCATGTGTGTGTGTGTGTGTGTGTGTGTGTCTGAAAAAGCTTGAAAAAATATTGGTTTTTGACATGTGTCATAATTGAGAACTAATTTTTTGAAGGGATGAGTGTTTCTTGATAGTGCTGGTCCGTGTTCCTACATTGTTTGAAATCTATGGCGGGAGGAATTGTGCTGTTCATAACAAACTAAAATTATTCGCTAGCTAGGAATGAACAACCAATGCTAAAAGTTTTCTTTCAAAGAATACAGGGATATAATTTTTTATTCACGGATTATTACCCGTTGTTCTACAGGGCTCTAATCAACTATCGTTCAAGAACTGTAACCTGTTGACAACGTATCGGTCTTCAATCTTATCCGTCTTCTGATGAGCTAGTAACTGTTGCGCTAACACCAAACATCAAGTACTTCCTTCCCGTTTCCTGTTGCCGGCCACTAGCATATTTATTTCAATTTTCCGTGTTAATTCGTAGCAGCAGGGTGCGTGCTGGGGCTGGGGTAGCAGCTCGAGGACAATGCTATGCCTCTGCGGTAATGTCAAGTTGGCGTGCAGGGAGGGTGCGTC
The DNA here is from genome assembly GCA_963942605.1 of Poecilus cupreus. Taxonomy (NCBI): domain Eukaryota; kingdom Metazoa; phylum Arthropoda; class Insecta; order Coleoptera; family Carabidae; genus Poecilus; species Poecilus cupreus. The sequence continues at coordinate 3,414,667 of OZ012731.1, forward strand.
GGCGCACGTGCGCGCACGTGCCGTGGAGTGCAAGTGTATCATGGAAATGTACGAACTACTAGTTGTAAGTGTATGAATTTTGAGTGGAAGATTGATGTATGATGGTGGTAGTGGAGTTTGATAATTTTTGGATTGGTTTTGGGGGACGATATAAATTGATGAATTTGGTGGGCGAAGCCTGAGCTAATTTAATGATTGAGTGCATGCAGAACTACAAATATGGTTTGTTTCAAATTTCCCTTGCTATTCATCTTTACCTCCCGCCTACCTCTAGGTAAGGAAGATATTGTTTTTGGTCAAAAAATTGGGTAGCGAATTTTCAATGAATAAGCACGTTTTAGAGTCCCTACAATACGATTTTACTATTTTCGCAATGATGTCTGTCTGTATGTATGTAAATGGTTTATAATTACTCCAACAATATTTCAATAGATGCCATATCCACCATGTGGTAATTCTACTAATGAATTCATATATTAAATCGCTAGTTTTAAGATGTTCCAGCCCATTGCAAATTATTGTAAGTGGTAATTGTATTTGATAATTGAGTCGGCGAAGTTTTGTGAATCAAATGACACCGAGTTTTCTAGGAACCAATCTATGTCATCGCATGAAATTACCCTGCGTTTAGAGTAATTTGATGATTGATATCATGACTTCACGGTAAAAAAATCTCATTATAATTACAAAATTTGATAGAATACTCGAATTGTTATTGACGAATTCTTTTACTAATCGGTTAGGAAATTTTACTCCAAACCTACACTTGCAATACGAATTATATAGCAGTAATAGTTATTTGTATCACAAGGTTGGAAACTGCTATTTGGAGAGTGCGACTTTATTTTGATAGGACGAGCCTACGGCTCGTCCTACAAATACGAGCACTCGCAAAATAGTTTCCAACCCAGGGATAAACAAGATTTAATAAATAAATTTAATTTATTACTCATTTTCTTAATGACAGGGAATTTTTTTATGTTGCTAGCTTCACAATATTTGAATGTCAATTATGTTTATTTTCCAATATCATAACCAAAAAATCTACATATTTTTATTTGGATTTTACACTACAAATTCAATTATAATTACTTACAAATATGTTTAGAATCCATAAATATTCTATTTTCTTGTATTGCAAATACTCAATTGTTGATATATTGCCATAATATGTTTAAGTCAATGTAATACTTTGACATTTCTAGCGTCAGAAGTTAACTAAAATTAGTGATCTGATATTACGGCCTCGGCTAGCGCCTGGCCCGTAAACATCGATTCATCCGCTAAAACTCTATTTTGCGTACTTGTTACATAAATTACTATTTGTTATTGAATTTTCTTTTGTTTACTTGATAAAGTTGTTCTTATTGCGGGAACCGATAGCATTACAGCGCTACCACAGAGAATGTCAATCGACAGAAAAAAGAACTAACTTGTCATTTTTAATAAAGCATGTGTTCTAGTATTCACTTCGTTAAAACGCAAGTAAGTGCGTGGACTGCATTGATTATTACAGCCGGTACTAGAAGCTCCGTTTTTTTTTTTTTTTTGGGTATACTAGTTTCAGCTAAACCTGAAAAATATCTGTATCAGGTATACCGAGTACCACTATGGTAATCTTCTGCGCTTAAGCGTCCATAGGTGAGCAGTGGACAAGTCAGCTGGCGACGTCGACGACGCGGGTCGCATGAATCTTGACGACAAGTAAATCGGCGTGGCGCGTCGCGGCGAAATCCGGCGGCCTGATGCGCGCTAACTCGATCTGTTTGACTAATACATGAGACAGCGGCGGGCGGCGGCGACGGGCGGTGCGAGGCTGAGGTCGCAGGTGGCCGCATCAATGATGCATCCGCCACGACACCGCCTCCAGCTAACCGCCCGTGTTGACAAACACTTCGCGAGACACTGCACGAGACACGAGGCACGTGCCATGTGCTCTGCAAAGACAGACGCCCATATTCGTTATTTGTTCGAATCTGATCAACGCGAATTGTTAGAATCGTTAAAAAGCAATATATAAGCCAGTTTCTAATACGTAGATGGATCGAAATAACCAACCAAATTTTAACTGCAGGAATAGAAGAACATGTATATTTGCATATTTATAATTAAAGCATAACTAGATAATAATGAGAAGTCTCAACGAATTTCACCAAATTTTTGTTTACATAAACAACGCGATTTCATATCGTCTGAAATGTCATTTTCCCAAAACTCTACCAAATAAGTATGCAGGAAATTTCGGAAATAACTGATTTGTAAAGCATTTATTAAAAAAAAACTTGTAACGGCCAAGGCAGCCGCTTGGTTCCCGGATAAGTTTATGACGGCACGAGCTTGCTATTGCGAACTCTGCCATAGAACGAATACTAAAACTCCATTAGAAAATTATAATTGGGATTCATTATTAAAATATGGTTGTGGTTCATGCTGTACCTACATGTGCTTAGTTTACTTGATCCAAAAAGAGCTATTTGGTGGAGTCGCCTAACAAATATTTTCATGAATTAACATTGTGTTATTTTTTATTTTAACAATTCTAGCTAGCAAATTGATTGTAATAATTATTTCAGATTTGTCCATATAAGAGGTTTGTACAGTATTTTGTTTTTTGCAAAGTTGTCTAATACATCAGAAAACAATTAATATATTTCAAATATTTACCATAAGAAATATACATGTTTACTTCCTTATTTATGTTGTGATAACTAGCATAACGTTTGTTATTTATTCCACTGCTGCCAAGAACTGCCATATCGGGTAGAAATTATTGCCAACTTTATAAACCAAACATAATAAATTTATTATTTTTAAAATAAATTTCATTCATTTTTGGGGGCGCCACACTACTTTCTTATACAAATAACTTGTTTACTAGAAAATAAATTAAATACTCCTCCGAACTTAACTTGAAATTTATTACTTATGTATAATTTAAACAAAAATAAGTTCATTGCTGTAGTACGCATCGTAATATGTCTTATATTTATCGAAATATGGCGATTTGTAATATTTTTCAAAGTACGGAAATTTCCCCAAATATGACTTAAAATTGTAAATTTTTTTTATTACATTTCTTTATATTGTTCGCGCCAGGAAACCCATTACAGCAGAGAGCATTGCCATATCTCTAATATTTTTCGAGATATAACGATTTTTTATATTTTCCGAAGAGCAACTTTGAGGGGCTGTAACTCGAAAACTATACAAGATATCGAAAAATATCTCCAGTTTTGTATGTTTCGTGCCATTTATAATAAATTAGTAAATTTTGAAAATTTTGAAAATTTTTTGAATTTTTTTTCAAAATTTCGGTTGGAGATATATCGACAAATTTAAAAGATACAGACTTGCAGTGTTCACCAATCGGTTCAGCTCGATGAAATACATAAAACCTGAAAATTTCAGAAAATTCGGACAACCGGTTGAAATGTTAGAGCAAAAAGTCTGAAAATGGCCAAATTCAGGCCAAACGTCAAGGGGTACCCCTTGATTTGCAGGACAAAAAACGCCATTTTCAGGCTTTTGTCTTAAACTTTCCATCCCGTAAAGCGATTTTTATGAAACTTTGCATACTTATGTATTTCGACGAGCTGAATCGATTGGTGAACACTGCAAATATGTATCTTTAATATTTGTCGAGTTATCGCCGATCGAAATTTTGAACAAAAATACAAAAAATTTCAAAATTTTAAAAATTTGCTAATATGTTATATAAGGCACCAGAAACGCTAAACTGAAGTGTAGTTTTTGAATTACAGGCCCTTAAAGTTGCGCTTCGAAAAATACCAAAAATCGACGTATCTCGAAAAATATTAGAGATCTGACGATGCGCTCTGCTACAATAGGTTTCTTAGCGCTTATATTACAAAGAAATGTAATAAAAAAATATTGCAATTTTCAGCGATGATATCCCTTGAGTTTCAAATTTTTCTTTCGGTATGTGAATCTGTATTGAATGATTAATAATTACAGTTTCTGTTTGTTCCTATAGCAACTAAAATTAGTTTCCCATTGTAACTAAGATTATTGAAATATATTCTTGAATATATAATTTAGTTTTTCTCAAAATTAAAGCATGTACAAGAAAAGTGAAAATACAATTTTTATTCCAAATATTATTGCTAAAATCTTTTATTTGAAACTTTTTCTCTAAGCTTCTATTTTTGAAAAAAAATTAATTTATTGTTTTCTGTGTCCAGTAAAGTTCCTCTTCCGGTTGTTCAATTTCATTCAAAATCAACTCAGTTCTTCATTTTTTCATAAAACTTATAAATTCCAAGTTTTGTTCACATATCTTGTTTAGTTCATGAGATATTGCGCACACGGACATCCATCCATCCATCCATCCATCCTCACACACAGACATCATTGAGAAATTGGTCTAAACGGATTCAAAATATATATTTCCGCAAAAATCTCGTCAGCGATTTTTTTCGTGATTCCAATACTTCCTTATACTTTGTATAAGAAAGTAAAAATATTGTAGAATTCCTTTGCGTGAATTCTATTCCCGCACTTGGAATGTAAATAACTGTTACCTTCGGACCCAGAAATAGGCTAAGAAGTAGATTGACGTACAATGTACAACATTATTTGGAAAACTCAGGACTGCAGTATAACAAAAAAAAAATTTGAGGAACCATCTACTGAACATTTTTGCAAATTCCCACAATTACCCATTTCACAAATTCACAGCGCGAATGTAGCAAATTACCTCCTTCTAAAGTTCTAATCTAACTTGATTATAATAGCACTCGAGGGATAGTCTGTGAAAATAGCGGTAGTTTCTCAAATATCGCGTAAAACCTGGTGTTATTTACCGCCGAATGGCGAGCTTCCAGTCCGCGGCAACTTCAGGTCTGCGCAGCGGGGCCCCCGGGGACCGCGCACCGCTGATTTGTGGGCTGCGGATAAAACTCCTGACTTGTTAAATTAATTTATTGGTAGTGTACGTCGTGGTGGTCATTACCTCCACCAAACGCCGTTATTTATCACCAGAAGAAATGGTCAGCGCATGCAAGCTTCTTATTTTTGAAAAGCTGTACTTTATATTGGAGATAAAGGACACGGCAGTAAGCTGTACGTCACTAAAATGAATCCAGCAACAGTTTTATTTCATATTATTAAATGCATGTGTTCGTTAATTTAATAGATAATTAATAAAATATTCATTAACATTCGCGATATTCGCCCCGAGATGAAAAGTTTATAAGATACTTCTATAATAAATTAAAAGTTGCAAAGTTTAGATTTTCGAAATTAAAAGAAAAACTTTTATAATTAATTACAGCGAGCTGGAGTAAATATGAAAGATGAGATGGAAATACGTGAAGTTTGCTGCAAATTAAGTGTCACTCTCATTAAAATCTGCTCCCTAATACGCAAAAATAACAAACTTCAATTTGCATTTTATAAATAACGGAACAGTATAATACTCCACTTAATATTTTGTTGATATTGTTATCTATACGAATTTCTGATATATTTGAACACTTTTTTTGTTAACAAATTTGATGTTACTATAATCATACACATGAACTGTAAACTAGATCATGTAGATATTAACACAATTATTCTTAACGGTTATGCATGAAATTTTGGGGATGGAAATAAAAAAGAAGCTAATGAGTTCAACACATAACCTCCCGCCTAAAGAACGTTTTTCTTCAAACGTCATAAAAGTACGTAGTTATGCATTTGTATTCAACAAGCAGAAGTTCAATATTGTCGCCGCCGGCGTAAAAGTGTTTCCTTGGCAACACATTTACTCCGGCGGCGGACAAAGTAAAATATCATGCAAAATAGTAAGGTTGTAATTCAATAATTTGACAGTTACGAATAAAACAAATAAACAAAAATAACAAAATAACATATTCTGTGGCAACTAGAAATACTGGATACGGTAGAATATTTGTTGAAGTTCTGAGCATTTTTTAATGTTTTAATGTCTACTTTCTATGTTTGAAGAAAAAATAGCATGTGTTATTCGGAGTAAATGTGACTTTGTTTGCTTCGCATGTAATTGTCCGACTCGCTTCGCTCGTCGTTAAACTTACATGCTCAGCACCCAAAGTATCACATTTACTCCTAATAACACAATATACTATTAAACGGTACAAAGTAGAAAAAGTTTCAAGGACAACTTATTCTAATAAAATTTACTGTAATAATAGTTATTTATTTATTAATAGGTAGATTCATAAAAGGAATTAGCGTTAATTTTATTTTTTCAATCTTTGTAACTTCGTTTCTAAATTAATTATATTATCAAAATGTGTAAAATTTTATGCTAACCAATCTTGATTACAACCATAGTTAAAATAATTATGTTCTGAGAATGGAAAATATCGTGACGAGAAATAATAAAAATGCCTGTAAAAATGTGCCAAATGTAATCAAACTCAAACAATACGGCTGTTTGCATGTTTTGTTTACCATGGCACTCTGAAAATAGGTAAAATTTATAAATTTTATTTTACGTCTATCTCATGACAGAAATGTATTATATCAATAAATTTAGTCTAATTTGGTGCAGTTTTTGTTACTGAAAATTATTTATATTTACACTTTTGTTCTAAAATTCATAGGGACGAACAATCGGCTGTAGAAAATTTTAACATTGTATTTCATTTGTCCTTTAAAAAAGTTGACACCCGGTATATACAGAATATAATAATTGGGCTTTATTATTAAAATGCAGCTATGGCTCATGTTCGAAATTCGCTTAGTATACTTGATACACAAAGAGCTATTTTGGTGGAGTTGCCTAACAAATATATTCATCGATTAATATTACGGTATTTTAAATTTCAATAATTCTCTCTAACTAATCAATTGTTGTAATCATTTGATAGGTGTGTAATAAATAGATTATAATAAAACTAATTTTCACTTAGTAGAACGCAACGTGAAATATATAATGGAGTAAACGACGGCGTCCAAGATGTCACCAATGCTGGTCAAATTTTCGTTTGACGTTTAGAGTATGTAAATTATATTTGTAGATTAAAATTACTTACCATATATAGAAAACCAAACATTGTTATTCTGCAACGTTGTCCGAATTTCCAAAGGTGGTCTGCGCCTGAAACATAGAAATATAAACGAATTAAAATAAAGAAAAAACAAGCGAGACTGTTAATTTCTTCGACAAATAGAAAGTTTTCCATTTAAGAAGTTTCGAAGTCTTTGCAGCCCCGTCCCTCCGAACACAAGACTAATGAACAAAATAACAACTAAACAAGTGGCTGTTAGAAAAACATCAGAGCGAGGAAGCAACGCACGACATCGTAAAGTAGGCGGCGGCCACAGCGCGAGAGAGACAGCCTACAGAGGACCGAGTAACTAACTTGACCCAAGTAATAATTATCTGTTAACAGCACATTAATAATACGGTCCGTGTATGAAGAGTGATATTATTAGAATCTTCGAGCACCGTGAGAGCGCCGCAAGTGCTGCCATCTGATTATACGGCAGCGAAACGCCACCGCCGCCATGCCGCCCCACGGGGGCTCGACACCACGTAGCGTCACGTAACGCAAGGCTTATACGTGCAGGTGAACCACCTATACATGAAAACTTCGCTGTAATTATGGCTATTACATACACGATCCACAATCGAAAATTGTTCATGGACTACCATGAAATGGTATTAGTTTTTCAAAGATTACAATTCATATTAAGCAAGTGGATTTCTGTCTGCATTTTTCAGGTTCATCCAAAGCGATCTAAATTCGAAAGATATAGGAAAGTTTTTGTAGATGAATGGTGGGAGTAGAGATACTGCTTCTGGCTGTGTCTTGAAATTTATTTACTCATTACTTATAAACCAGTTCTAGTTTCAGAATAGTATATTCTAGAACAAGTAATGGAATGGCACTTATTCCACGCGAGTAAAAAGTTTGTAGTCCGAGCCGAAGGCGAGGGCTGCAGTTTGCGAGTGTGGGATATATTATTCCATTACATGTTGTATCATTCGATGTAATTTTTTTTAATCCCTGGATATATTTAAATATATATGGAATACATTAATATATAATGGAATTCTTGAATTTGATGGATTATAAAGTGGCTTTTTCTACGATCACTACTAAAAATTACACTTTCTCCACACTAAACAAAGCTTGACAATTGAAATTTTCAGTAGGGATGGTAGAAAAAACCATTTCATAATATAATAATTGACCAACTTACTAATAACATAATACTATGATATTAATATGTCAAGTATAATATATTTATATATCATAAAATAATTAATAATTATCTCAGAGTTAATATAAATCTTTGATATTATTTTATATTTCACCTGAAGAAGGCAGCATTTTGCTGTTGAAACGTTGTGTTATTAATAAATATTTACAGAACTTAAACCTAGTTATTGTTATTTGTTATAAATCTTTGTTTTCAATATTGAGATTACAGAGAAAAAACAATATCAATTTTTTAAATAAATATATTTTTAGTTTTCATATTGCAATCTACAGATTTATAGTTGGTAATACTGCACACATCTGCGCTCGCGCCGCCTTCATACTGTAATCATAAACGTCAAATAATTTGAGTTGGAGATGTCATTGTTTTGTTTTTGAAGAGAAAGAATTATTATTATTAAATCTTGACAAAAGTGTGATCGTAGAAAAAGTATAGTGTGCAACTCGTACAGAATTACCTATTTCACGCTCGTGTGATTTTACCACTAGTCTCGTGTTAAAACTTTCACAACTCGCCTGAAATAGATAACTTTCTGCACTTGTTGCATAATATACTATTATATTACAAATAAAACTGATTGTCCATTGCTGATTCAATCTATACAATTGTTTGATATGTGAAACAGGAATGTCAAATATGTTTACCAAATCTCTCATATGTCTGCATAAGAGACGCAAGTGATTTAAAAAATATAAGGTAATTTTTATTGATATATAATTAACATATATTTTTCTTTTGTATTATCTGTTATATTCTTTTTCAAAAAGGAGAGCAATAAGCAAAATATTTATGTTTGTAACAATAATTAAACTATTGTACAGCAGTCAATAAATTTTATTAAAAATCGGCCTCTACCGGTTTCGGCATATGTGCTTGCCGTTGTCACACCACCGACAATGAGGTAAATAAATGAATAAATCTATTCAAAAGATAGTGAACTAATTTTATGGAATCTACATCTGAAATTACTCAAACCGATATTTGTTATCAATTAAATCACAAAGTCGACTAAACGATAGCATAAACATTTCATGAATTGAAGTATAAGGAATAGAATGAATTCATTTTCCGAGAATATTCTGTTGTCTCAAATGCAAAAGTATAGAGTACGTTTTGATTCTGCAACAACTTAAACAAGTAGTAGATCTACAAATAGCATGTGCAATTCGTAAGAAATTCCAGTACAAATGTACAAAATGACAAATGTCTTGAAATAAATGAGCATAATTGTCCGCTATCAACATAAATACGTGTACATAATAACGAAATGATTGTCAGAGCCATTTCCAGGACGAAGTCTGATGTCTGTTTCTTGAGGTATCGTGCGTCAGAAATAAGTATAACGCAAACTGTTTTACTTACACGGTGTGCGATATACGTGGAGCACACGAAACAACATGGGAACCACGCACGTGTGCAGTGCTGCCAACCAACTCTTACACATGTGTCACTGGGAGAAAAATAAGATCAATGTTTCATGTCACATGCCATATGCGCTATCTGACTCGGTTAGATTTTTGTGTGATGATATACGTGCTATGTTTCAACAGCAGATCAAGAAGAAGTTGTCTACACGTATTATACTTATTACTGCTGTTTATCAACGAGCAAAGGTCTTCGTAACTGTTAATTTATATAAGAATTGTCGACTGGATTGATTATAGTGTGTCTGCTCATTAATCAGGGACTTTTAATAATTGATCAGTTTGGATATACTTGTATGTGGGTTCAGAAAAGTGGAATGAGCAACTATATTTTGTACCGTCGTAATTAAAATGAATTTTACTATTTTTTCTTTTTGTATAAGAAAGTAGTGTGGTGCCCACACCAGATTTTGTTTGCTTCTTTTGACAAAACTGAAATATATGTTTAATAAATTAATTTTAGTTGCTATGGGAACAAACAAATAACAGAAACAGTTATTATTAATCATTCAATACAGATTCACATACAAATAGAAAAATTTGAAACTCACGGAATATCCTCACTTAAAATTGTAATATTTTTTTATTACATTTCTTTATAATATAAGCGCTAAGAAACCCATTGTAGCAGAGCGCATCGTCAGATCTCTAATATTTTTCGAGATACGTCGATTTTTTGTATTTTTCGAAGTGTAAATTTAAGGGCCTGTAATTCAAAAACTACACGAGATATATAAAAATTCTCTTCAGTTTAGCGTTTCTGGTGCCTTATATAACAAATTAGCAAATTTTGTAAATTTTGAATTTTTTTTGATACAGATTTGCAGTGTTCACCAATCGATTCAGCTCGTCGAAATACATAAGTATGCAAAGTTTCATAAAAATCGCTTTACGGGATGGGAAGTTAGAGCAAAAAGCCTGAAAATGGCGTTTTTTTCCTGAAAATCAAGGGGTACCCCTTGACGTTTGGCCTGAATTTTGGCCATTTTCAGGCTTTTTGCTCTACATTTCAACCGGTTGTCCGAATTTTCTGAAATTTTCAGGGTTTATGTATTTCGTCGAGCTGAATCGATTGGTGAACACTACAAGTCTGTATATTTCATATTTGTCAAGATATCTCCAATCAAAATTTTGAAAAAAAATTTCAAAATTTTCAAAATTTAATAATTTATTATAAATAGCAGGAAAAACACAAAACTGCAGATATTTTTCGATATCTTGTATAGTTTTCGAGTTACAGCTCCTCAAAGTTGCTCTTCGGAAAATATAAAAAATCGTCATATCTCGAAAAATATTAGAGATATGGCGATGCGCTCTACTGCAATGGGTTTCCTGGCGCGAATTTTATAAAGAAATGTAATAAAAAAAATTTATAATTTTAAGTCATATTTGGGGAAATTTCCGTATTTTGAAAAATATCACAAATCGCCATATTTCGATTAATATAAGACATAATACGATGCGTACTACAGCAATGAGTTTATTCATGTTAGTGAATTAAATAACAATACTTAAAAAGTACAAGAAGTACCAATATTGGAGGGAATAAAAAATAAAATATTGAGGTAAATGGCTCAGTGGTAACGCATTGGATTGTGGATCATAAAATACTCGATTCCATCTTCACAGTTAACAAATTTGCATAAATAAATTCCAAAAAATTTCACCACATAATGATGTTTTCATAATTTCATACAAATGCACTATTTTATTTCGTAGCTTACTTCTCCCTTTTGTAAATTGCAAACATATGCCATCTAATTCACACGCCAACACTTAACAAACAAAGTAAACACAAGCAACCCTCAAATTCTGCAACTCAAGTGGTTGTACATCGACAACGAAAAGCAAGACAGACAGCAGAAAACGCAGAATAGAAAAGGGAAGAAGCCTCCACCGTTGCGTATTCCTGAAATATGAGTAATTGATAATCAATAGGAGAGGTAGAGAGGCAAGGCGGGTAGCGGCGAGTACACGGCCACCGCAATGGCACAATGTCCGTCTCACGTGTATTATTACAGAGCTGTTCAAACAGTATTAGTCAGACTGTGTAATAATAGTCTGGAATGAATACAGCTACGAATCTACCGAAGGGATGTTTCGATGCTTCGATTTGTAGACGCGGATGGAGACTGTGAATGGACTGAATGAAGAATTGATTTTTGTTTATAATGGATTAAATTTTTAAGACGCTGAGCATGAATGAAATAGAGGACACCGTACTGGAATTCTTGCGACGGTGTTTGACTAAGTTTGCTTTACCAATGGTATTGAAGATTGATACCGTTATAGTTTCATATCTCTTCCAAACATTCCTATCCAGCCGCTTCGTCCACATTCATACAATACAACCACGCAAAATAAGATAATAAATACGACTCCAAATTCATATGAGTTAGCTCGTTCCGAATTTTTGGTTTTAATATTTTACAAAAGTCGAAAGACAAGTATAATGCAATGTACCTATATATTTACTAAATTTTAGTTGGCAAACTTTTTTTGTTGTATAACGTAAGGTTGCTCTATATAATATTATCTATTTTACCACTGGGTAACTAAATCTTTATTTTTTAATGCCTGTTTTACACGACGCAATTTAATAGTCAATAAATTGTCAAGAATAAAAATATTGTCAATCCTTTTACACACATCAAATTTCCCGTTAATTTATTGGGATAATTTCAGTTGTACTAACATGATATCAGCTGTAACCTATGATACTAATATTTTTGGTTCAAGCTATATCTATAAAAATGACAACTAAAACTTAAACAAGTTTGAGGGGTTGGCAATGACTAAAGTACTCTAGAATACTCTTAAAAATTGTCGATAAATACAAGATGTTCTAATTCGTCCATAAATTGACAATAATGACATAAACCCAAGATGTAAATAAGTTTGACTGATTGGCAATGACTAAATCCCCTAGAATTTCCAAATGGACCAATTTATTAGTGAAGAAAATGTTGACAGTGTCGTATAACACAACAATAAATTGACAAGATAACTCAGCCAATTTATTGACCAATAAATAACATCGTGTAAAACAGGTATAAAACTGTATAAGATCCACAAGTTTTTGATAGTCTTCTCTGGAGAAAGAATCCCAAATTTCCTACAGTCTATGTCAAAAGATAATTTTGCTTTTTTTATTCGGTTCTATAAAGTTTCGATTCGAGACAAAACGTGACTACTAGATACTATTCAAACAACAGAATATTGTTATTAATATCATAATGCAGCTTTATAAAATATAAGACACCGTGTATTCTATTTGTCTTTTGATTTTTATTTAAAATTTTATAAAACATTAAATGAAACATTTGATACAGGCGAACTCATGTGAATTTTGACTCTTAGTTTGAGTACAAAATTCTAGATGAAAGTTCCTAACGGACGCTACTGCTGTTGCTTTACTGACTGCAGTTTGCGGTGGAGTAATGAAATAGAGAAGCGTATAACAATTTCACCCCCTTTTAGGATTATGACCATGACTATTTACCCGTACTATTCACCCTGGTTTACTTTGTGGATAAAATAACACTAACGAATTATTTTCATTGGGATATTACATTACTTCCCCACTATTTGCCACTGGATTGCATTGGAATCATAATTTGTTTGACTTTACCGATAATAGGTATATGACTTGAATTCATTTTGCTAATAGGAACAAAGATTGTACGAGTATAACAAGAATTAAGCTAGACGATATATACAGAGTGAGTTCTTTAAAGCAACCAATCAGTTTTGCTGACTAACTAATAATTTTAGAAAAAAGAATACGCAGGCTTATACAGCAAGGAGGACATAATTGTATGCTGGAAAAATAAAAGAGGAAATTAAAGGTATATTATCTTGAATGGAAAGAGGGGTACTTTTTTTATTTGAATGCATAGCCTGGAGTATTCTCTTTTCAGTGATGTAACAATAATTTTATTTTAGCATTCATACAAATATTTGCTCCTCCTTACTGTATAAGCGCATATGCATTTATTTTTTCTAAAATATTATTAGTTAGCCAGCAAATCAGAATAGTTGCTTTAAGAAACTCATCCTTCTACCGTAAGCTATAGGGTGTAAAATGTCTTTAATCCTGCACAAATTTCGCCCATTGATTCTTATTCATCACATCCTTCATACATCCTGCAGAATACTTTCCTTTTCTTCAGTTTTGTTAATGATGGTTCCCCTTTTCCTTCAGGTTTATCATCCAAATTTACCGCACTGGTCGTTATCCTTATCATACGAGATATATAGCCCCACCATCCTAGTTATCTTCTTTCTATGAAGTCTATTGTAATTGTTCTCTTATTATTTAGTTTCTTATTCTGTCCAACATTTCTAAGTTATTTCATTTACAGCGCTTGAATTTTACTTTTCATTCTTTAAGACGGTACCCATGATTCTCAATTATATGTTAATAAAGATCTGTAGTGTAATATACTGTTACTTTATTTTTTGTAATGATTTTTTTCCTATGAAGCAGTGTTTCAGTATTTTTGAACGATAATAGAAAATAATGGTAAACAGGACAAAACGGCAGGAAGGGGAAGGGCCGGTATTTCCAACCTCAGATAAAATAGAAAATGAATTTATCAGTGGACTAAACAAAAAATGTTGCATCAAAAACATAGCTTAAATGATAAGTATTATTCTAGCTGTCATATTTTGATGCGATATTTTTTGTTTATTCCACTGATAAATTTATTCTTTACTTTATCTGAGTTTGGAAATACCGGACCTTAGAAGATTTAATTAAATATGGTTCTTCGAGTAAAACCGGACCATGACATCTTCAGGTTCAATCCCACAACCAATAACTTTTAGACAATTATCGCCACATGAAACTACTCCTAAGGTCCCTTCTTCAGTAACATTTTTAAGAGAACATGGATCAAGAGATTCTGAGTTCGAGTCCCAGAACCGACATATTTAGCTTGTGTCTCCCTCCCCTAACATCTGTGAGGGTTTTAATTTGACAGACCTGCACGAATCAAAACTTCTCTGAAGAGAGTGGCACGTGTAGAAATGGATAAGGTCCGCGATGATACATTATTATTATTTTTAATAGCGAAGCAATCAATACACCGAAGAACTTGAACATATGGAAAAACTACTGCTGTAATTCTGTGAAAATTCCATATTTTCAATGAAGCAAAATGTCATATATTTGAGTACCAACACTTAACTAGAAATAAGTTGCGTGACGCTGACAGTTGCTCTACATACCAATCAACAGCAAAACACAAGTGACAGAATGCTATCAGTAAAAATATATATGTAGGCAAAACACGCAAAAATTTTCAAATTTCATTTTCGAATCGTAGAATTGCATGCGCATTATCACTTGCTGTTGGGCAGTGTAAGCACACTCAGCTGTTCGACACGACATCCAAGCTTATAGCAATCTCATTATCACAGAGAGCTAATATGTAAAACATATTTGTTTGAGTTTTTTTTGCAAAATTAACAAGGTTTCGTTTGCATATTTTTTGCTTTAAACAAATAGAGATAAATATACCGTGTGCATAATTTTTGCCGGACTCTTCTTATAAATAAAAAACTGATTTTACATGTTAACTGCCTATGTCAACATTTACGTAGGACACACGGTATATCAATAATGCAATGTGTAGGGGTTTGTCATGGGTTTGAATCCCAATGAACAATATTGCCATTTTTGTTGTTCATAAAAATCACTATCACATTCATCCATGAATCAATATATATTTAATAATCATAATTGATCTGAGAACAAATAAAAAACTGAAACAACTATTCAGCCGATCTTAATGGTGTAGTGGCCGAGGTAGTGGCTATGTCATTAGCCTAGCACGCCAGAAGTCGTGGGTTCGAATCCCACTGAAGAACATGGTCTTTGTGTTCACAAAAATTCACAAATCATCTACTCATTATGAGGAATATAACCATAAGTAGTCAATCTTGATAAAAGAAAGAAAATAAACAACTATTCTTAATGTCAAACATAAGTCAATAATTATTTATGATGTAAGTCCGGTAAATGAATTTTTATTGTACGAATTTAAAAATGAGTAGCGTAATAGTATATTAAGTGTCAAGAACGGTAAAAACAGTGTCACAAAATCGACTGAAATAAGAAAACGATTTCGTGGATCAAATCCTATTAAAATATTGCTTAGCAACGACACAGTACCGTAAAAAATAACAATACTGTAAAGTCCCATTTACTGTATGAAATAATAGATATTTACGATATAAGTGGGATAAGAGCATTATTAAGATACGCATGTGACATCACATAAGTATATTAATAATGCATTATCACATGTGTATTGTACAATATTTTATCTAAGCCCGCACAAAGTTAAAAAATTTAAATAATTTGACTTTATTTTTTTGACAAGTAGAAAATTAATCTAAGTAGTTACTGTTAAAATGGTTTCAAATCCATGACGACCACAATTTGACATTAAGTAATTATGTAGTTGTTTTTCATAATTTTTTTTGAAGTATTTCGTGAACTACGACAACTTAGAAATCTGCTCATTGTATGTTTGTTGTTGCTAGGGATATGAGGTATATTGCCAGCATCGTGCGAAATGAATTTGTTTTGTGCGTATCAATACAGGTCAGCTCATTTAAGTACAGGTGCCATTGCTAGGATACATATTTCGAATTATTAAATATTCTAGTAGTAAAAGCGGGACAAATTTATTATCAAAATTTAATTAATTAGGACATAATATCGTGGTCGTAGAAAAAGTATAGTGTACAACTCGCATGGAATGTCCATTTCATACTCGTATGATTTACAAACTTTCATACTCGTAGGAAATGAGTACCATTCCATGCTCGTTGTACAATATACTATAACTCACGGGCGTAGATAAATGTATATTTCTAAATACAAAATATTTACAGAAAATTATTTGATGCATTATAAAAGTATAATATCGATTTTAAAACTAATCACATCTACAAATGATGCCAGCAATACCTTAATTTTTATTCCATTTCATATTTCACTACTGTATCTAAATTATAGATTTCATTTACTTTATCTACACAATATTATTATATATTATAGAAATGGCAGTCCAAATTAAATAACATTGAATGATAAAGATATATTGACAGATATATTTCTCATTTTGAAACAACATGACTGGTCTACTTCGGAAACCAGCAGCAACACAGGTAACAGTGGATGCAGAATTATTATTAGTATAGAGCCATTATTGTATTAGTCCTAATTAACTGATATTTCATTAGCGCGTGCGTGTCGCAGGCAGCAGGCTGTGGCTGCAGCCATGCAGCGTAGAGCGCGCATATGTTTGTGAAATGCACGCAAATTACCCCGTCACACACAACATCCGAATAATAAAACAAATCTATTATTGTTTATTATCAGCGGACAAAATCTGATAACACTATTAGTCAAAATTACTGAAATTGATTTTATGGAAATTTGTGTTCGTGTCTGGGATGTTTTGAAGACAGTTTTTATGTATTATTTCCAGGAGGATATCTAATAGGTTGTATAAAATGGAAGGCTAATTTTTAGTTAATGTAAATGTTTATTTATTAAATAAACAAATATTGGGCTTTAAGTCAATGTGACAATTACCCATTTTAATGTGGCACTCTGATGTTATAGTTCTCGGTATGCACTTACCATCGTCAAGACATGCCTTTCAAAAATGTTAGTAAGAGGAGTTAACCCTCTATTGCATACTGTTCCCGATCGGAAACATAAAATTTAAAATTCTTCTTTTCTTTTCTTATGCAGTTTACATTCATGGCAATCATGTTGTAACAATTTGGGAACATTATATACACTTTGTCAATTGCCAATTAGGTCATTCCTCCCAATTTGACCAACATAAAAAAAAAATTAAGTGGAAAAAGGATAATTACAGAAACTGAGATAGAAAATGTAAAATTTGGAGGAAGCAGCTTATTACCTGCTGATATACCTAAATACACCTTTAAAAAATTTCCAAAATTTTTGTTTATTTCATGTTTTCCTAGATTTGGTTGTTTATCAAACAATTTTGTATAGTACGCAAAGACAACCCTATAGACCAAAGTTCTATTGTAAGTTGAATTTGTTCATAATGTTCCCAATAGTGAACAAAAGGTAAAAATTTTTTTTTTAAATTTTAATATTTGTTTTGTAAAAAATAATTTTTTTGAGCCCTTATTTGAAAAAAAAAATATTCATGCAATAGAGGGTTAAGTTCATTGCTGACTAAAGGCCTGTGTCCATGGTAATAGAAATCGGTCCGAGATCTCGAATATAGTTTTACATTATAAATAGTGAACTTGTATGAAAACGGATGTCACGTAAGTCGAATTTATGAAGTTAGCTGTCAATTCTACCAATACTAAATACTATTAAAATATAACTCAAGAAATGATTCTGACATAAGTAAATTAAATTTGTTTGTACGTCAAATAAATAAAAAATATATTTCATGTTTCAGAAATACTAATTTTCAGCTTTAATTGAAAATTTTTCAGCTTTTCAAACATTAAACGTCAAAATTTTAATTTTGTAACATCTATATGAAGTTAGCAACTAGTATGAAAAAATCGGACAGAACGCGTTTTTACATCATAGTTTTCTTATCGATATTTTTGTACAAGTTGGTAGTGTCCACGATCCCAGTTTTTGATTTGAGAACTATATCCGAGATCTCGGACCGATTTCTATCACCGTGGACACAGGCCTTAAGGCAGTTGAGCGAGGATCTCATAATTAACAATAATTATAAGACAATCATTCATTTATATCTAGAGGTACTTAAATTATTGTGCGAGAACCTTCTGTTGGATATGGCTAGAAATATATTTGATAAGAACTATTAATATAGATCAGTGATGGCCAACCTACGGCCCGTCAGCAAATATTAACCGGCCCGCTAAACTTAACCAAGCCATTTTTATTTTTATTTCTACTAACTTAGTTATAAATAAAATTCAGTACAATTATGTATCTTGTCATTCTATTGTTTGTAATTTTATTAGTTATAATTCATTTCTTTAATTATCCGGTCCGCTTAAATTAATCAGTGGCTCTAGAATAATAATGCAAGATAAAAAAAAAATTAAATGAAATATGTCGAAATCCCTCGTTAAATAAAATTATGAAATATAATAGTTATTTACTTTACAAGTGGGCAAAGTAAGGAATTACCCACGAGAGAAATTTTAGCACACGTAGCCGAAGGCTGAGTGTGATAATTTTAACGAGTGGATAATTCCATTTTGCCCACGTCTGAAGTATAACGTTTTATCAAACACCTCTTAATAAATGAAAAATGTATTAAAGAAATATTATTTGACAGTGACATATGCTTTAAATTTTTAAATTAAAATGTCAATCGAAGTAGTTACCAAGGTGTTGTGTAAATAAAAAAATACTTACTAGTAACTTTCCTCAAAATTATACCCACTAGTAGGTAATCTGTTACTTTGCTTGTTTAAAATCGCCATAGTTATAGAGCATTCATTGAGAGATGTTGGATAAAATGTTTTTCGTTTTTGTTTAATTTTGCATGACCGTGTACCTAATTAATATAACATTGGATAACTATCTTTGTGACAAAACTAAATCGAGGCTGACTCAACGCTTTAGTAAAAGTTAGGAGCCACCCTTATTTCCTGATGGGTAACTTCCGGTGCTCTTTAATCTAAATATTTAAGCAAGAAACAAAAAATGATACTTAACTCTTCCATATATTTCTAAATGTATAATTTCTTTTTACCAATCTGATTATACTACAGTTATATAAAACTAATAAATCTATTTGTACATGAAAGTCAACGTCGCGGAACCCGCAAGTCGCCATATGGCAGTCACAGATTTGTATCGACATTGGCATATGTCGGATTCACACCTGTGCGCCCCAGCGCAGGTACGTGGAGTGCCGTGCTGTGGTAAGGGTGCGTGTCGCGTGCGTGACGCACAGGGTTGTTAAAGACGATGACATGGTAATTATAGGAAGAGAGGGTGGTTTTATGCTGAAGAGGTTTTTATATTACAATGTCCGGTTTATAAACGATAAATAAATTTACTTAGGTTTCAATTAATCAAACGATAGTGCGTTTGCATAGTGCTAGTTTAATTGTTTTTATAGTAAGTGCATTACCTGCAAAATTAACTAATATTTTATGCGCGTAAGATAGTAATTGAATAAATATACACTATAAAATTTAATTAGGTACTTATTGCAATAACAAATTTGGGAAAACCAACCTCGAAATTTAAAATTATGAAATTCAGAGCAATGGGTCTTTCAGTATTTTTATAAAAAAAAAAAATATGAAACTTTATTTAAATTGAAAACTATCTGCAGTTCTAAAAAGTCTTATATGTTATTCATAAGAGCCGGGTATTTCGAAACTCAGATAAACTATAGAATAAATTTATTACTGGAAAAAACAAAAATATCGCATCAAAAAATGACAGCTAGAATAATTAAGATCATTTAAGCTATGATTTTGATGCGATATTTTTTGTTTATTCTACTGATAAATTTATTCTTTAGGTAACTGAGTTCAAAAATATGAAATACCGGCCCTAAGTCGAATTTTTTTTTTAAACCGTTGTAGCATCAGAATTGGCGTATGTTGTTGATCTCAAACAGTATTAAAATATTTTTTCTTGGTAAATAATTAAAAAATACTTGAATACCATTTATCCCAAGAAGAAATATAAATATAATGTAAGATTATTTAAGGGTCCAACATCAGTTAAACTAGAGAATAAATTTATCAATTAAATAAACAAAAAATATCGCATCAAAATGGATAGCTAGAATAAGATTTTGATGCGAAATTTTTGTTTATTCCATTGATAAATTTATTCCTTACTTAACTAAGTTGGGAAATACCGGCTTTTAGTCAAATGTTTGATAGCCACAGATAAATTTTGATAACCTATGTCATTCAATATATCTTTAATTTCGTTGGGTCGACCTAACCACGAGTTTTTATTTTCTCGTGTGTGATTGGTTCAAAACTCAAAACAAAACAAAAATCTTCAAAATAGGTGCCAACCACTTGGCACTTAGACAATTTTACAGCTCAATAATGAGGAAGCACAAAGAATTTAGAATAGAATAGATGTGTGAGAAAGAAACTTAAACAGAGCAACAATATTTTTACGTCAGAATGGCTATCTTTAAAACTCAAATATCTTAATAATTATAGTATATTATTATATGAGGGATAATGACCATAATTCCGAATATAATACTGTACTTTTTCTACTCCTGTGAACTCGGAAATAACGTTTAGCACTTTTGAAAATGATCGAAATCGATTGAAAAACGACAACATAAAAATACAAAATGACAACTGACTACACTGTCAACGTGTCAACTGTCAAACGGTCGTAGCTTGGTAATCCACATCACGGCTTTAAAATAAATAGGAATAATTGATTTTTGGTTCTGTGATTGGACGAGAAAAGTGAATTATGAATCCATAATTGACTGACTACAAAAATTTATTGAAAAAAAAATAATGTCGACATATTTACATAGAAGTAAAAAACATTATTAATGTTATAAATAGCTAAACCAAGTAAGACACTATTCTCGCAAGTTGACCCTTCTCAAAATGAGTTCAAGTGAGCGCTCTGCTGCATCACATGTCGGCAGCAGTACCGTTAATATAGTAGCAATAAAAAGATTTTCATGAAAATTCACATCAAGATATTCCATTGAAATCACAGATAGTAAACGCTGTTATAAAGAATAGTACCGCCCAGTTTACACCGTCGGCCAATCACAGCTCGGGCTTTATCGATCGCTACGTCACTTCCTTGCCGACTATAGCCGCCATTTTGCCCCCGTACGCTGTGGAACACTACAGTGAACAGCGTACAGAGTAGAGCTTACACCACGCTCTCTAACGTTGCCAGCACAATGTAAACCGGCACCACCTGATTTAAGCTTTTTATATTGTATGTTCATCGCTTGAATATAGCAACACACTACATATATGACGTGAGCCTGTACCTTGGTCCACAAGATTTTATTAACTTTCTTAGATTTTGAATATAATTGATTGTTTTTTTTGTGAATCAAGTAAATTAAACTATGTTAATAATTATTTTTTTCCAATAAATCAAATTGATTATTATTTAACGTTTCTTAAATGCAATGAAATGCTTCATTGCTTGTCACGTGTGTGCGTTTTAACCAATCGGGTCATTATTATACTGAAAATAAAGCTCTAGTGATTATTCCCGGGAACAATCTCTGTGAAGATTATTTCATGAATTCGTAGTATAAACTTTAATATTCGCCGAAGAAATTGTACTAAAACGTTGATTTTGACACATTTTCACATAAATAAATTGGTACACACATAAACAAAAAGCATCATAATATTTTGTTGTTTTATTGTAACTATAGCAAATTGTTTCTTTTCTTTTTACTTGTCAACTAAATATAAAAAATTAGTATTATAAAAATAGAATGAATTGAAAATTCAGCATAGAATATCAGTAAAAGTAAAAAACATGTAAATATCTGGCTTCTGCAACAAATTATCTAGCTAAATATGACTTCAAAATGTTGAAAATTTGAATATAAAAACTAGCTTCAATTTAATCTCGATTAATCAGCTTGGTGCTGTTTAAAACTTATCTAAAACGCACAACAATGAAAAATGAGTAATTCTGATTGATCAAATTTGTAATGAGTGAAATAATCTATTTAAATATATCTCAAGAGTTCGATAAATTAGAAAATAATTTTTCAGTATCTTTCTCAAACTTGTTGCCATTTGGTAACAAGTTTTTGAGAGATCTGTCAAATTATTTTCAATTTATTCTCCTATTTTTATATTATTACTGGAAATATTAGTTATTGACTATTCATCTACCAGTTACAGAAAAGATTTTTTTTTTTTGTATTTTGTAGATCAATAACATTCAAGGCAACAGTTATTTATTACAAAATATATTTGATGAAATTGATATTGAATGTATTGCCCATATTCATTTGGGCTAATTTAATAAATAAATTAACATTAGATTTATTAACTAATATCTTTATTTCAGTAATCAATTACTTACCTAGATGTAGTAATTTACTTAGGTAAGTACATTTATATATCAATTTGTTGATTTCAGTTAAAAAAATTCACCTATTAAATAATAAATTCATTATCTAGCTAGGACTATAGTTAATTTTTACAAATTTTTCTACTCTTCCATTTACGAATTACAATCTATTTTGATATTTCGTTTAAATTTCGGTTTGCGTGTGTTCGTAATTCTTCCACTCCTATCCTAAACGTCTAGACCGATTTTGATGAATTTTTTTTTTTGTACTTATGGGGTCACCTAGATGGTTCTTAGCTACAGTTGGACCCGGTAGGTGGCGTTTTTGTCGAGATCCAGATTTTTTAAAATCTTCCTTAAAAAATTAATCAAAATCGGTCAAACCATTTACGAGGAGAAGAATTACGAACAACGACAACGTCTACCTACTGAGTCCGCCAGTTTGTCATATAGATGTTAAATGTTGATACTATTTTTGAAAAAAAAAATGGAATTTATTGTTTTGTGTGTCCAGTACACTTCCTCTTTTTTCAATTTTATTCAAAATCAACTCAGCTCTTCATAACATCATTTAACTTATAAATTAGGTACAAATTTCGTTTACGTATCTTGTCTCGTTCATGAGATATTGCGCACACGGACATTCATTCATCCATCATCACACACAGCCGGGGACGACAATAGTTATTCATATACCAAATGCGAAAACGCTTGCGAGCGCCGCCATAGAACGAATCCGGGTACCGAGTTTACGCAAGGGGTTTGTACAATATTTTTTGTACGAAAAGTATAAAACTAATAACAGTCTTTACGAAGAATTGAAGTTCTTCAAGTAGTTACTTTGATAATTGTCAAAGTTGCACTATAAATATAAACACACAAATTAATTTGTCTAATATATTAGAAAACAATTAAAATATTTACCATATTTACTTGTAAATTTCTTATATTTCTTATTTATATTGAGATAACTAACATTATATTTGTAGGTTATGTATTTTACAGCTGTTATATCGGGCAGATTTTATTGCCAACATTGGTAACCAAATGCACTAAATTTGTTATTTATAAATTCAATTTCATTCGTATTTAATCATTGTTTTTATTAATATTATGTAAAGGAATGTTTGAAATACTATATTATTTTATTATAAATATAACTGATTAATAAACGCTTTATAAATAGGAATGTATTCGTCGACATTTCCCGGTTGTCTATTTGGTGGAGACCTGGGAGTACAAAAAATATGTTCCGCAAAAATTCCTTATATATGAGGGAAAGGATGCGTCTTGGTTTAATTATTTTTGGTTTTGACAAAATAATATCTGTCCAAATGGGCAGCGGGTGGCTTCACGTATTCAGAATGACAGTTGTAAGCTAAGAACTGTCCAGATCGATGAGAACCGCTTGAACACTAACAGCAGCGGACAGAGCGAGCGAGCAGCAGAACGCGATGTTGTATGTCGGCCAGGGAGGCCTCCGCGATCTCCACCAGCTGCCCGAATCATGAAAGTCGGAATTTCATCACAATAATTAGCAAAGAGCTGCAGCACAACACATCGGGTCCCTTTCTCCGCGCAACGCCGGACTGCCCAAACAGAATAACTAAATAACAAAACAGTGTTCCACCTTTGCCAGGGGACAGCTCTTAACCCTTTACACGTTCATTTCGCCTCATGAATCAGTAATGACAATCTTGAGATGCGAAAACGAGTTTATTCTTCCCAAAGATTATTTTGTAATTTACGCGAATGTGCGCTGTCGGTAGCTGGGAACGCTGAAGCACTGGAACACCGTTCAGCAAGATACATTTACACTTATTAAGTTCCCTTGTCTGATCTCTGATCTCAAATGTACTCGTGTGTTGTGTGAAACACGATCGGGAATATTAAATTCATGACGTTTTCATTACAACTATTCAGGCGATGGAAAATGAATATATCAGGCTACTTATTAAACTTTATAACATTCCACTTTCATAAATAGATACCTACTTACTATTTTATTACCTAAACATTAAAGTCTATCACTTTGAAAATATAAAAATGTTAAATTATTTCATTTAAAACTTTTATTGCTCTGTGAGGATTAACATTTCGAAGTTACTTTAGAAAGAAAATAAACGTAGATCGTCTAACTGATATACCTCTTCGTTTTCTAGCTTTACGCCTGTGGTTTCCCTCCACTAACATCTTTAGAGATGGTCAACTAGTAGCCGCAATTAACGTGCAATATATCATCGAGATTATGAGGTCATAAAATCGAAACAAACATCAAACTATAACCTTTAACGTCATATGAAAAGTGACAGTCAAGTTACCAATTATATAAAATAAACACAAATTTTAACCTCTTATTCGTTAACTGCCAGTTACCTATCTGGAAGATAAAATTTTGTGGAACAACCGAAAAACTTTAACCTCCTGACAATTAGGTAGAATAAGGGCCGGTATTTTGAGTCTCAGTTAAATGCGCAGTTTACTAACCAAAGTATCTAATTAACCAAGGTATTTAATATGCTATTAAATCGTTCTCCGTATTTTAGGCATTTTTGATACCTCAGTTAAGTAAACATTGGTTAATGAAAATATTTTCAGTTGGCAATAACATATTTTGAGGTAACTATGGTAGCATCAGATATTTATGTCAATTTTGAAAATTAAAGTGACGTTTTAAAATTAATTTAACTAAACTTGATTATATGGATGGATAATATAAAGAAAAGAGGCAGTAATTTTAGTAATAGCGAAATAGATACCCTTATGGAATGTATTTTTCCAGAAATTTCTTGTATAGAAAAATTAAAAAAAAAACGGATGGTGCTACTGTAAGAGACAAATAAAACTCCTGGAAAAGAATTACAAATAATTTTAATACTCAAAGTATCAGTGGAATGCATAGAGATACAAATTCTGTAAAACTTAAATATGAGAATATTAAAAGGATTTTAAAGAAGAAAATTACCGCGAATAAACAAAATTTTCGAAAAACAGGGGGTGGTTCTACAGAAGATATAAAATTACTATGTTATGATTTATGAAGAGCAACTATTTTCCTGGTTGCATCTGGGAAATGATGGCTTGAGTGCTCAAGGGGATAGTGATGATATAAATGATAAAACCGTATACGAAATTAAAGAGACAGAAAATGAAATGATTATCAATATTAGCAACACAGACAGTACAGAAAAAGATTTTGTAAAGGAACGAAATGAAGCAAGTACATGCAATGAAATTGTACTTCCGGGATCCCAAGTTATTATACATGAGCCATACCCATCTAATTCCAAATCATCAAATGAAATAGATCCATATTGTAAATCCGTACCTCATACTGCAAAACTTAATAAATCTCCTTCTTCAAATAGCGATATAAAAGTTTCCAGTCGAATTAAACCGTAATGTTAATAGTAATTGTGTCATGTGCAAATAATTAAATGTCCCATTACGCCATTTATCCATTTTTGTTTGTGGCAGTTATACGCGTAATGGGTGACTACCAATAATTTCACGGCCTGGAAGATGCTAGTGGAGAAACTAAAGATGTAATATTATTGTGGCGATATTTGCTACCGATTTGAGGAATCGATCGAGGATTTTATTTTGCAAAATAAAAAGATATTTAATGAAAGAATTATATGTAGGTATGCTTCAAAAATTCAGTAACAAACGGTAATGATGCTTTCTATAAACGGATCAGGTACAAGACTTTCCTGATGATGTTAAATTCAAATGAGAAATCAAATTACAAATATGAGGGTAAAATCATCATCCTTCTTGGATGTGTTCGCAGTGAAGGCATCAATGTAGGCATTTATATTGAAAGATGCCAGAAGAACAACAGACTGGTTAACCTAGAATAGTGTTTCATCAAGACAAGAAAATCTTGTCAACTCTCATTTCTTGTCTTGGGCTTGATTTTCAAAACCAGAAATTAAAAGTGTTTTGTCTTCTCATTTATTTGTTACGTATTTCTTGTCTTGTTTCAAGAATTCTTGATATTCCTTGCTTCTTGATATTTTAGGGGAATTCTCTTTATCTATCGCTTTATCCAATCCGAACGCTCTAGAAGAAGTTAGCGTTGGCGTCTGCCCATGCCCTTTCCCTTTTTAGTTAAATGTTTCTTAAAAGTTGGTCGCGTCGCGTTGCACTTCGAAATTCTATGCTCTTTATTTAAAACAATGAGTGTTACAAGAAATATAAATCAGATTTACCCGGATAGCGGTGAAACCGATCTAATAGAATCTAACTAAACTTAACTTGATCCACCTTCGTCCACTAGCCGAGAATCGGAATCGGTTTTAGCCCATTATAATATTTCTCTCTCAATCTATTAATAAAAGTAACAGATTTGTTCAAAATTAGCGTGGAAAAGAATACAAAACGATGTACCCAATTGCAAATACAAAATAATATATAACAAAATTAAATAAAATAAAATAGATACTAGTTAATGGGATAAATAGTTCCGGTCATAGATTTAAATTTTTATATTTTATTTGAAAAAGTGCTCAAAAATCGTCATTAAATGCTCAGAAATCGTCTTTAAAGTAACCCATTATACGACGATTTTGAGCAAACCAGTGTTGGCAACCGTTAAATAATTATTGTACAATTAGGATAATTTTGGCAGATATATTGATGTACTATAGTAAATTTGGACGTAACATGAAATAAAATTTCCAAGAAGAATTAACTAATTAATTCCGATGACGAAATTGAAGACAAACCACATAATTTTGAGTGTTATTTACGATAACTTCACTTCTCGAGGTTGGCAACACTGACTGTCAGTTTCAATTGACAACTGACAGATGTATAAACTGAACCTATATTGCAATTTTTTTACAGTTCTTTCGAATTTTAAATTTCAAATAAAACTTAATATGTACCTCGGCACTGAAGTTCCTTTTTATCACTCACATGGTTTATTTTCCGCAGCCCTATGAGCCTCGGCAACTAAATTCCATATTCGTGATAAACATTGAACTTCAGTGCCTTGATACATAAATAACTATTAATCATAAATGCAAAATGCAAAATTTTTTTAGCAAGATATCAAGATTTCTTGATCAGAAATCTTGATTCTTGATAATACCTTCTTGTCTTGTCTTAGGAAATGCAGAAGACAAAGGTATATTTCGATTCTTGTGAAACACTACTCTTGAGTTAAGGTTAAGAGCCTTTTTACATTTTATATCTTCGCATTTTACATTAAATCACTGCTAAATTATGTCTAGCAGTGAAATATAATATATCAATGAATATAAAGACACAATGATTGGTACCACAAGCTCTATTTTTGGGTGTCTTAAGAGCAGTGTTTAAGCTCGGTTTTAGCGCTGTACAATGATCTAATTATTTTATTAAAAAATGCTTGAAATAGAAGTTACAGAGAAATGTATTATCTACCACTTTTATTTGAAGTATTTTTTTTATAAAATATAAAATAATGCTAGATAATTAATTTCTCTGTAACATCTATTTGAAGCATTTTTTAATAAAATAATTGTAGAACATTGTACAGCGCTAAAACCGAGCTTAAAACACTGCTCTTAAAACATTCAAAAACAGAGCTCGTGGTACCAGCCAATATATAAAGGAAATCATGTACAAGCAATTTCAATGTGCAAGAGACTTTAAAACACCGCTCGACGCTATCTAAAGTCAAAAGCCCTCGATAAACAATTCCCATAGCATTTACTCCAACCGCAAGCGTTCAAGAAGATAACTCCACTCGGGTGACAATGAAAAATTAACAACATTGATTCGCGTAGCACGTGGAGGCGAGTTGTCACGTGGTCGCTGTGCTCTAGCGGCGGCGCCGCCGCCCCTCCGGCTGCAGCCCCTAGAGCACTGCACGTCCTCGACCATCCGCCAACTTGTTGATGAATAATGCAGCGAGGCTCCAGCGCACTACAACTTCTTGTAAAGAATTTCCCGCAGCCTCCCCAATCACAAATTGTTGATTATTTTTCTTAATTTAATAATTAATAAATATATCATCACGATTATTAAAAATTTTAGGAGTGGCGTTCTCCTTTCGCGGATCTCGGTAAAGGCCTGTATCCACGGTGATAGAAATCTGTCCGAGATCTCGGATATAGTTCTCGAATAAAAAACTTGGATCGTGGACACTACCAACTTGGACGAAAAAATCGAATAGAAAACTAGTTGCTAACTTCATATAGATGTTACCAAATTAAAATTTTGACGTTTAATGTTTGAAAAGCTGAAAAATTTTCACTAATAATATAACAAGAGAGTGAGAATAAATTGAAAATAATTTAACAGATCTTTCGAAAACTTGTTGCCAGGCAATAGCCACGAAAGCCAGTAGGGCGACAAGTTTGAGAAAGATACTGGAGAATTATTTTCTAATTTATCGAACTTTCGAGTTATATTTAATTAGATTATTTTTTGATTTCATCATCAGGCACGTCACTAAATCTATCTTTTTTGCTACATCTGTCAACAAAATCAAAAAAGCTACAGAGAATATTGCCGGGAACAATCACAAGAGCATTATTCTCAGTATAATAATGACAGGATTGGTGTTTTAAAGAAACGTCAAAAAATAAAGCTGAAAATTAGTATTTTCAAACAGTTTCTGAAACATGAAATATATTTTTTATTTATTTCTCGTATAAACAAATTTAATTTACTTATATCAGAATAATTTCTTGGGTTATATTTTATTAGTTTTTAGTATTGGTAGAATTGACTGAAGCTAACTGAATAAATTCGACTAACCTGACATATAATGTCATACAAGTTCACTATTTATGATATTGAACTATATCCGAGATCTTGGACCGATGTCTATCACCGTGGACACAAGCCTTAAGCGAAGTATTATTTATATGCAGAGCCATCATAATATTATATTAATTATATTATACCAGAAATAAACAAACGGTGGTTCACAGAATTTCGAAAAAAATTTTGGGGATATTACAAAATAATATATTTTTAGATTGTAATATTATATTTTATTATTAGAGAAAAAACAAATAAATGCATTTTATTTATTGCACTTTTTGTCTCAATTTACAAATATTTTGACATTCTCGAAGTTAGGTAGTTGGTGGCGCTAGTATCGTACAGTTTTACATTGAGTGCTGCATATGAAGCAGCAAACACGCAAACACAAGAAAATCACCCGAAAAGAATCCTAACATATCCGACACGCCTGAATATGTATATTTTTAGTTGAGGTGCAGTAAAAGTAAATACTTGGATCCCATTTGCTACACACGTCCTACATCATCAAAAACAAAACATGCCTTATTTATTAAAGGGAGTAATTTATTATTGCAAATATGGAATTTTCCGCATTTTAACTCTTATCTTTCATATTTTCAATAAACTTTTACTATTTTTGTTTATGGTGGAATCGCCTTGCTTCGTTCGTATTTTTTAGAAACAAACCCTAAGCCTACACATATCACACTCGACAAATTCTAATCACAGTACTCATTTTTAACGAAAAATGTTTAGAAAAGAGGAGGTCCAAATAGCAGAGGTATCTCCGCGCCATTGGTCACAATATTCAGTTTTAAATGTATTGTGATTTGTTATCAAATAAAATTGAAATCTAAAAAAGATAAACTGGATAAAAATTATTGGAAAAATGGTAATTGAAAAAAAAAAAACAGTGGAAATTACGGAATGGAAAAATTGCATCTTATTTTACGTTAAAAAACAAAAATCATCTCAAGTATATATTAAATTTAAGCGTACATTCGTATGTCATTATTTACTCTAATACTAATAATTACATAATAATGTGGAACAAGTTAATTAATATTTCATACGAGTAGTTAAATCACATATCAAACGTAAAAATTTCAATTTACATTAAGATAGTAAAAAGTATTAATTAATAATATAGGCAGTATATCGTGTGTACTATACACAAATATTACTTCATTTCATCACTATTAATAGTTAATAAGCAATTTATTGAATAAATATGCTCATTAATGTGAATCGTAAACATATGCTGTAGGTTCGGATACATTTATAGTTACTCAGTAATTCACCTCATGGCTAATTCTCTAATGATCTATTGGCTATCGCTGATTACGAGAGAAGATTAATTAATTGTATCCCCGAAAATTTAACTATATTTCCCTTATAATCTTTAATTAAATATAAAATAATTGTAAACAAAGCTAAGTGGAATAAAATAAAGTTCTCATTAAAAAATCATTTAGGTGGCTCGTCCGTAAAACAGTAATGCTACCGATAAAATTCATAAATAAATTATAAAGACAAAAAGTTCCTTGTAGTATAATGAAAACCGCTTTAATAATTAAATTTCTAGTCAGATTATTTCATCAAACATATGTATTTTTTCACGTTTACATAATCAGGTTTCTGATAATGATCGGGATTATTTCATACTTATAAATTATGGATTCTTATTTATCTTTCTACTTATGGTATTTTGACCACGTCGCATTGTTGCCAACTCCGGCGCTTTCCTTCAAATTTAACTGCTTTCTGTGCGCATATTATCTGCAAAATGATTAATATTATAACCCTTTAAATAATTATAATTATAAATTATAACTCATTTTTGTTATTGTTGTGCCGGAGTTAAAAGTGATTTAATAGTTATTTACTTTACAAGTGGGCAAAGTAATTCCACTTTGCCCACGTGTGAAGTATAACGTTTTATCCAACACTTCTTAATAAATGAAAAATTTATTAAAGAAATATTATTTGACAGTGACATATGCTTTAAATTTTTAAATTAAAATGTCAATCGAAGTAGTTACCAAGGTGTTGTGTGTTATTACTATTGTTATATATAAAAAAATACTCACTAGTGGCTTTCCTCAAAATTATACCCACTAGTGGATAATCTGTTACTTTGCTTGTTTAAAAACACCATAGTTATAGAGCATTTATTGAGAGGTGTTGGATAATAGTTATTTACTTTACAAGTGGACAAAGTAAGGAATTACCCACGAGATAAATTTTAGAACACGAAGCCGAAGGCTGAGTGTCATAATTTTATCGAGAGGGTAATTCCACTTTGCCCACGTGTGAAGTATAACGTTTTATCCAACAACTCTCAATAAATGCATAATTTATTAAAGAAATATTATTTGACAGTGATATAAGCTTTAAATTTTTGATATTAAAATGTCAATCCCAATAGTTACCAAGGTGTTGTTTGTTATTAATATTGTTATAAATAAAAAAATACTCACTAGTGGATTTTCTCAAAATTATATCCACTAGTGGGTAATCTGTTACTTTCCTTGTTTAAAATCGCCATAGTTATAGATCATTTATTGAGAGGTGTTGGATAAACAATTTTATTGACAAATAATTGGAAATATGCATAGATAATAAATATTTAAATAGATTAAACAACTAAATACTTTTGATTGACGCTGCACGTTTAACGTGTCTGTATATCATTCGTTTTCAATCAACTTTGGTTTACTTTCTTACTAATTCTCTAATTCTAAATGAGAGTACATATTCTGCGTTTATAATTTGATGTAGTAATATGTAATAAAAATATATAAATAAATTACAATGTATACAAAACAATAACTAGATTAACTGTCAAAAATACGTGGTATTGGAATAGGGTAGATGGGAGAGTAACGTTCAGTTAAGAAAAGATCGGTAACTCTGATGGGGATAATATTTAAACCTTGAATAATTCTTACTTGTTTTGAAACGCCCTAATATAAATGTATTCTAGTTTACACAAAACAAATGCCATAGTTTTAGAAGTGACAAGATTTAATGGATGTGAGAGCTAAAGAAGTTATAGAAGACATAGTAAACTCCGTAACATAAATTTATTTTAATTTAATACAAATTACTAATTTAATAATTTGATACAACGGTAGAAGAGTTTAAGAGATATAAATATCACAGTGCTGCCACTTTTTTTACCATTCAGTCACTTTTATTTAGATTTATGCATTTTTCTTTTATAGAGGATATAGAATTATAATGAATAGGTAAAGACATACGTTATACCTCAATTTGAAATGAATTGACGAAATACAGATTAAAATGAACCAAGAAATAAATTTGTTCTGTTTAAAAGAAAAAAATTATTGATTGATTTCATGACTAATGAATATTAAAATGTAAGAATGAAAAAGCTATATAAATTTAATTTTTTAGTTTACAATATTTCTGTGATTAAATAAATATAAGTTCATATATATTTGTTTATAATGAGACTTATTTACCTACGTTTATCTTTATAATATAAATTTTAAATAATATATTAATGAACACAATTAGAAGTAGCAAGATTTGGCAAATATGAAAATAAGGGAGGTAAAGAAAACATCGCAAACTCCAATGGCGATGATATTGAAAATTTGAATAAGTATAATGCATATTTTAAAAGAGTCTAACATAAATGTATTTTAGTTTAATATAAACTACTAATTTATTAATTTGATATACAGCACAAGGGAATATATAAATATCATAGTTTTAGAAGTGGCAAGATTTGGCAAATTTGAAAGTAAGGGAGGTAAAGAAGAGATCACAAACTTTAATGGCGATGATTTAAGAAAACTGGAATAAGTATAATTCTCTCACATAAATTTATTTTAGTTTAATACACATTACTAATTTATTAGTTTGATACTACAGTAGAAGAGTTCAAGAAATACAAATAATGTCAGGTTTAAAAGTGGCAAGAATTATTAAGTGTGAGAGTAAAGAAGATATCGCAAATTCTAATGGAAATGATGTTGAAAACTCAAATTACTAAAACATGTTTTAAAACACTTTAACATAAATTTAAATTCTTGTTACAAACAAATTACTAAATTGTTACTACAATTTGTAGTATACACTACAATAAATTATGTAAAATAAATAAATATATCATCACGCCATTTACCCATTTCTGGGTGTGGCACTCTGTTCAAGCAGATCTCGGTATTATGATATATTTTTGCGAGTGAGGTGCGGTTACCAGCCGTCAAATCACGGCCTCCAAGGATGGTAGTGGTGGAAAAGCCACAGGGGTAATTTTATGTGGTGAAAATTAGTCGGAAGTGAGTCTCGAACCGAGGATCTTATGATCCACAGTCCAATGCGTTACCACGGAGCTATTTACTCCATTAACAAATAATGTAATTGTTGTTTATAAATAAGTTTTCAAATATATTAAAATAAATTTAGAATACTTTTCCACGTTTCGAGTTCTGGAGTAAAATGTGTCATAATGACTTAATACTCAAATTTTATCAACCAAATTAAAATACAGTCCGAACGGCACATTTCCCAGTTTTCCAGTTATAATAAAACAATTTCCTTTTATAACCAACTTTAATAATATAAATCATTCACAGATTTCCTCGATAAAAGAATTCTCCAGAGATTAAAAATCTCATTTCCAACAAAATACATAAAAAGACATGGAAATAGCCAGCTCGTGACATTACTCGGCCAGACACACATTCACGCGGACATCGCCGTGGGGGGGGGGGGGGGGGGGGGGGTAGTCATACCCGCCGGAAATCGTGCATTACAATCATTAAGGTGATATTTATCCGCTGGCGTGAGCGTGCGTGTGCGTGCGGACACGCCGTGTGTCTCGACCGCTGCGCCACTATCGGCACATCTGTGAACTAGCCGCACGACAGCGGAGTGGACACTGGACATTCGCCGTCACGATACGAAGATATGCGGAATAAAAATTGATTTAGTTCTGGCCTTTTGACTATCTGCTGGTTGTGAATCGGACTCGTGCATGATTGCAATGCTACGGTTATGTTCAAATGAGGATTTTGTTTGTTTTGAAACCGAGTTTTGATTAATTAAAAGTTTTGTTAGTTTTTATAGACATTACGTGCAGAAAACTTATGTATCTTTTACATTTTTAATGCGGCCTGGCGAATATTAACTCCATCGTTTGCTCTACCAACTAAATCATAAAATGAAACATATATAGGCACCAATAAGGATGATGGATGAATAAAAACATACGAGTACACTCTCTCCCCAAAGTACGTCTCACGATCAATTTTTGAACTATATTAATTTTTTTTAAGTATCTTATTATTACTCTTACTCATTGTGGTAAACTTTAGCATTTTTATCGGACAGAATAGTTTTAGTATTTCTTTGAGTTTACTATTATTATTTCAATAACTATAGTAATGTTTCTGTTCGATTCAATGTCGTCACTTTCAAGTTTACCTCTGTACCTTTAGTATAAGTTAACTAGAGTAAGTTGACGTTTAAATTAGTTTATAGTCGTGGTCAGTGGCAATTTTACACTTCTGCCACCTAGGGGTTAACGGCAATCCCCCCCCCCCATTTTTTCTACACAAAGGTTTATCTTGTCTTGGGCTTGATTTGCAAGACAAGAAATTAAAAGTTTATTGTTTGGCTCATTTCTTGTCAACGTATTTCTTGCCTTTATTTTTTATTTGTATGGATGCTAATCAAAACTCATACAGACATACACACACAACATCACGCTATATCCCACTTAGTGGGGTAGCACGAACCCAGAAACACAGTCAATCAACAATCAATCTCCTCCAAACATTCCACCACTTTCGCCTCGTCCACATTCATAGTGCGATTCATACATGCTCGTTTATTCTTCACACTCGGAATCAATCGTTCACGCAACAAACCATCAATCATACGCAACCAGTTATTCCTCGGACGCCCACGCAATCGTTCACCTACAATCTCACCCACATATATTAGTTTCACTAACCTTTCATTCGACATTCGCTCAACATGTCCAAACCACCTCAACTGACTCACTCCCACTTTCTTAACAACATTCTTCTCAATCTCACACTCACCATACACCAATGTATTCCATATACGATCACGTCTCGTATACCCGCATACTCCTCTCAAATATCTCATTTCTACAGCAGTTATACGTCGTTCATGCTTCTTCATCCACACCCAACATTCAGAATCATACATCAATGTAGTCACTATTACACCATTATAAACACTCAATCGAGCATCTCTAGATACATTCACGTTTCGAGCAAATGTACTCAGAGCACCCAATACCTTGCACCTTGCAGACACTCGCCTTTTTATCTTCCTCGAGAACATACTACCCAAATATACAAATTCATTCACTTGTTCCAGTCTCACACTATTCACTGAAACATTACAATCAGTCACCAAATCATTCTTCTCAAACACCAACAGTTTACATTTATCTACATTCAATAGCAGATTTAAACCTTTCCCTACTTCATTTATGCTCACAATCATTCTTCTCAACACTAACCAGCTAATATAGTATATTTTCACATGTTATGATTTTGATTTTTATAGTGATTTTCCAACTTGCCTTATTAAAATGGAATCACTTTTTTGTTACCATCTGCACGACTCTTGCCGCGTCCCCTACAATGAAATTGTTTTTAGAAGATTTGATGGTACAGAAAAAAATACTTTCTTTTTTGTTTAATATTTATTTATATTTATTAATATTAAAAACAATAACTTGCTTTGTTCAATGGTCTAACTATTTTCTTATCCCAAGTGAATCGCCCCAATTTTTACCCCAAAAATTTGTTAGGTTTAAGAATGATGCTATGAAAATGTATTGCTGCATGATTCCGATTCTTAACTTCGAAATGAAATAAAGAATTGAAATGACGTATAATTTTGAATCAATAAAATGTCGTGTGTCCAAATTCTTATAGGTATGTTTCCGTTGTTTCAGAGTCGGATCTTAGAAGATGCATCAATAATGTGTAATTCCTGGTCACCTAGACATAATGTGAGTATAATGTTTTGAATGAGGTTACTGTACAAAATGTACGAGTAGTGGTGTTGCGTGGCAAAAATATTTTACTTGAAGGAAATTTAATTTTAAAAATATCTTAAAACATGCGACGATAGCGTGACCATATGGAACTATTCAATTTGTAGAATCACAAAACGTATTAGGTACACGATATACCCTATAGCAAATGATACTTACATTTTTTTAGGGCTATTATACTCATATAGTAAATCAATCATAAATATCAAACGAGTGAAAAGGTTACAGAAAGTGCTTTGCGTTCTTTTGCTAACTACAATTATTTATTATGAGCCAAGGTTAATAAAATGATCATTACTCGTATTAATCTGCAATCTTCATTAATAATCTTCTCAACTGTGGTTTATTATGTACAATATTTATTTTTTCACTACTGGCTCTTTAATCTTTTATAATGAATTTTATGTTAATAGTAACATAACATAAGTAGGTTTGTTGACATGAATTCAATTCAATCAATTTCTACTGTAAATTAATAATAAAATACTACTAATTTCTAGCGTTTTTTTTTTCATATATATATATATATATATATATATATATATATATATATATAAATACAATTGTAGGCTTTAAGAAATTGTATATAATTAAATAATATGATAACAAACATTTACCTTTACGAAAATTTTATTATAAATATTACAATAAATTAATGCAAAATATATATTTCATAATGTAAAAATAAAGCACACTCATGTAATATTTCACAAGAAAAAGGTTAATTCTTCTTCAATTTGAATTGCCAACTTAAATTTCGGCGGAATTTTAAATTCATAATTAATACTTTAATTATATTTAATGGCATAAATAAATTGAAAAGCTCGAATTTCATTGAAAAGTGATAGTTCTAATTATTAAGCTAGGTCAATAATTATTCATAATTGATTGTTACTAAGGAAGCAGGAGAAAAAATCAATTTCACAACTCAAAATCAAGGCAAGAATGGCATGTTGCTAGGCTAGTAGTGAAAAAAATATTTCCTCTATTTCCGGTAATAAAATATCATTTACACTTTTAGTTACGATGTGAAGTTAGCAACTAATTAAAGCTAAAGCTAAAGTTATCTTCATTTAATTATAAAAAAGTTTTTAATATATCTAACATAAATAATAAATAAAATATTACATTTTGTTGATGTTATCTTAATTTGCAATACAGTAAGTCACTCACACCTAAAAAAATTGTGAAAGAGATTTTTATAAGACTTGTCACATAATATACTATTATTTAACCTTTACCGTTATTTTAATTCATTAAAAAATTGGAAAATACTAGATATTTTGAATAGATTATTATTTAAATTTAAAAATAGTTACGTCCATGGTAAGATTTATAATAAATTTGAAACTGAAAACAAAATATAAATATATGATTTTACCGAAATGTGGAATATGAGGATTTCAATGCTTTTTTATTGACAATGCTGTAAATTTTACCTATTTTTTTTTACAGTAAAAGTGTGAATATGAAAATTGTGCAGAATTAAAGTCAGTAATCATTAAAACTCTGCCAAATGTCATCTGTCATATTCAAACCATAGGACTGTTTGTATGTTTTATTTACCATGGCACTCTGGAAACAGCTAAAAATTGTACATTTTATTTTACGTATTTATGTATCACATCAATAAATTTAGGTTCATTTGATGGAGATTAAGTAAATGTAAGTAAAGTACTGCCAATGGGCAGTTACTTTCACATGTCATATAGTCTTTAATCACTAAAATTTACTGAATATCTCTACAAAGATAGATTGTAAATACTAATGGGATCATAAAAACAAAATTGATGCAGTTTTTGCTGCTGGACATTTTTTATATTTACACTTTAGTTCTAAAATTCAGGGAACGAACTATCATATAATGAAAATTTTAACATTGCATTTCCTGTGTTCAATGAAAAAAGTAGACACCTGGTATATTCCACATTTTAATTTTATACCCGGTATGTAGTTTTTACATTTGTGTATTTAATGGGTCAAGGTATGTGTTTGCAAAGTTTTCCATTTGAAGAAATCAACGTCTACGAATTTAGCATCTTAAAATTATCGGCAAAGATACACAGATCCATAGCTGCTAAATAATTCACCTTAAAACTAAATCCCCGTTTTATTTCTCAGCATTCCGCCTGGCAATCTTTCAGACAAATTCCCAGCAGTGTCTGACTCGTAATTTCCATTAATGTTAGTAGCGCTTGCACTTATCCACGGGAAAATTTTAAAAACCAATTAGGGCGTCTAACCTACCCACTTAATAATAACTCGTTCGTTTCGCTGGCAGGCCGAGGTCGCAGGACTGCAGGGGTTCGCGGGGTCAGGGCGGAGGCGGAAGGGGTAAGGGCCGAGCCGGAAGTGGCTGCGTTGTACCGGAAGGAAGGGGGCGTGGTGCGGACCTACGTGCAGGAGAGACGCGTGTCGCGGTAGGGCTCGGCGCATCACGTGCAGGATAATTCGGTGTTGTACAAAATATTTTGTAAGGGGTATGCTCATTTAAATTATAGGGAATTACTGCTTTCGATATGGAAGGGTCTTCAAAAATATACAAATTATTATAAACAATACATGTGATGCACCTAATAGAAAATAAATGATGCAATAATGACTGGTGGTTGACCTCTGATCATAGATATTCAATAGTAATATATTAAGGACCATTATTTTGCCGAAAAGATATGTATTTCCAAAGATTGTTGCTTAATGACATTTCAAGCAAATACTATATGTATGTTTTTATTTATTTCATGCAATCTTGAGTAATTTGACCAGCAACATATTGTAACCAAAATATATTTTCTATAACACTGTTTTGGAAACTGGGAATTCCACTACTAAAAATTGTTATGGAATCACTAAGATTCCATACGCGGCGTATGGAATATTTTCGACGAATCAGAACCGCTTATTAGTACGACATATGAAGTATCTTGATTCAGTTACTATGGTTACGTCTGTTTTAATTTGATTTATTTGAGTTTGACGTTTCCAACAGTTTTATATTTGTATTTTTGTATAATTTCCAATACCTTTTTATAGAAAGTATAGTCTACAACATGTAACGGAATATGTGCCATTCCATTACTTGTTGTAGAATATACTATTATCCAACACCTCTCAATAAATGTTCTATAACTATGGCGATTTTAAACAAAGAAAGTAACAGGTTACCCACTAGTGGACTAGTGGGTATAATTTTGAGGAAAGTCACTAGTGAGTATTTTTTTTTATTTATAACAATAATAATAACACACAACACCTTGGTAACTACTTCGATTGACATTTTAATTAAACTGTCAAATAATATTTCTTTTATAAATTTTGAATTTATTAAGAGATGTTGGATAAAACGATATACTTCATACGTGGGCAAAGTGGAATTACCCACTCGATAAAATTATCACACCCAGCCTTTCGGTTTCGTGTGCTAAAATTTCTCTCGTGGGTAATTCCATACTTAGCCCACTTGCAAAGTAAATAACTATTATTAGACTATTTCCCAAATAAGCTAACACAAAAGTAATAACAATTTTCGACAAATTATAAATAAAAATCAATATTTTGAAATACGAAATAGGTACACAAAAATAATTTGTTACTTGGTAACAAATTTAAAATTTATTAAATTAACAAAAATTAACGGTGGATAGTCTGGGACTAAAAATTTGTTAAAATTTTGTCAGTTTTGGCTATAATTTTTTTACTGTATATAAATGTGTGTAGATAAATAGAACTATTAACATTTTTAAATATACTTTTTAAAGTAATAAACTACAACTACATACATGTTCAGACAATTCAAGAAAATATTCGTATGAATTTTTTAAAAATTTTATTGTAGATTAGCAAGATGCAAAGGATATTCGACTGTAATTGATTTTTTCTATGTTTTCTGATTCTATATCGTGTATTTAATGGTAAATTTACTTCGTCTGTAAGCCAGGACTTCATCTATTTGCCCTCTGAAGCAATATTTCTTATCCGTTCCAAGAAGCGACACAAAATAATTGTCATGATCTCTTTAAATATGTAAATATTTAACAATTTGTTGTAACAGCACATAATTTATAGGTACTGCAAATTTTAATTTATAACTCGTACAAAATATATATAAAGATTCAAATAAAAATTATAACCAATATTATTCTACATCTGTTTGAGTATAACAAATTGCTTTAATCAATTAATTACTGAGATATGTCTGAAAAATCTTATAAGTCTTCAAGTAAACTACCACTTCCGGTTGTAATATTAACACCAAACTCTAACTCATAACTTAAACATCTGAATTATAAGTGTGAAATTTGACAATCATAACGTTATTAGAATTAGAGTTATCATGGACGAAAAATTCGTCCCAAAATACAAATTCCTACTGCTCATATATTTGACATACTTGCCAATCTTTGCCAATCTTAATCCAAAATTTTCGGCAGATTCAAATTTTACGTTTCAATGTTCAATGTTTTACTAAAAGAAAGTAATACGTGTTTCTTCTATTTACAAAATTGTACAATTTTAATTTCTAATATTATTTATAATATTTTTAATATTAAACAAAAATTAGATAATAAACTGTACAGTTGGCAATTTTTTTTTGTATAACAAGTTTAACAATTTTCTCTGAAAAAGAAATCAAAGATTTTCTGCACTCTGTGCCGCAATTCTTCATTTGTCTCTCCAGGATGATTTCGGATTTTTTTTTCATTCGGTTTTATAAAGCTTCGGTTGGATATCGGAAGATGCTTAAAGACCATTTCAGCAACGGAATACATTATTATAATGCAACTTTAAAAAACTTTTAAAAAACAAACGAAAAATTTGATAGGGGCTCATATATCTGTGAGAGATACGCAACAATAAATATCAATTACTCCATGTATTGATCATACATATATCATGATATTGTAAGCACTGCTCTTAAAAATGGAACGCTTTTATGGTAATGCTCGCTTCGCCTGCACTTTAACTTAGAACACTCACGTACCTACAACACTTGTTCATGCTTTCAACTCGCTTTTAATAAACTTTGGACCATATAATATATTTAAATAATTGACTGAAATTTCAAATAGGAATAGGTAGAAATCAGTGGCCTAAACATTTACGCGGCAGCTCTATGAACCGGCCCCGGCATCAGGCTGGGCCTGGGGGTAGCAGGGAAGCGGGGGGCAGAGGAGGCGGTATAAAGAACAGCTCTAACAAGTAGGGGGCGGTCTTGAATAATATATGAACTGTAAGAACTAACTTGAACGAGGGGGCCGCCGCCGCCGCCGCCGCCGCCGCTGTTTTTACACAAACGCTCCTGCTGCTGAATCCGGACGCGAGCGGTAAACGCTAACCGGTAACGGTAACGGTATGGCGACGCAGGGGTGTGGGGGGAGGGGGGGTTAGCGTTATTGCCGCTGTATTGTAATGAGGATATATGATGTAACGTGAACGTGGCTGAGAAAGTATTTGCGTCCCCTCTTAAGTGAGATTCATTCAAGATCGGGATATTTGTACACCGATGTTCACTTCTTTACCTGCGGGAGTTTAAATTCAGCAAATTGCGGTTCGGTCTGGACTTTTTCAACAGTTAACAACTTTCTAGATATTATTATTTATTTTGTTTAATTTGCGATAGGGAGTTGACAACAACTTATAAGCTAGTTAAATAGAGTAAACATTTATAAAAACAATTGATTATGTAACAAATATTACTAAAGTGATTGATATATTCAAGATTAAATTAAATTAACATTTTGAAACTTACATTATGCTTTTTACGTTTTAATACAGATGTTCGGAAAAGTGCTGATAAGTTTCAGGTAGAATGATTCTTTGATTAATTCTGAGTCGACAATCCTTATGTGCAATTAATTAATTTTTGAGTTTTTTTTTTTTTTATGGAATAGCATTATTTTCAAGAAGCATTGTGTAAAATTGTGTTGATGTAATATTAATACAAGTTTTTAACGCCTCTTTAGACGTATTTTTTAAAATTTATTACATATGGCAACCTTTCACAAAATAGTTTAGTTTGAAAAATAAATGAAAAATAATATGCCAAAATTTGATATTTTAACATTCGTAGTTACTTGATGATTGCTATAACAATTTTTTGATACGGTGTTGTCAAATTTACATTTCTTTTAAGTAGCTCGTATGACTTTACTAAGGACCGTACAATTTTTTTGCCTGTATAATAAATAGAAAATGTACAAAATCATATTAGGTTTGTTCCAAGTGGTCATTTCTGACATGTTTGTAACATGTTTGTGACAAATTTCAGTGCGCCTGCGAAAAATGTAAACAAGTTAACTTTGAAACATAAACTTCATTTCTTTTTTGTGGCGAAAAATGTATGAATTTCTTTATTTATATTTATATTTAAGGTTAGCTGTCAAAACAAAAAATGAGCATGCACATACGCTTCATTCCTTTCACCGTTCCAGTCTATGTTTCAAACTTAACTTGTTTACATTTTTCGTAGGCGCACTGACATTTGTCACAAACATGTTACAAACATGTCCGAAATGACCACTTGGAACAAACCTATTAAATCTTTTACTCATTGTGACACAAAAATTTTGTTTAGTTTCTTATGCAGTGTTGTGACTGATCTACATCTAGATCGTTTTATATTTTCTGATCTTGGTCTTGACCTAGATCAAAAAGAATAAGATCTATGATCTTAAAGAAGATCAGATATTTTCCCCTAAAATTTGACTCTCAATTTAATTATTTATATTATATAAGAAATTCAATATATCTTTGGGGAAAAAATATAAAATAACATTTTTGATTTTGTTTTGTAAAAAGTAATTTGTATTTTCTTTGCTGTTATTAAATATTAAAAATATCACCTTTCTATTTTCTTAATAAGAATTAAAAATTTTGTGAAAAAAAAAATACTGAACTTTTTTATGATCTAAAAAATAAGAGCTTTTATTCCTGATCTGATCTTAAAAAATAGATCCGATCATAAAAATTGATCTATGATCTGATCTGGATCATATTAATGAGAAGATGTTGATCTTGATCTAGAACATTTTTAAAATGATCTGTCACAACACTATACAGTTATAAGTAGTATAAGGAAATACATATTTAGAGTTTCCCAAAATCCGATTTCGTCAATATCTCAATGACCTTTGGTTTAAGAAAGTCACGTGACCATTTTACCGAATATCATAAAAAATGGAATTCTACATAATACAAGCTCTAATAATATCATTGTTGTATCGAAAAACAGTAACAGTTTAAAGTTTTTCGTTGATTTTATGATATATTAGCAAATTTTTAAAATTTTGGTTGGCGATATCATTAAATTTTTGGCAGAGTTTTAATAATTATTGACTTGTTTGGAGGTAAATGTGTCCATGATTATTGAGAAATAATTTAAACAACTCAATAATCATTAAAACTCTTCCAAATGTCAACTGTCAAAC
This sequence comes from Poecilus cupreus, assembly GCA_963942605.1. Classification (NCBI taxonomy): domain Eukaryota; kingdom Metazoa; phylum Arthropoda; class Insecta; order Coleoptera; family Carabidae; genus Poecilus; species Poecilus cupreus. Next base: position 3,458,620 of record OZ012731.1, read on the forward strand.
TCAAACAATACGACTGTTTGTATGTTTTGTTTATCATGGCACCCTGGAAATAGTTAAAAATTATACATTTTATTTTACAATATGTACGCTTCTTGACTGTGATTTGTATTGAAATAAAAACAATTTGTGACTGAAATCCAGAAATTGTTTTTATTTCAATTTTATTTTACGTCTATCTCATGACAGAAATATATCACATCAATAAATTTAGGCTCATTTGATGCAGTTTTTAATTCTGAACATTTTACCTATTTACATTTTTGCTCTAAAACTAATAAGAAAAACGAAATTAAAATATTAACATTAGCTTTAGCTCAAAAAAAAGTAGACACCCGATATGTAAGAATATAAAGAAAATTTAACTTGTTTTGTAACAAAATCCTGATGTTTAAATAAAACACTTGTATTATAATTATTATAGTATCCACTAAATTCAAATTCAGTTCCCTTGGTCAATCTTGAAATTATTCCATTAAATGATTACCCGAAACATATTAATAATTGCGATAGAGCAACAAATCATTTCGACAATCATACCTCCCATATCAATCTCATAAAAACTGACAATACCGATAAGCCCGGCGCTATTCACGCTAGACGCAGGATTCGAGGACATAACAGCAGGAGCATAGTGAACACAACGAGGACGACACACTCACACAGCCGCTCGACAAGTGTGCGCTATCGATCTGAACAATCGATGTCGGCTGCGGCTCGCGCCGCGAGAGGCGAAGTCGTCGATGTCGCCGCGACGCCTCACAACATACGCTAACACACGCTGCTGAGATGTAAACAAGTTTTTACTACTGGTGTAATACTGCATTTTTCGTAAATGCGTTGACAGTTTTTTGTAGTCGTTTATTAGAATGTGGTGTCTACCAAATAAGCGTGCGGGAAATTTCGGAAACAACACTCCTATTTCTATAGCTATTTATGTTATAATAAATAAGGAAACATAGGTGGTTATTTAACACATGCGAATAACAAAAAAAATCAACACATAATCTCCCGCCCAATACAACTCTTAAACGGTACAAAATAGTATTTGATGATACGTAAAAATACCTTCTTATTTGTTTATTTTCTATTTATATTTACAAATTTAATTTTCTTTCGTAGGGTGTTTATTTTAAGTGGTACACTATTGGTATCTCGAGAACTATAAGAGCTACGAGGTCGGTTAAATTAGTGAACAATTTCTATATTTATAGGACAATTAAAATTAGCAAAATAAGAATTTTTTTAGACCAGTGGTTCTCAAAATGCAGGGTGCAACTTTCTTATTTTAAATGGCAACCTATTTTTTTTAATTGCTTATTTGATTCAGTATTTTTTTCTGAATTCAACGCTAATTTTAGACATATTTTCCAAAGAAAACAGCTTCAAAATCACAATGACATGTGTCATATTTCATAAAAAATTGTACCTACAAGGAATGCAAGAGATTATGAAATTTAATTTCTTTATATTTTATTATCTCTAAATCTAATGAAAATTAATAAAATTAGTGTAATCAAACACATGTACAATTAAATATTCTACAATTATTAAAATATCATAAATTGTTGAAAAATTTAATTTTACCATGTTTTTTCACGAAAACTGTTAAGGGCTTCTACTGAACTGCTACTTCGGGTTGACCAATTTTATCCAAAATCTAATCAGCTCTTCATATAAATATAAAAAGCAAAAATACGCAAAATTGTATTTTTTAGTATTAATGTATTTTATTTGAAATAATCTTAAATCTTAAAAAAAACAAAATTTTGTTTATAAAATTTGACACAGATTTTCTTCTATTAAAACAAGCAAAGGGGCCTATTCTGTAACTTACCTATTAATTTTTAACGGCCTGTTAAAAATTTAAACCAATGATAACAGACGTCTCTGAATAAAAATTTTAATTTCATTTGGCACATATATGTACATATTTTTATTGGTTTAAGTTTTTAACAGGCCGTTAAAAATTAACAGGGAAGTAACAGAATAGGCCCCAAAAACCATCGATAATTGTCAATAATTTAAACAAAAATGTGTATATAAATTTCAACAATTATATCATCAAATTCCTTAGCAACCAGTTGCTATTACATTCTTGTTGTGAATTTATAAATTTACGAGTATTTTAATTGCGTTAAAAATAATTTTGTTCATTACAAAAAACATTGTGCAACTTTTTGTGGAAAGACGTCATTCACGCATTCGCTGAAATGAACACCTCGTGCCTCAAATAACCGCTCATGCGGGAAGTATGGCTTCCCGCACTTGGTACGTAAATAAATGTTTTTGTACTCATTCATAAAATATACTAGAAATGCCAATTTATCCGGTCTCCACCAGATAAGCGTGCGGGAAATTTCAGAAAACACACTCCTGTTTATAAAGCATCTATTGGAAAAGTGTATTTATAATAAAACAGTATAGTTTCTCAAACACCCTTTTGCATAATAATATTGTGAAATATTGAATGATATTTAATTTTAAAAGAATATATTTAATGCATTTGGTTAATATGTTGGCAACAATTTCTACCAACAAATAAATAAAGTATATAATATAAAAATAAGAAATTAAACACAACCCCCCCCCCCCCCCCACCCTCTATTCGTTTCTATCCGAAATAATTAAATCTATGTGTGTATCTATCTGTCTGTATAACATGTCATTTGTGTAATGTTTGTTCTAACTTAAACATTTTCTTTTGTCCAGAAATATGGCGGTTTCGATTATTCCGGAGGAAACAAGGTACCTATACTTCTTTATTACGTTCATATGTTATGTATTGATAGCTGTTTTGCTTGTATTTGTCATCAGTCTTGCAAGTTTTAAAATTTATAAAATTGAAGCTGTTAAAATATATTTCTGGACAATGCTAGGTTGTCGTTTAATATATTTTCATTAATGAGTTGCTCGAAAATTAAACTTACCATTTAAGACTTGTAGTGGTAGTAGTAGTGGTAGCTCCCTCTGAATCCCACCCTGAAACAAATGAAGAGTTATAATGGGAAAGACAAGTGATAATCGCGTTAATTTCATCCGTGTCTCGTTGAAGCAGGGCGCAAGAATGGTTAATGCTAAACGGTTAGAACCAGGCGGGCAGGGGAAGGTTATGAAGAATTGGTAGCAAGCGCCGTCATTTGTCTTCCAGCGGTTACAAATTATGGCGCTCACCAGCGCCTACTTTATGTGCGCAACTCTGCGGTATTGAATTAAGAACCCGTTTAGTCATATCTCTGGGTTTAACTTAACGGGAGGGTCAGATTTGGGATGTAAATCAGGGATAAATACGTGGAAACTGCAAGTTACTGGCAAGGTAATATATTTCACATTGGGTTAAATTATATTTATTAGTGCAATAAAATCGGCCCGCAGTATTTATTTGCAGTTATGTTTAAACGCAAATTAAATTTGTTGACATCTAATAATAAATGGGTAAATTAATTTCGCAACATTGCAAAACCTTTATCAAATTGGAAAAGGAATATAATAATTGAATCCATTAAATATTATTATTATTTTCTTTAGCATATATATCATCAGACCATTGACATATTTATGAGTATAGACTCTGCTGAAAACAGATCTCGGTATATAATATATTTTTTGATTCAATTATGATTCAATTTATTGAACAACCTGTATAATTACATTTAAAAATTTATGTCAAAACATAGAGTATAGTTACAGTTGTGCAAAAAAAAAAGTTCTTAATTTTTACTATTCGGACATTTTTACAGAAAAAACGGGAAACCTTGACAAAGCAGCGGAAAACTAAAACAAAATTCATATGTCCGTATAGGTGAATAAAAACAATACAAAATATATAAAAATATATAGGGTATTTAAAAAAAGATAAACAATTCTCACCAAGCCGTCACGTAACATCCTGTATATGTGATTATTTTTTGACGTTTCTTTAAACCAATGCTTTGTTGTATGTCACGTGTCTGCGTTTTAACCAATCCTGTCATTATTATACTGAGAATAATGCTCTTGTGAATATTCCCGGCAATATTCTCTGTAGCTTTTTTGTTTTTGTTGACATATGTCAGATGTCAGATAGTTATCAACACAAGTAAAAATGAGCAAAAAAGATAGATTTAGTGGCGTGCCTGATGATGAAATCATAAAATAATCTAATTAAATATAACTCGAGAGTTCGATAAATTAGAAAATAATTCTCCAGTATCTTTCTCAAACTTGTCGCCATTTGGCAATAGCCACTCAAGCCCTACGGGCTTTCGTGGCTATTGCCTGGCAACAAGTTTTCGAAAGATCTGTCAAATTATTTTCAATTTATTCTCACCCTCTTGTTATATTATTACTGAAAATAATTTTACATTATGATCCTTGAGAAGTAGACTTGCAACGAATAGTGTATTCGGCCATAGGCCGAATACCGAATATTCGGCGGATTCCTTGGCCGAATAGCCGAATATTCGGCGAATAGTATTTGGCTGGTTTTTTTCTGTTTATTACTCAGTATTTTTAGTTATTATTGACAAATATCTTGTGTTAAATTAACAATTTTAACAAATATGACAATTTATTAAATTAAAATTTTGTCATTACTGAATTATTAACAACAAAAATTTTTGTTTTTATTTATTTGCTGCATTTTTAAAATTTAATAAATAGTCTCGTCAATAATAAAAATTATATTTAGCTAATTTATCAAATTGAAATTGTTGTTCGTAACAACTTAATTTGTTATAATAACTATGATTTATTGTCCAGCTTCTATATAATTACTAAAATATTTTGTCAAAAGTACATAAAAATAAATGTTAATAATTACTATATTCACAAATATATTTTGTTAAGAAATACATAAAAATAATTTGTTACCTGCTAACAAATTTGAAACTTGTTAAATTAACATAAATTAACGGTGGATCGTCTGGGACTAAATATTTTCATAAAATTTAAAATTTTGTCAATTTTGACTATAAATTTTTTACTGTATACCTATGTATCTTTATTTATTATCTATGTCTTCTATGTATTGGGCCTATTTAAATTAAATAAATATTTTAACTAATAGAAATGCGGCAAATGCAATTTTTAGTTTTTATTCATTACCGTCTGTTATCATTGGTTAAAATTTTTAACAGGCCGTTAAAAATTAACAGGTAAATTACAGAATAGACACCCTTATGTGTTTTACATTTATTATTTTATTTCAAGCAAAAATTACCGAATGAAATACCCTAAATTTCCACTTTTCTCTATATTTTAAACTATTCGGTATTCGGCCGAATAATGCTTAACTATTCGGTATTCGGCCGAATAGTAAAAATGTGGCCGAATAGGCCGAATACCGAATAGTTGCCGAATATTCGTTGCAAGCCTATTGAGAAGTCAAATAAATTTTGTTCTAAAATTTATTTTGCATTTCTAAGGACAAGGGTGATATCGAAGATTTAGTTATCGTATCGTATCGTAATTTGAAGATTTTTTCTAATTCATTTAAAATTGACAGCCTATGTTGTATTTTATCAGGAACAGTATGGTGATATAAAACTGGTATCCATACTTATACATTAATGACAGAAAAGTAAATGTTACATATTTGCTAAAACTTACGGAACAGGGAAAATTTTATTTCGCGTTGAGGTCTTTATAATTTCAACATTTTCATTCAAATACAACATCGTTAGTAATGAAAAGTGACAGTGTTCTGATTAAGTGAGCAGTTTTTGCTGTTTGGAATTCGCTAATAGTGCCTCATTAGCAGACAATTTGATATTAGCTTAATGCCATTATGATAACAAGCACAATTCAACATTGAATAAACACACATGTTATTGGTTTACACACTAAATCCGATTATTTATAAAAGTAGATCCATTAATATCCACGAAGCGTTGCAAAAGTTGGTTGAAAAATCATAAATAATTTAACATATCATTTTATCATAATTTCCACACATAAATTTTCAAGCAGGTTGGAAGAAAGTTTTGCCATCAAACCACCCCGATTCATGGCTCGTTCATCCATTATTTATCAATACTACTTTCTCGTGTGTACATACGGTCGCGTACTTACACACACATTTCTGCCTATCATCATTCCAGGCAAGTGGCGCACTCGTTTACGCCTTAAGACGCGCAGAGCGACGCCGCATCAAAGATTTAGCACCAAGACAAACATAATTAATCGAAAGATTCCGCTATCACCAGAATATCTTAATTATAGTTGCGCGATGTTTGCGGTGCTGTTTGTTTCATGCTTCATATTTTACTTCGCTTGGCGTAGGCTTCAAGTTCATATCGCTTTTCGTTCGTGTTTCTTGCCTCGTGTTCTTTCTCTGTCGTCGGCGGTTTGTTGATTTATTATCCTTGTATGTTTGCACAAGAAATTACTCTTACCTGATGCAAAATGATCTCTACATTCGTTATCAAAAGATTTTTCACCCCTTCTCGTTGAATTGCTACCAAAATATAATAAGATTTTTAAATGGTATCTGAGTTATCGTGGACGACAAATTATTTGTAAATAGTGAATAATTCGTACAAATAATAATTATAATAATATCTTTATTTCCTTGAGATATACATTCGTTTAGCGACTGCAAATGATTATAAAAAACCTCTTTTAAATTTGCCAAGCTTTCGAATATATTTAATCCTACACAGGCCAATGGAGTCTCTTCACCATTTTTTTTTAAATTATATTTTATGAAACTTGATCTAAATTGAAGACTATCTACACTTTTAAAAAGTCTTAATTGTTATTCATTAAGCCACAATGATTTTTTTTAAATGTTGTGACGTCGTAGTAGAGGTGTTGCTGGATCTAAAACAGTACAGATTGTAAATAATTGTAGTCATATATTTTTTTACTTATTTTATTATTATTATTACAATAAAATAGAAAATAGGACAAAAATTATTTAAATCTCTACTGTTTTAGATCCAGCAACACCTCTACTATGACGTCACAACATTTTTTAATAAATCATTGTGGCATAATGAATAACAATTAAGACTTTTAAAAAAGTGTAGATAGTCTTCAATATAGATAAAGTTTCATAAAAAAATAAAAAAAAAATGGTGAAAGACCCCATTTAGTTGAGACAGTATAAATTACTTCAATGGTAAAATTAAACATATAATACAATAATACAGAATGAAATATAAAATACTCAAAATAAGAAGATAAATATTTTAACATAATGTCAAAATTTATTTATCCAAAGCCATGAATATTTACAAAACCGAGTTGTGTATCATATGACGTGTAGTATTGTACTCAACATTGTGACGCGATTAGATTAGATGGATCACTGCAGTAAAATTATAATTTTCAAATAATAACAGAGATGTATACAGGAACTACAATGACCCATCTGTTTGATAATGTGTTTGTGGATATTTCAAATACAACAAATGATTGAATACTGGATACATGTATTACATCTCAGAAAGAACAGACATTACTTAGCGCTTCTTAAAATTGTAGTTCTTCATAGCAAAATACATAAAGGACATATTACAATTCATAGCACAAACATATGAAAAGAAACCACAGAGAATAGAATAATTGAAACGTCAAATTTCATTCTCAAGTTGTCTAATTGAATTATACAGTATATCAGTTATCGTGTTATACAATTAATTGAGTAGATCTATTTCTTATTTTATTTAGTATGTACTCAAAGTACTGAATTAGCAAGTACACTTACATTTACTTGATTTTCTTAAGAAATTCTCCATTGAATACACAACACACGACACAAATCACTGCGAAGATTCCCACACTACTGACGACTGTAAACCAAATTTTGCATGTTCTGCAGTGACATTGCTTATTAAAGGTTTGAAACAAGTCTATAGACAGCAAGAATATGATGTTATTTATAGAATAAAACATTAATTTTAGGAATTATTCCAGAGGATCTCAAAATTTTATTAAATACGACCCCAACCCCAAAATTATTCGTACCACCTGCAAAATTTGCTTTAATAAATAAAATTAATTACTTTCACACTGCTTAATCGCTATATTCATCTAAATTATTACATAATCAGAGTGTACTGAATCAAAACATATTATTTATTTTTCATTGTAACAACGCTGTTTAGAAATAATTAATCTACATGAAATAAATAAATATATTCGTATTTACATTAAAACAAATCTAATTTATTAGCCCACGTAAAAATCTACTTACAAAATAATTGAATATTGTTTTCAATTACTATAGATTCAATATTATAAATAATATCACAAGGACTTTATTTTTGGCTGGACAATGGATGACAATGAAAACTCGTGGATATCAGCCAATGAGGGGGTATATTATAAAAATACATCTCCATCAGGAGCTATAATACAAAACAATGGACATAAAATTTTTAATATAAATTAAGTTGTATACTGAATTAAAACCGTTTACCGAAAAATTCCCAAAAAAAGTCAGGGCGAAACCAAAACCTGTACCGAAAATTGAAACTGGGACTGAAAGAAAAATTCTTGTCTCATTTTTCAGGTAACTGCTAATTGCAAATTGTAAATTAGTGTTTTAAAATAATTGTAAAGTATCAACTTTATTGTATATTAGTTCCATTTCCATAATTCATCCAGTGTATTTGTTTGTTTGTTTGTTTGTTAGGGTTAGACAACTTTAGTCATATTTACGGCCAAACGTGGATATAAAGACATTAGAAGATATTTTATTAATTAGTTCCAACATTAATTATCTATTTAACAAAGTAGCTTTAAACTTGTACATTTAGTTTAGTTCATTATTATAGTTTTAATTTATTACATAGATAAAACAATATTTAGTTCATTTCAGTATAATTTTAATTGCCGATTGTTGTAGAAAACCCGAAACCTTAATTAAAACCAAAATTTTATTTTCACGATGACCAAAAACCGAAATACAAACCGATAATTTTTATGGTTACCATCCGTGGTTTGTAATGTTGAAGAAGTAGTGTCGTCGAAACTAGTCGCGGATGTATTTTTTAAATAATAGTTATTTATGTATTAAGGCACTGAAGTTCAATTTTTTATCACGAATATGGAATTTAGTTGCCGAGGCCCGTAGGGCCGAGGAAAATAAACTATGTGAGTGATAAAAATGAACTTCAGTGCCGAGGTACATATTAAGTTTTATTTGAAATCTAAAATTCGAAAAAACTGTAAAAAAATTACAATATAAGTTTATACATCTGTTAGTTGTCAATTGAAACTGACAGTCAGTGTTGCCAACATCGAGAAGTGAAGTTATCGTAAATAACACTTAAAATTATGTGTTTTGTCCTCAATTTCGTCATCGGAATTAATTTGTTAATTCTTCTTGCAAATTTTGTTTCATGTTACGTCCAAATTTACTATAGTACGTTAATATATCTGCCAAAATTATCCTATTTGTACAATAATTATTTAACGGTTGCCAACACTGGGATGCTCAAAATCGTCGTATAATGGGTTACTTTAGTGACGATTTCTGAGTTTTTAATGATGATTTTTGAACACTTTAGTGACATCCATAATTTTTCATTGTCATCCATAATATCGTTAAAAATATTTTCATTATTGTTCGGAATAATTTAGACCTGTATAACGATAATAACACCGTGAAAAAAAATAATATTTGATTAAAACATTTTCTATAACACTATTTTGGAAACTAGGCATTCCATAACTAAAAATTGTTATGGAATCACTAACATTCCATACGCTGCGTATGGAATATTTTCGACGAATCAGAGCTGCATATTAGCGCGATATATGAAGTATCTTGATTCAGTTACTATGATTACTTCCGTTTATTTAATTTGATTTATTTGAGTTTGACGTTCGCAACAGTTTTATATTTGTATTTTATGTATAATTTCCAAAATCTTGTTATAGAAAGTATAGTCTACAACATGTAACGGAATGGCATATCCCACACTCGCAAACCGTAGCCCTCGCCTTCGGCTCGGACTACAAACTTTTTGCTCGCGTGGAATATGTGCCATTCCATTACTTGTTGTAGAATATACTATTTTCAGGTAGTACGAATATATTTAGGGTTAGAACATTTGAACATTCCTTTCTTCTCGTAGCACGTGTACCATTTCTCCCGCTAATGTATGTTGTGCTTCGTTGCAGGGTGACTTGTTCTCCGGGCTGAACGATGGTTTGCTATCGCGCGCCGAGGCGCTCGCGGCGGTGGACATCGGCAAGCACCAGCCGTCGGGCGCGCCCGCCTCGCTCCCGCAGCTCAAGCACGACATGATGTACCACCACGGCATGGCGGCGCCGCCACCCAACTCCCGCCCCCACCAGGTAAACCCCTAGCGATCTAATTATCAAACGCATTTATTAAATTAGCGCTGAAGTATTGTAGAACTAGTCATTGCTGTATTATCAAGTTTTATATATCGCTGTCGCGCGTTTATATTTCTTTTAAATTTTTGCCTTCCGCACATATAGGTGTGTGACGATTGTTTCGTCCGATTTCGTCCACGATAAATTAATATTTAATTAAGCTATTGCCGATCTCGATGGTTTATTAAAATTGTTCGGATTACACATTACAGTCCAACATAGTTCCTATCAACATGATAAAAATTATAATGAGTACAACAACAACATAAAAAATGCCGGAAATAAAATAAATTTAAAAATCTAGAGCAAAGGAATGAATTTAATGAGGTGGAATCTAATCCCTAAGTAAAATAAATAAATATATCATCACGCCTTTTACCCATTATGGGTGTGGCACTCTGCTTATGCAGATCTCGGTAAGTGATATATTTTTGCGTATTAAGTGCCGTTACCAGCCGTCAAATCATAGCCCCCCAAAGATGTTAGTGGAGGAGGAACTACGGGGTAAATTTAAATTGGCAACTGTTAGCTGTGAGATTCGAACTGAGGATCTCACGATCCACAGACCGGTGCGTTACCACGGAGCTATTTACCCCATTAAATAATCCCTAAGTCAGTCATGGATATCCATTTCAAGTCCTGGAACCAAATTAATCAAGGACCGGAACAAGTTATTAAAAGAAAAAATTAAATGAATATTAAATAAATTAAAACTTAAAACAAGTTGTTACTTTTATTTCATTAATTTATAATATAATACTCTGGTGTAAACGTCATATGTTGGTTACTTTAATTGTTGAAAACTTTGATTAATGTTATCATAAAACTGTTAGGTATGAGCTATTTTGCGTCAATTTTTATAATTTTATGAAAATTGAAACTTCGCTCAGATGAACTAGGACCCATTTAAAAGAAATAGAGGACCATGGGTTACTCTTAAATGCCCTAAACCCTTAGAAAATCTGTAAACGTATTTTGGGAACTAAGTTCTCGACATCAATAAAACTAAGACGGAACAATCAATTTGTTAATCAAGCTAGTGGTCAAAATTGATTCCAAATTAGGTTTGGACTACTGAGGTTTAGGAAATTATTATAACATTTTCTTCTTCATTTTCAATCAGTTGACTATAAAACCTATTGGATATAAAAAAAATAATTAATCTCTGATAGTTTCGATGTCTCTTAAGTCTTCTTCAGGAGGTGAAATTTTTCTCAATAACAATTATGATGCTGGTGTTGTTCTGCTCTCTTTTTTTGCCTTACGGTAGGTATCCTAGAGATCACTTTCCTGTCCATGCCTTATTGACATCAACGGTTAAATTATAACCTGAGTAACATTTTTGGAGGAAAGTTTGCTGTCTTTCTTCCTTTCTTAAATACATCAGGTCGTCTTGGTAATAACAATAATTAAAAAAATAATGACAGCAACCAATTTAGTTTTGCTGATATTTCTAACAACGTTTTTCATAATTGTGGATCAAATCCTGTTAATTTTTATAATTATACAGTTCCGTAAAGAATAGCATTCGATAAAAATCCCATTTACCATACTGACAACACTCCGGTAAACATACCAATGTGATACAGTAGAAAAAATAATTAATCACCAAGAAAGCTAATTACTATCCCCACGATAAGTAACCTGTAGAATCATCCATTCCATTCATCGCTCATCCTCACATCCATTCGCAGCTGATATGTTATTCATACGAGTCCGTAGCATAGGCCGCTGATGCATGTAGCACAGCACATATAAGTTATTACGTTTGTATGATCGCGTTGTGCTATGCAGTGATGCTGCGAATAGGCCGTGTGGAGTGTTGGTTCGAGTTGACACCGCTATGCGCCCAGCGCCCGCAACCATATATTATTTCATCCGGAGCAATGATCCGGAGCTAATACATCATAAAGCGCAACATTAAATATGATACGGGGGATGGGGTGCCTACGCAGGACCGGATCAGGGAGAACTTTACATATGTATTATAGTAATTCAGAAAAATTTAAATACTGTAGGATATAAGAAATATAACGGAATGAGGAGAGAAAAGGGCCAGCACATAACCTCCCGCCCAATACTACTGTTAAACAATACAAAATAGTATTTGATGATACAGAACCATACCTACTTATTTGTTTATTTTCTATTTATACTTGAGAAATTTAATTTTATTTCGTATATTTATTTAATATTTTGACATTTCACTAAGATATCAGCTTCATAATCAAAATGACATCTGTCACATTCCATAAAATTTGAAAACTTTTAAATGTTTCCATGGTATACAAGGAATGCAAGATTTATGAAATCTAAATTTCAAAATAACGCAAGGTAAAAAATAAAGCGAATTACCTTTTTTACCTTCCGACATATCCTGTAAGAAAGATAATAGGAATTATCTGAAAATTCGGTAGTGAGTTTTCAGTGAATGAGCACGTTTTAGGGTTCCAAAAATACGATTTTAATAGTTTCGCGATGATGTCTATATGTGTGTATGTATGTGTCTGTCTATTTATGGTATATTCCGAAATTGAACCACGGCGACCAAGGTTCTGGTTAAGCATTCCCTAATAAAACCAAATAATAATTTCAGGACCGTGGTTAAATTCAGGACGTGATTTCTGAAAATTTTGGTTACTTTTTTATGATCAATTTTTTATGGTTGTTGTAGTTATTTTCTGATTTTTGAAAATATGATATATAAAACTATATTTATAATGAAATATAATCAACAGCCATTTACACGTGATTAACAACAAAATTGTTTCTTTTTTATAAAATATTTAAAGATTATGTTGTGAAAGTATTTGTACAGAATTTAATTCAAAAGTATTTTATAATTTTGCTGTGAGTTCTGGAAGTTTTTCAACTTTCCGATTTTATTCTTTATTCATAAATAAATAAAAGTCGCTTATTGCAAAATTCCTGATTCCCTGACAAAAATTAACCTATTACATAAGGCATAAATTTATAAGTACTCATTTCAGAATCTAAGTAAAAGGGAGCATTATATTAATTTATCTAATAATACACGATGATACCATGTACAATAACAAGCACAAATTATCTGTCAATCTACACTCATAAAAATAATTTCTTGTTTCAAGAAAATTTTCAGTTTTTATTTATCTTCTTTTTTCTGCATTGAAAGAAAAAAATATATTTTAAATTTAGTTTAAAAAAAATGAAAAAGAAGTCGTTTTAATTTTAAACAAAACGTTTTTATTTAAAACGATATCATTTTGAATTGAAACTAATGCTATTCAAACTACTTCGTCTCTATAATAAGTCTCAGTTGAATTTTGATATGTTCATTCAAAACTAAATTAATTTTCATACAAGAATATTTATTAAACCTACAAAAGTGTTCAATGAAAACCAAATCGGATTGGCACTATTCAAATCAATTTTTCTCTTCATTTAAAAGGAATATGTTTGTTCCAAGAAACCCTTTTTATTAATGCGTATATTGATGTTCAAACATGGCGACTTATGAACAACTGGTAAAGTATATTAAAAATTGCACGTATGTCGAAACAAAATTATTATCAAATTTTCTGGATTCTCCCCTGCCGATGATGCAGCGGAATGAGATTCTGCGAAGGGGTGTGATCCCCCGTCAAACCGCCCAGTCAATACGCCGTGAATGACTTTTTGTCATAATACCTAAATTTCATGGTGTAATTTAGTGCACCACTGAGAGTTAAGCGGTAATGGGGTCACATATGGCACCGGCCGATTCTGTTTTTGCATTTTAACGCAAAAACGCCAACTCTGACACGGCTCGGGCGCTCCCCCCTTCCCACCCCCCATGCCAACCAAGACGGAGTCGATAGCAGTTTTATACGCTGTGTTATATCCATGCAAAAAGTGGGTAATGCGATTTTTATGAAAGGAATTTTATATGTGCACACCGAACGAAACAATGTGATCATGTTGATAATAATAGGGGAGGAAGGATTATGGTTTCTAACAGGACGTTTTACACTTTCTTCAGTACAAATGTAATAGGTTAATATTAACCCTGGAATGTTACAGTGAGGTCTAAGAAACCTCACGATTTTCAACTAATTTTCCACGTGCGCAGCATTCGATGCTACCTCGTTGTAAATACAGTTTCTATTATCCTATACAAATATTCAATGTAAACTCCCTATGCTTGTTTTTATAGTCTAAAATAAATAAAATCTGATGTAGCCAGCACAAAACCTCCCGCCCAATACTACTCTCAAGCGGTACAAAACAGTATTTGATGCTACAGAAACATACCTTTTTATTTGTTTATTTTCTATTTATATTTGATTTGATTAACTTAATTTTTTTTCGTATATTTATTTAATTCACATACACAATGACATGTGTCACATTTCGTTTCCATGGTGTACAAGTTTTATGAAATTTAATTTCTTTAAATTTTATTATCTCCAAAACTAATGAAAATTAATTTTCTACAACTACATAAATTGTTGAAAAATTAAATTTATGCCTGTTTTTTAATGGAAAACTGTTAAAGGCTTCTTGTAAACTGCTACTTCCGCTTGACCAATTTTATCAAAAATCTAATCTGCTCTTCACATAAATATAAGAAGCAAAAATACACAAAATTGTATTTTTTGGAATTTGATGCACACACACACGCACACACACACACACGCGCACACACACACACACACACGCGCGAGCTCACACACACACACACATAAATACATACATACAGACATCATGGCGAAAATAATAAAATTATATGGTAGGGACCGTAAAACGTGCGTATTCATTGAAAACTCACTACCCAATTTTTTGACCAAAAACAATATCTTCCTTACTCAAAGGTAAGCGGGAGGTAAAAAGTTAAGTTTTGACAAAATGCTGTGTTTTGAATAAAATATATGGTTCAGAAAGTTTATCAACTGTGAAGGTAGTATGCACGAAAAAAAAAATGGATTTTTGTAACAGCAAAAATGTATCTTACATGTAGTGGCAGCAATTTAGATATTTACAATAACAATATTTATATTAGTAATATGATATTACTTTTGATTGCTGGTACAACAATTTAATAACATCATATTAATAATATAAATATAAGTATTGTTATTGTAAATATATAAATTGTTGTCACTATACGTAAGATAAATTTTTGCTACGAGTATAATAACAATCCATTTTCTTCCGTGTGACTGTCCAGGGTTAAGATTGCTGTATTTAAAACAAATTATTGAACTGTTGTCAAACTATAAATACCACTAATGGAATATAGATATAAGTGTATAAGTATATTACATACTTGTATTATCTCACAATAATAATAATTACTAAAAAATATGTTAAATATTATCGGAAACTTTTAGATATAAATATACTATTTCAATGCTACTGGTAATAGCAGTAGCTGTAGACTATGTAGATTACGCTAATATTTATGTAAACAACGCATTTTAAACTGTTATTACAAATTTATGTAACAATTTAATATAGGTACGTACATATAGAAATATGAATCCATAAAATTCTAATTTAAAATATGGTATCATAATAATATCTAGACCGTTATTCAATATTAAATTAATGTTGAATTTTACTTACTATCATTAAATTACCTTTTCATCTATAGTTCGCTGAGTAATATACTAGAAGAGAAAAAAAACTTTCTTTGCCGTTTTGTTTAAATTTTGTACAATTTTCATTTTTGACTTAGTTCAGGTTTATTAATATTTAACATAGTTAACTGTGTTAGTAGCTGTAAGTGTGCTAAAAAAATAACAATAATCAAGGTGATTGCCACCATATTTCACTTGTATAATTTATAATATTCAGTGTGAAATAATTTCATTTTAATTAAACCATAATGCCGAAATAATGTTTACAACAAATAATTATTAGTTTAAATCATATTATTGAAATTATATAGGTTTAAATATGGAAACACTAAACTTTTCATATTTATTAAACACGTTTTTAACATGGTAAATATCTGCTCACTGGTTAACAACGTAATTATATGAAAAGAGGAAGAAATTTATAACTTTTTTACCGAAGAATTTGATTTTGGCCTTATTTAGATTCTAGATCAATTATGTTACTATGTTAATGTATGTAATGTACAAACAGAAACTGTAATTATTAATCATTAATACAGATTCACATACCGATAGAAAAATTTGACTCACGGAATATCCTCACTTAAAATTGTAATATTTTTTATCACATTTCTTTATAATATAAGCGCTAAGAAACCCATTGTAGCAGAGCGCATCGTCAGATCTCTAATATTTTTCGAGATACGTCGATTTTTGCTATTTTTCGAAGTGCAACTTTAAGGGACTGTAATTCAAAAACTACACGCCATATCTAAAAGTTCTCTTTAGTTTAGCGTTTCTGGTGCCTTATATAACAAATTAGCAAATTTTTAAAATTTTGTAATTTTTTTGTATTCTTGTTCAAAATTTCGATCGGCGATAACTCCACAAATATTAAAGATACAGATTTGTAGTGTTCACCAATCGATTCAGCTCGTCTAAATACATAAGTATGCAAAGTTTCATAAAAATCGCTTTACGGGATGGAAAGTTAGAGCAAAAAGCCTGAAAATGGCGTTTTTTGTACTAAAAAGTCAAGACCCCTTGACGTTTGGCCTGAATTTGGCCATTTCCTGACTTTTTGCTCTAACATTTCAACCGGTTGCCCGAATTTTCTGAAATTTTCAGGGTTTATGTATTTCGTCGAGCTGAATCGATTGGTGAACACTGCAACTATGTATCTTTCATATTTGTCGAGATATCTCCAATCAAAATTTTGAAATAAAATTAAAAAATTTTCAAAATTTTCAAAATTTACTAATTTATTATAAATGGCACGACAAACACAAAATTGGAGATATTTTTCGATATCTTGTATAGTTTTCGAGTTACAGCCCCTCAAATTTGCTCTTCGAAAAATATAAAAAATCGTCATATCTCGAAAAATATTAGAGATATGACGATGCGCTCTGCTGCAATGGGTTTCCTGGCGCGAATATTATAAAGAAATGTAATAAAAAAAATTACAATTTTAAGTCATATTTTGGGGAAATTTTTGAAAAATATTACAAATCGCCATATTTCGATAAATATAAGACATATTACGATGCGTACTACAGCAATGAGTTTATTTTCTAGTAAACAATTTACTAGTACTAGCCTTTTGATACTTATTATACGTTTCTTTCTTAATTTAAATAATTAAATCTGCCTAACCCATCAATGCCCAGAGTTTGTAATTATGTGTAAAATATTTTATCTTCGCCCGTGAGTTAAATGTCACTTATCCCACTCATTTTTCGTGAGTGAAGAGCTTCATTATCGCCTTCGTTTTCATTATTTATCTATATATTTAATCACAATGACATTTAACAGTAACTTCACCAAAAACTGATAGAAATATATAAGAAAAAGTAAAACGATAATAAAATATAAATATAAGATTCAAGAACAAAAGTATAATACAAGCGGCAACAAACTATGTCATAATTGAAAACTATTTTTTTTTTTTTTTTTTGAAGGGATGAGCGTTTCTTGATAGTGTTGGTCCGTGTTTCTGCATTGCTTGATAATAAATCTATAGCGAGAGGTATTGTGGTGCCCACAACAGATTTTTATTCCAGTAAAGACTAACCTAACAAAATTTAAATTACATTTCGTGAGTTGAGGTAAGAGTCATTTAAAAACTTTTATATAAATAGAGAATACGAGATATATATTTGCGTTGTAATTTAAACAAAACTTGGAGCACAGTACACACACGATACTCGTCGGCAGAGCAGTGCGTGCGTGCGTGTGTGGCCACGCAGTACACACGCACGCCCGGGTCAATGCGCAGGCGCGTGCTCGCGGGGTAAGTTCATGCCATGATTCAGCGGGGACTCCCAGCAGTGAAATATTTCATCATTAGGCCTCACATTGGTGTAAAGTGGTCATTTGACGTGTATAACACACATCGGGCTCCGGCCCAGCGCCCCCGCGCCCGCCGCCCCCGGGGACGTGTTTATGCGGCCTGCGGGGCCACTAGCCTGGAAGCCCGCACACTTGTCGCTATGTTTGCCTGGCTCCGCAGAAGCGAACGCCGTTTGTCAAATGTTACAGTCTGGGCATTTGTATTTCAAATATTTGTTTTAGTTGTGTGTTTCTGTTTCGTTGTAACGAAATCGAGTTTGTTCTGGAGGACTGTTTCCGTTTGGATTTGGAAGGCGGTTGAGGCTCACTTATGCGTATTGACAAAAATTTCACATCACTCCGTCCACATACTATAATAGAGACCTCTCTATTTAACTAGATCACCTTCAATGCATTTAATACAACTCATAGAGATAACAATATTTCTTAATAACTTTTTCATAAATCTTCTAGTTTTTGAATCAAATTTTATTAAGATTTGTTATAAAGGACCCCGCACTTTGCTTATGGAAAAGTGCTTCCGTAAAATTGCCTGAATTTGAAATATATTGTTCTTGAGACATTGCTGAACAAAAGTCTCATAAGTTGCACATAAAAAATCAGTAGTATTAATGTTTGAACTAAATAATTAAAAGAGAGATTAAAAGGAATGCAGTTTGGTCCACTATTCATACGATGCGTCTTGTCAAATATAGAAGAAAGTGACCAAATATGGAATAGGATCCTAAAATGGAATACCGCGATTTGTCTAGAACAAATAGTTGGAGACGCAATACATCAGGAGTATCTTCTATTACATTCACTCACTTTAGTATCACAATCATTTCATGTCGCTTGTCGGATGATCGATGTCGCTACTGGAAAATTTCTCAAGGTACATGAAAGTAAAATATTTTTCGTTAATTCGTTGGGGATAATACTGTGATTATATGTTTAGTATATTGTGTTTATATTTCTTTTAATATTTTCGAAACGATTTGTTGTACATATGATATTACTTATAGAATAGGAAGACAAATTTGCACTGGTCTGATATTCCAAATATGGACTGTCACTGGGGATCTAATTATGGAATAGACTAAATGTATAATGTATGGGCTCTTTGCATATAATGACTGCGCTGGTTCCAAGTTTGACACTTAGATTTATGATTTTTGTAGGTAGATTAAGTTACTTTTTATTTAAGATGAAGACTAGTTTTGATTTTTGTTATTTTCAATAAAAAGAAGTTATGCCTTATTCTAATGTGGAAAAATAATGATCGGGGATACAGTCAAAAGATCTTTATCTCCGATTATTTTTCTACATCACTTCTCCAGTCGAACAATCATCTCTCCATTAACCTTATTCTATTGTTCCATATTTGGGTGTCTATTCCTTTATTAGCTACTTTATTGTTATTTAGACTTTTATACAATTATAGTAATATCAATTAATATTAAAAGCATAAAACTGTTACTAAGTTATGCGAAAATGTATAATGATAATAATTATCATTAAAAGTCTTTAATTTGTAACCATTGTAATTTTTTTAAGAAAACAAACTGGTATTCCATATTTGGTCGCTTTCCTCAATGCTTTTATTTAGATGCCGCACAGCTTGGAAAGCACCGTCTTGTTAAAACCATCGTTCTTCCACATTAACGCCATTCAATTGGGAAATGAAAAGTCAGTAATCATGGCTCTATAGTGGTCTTTATTGACTGTAACATTCTGGCTAGTTGCTGCTATAATTTTTGAAGAAATATGAACCAATTATTCCAACAGCCCCGTAAAACACCCCAAACAGTGACTGTTGTTTCTGTAACTCCGTCTCAATAATGGCTTATGGATTTTCTTCGACGAAAAGGCGGTAATTTTGCTTGTTGCCTTATCGCTGTATAAAATTTCCGAAAAAAATTGCACAATTTGCAAACGTAGCTCTGGCTTAAGTCTATATATGGTAAATTGGCAAACCAAACTGAGCACAAACCAGCTGTCAACTGTCAAATTGGCTGTCGACTGAAAAAGTAGTTCCAAGTCGAAAACAAACAGAATAAAATTAAAATAAAACAAGTGGCATTTTGAAGAATACAAACCTCTGCTGCGAGAACAATTTCCATCGCAAAGACGTGTGTTTGATATACGAGTATTGTTGAGCATAAATTTGGCGTCATAATAATTTTTATGGCTCGTGTAACGTGAAATGATTTTATTTTTGCACCGCATCAAGTGCGATAAAACAGACATTACATTGTTTTAAATTTCTTGTTTGCATTTCATGTGTTTGCATTATCTGCAGCCCTGAGGTCCACATGCGACCATCGCGTGAATAAAATCCAATTTGTAGTGGGCATGAATATTGTTGTTTTTTATTTTTATCATTTTTATTATATTGCGGGGTTGGCAAACAACGCCAGGGGCAGAGGGGCGCGGGGACGGGCCGCAGTTTACACTTGCTGTTATCAACGATCCTAAATAAATTCCTCCAGCAAAAATATGCAGTGCAACTGTGATCATGTGTAAACATGTTACAAAAACATGTTTGCCAATCTAAAAATTCATAAAAAAATATTTTGCGCGTGAAATGGATAGATTTCACGTTACACCAACCAAAAAATATTAAAAATACATACTTAATTAATTATTTAACGTTTAGAAAGCAAAGATTGACAAAAAATGAACGATATTACATTTTGATGAAAACAAAAATGCATGTTGAAATTACACACAATGTACACAGGCCTTTTACATTTTCTGTTTGATGCCGAAATTTTAATACACGTTCATATAAAAATACGTTCCCTTATTTATTAACAAATATATCAATTTATTAACAAATATATCAAAGAGCTAAATTTTTATTTAATTCATTCTAATCCGCTACGAGCCATAGAACAAATTGTAGATTGTTCATGTTTCGGGGTTTCTAGAATACGATTGAACTATTTTAACGACAATAACTGTTATAATTTTGTGTAGATAAAAATTATTAACTCCCCTTTGGGGTAACGCCGGTTCTTATGAAGCTCTCTAGATCCTTTTATTGTAGTGGATCAATCTCGGATTTTTTCTTTTAAATCCTTGTAGTTAAGTTCTTCCATATCTTCCTATACGAGCCCAGAATCATATTAATAGGCCCAGTTAAAGTCATAAAAAGGAAAATTGTTTAATTCGCCTTATTTATATTTTAAATTCTATAATTTTTACATTCCGCACATACATATACATATGTAATAGAGGTATTGTTTATGCTACGAATTAATTTGATTTTGGGAACAATTCATCCACAGTAAGTGGTTGATTATTTCAAGGCCTATCAGGGTTTTTGGGCTTATCTTAATAAATAAATGAGATAGAGAAAATTACATTGGAATCAAAAAGATGTTGAATAATATTACTTACAATTTTTATTTGAAACAATTTTCTGTATTTTGTCATCAGATTTAAAAACAGTGTTTGTGGTATCAGTCAATACCTTTGGGACAAATTGTAAATTTGATATTATTTCAGTTGTTATTATTGCTTAAAATAGTCTTTAAAATAATAGAATTTATGATATAAATAAATTTAGTACAAAAAATGTTCCCTTTGTTCGATCAGAACTATTTTTTAAAGCTATTCTAAAAGTCTTAACTGGGCCAAATAATATGATTTTGGGCTCGTATTTTGTTTTACTTTGCGAGTTTTTAATTCCTGCTGCTTTGAAATCTTCTTTTACTTACATTATCTATGTTAATTTCCACCTGCCTCGTTTTCTTCTTCCTTCTGGTCTCTATTCGACTATTGATTTAATTGCATCATTTCCTTCTGCTCTCTCTATATATATCCAAGCCAATTAACTCTCTGTTGCTTGATCTTTTTCACTGTCTTCTCCTTTCAACTCTTGTTCTATTTCATAGTTCAATCTTATTCTGTATTCGTTTTCTGATATCTCTATTGATCCTAGTATTGTCCATACCCTACTGAAACTGTGACAGTTACAAAAAAAGATGAAGGAGATTTAAGAACAATAGAACGAATTGACAATTGTGTAGAGAATTCTAGAGGATTTTAGTCATTGTCAATCAGCCAAACATTTTTATGCTTAAGTTAGTTTTTTTGTTTATAGATTGAACCAAAAATATTAGCAGCATGGGTGACAACTGTATCAAGTTGGTACTACTGAAATTATCACAATGACGATAAACTTGATATGTGTAAAACGGACGATAAAATTTTTGTTCTTAGCAATTTATTTACGTCGTTTAAAACAGGCATTACACTTCGTCTATTATTGATTTGTTTCAATGTTTCAATGACAGTTTCGTATTAATTTGCAAGTCTGGGCGTAGTGAATAATAAATTATATAGTAGTGTAGAATATTTGTCAACAACAATAGAATATCATCAACAATAAGTAACTTGTTACTCACAAACAAGAGATAAAATCAAGCGCTCGGTATCACAGCGTACGCTGCGCATAGCAGCAGCGGGATGTCCCATATAGATTGCAGCGAAATCATGATTATAAATCAGATAACTGATCACGAATGACAAGCCATGAATGTTTGATGAGTGTCTCCCGCGTGAGTGCGCGCGTGTGCGTGTAATTGCCCGGCGTGAAACACCACGCATGCGTATTAAAGGGGTTTGTTCTAGAGAGCAGATGAAATGCAACTCGGGGATGATGATGACTCTGTAAACAATCATGCGTTATGTGCGTTTGTCACACGAAGATTTTTACTATTTATGAGTTTCTATTCTCTTTTAACTTTCAGCATTCACGCATAAATGTACAATGTACAAATTGTAATATAGTTAATAAAAACTCAAATTATTTATAACTTATTCTCATAGTTTTGAGTGTTTCATTTATGACATTTTTAATTATAGTGCTTAAGAACTTAGCGAAATGTTCAATTAAAATAATAAGCAATAACAATTCGTTTTTACTTCCTGCATATATATGTAAGGTAAATACTGTGGATCGTAAGATCATGTGATCCATTTTAAATTTACCTTTGTGGTTTCCCTGCACTAACAACTTTAAGGTCCATGACTTGACGGCTGGTAACCACACTTCTTGCGCACTTCTTACCGAGATCTGCGTAAGTAGAATGCCACACCCATAATAAGTAAAAGGCGTCAAGATATATTTTTCTTATTTTTAGGTATTACACCGGATTAAATATTCGGTAATAAGTTTTCTACAGATACGCATGTTTTGTGGTCCCAAGAATATAATTTTATTATTTTTTTTACTATAACGTATGTATATGAGCCGTAGGAATTCGGATCAATGAGACGATTTTTTCGTCTACGATAACTCAAAATTTAATGAAGCTATATATGTCAAATTTTAAATTTAGGTTTCAGATGTATATATTTAGAACTAGTTAGATTTTGAGCGCCATCCATTAACCGGAAGTGATAGTTTATTTGAAGGCCTATCAGGTTTTTTGGGCATATCTCAGTAAATAAATGAGGAAGAGTAAATTTCAGTCAATTCAAAAAGATGTAGAATAATACTGCCGACAATTTTTTTTCATATTTTGTACTATTTAGAAATTAAAATTTTGTAGTGATCACACAACTGATTTGATTTTGGTAGTAGTCCATTAACAGGAAGTGATAATTACTTTGACTATAAGGTTTTTTAAACATATCTAGAAAATAATTGATTTAGAATAAATTATATAATAATATGAAAGATAATATTTCCTACAATTTTTATTTTAATGTAAAATTTATTTAGGCGGGAGGTTATGTATTGGAACTTCGGATTATTTTCTTTGTTTCTTCATCTACTGAATTTTAATTCTTCTCGATACTTTTTTATATAATCGAACCACCTCTTCTTAATCTTCTTTCTTCTTTTTGTTGTTTTTTTTTTCTTTTTGGTAACCTTCTAATCTTTCCATATGTCTTTACAATCTGTGACTGTAAATTTCGTTACAATAAAAAAGCTGTTATATAATTAGCAACAATTTATAGTTATGTACGTATTGGTTTTTTAAAAACCCAGCGAAAACAAATCGTTTTTCAAAATCAAAATTTCATTACAATATTTGCGATTGTTGCATGTTTCAGATGGGCCACATGGACGGTCTGGAGATGCTGGACCCGATCTCCACGTCATCGATGACGACACTGACACCGATGTCAGAGGGCCCCGGAGCGCACATGCACTCATACGGCATGAACCACGTGATGAACCACCACCACCACCACGGCGGGCCGCTGTCCGGACACGGCGCACCTGGCGGTCACCACGGGGCGCACCACGCCACCCACCCAGCCGCGCACCACCCCGCCATGGCCGCGGCCGCCGCCGCCGCCGCCGCCGCCGGCCTGCATCCCGACTCCGACACCGACCCGCGGGAACTCGAAGCCTTCGCCGAACGCTTCAAGCAGCGCCGCATCAAGCTCGGCGTCACGCAGGCCGACGTCGGCAAAGCTCTTGCCAACCTCAAGCTCCCTGGCGTGGGGGCCCTCTCACAGTCCACCATCTGCCGGTTCGAGAGCCTCACCCTCTCACACAACAACATGATCGCCCTCAAGCCCATCCTGCAAGCATGGCTAGAAGAAGCTGAAGCCCAGGCGAAGAACAAGCGCCGAGATCCCGACGCGCCGAGTGTGTTACCGGCGGGTGAGAAAAAGCGCAAACGAACTTCAATAGCAGCGCCGGAGAAGCGAAGCCTAGAGGCGTACTTCGCTGTGCAGCCTCGGCCGTCGGGAGAGAAGATCGCGGCGATCGCAGAGAAATTAGATTTGAAGAAAAACGTAGTGCGGGTTTGGTTTTGTAATCAGCGTCAGAAGCAGAAGAGGATGAAGTTTGCTGCGCAGCACTGACCGGGCGATGCTGCCGCCGCCGTCGCCGCCGGCTACGCGGGCTTCGCCTTCGGACAGCAGCAGTGAGCCCGCGAGACGCCGATCGATTTCACGCGCACATCACCACACTTATGCTAAGGCACATTTCCAACACATGACTTTTTAACGTGCGTTAACACGTGTTACGATGGTTTGAATATTTTTGTTGCGCGTCATCTTGTCATCTCTTAATGAAAGATTCAAAATTGCCAAGAGCAAATGATCTTTTGAAGAGAAAAATTGAAACAAAAATGGAAGATCTTATAACAATTCCAGTCACAAAAGTTCTCCTTTGGCACAACCGAGTACAATCGAAAATAGAAATGCTCAACTAGATATTATAATAGTCCTAAATACATTCTACTGCTAACCGTTCTTGAGCAAAGTGTTCTTCTGGCACTACCGAATACAATAAAGAGGGGTGTGCAACAATACAAAAAATCTATTTATGCGAAATATTCAAAAAAAAACCCATCGAACAAAGTACTCTTTTGGCCCCGTCAATTGCAATCAAAAAGGGAGGTGCACAACTAGATGTACAATAGTCCCAAAAAGAGTTGACTCGAATAAGAGTTTTTGAGTCAGAATGGATTCAGTGAAGGTCAAAATAAATATTTCCGTTGAAATCTGAAAACCGAAATTAATCGCAATTACAATAATTTCTTTACTTCGTACAAGGAAATAGAAAATGGAAAACCTATTTGAAGAGATGATCAATTGGATAAAGAGGAAGAAATGTTAGCTGTCATTTCAATATGAACTGGATTCATCTATGGACAAATGTTTGGTGAATTCTACTTTGTATGGTGTCAAATTGACAATGACGATGAAAGATGTAAGATATTTCTTTCCTTGAAAACTACCATCTAATGTGGTAACACTGACGAATATATGGGAACACCAGATATTGAAGACTCATCACAATAATGAAAAAGATATTCCTGTAACACGCGTTAACACAAATTGACATGTCATGTGTTGGTAATGTAACTCAAGCTTTATCAGCGTAGTGTTGTACAAAATAGTGCGCAAAGTGAATCTTTCAACGCTCAACTAAACTTAACGTACACTGTAAATAGTAGCGTAGCCATTTGTACCTACAAAGTGAACTGTGAGAACTAAACTAAGTTATTTATTGATATTTTAAAAGCGAATTGTGAACGCGTCTCTAGTACAATTTTGATACAGTCTCAAGAAGAAGGCGTCGCCCATGGGAGTCACGCTCGTGAACTGTTGATATTTGTCTTGTACTTGTACATAGCTAGTCTAATGATAATTTAACTTGGCGGTTACCGTCGACACGTTCTAGTCTTTGTACCTAATGATGCATAGTCTGTAGGACCATAGCACGGCCAGAAAGTATTAAGTGAAAAATCATCAGTATTCTAAGCAATCGCTCCCAACACGATCCTAGACCAAAAACTCTCAAACAAACTGTTTCTGAATTTACCTACCGATAACGTATTGACATCAGTGATTTTCAATCTGTTTTATGACTACTCATATTTTAAGTTTGTGTAAAAAAGTTACATCGAAACTGTCAAACAAATAACATTGCTGTTAAATATAGGGTTCGATATTTTTCATTTATTCAACAGTTAAATTTAAATGACGGTGGTGTAAGCGACCACTAATTTTGTAACTTATTTTTTCTGCGACCACGTTTATTGTTTATTATACTATAATTTTAAACTGGAAGGAGCAAAGGCTGAAGTTATATTTACACTGTAGAATAATACCAGAAAACTTACTAGAATTTTTTTCGCTGCACATTTAAATTTACTAGTAATATAAATGTAAAACCGAAAGTAAAGAACTGATAATTATTATTTATTATAATTAACAATATTTTTTAAAACTAACCTTAACAATAATTTACTGATATCTTGACGTATTAACGTCGCTTGAAATTTGTGTCTAGAGGTTTGTTCGGTGTGTATAAGGCTTCACCTAAGCCATTCACAAACTTATATATTGGAACGATGAATTAAAATGTTCCTTCTAGTTTATAAATAGAGTACGGTTATTCCGAAAATACAGCTCATTATTTTTCAAAAATCACAGGTTCTATGAATACGTTGTTATAAAATGTTGCAAGTCGTTTACCAGAACTATAAAATAGTTATCTTAATAACATACTTTGTGCGGAAACAGAGTTAATTACATTTGTTCACTGCTGGTAAGAGCTGTCATCTCAGGCAGAAATTGTTGCCAACATTGTGAATCAAACGAACTACTAAATATATTATTTAAAATTAAATTTTATTTAATATTCTACCATTTGTTCTATTAAACAAAAGTGCTTTTGAGAAACTATACTTTTTTATTATAAATATAGTGTTTTAATAAATGCTTTTGAAATAGGAGTGTTTTATTGGAAATTTTCCGCACGCTTATCTGGCGGAGACTTGAGAAAATGGTATTTTAGACGTTGCTTAGATGACGCGAAACAACAAATTTTATTAAGTTTAAAAAACTTTCAAAACTAAAGTAAAATAACAGATTTTGGATATTCATTTAGTTATCTCTCTCCATTCTCAAGTAACAAAATCTTAAAAATATAGATACAAATATATATAATAGAAATACCTATTGTTTCATTTTCATTACTTATTAGTATTGAAATAGTGAACATAGGTATTATTAAAATACAAATTAATAGTGGTCGTATAAAAAAAATGGAATGTTTTTTTTTTCTCTCATTCACCGATATAAAATAATGATGACTTTTACATATTTGAAAACATGCATTTGGATTGAAAATGATTGGATGTACCAATACAATATTTTAAAAATAACAACATTCTGTAAATATGTTTTGAACCCGGCAAAAATATGATAAACCAACAAAATAAAACAAATATTTTGACTGTAGCACAATGAAAAATGTAAGCAAAGGCATCAGGCAAATAAACGCAGCGTGATGAGTTATTGGTCTATTCGACAAGTGATATTTACTTTTGTATATTTCAACTAAAATACGAAGTGCAATACTGTATATTTTAGGCAAGTACCTATAATAATTGTTGCGTTCTCCCTAAGGAGAACCCTGTAATTATACAAAAAATTAAACAAAATAAATAGCACACATTTATTGCAAATTTGTATAAATGAAATCGGGGGGACCATGTTTTCCTTTTGTATGCTGGGGATCGTATATAAATATATTAACTATTGATTATTTTGGCTTCGTTACTAATTTTAACAGGGTAAAAACACATATCACAAGCCGTTTAGAGTAGCTGTCAGCCAATGGACAACAGGAATAAATAAATACATACATATCATAGCATAACCTCGTCTGGTCCACACTCAAAACCAAATTATTGTAAATATTAATTACCATGACTCTGTCATCGCTACTGGCATCGCTATTCTGCGACTGGACGCCAGTCTTTCACTCTTCCTCTGTCAACGTCCACACTTATGACATGGAATGGAAATTGCTCTTTATGTTTCAAATTATTTGTATGTAAAGTTCTATATTTGAATACATCAAACAGTTATTTTCAATTTAACTAAAATATTATTTAGTCCTAAATCATATTGGTCAGACAGAATACAGTATAAAAAAATTGTTAGCATGCATAACTTATTTTGAGGTTATGTCATTTATATTAAATTTTTTTTTACAATATAGAGATAAATTTTAATGACACTTGGTACCTATATTATGTTTCTATTTCTAATGTATTGGGATTGAGACTCAATCCAGCTGCAGTCTCTACTAATTGTAATGTACCTTATTTCAACAACAGAATTATTATCTACGATCGTACGTAAAACCTTACATGTCCTACTAAATTCAGACAGATAATAGCTTATATTACCGCATTAGTGCGTTTTTTTTTATATTAAAGCACTGTTTATTAGGCTGGTATCATTTTCAAAACTATTCCGGCCTCTTGTTACTTTGATTTGAAATCAATTATCAATTAAATAATATTTTATCTACGATAGTGTGTAAAATTGATGTTTAACTGTTAGTTTCAAGTTTGTAAAACGGTTGTTTAGTAACACGATCCCATTAGTCACGGGCAGTCACAGGTTGCCTAGCAACAAGTGATTAAAATTTTTAAACACGCCAAATTTGAAAATTTTTATCATGGCAAACTTCTCATTTAATATTGTGATCCTACTTCATAAATAAAAATATTTTTTAAATATTTTTTTGGGTTTTTCATTATATCGTAGATAAAATTTTGTACGATACACATACGTAAAGCGTCTTTAGTCACTAAGGGGTCTTAAATTGATCCATTCGTGACTAAAGACTAGCTTTACGTACTTGTATCGTAAATAACTATTACAAAATTCCGAACGATCGTAGACAAACATATTGAATACTACAACATGATAAAAGATTAATGCAAGCGTGTATAAAGCGTTGTAAGTTAATCATGTTATCTACAAAAAAAAACGTATATAGGTAATAATGTCAAAATTGTGGCTTTTAACATTGCAACATATATAAGTTTAATAAAATGCATTAATGGTTATTTATTTTACTAGTGGGCAAAGTAAAGAATTAGCCACGAGAGAAATTTTAGCACACGAAGTCGAAGGCTGAGTGTGATAATTCTATCAAGTGGGTAATTCCACTTTACACACTTGTGAAGTATAAAGTTTTATCCAACATCTCTCAATAAATGCAAAATTTATTAAAGAAATATTATTTGACAGTGACATGAATATGCTTTAAATTTTCTAAATTAAAATGCCAATCGAAGTAGTTACCAAGGTGTGGAGTTACTCACTAGTGACTTTTCTCAGAATTATACCCACTAGTGGGTAATCAGTTACTTTCCTTGTTTAAAATCACTATATTTATAGAGCATTTATTGAGAGGTGTTGGATAAAATGCATTAAACTAATAAATTAATTGTTATAATTATTTGTCTTAATCAGGATAAATAAAATTATAGAATTAAACTTGTCAAATAGATACACAAAAGGGATTAGCGCTAACTCCATATTTATTATTAGTCGTAACTTCATTTTCCATTCTCAGAACATATTTATTTTAGCTAAGGTTGTAGTTAAGATTGGTTAGCATAATATTGACATATTTTGTCAATTTAATTAATTTAGAAACAAAGCTGCAAATGTTGAAAAAAATGGAGTTAATGTTAATTCCTTTTGTGAATCTGCCTGACAAAATAAGTCATCTTAGCCATTGTTAATTTTTAAAAAGTTGTGAGCTAACAATGTAGTTAACAACACTTTACACAACTGACCCTAACAGTACCAGAACTGCTGGTGTTCTGATACTTTAAAATCCAATATTTGGATAAAAATAAAATAATATAATACCGAAATATAAATAGTATTTTAATGCTTGAACAAACAAAATAAGTTTTTGTCTTAATTATAGAACAGCGAAAACATCTTTATTATTTTATTCTGTTGCAAATATACAACTCTAACAGTGAAAAAAGTTTTAAAATTTGTTTGAGATATGTGTAATGTAAAGCATTGAAAATATAATTTATTTTGTACAATCTCCTGCTAGAAATAAAAGCAACCTACTTGAATTAGGTACCTTATTTCAATAGGGTAAACATTCTGTCGTCAAAATTTATCTCTCAATATTTGTTTGCCAGTAAAATAATTGAAAAGGTTTCACAAAATGAAATTAATTTCTTTAAAATATTTCTAAAGCTGTTTGTATGTTCGACACATAAAGTTTTAAACCTATACTGTTGTAACAAATGTTGGCATATTCTTTACCGTCGCAGGACAGCGATAAAAATAGCGTCGGATGACGTTAGAGGCTCATTTTTATAATGTATATTAGTGAATAGAGGCTACTACACTAGTCTAGTGAGGAACATAGTATTGGGGTGCATGCCGCCCGCATATAAACCCAAAGGTCCTATTGTAAATTCATTCTGATACCTAGTTGAGTTGTCATGTAATATGATACAATCGGAATAAATTCTTGATGTTAACAACTTATTTTTATATCTTTACTTTCACCCCTTTATACTTCACCCGAAATCTTTTACAGAATAGGGATACATTCTCTAGTTTTGATAGTGTTCTGCTTAAGAAGAAACTCAAGATAATATTCATATTCGAACAAGAAGACTGGGAAAAATAATGTTTGCGAGGTAAGTTAACAAAATTCATTCGATAGGTCAGTAAATGTATTAGCTAATATATCCGAAATTGTCCATTACCAGTTGAGGGATAATTACATAATGAAATTCACGAAATAAAGCTTAGTTTATATTATGCGTCCTCCCGCACGTATATGTAAGGGAGGTATTGTGACGATTGAATATTTTACAGCACGTTTTGGAGTCTCTTGGATACGATTTAACTATTTTTATGGTGACGTCTATGTATGAGTATGGGAATACGTATCATGGCACTATTTTTCGTCTACTCAAGATTTAATAAAGCTGTCATTGTGAAATTTTTAATTTAGATTTTAGATGTTCATGCTTACGACTTGATTAGATTTTGGTAGCAATTCGTCAACCGAAAGTGGTAGTTTACTTGAAGCCCTTAACAGTTATTCGTAAAAAAACACGGTTAAATTTTCTTTTTCAACAATTTATGTTATTTTGAAAGTTGAAGAATATTTAATTTTACATGTGTTTTGATTACACTAATTTTATTAATTTTCGTTAGATTTAGAGGTAACAAAATATAAAGAAATTGGATTTCACAAATCTTGCATTCCTACATTCCTAGTAAACCATGGAAACATTTAAATATTTCCAATTTTTTACGAAATGTGACACATGTCATTGTGATTGTAAAGCTGTTTTCTTAGTGAAATATATGCCAAAATACTATTTTGTACCGTTTAAGAGTAGTATTGGGCGGGAAGTTATGTGCTGGCCCATAAGATTTTTTCCATTGATTTTGACCATTTGTAAAATTTGTACTTTGTAAGAAACTACCATAAATATTTATATACAAGATAAGTGAAGTGTGCTGAATACGCTCATTGAAACAGATATGAATAATCTCTTTTCATTTTCGAGATATAAGCGCTCAACCATATTTTCACAACTTTATAATTAATTCCGCGTCGCATAAAATCGCTCGTATCACAAAAAATAAGGATTAGATAACGTTAAAACGCTTTATTTTTAAGTTTATGGTTGAAAATAGAAGGATAGGGTATATAAATCAAAATTCTAGGAGATGAAAATTTTTGGTGAAATTTCAATACATACCCTTTGCGTTTTTTTAGGTTTTGGGTCATTTTCAGACTTTTTGTTGTAATTCTTCTTTCTGTCGAGCGAATTTAAAGAATTTTTCCACACTTATGTATTTCGAAAAGCTGAAGGTTACAGGTTCGTATCTTGATTTATTGTTAAGATATCGACCCTGGAAATATTTGGTGGAACCAATTTTGGGAAAAAATTCAAAAAAAAAAATAAATATTGCTGAAAATTTATTTATAAGGTAACTAAAGCATGCATATTTCACAACTGAAGTCCGTTTTTCAATATCTCGCTTATATCTTTAGTTATAGCCTTGGAAATTTGAGAATTTCATGATTTTTGCCATATTTCAGATATTCATCAATAAAAATTTTTATTGATCAACAAATTAATACAAAAATTACTACGAGCCTTAGTTAAAAGGTTGGTCTATCCAGTAAATTATATTAATAATATATTTGAAACCTGACAGTTGAAAGTAGAGTATGTGACAAAAATAAATATTTCGGCGAAAATTGGTGGAGGCGCGTACTAAAACGTTACGTTACTGTATAAAAAGATTAATTTATCCTACTATTGCAATTGCATATCTGCCATATAAATACGGGATAAGGGGTTTAATTAGTTTACCTTATATATATGTTCAATTCGTTATATCGGTTTACTGCAAAATATGTAAAAGAAAAAAATACTTTGCTACTAATTATTCCGTAAGTGTTACACGATTTTGATATAAATTTGTTATATTCCGTTTATAGTTTATGCGCCCATTGGAAGAGACCTGGCACGGTAGAAAAGGAAAAAAAGAGTAATGAGTAATGACGACAGTCGTAACAATTTAGAAAAATATTGATAAAGACCAATTTTGAGCTTTGGCAGTAACATATATACAATTAACATTTTAGGTACATTCACATTCTCAATATGGAAAGTGACTTCTTTCTTATCGAGTTCCAATCATCATTAGATAATTATCACAAAGTACTTAAATTTCCTAATGTATTTATGTTTCCATATAATCAAAGAGTGGTGCATTTTAGGGGAGTGTCGAGTACGTGGTTGTTCAGGTGCGTGCGTGGCGTGGGGTGCACTGCACACTTCATTACCACCCCTCGCAGCCCGGGCCGTGTCTCCGCCTCTGCGTACTGTCATCACAAAATTTCACGTGCTTACCATCACCCCAGTTGGAATTGTTAGCATAGGCGCTGGAGGGACGTTAATGCATTTTGGAGTAGATGAATTTATTGAAGCAATAGAACTGTATTTATTTGTATTTATTAGGGCTTAAATAAACAAAGTTACTATTGGTTTTAATGGTATTTTAATGATGACATCCTTTGTGACACGTGCAGAAATGTTAAATATAGTTTTAATGTAGAGTACTCATTAGAAGCAGAGTTTGAACATCTATAATTACAATGGCCGGTATCATAAGTCGAATATTTTATAAAAAAAAAAGTTTTCTTGAGTTATTTACGATACATGTACGTAAAGCTAGTCTTTAAGACCCCTGAGTACAATATTTCATCTACAATACAATGAAAAAACCCAATAAATATAAAACAAAAATACGTTTATTTATGAATTAGGATCACAATATTAAATATTGAAATAAGCTTATTTTATATTTCACCTGAAGAAGGCAGCATTTTGCTGTCGAAACGATAAGACTTTAATAAATATTAACAGAACTTAAACCCAGTTATTGTTATTTGTTATCACAATATTAAAGAAGAAGTTCGCCATGATAACAATATTTTTGCAAATTTGGCGTATTTAATAGATATTTACGATATAAGTAGGATAAAAGCATTATTACCTAAGATTCGTATGAGAAATTTTCACGAGCCGATATCCAAGTTGTGTAATCTCATAAGTATATTAATAATCCATTATCACACGTGTATTTTATCTACACCCGCCCAAAGTTAAAATAGTTATTTACTTTACAAGTGGGCAAAGTAAGGAATTACCCACGAGAGAAATTTTAACACACGAAGCCGAAGGCTGAGTGAGATAATTTTATCGAGTGGGTAATTCCACTTTGCCCACGTGTGAAGTATAACGTTTTATCCAACACTTCATAATAAATGGAAAATTTATTAAAGAAATATTATTTGACAGTGACATATGCTTTAAATTTTTGAATTAAAATGTCAATCAAAGTAGTTACTAAGGTGTTAAGTGTTATTACTATTGTTATAAATAAAAAATACCCACTAGTGGATTTTCTTAAAATTATACCCACTAGTGGATAATCTGTTACTTTGCTTGTTTAAAATCGCCATAGTTATAGACCATTTATTGAGAGGTGTTGGATAAAAAAATATAATTTGACTTTTTTATTTGACAAGTAGAAAATTAATCCAAGTAGTTGATGTAAAAATATTTTTAATCCATGACGACCACAATTTGACATCAAACAATTATGTAGTTTTTCATATTTTTTCAAGCATTTTGTAAAAATGAGTGATTTATATAGTATTTCGTCGGTTATAGAAGAACAAGCTACAAAAATGATTAATTAATTACATATTAATCAAATTAAAGAATTGTTAAGAATGTATTATCAACATTTATAATAAATAGTAAGTTAATGAAAACGAGTGCTGTAATGAAGCTCTTAACCCATGCAAAATGAGTGGAATAAGTGGCATTTATTTAACTCACGGGCGTAGATAATAAATATTTATTTACCAAGTAAATAAACCTATGTAATTCACGTGGTATATACAATATTTTTGACACAATAATAATAATTATTAAGTATAATGAAATTCAGTTTTTACAGATTAAGAAAACTATCTAGTAGTTTATGAATGACAATCGTAGCTGCTAAACAAGTGAAAAATGAAAATGTCAGATGAAGATTCGTTGAACGTGATGTTTTCGTTCTTGGAACCATTTTATATGAATCGGTGCAGAAAGTAGTAAATCTCTATATAAAAAAATACACGCAGTTTTTCGAGAGAAGAAATATGAAGAAAGCAAGAGTAGTAGAAGAAAGAATAATTTTAGCTTACGAGTATATTTCCGAGCGGTCTAAGAATGTGAAATCTTGCAGTGATTCATTAAAAAAAATCACTAGTGAATAAACAGTTATTATTAGTTGTTGTTATTATGGAGATAATAATGACAGTTTAAAACGTCGAAATTGAATAAAATTTTAACCAATCGTTGCTTCACAACCCGTGACTAATTAAACAACCGTTTTACTAAATTAAAACTAACAACGAAATATCAATTTTACACACTTTCGGAGATAAAATAATTTGCGTTGCGACCTAAGTCAATTCATGTTCATCTAATATGATTATTATAATTATTTTAAATTTTTCTTTGATCGCAAACTCTTTTTAATGAATGTAAACGATTCGTCGGTGTAAAGGTAAAGGTAAATGAAAATCTATCCATTTGAAAATAGTTCTCTTCCTTGTATATCCAACATCAAAGTGACATTACTGATGTTTCCATCGGGTTTTAAAATTATGATTGTAAAACATATTTTTGAGATTATAAGCGTCTGCGAAATACAATCACAAAACGAAGAAATAGTAACAACTAAAATCCTCGCAAAAGAAAAGTGACAACATATGCAGAAATATAAATTTAAAAAAATAAATAATCCGGTCTTGCACAGTGCAAATCTCATTGCAAAAAAAACGTCAAGTAGCGAAAAAGTTGATTCCGCTCTCTGGTTCTTTTATCCGCGCAGCCAAATATGAGACCGCGTATGTAGTAAATCGCATAAAAGTCTTAATGGGGGCTGGCTATGTCGGTAGCGCTGTGCGGAGGAGAATTATCCGTTTCCTCCGGTAAACTGTGCACGTCCGGAGTTCCGGGCAGCGGTTTCCGGCGGCAGCGCAGGTGTCCCCTGCATTAGCGGCGCCCGACGCCGCCCGCCTCCGCATTACGGCTTATTTAAAAACGACGCCGCCGTCGCCGCCCCCACGTAATATGCCACGTCACTGTAAGAGTTTAGGAACGAGTGGAAGTGGACTTGCGAAATTGTTATACTGCATTTGCGTTTAAAAATTATGGGTTCTACCTGAATATAAATGTACTTGTATGTTCTTATCTCCCGCATGTACATACAGGGTGGTGACTAACGCAGCTGGTCATAGATATTTTATATGTTAAATAATATTTATGAAATTTCTTTCTTTTCTTATCATTTAAGAGAAAAATGTTACATTGAAAAGTTGAAGATATTTATTACTGCATATAAATCAGAGAACAAATTGTATTTTACTTATTTAATACTGGCTTAAAAGACTTCAAAAATATTTTTAAAAAAATTCCATGATTATTCATTATAAAATATGAATTTTTGATATTTTTGAACGCTTTTTTAGCCTTAATTAAAAGAGTATCTAATAGTATATTACAATAAGAGTGAAGAAATTAAGAATTTCGCTCACGCATGTGTCAGTTTTGCACACGAGACGTTAGCCGAGTGAGCAAAGACACATAAGTGAGCGAATTCAATTCTTCATGGTTGCTGTATAGCGTTTTGTTCAATTCTGCTGTTGTAAGTACGCGCCCCCTCAATGTTACGAATCAGTCAATTTTGTAATGACAGATGTGTGGACGAAAGTAGTGAGCGAAATAACTTTCGCCCACTCACCTGTCATTAGCCATCTCGTTGCCATAGGAATGAGTTGAGTGGACAAAACAGAAGGTTTTGAGATCTGTAAGAAACAAGTTTCTATAACACTGTTATGGAAACTAGGCATTCCACAGATAAAAATTGTTATGGAATCACTTACATTCCATTCGTCGTGTATGGAATATTTTCGACGAATCAGAACCGCTTATTAGCGCGACATATGAAGTATCTTGCTTCAGTTACTATGGTTACGTCTGTTTGTTTTAATTTGATTTATTTGAGTTTGACGTTTACAACAGTTTTATATTTGTATTTTTTGTATATTTCCGAAACAGATGCAGTTACTAAATCTCTTCAACTTTGATTTAAAACATTTTTCCCTAAAATGATTAAGGCACCAGAAAATTGCATATGTATTATTTAACATGTAAAAGGCCTAATCTCCTTATTCAATCACCATCCTGTATGCACGGGAGGTATTGTGACGGGTTAAAATTTTCGGTAGTGAGTTTTCAACAGATAAAACTGTTTTTGGGTCCCTAGAATACATTTTAACTATTTTCGCCATATCGTCTATGTATAAGCTGTGGGAATTCGTATCATGGGACGATTTTTTCGTCCACGATAACTCAAAATTTAATGAAGCTGTCAATGTCATTCTTCAAATATGAATTTAAGATGTTTATTTTACAAGTTGATTACATTTTAGAAGCAATCTATTAACCGCAAGTGGTAGTTTATTTGATGGCCTATCATAGTAAATTTCATTGTATTCAAAATAATGTAGAATTTTCATTTGACACTTTTTTATATTTTGCATACCATTACGGATATAGAATATTACAATTTTCGGGAAATTATGTAGTGGCCACAACAGAGCTGAATGGCAACATCATTTTCAAATTTATATTTCGGAGTTTGGATGTTCAAATTAAGAGCTTATTGGATTTTGGTAGCAAGCAATCAACAGGAATCAGATCTACATATAAAGCAAGTAAAAGATGATTTTAAAGTAGCAGGAATTAAAGAAAGGTAAAGTAAAACAATAAATAGGAAGATATGGAGACACCTTACTACAAGGATTTAAAGGAAAAGAAACAAAAGGAGTGTTAAGTCACTATATGTGTCAATAAATTGAAATCTAAGAAACCCTTGGCAAATCAACCTCGAACAATACTTTCTTTAAATGCTAACACATTTTGAAAAGCATCGTAATTTGTTTAAGCACTTTAATATTACGCGATTATTAACGTAGAATATTAAGAAATAAATATGACTATTAGCGACTGAATATTGCGTTCAGGACAAAAGAATCAAGAAAGTCTCGAGAAGAAGCTTCGCGCTTGCTTTTCTAAGTGTAGCAAAACTAGTGTGTTGTGTGTCGGCACGCTACGTTGCGTTATGTCCTCGTTGTTCGCGGTTTAACGCTAACGAAGCCAAAAGTTAAAAAGCATTTCCATTAAGTCCCTGTTCACAATTTGCTATTCTCGCGTCGCGTGTACAAGAGCTGTAGCATTCGGCAAAAATTGTTTTACGAGCCAAAACTTTATGGATGCATTTATCCTGTCACGCTGTTGATATAGTGCACCTCGCCGTTAACTGTTTGTAATGTATATTGTATAGCGGTTTATTGACAATGATGTATACAAATGTTGATCGCAACGAAAAAATATATAGATAAAAAATATATTATCATTATACACTGATATTTCATAAAAGAGTTATTGCGTATGCGTTGATCAAAATACATGATATAGTTTGTTCACTGCCTGAATAATTACGTTTAATGCAATTGTGTAATTTGCATAAAAATGTTTCCACCCTAAAGCACAATTCTTCACACTCTGTTCAAATTTATTTTTTAGTTAATTGGTACATAGGTGATTTTGAAAATAATGATTTATGAATGTAAATCTGTAAATATTACTTGATTGCAAATTAGTCTCCATACTCCGGTATGGACATCACACAATTTTCTTGTACACATTAATTTGAATGTATTATAATTACACACATGTTGTCACATGTTTGATATATACCGTGAGTTGCAACCACGGTGTAAGAAAAGAGGTGTGTCGACTTAGCAATCCGTCGAACCGAGCCAATCGTACGTTGTTAGTTACCTTATTTCCCACAGGCGCTGCGATCGCCGCATCGAGTGTAAAATGGCAGCCACTGTCCGGTTCTGTCACATATTTACACACCTTTAAACCATCATGGGGAGAAAGTGTTTTATCGCGAATTGTTCAAGTAACACAAGTGATCACATTTCGATTTTCAAAGCTTCGTCTAATCATAAAGAACTTGAAAAATGGATTCAACATGTTCCGGATAAATTATGAAAGGTTATTCTTTATGTCAGTTATTACATTCCGAACTGTAAATGTTATAATGATCATTCTGACCTTCATCAACTTTTATCTAATAGCGTTTTTTGGTCCCAACTACAGTCGTACTAATTTTAGGTATTTTTAAATTGACACTTCATTGTGACAAGCTGTTCGTCGCTATTTTACCTTCTAATGACACCAGCGCACCGCACGGAAAAATGAATAACTAACGACACAAGAAATCCCCATATTGAAAAGTCGACACGCCTCTCTTCTTACACCGTGGTTTCAACTAAGATGCAATATTTAGTTTTCTGTTATTATTATTAATGTATTACTAAGGATATCAGTTATATGTAGTACCACAGTATAAGAATTCATACAGTAATGATATTTCCTGTAGGCATCACTGAAATATTGTGCTCATGGAATATTTGAAATGCTACTGTAAAAAAAGTCGAATGGTTACTTGATACAATTCCGGTTACAATTTGAGAAATATTTGAAATATATTCTTGATAATTTATTTCCTAAACTTCCAAGACCAAATCCTTCCACAACCAATATTGCTTTTTATCTGGAAAAATACGGTGATGTATAACCTATCTATAGTACTAAATTAATGACAGAGTAGTAATACTGCAACCGTAGCTGAAACTCCGGTAGTATACGAAGTGTGGCTATTAAATAACGAGACTTATAAATAATAATAAATCCACGATTTGTCGTTATATTAAGACTACTGAAACATATCTTTTATTAAAAGAATTATGTGGCAATGAATGTTTAACTCACGCGTGGGTATTTGAGTGGTTTAATGCGATTCCTAAATGGCCGAGAGGATAAAGAAAGATAAAATTCCTTTGACAACTTTAGAGTATTTTACTTTATATTCGAGTAAATACCATACAAAAGTTTGAGAACATTGGCGTTAGTAGTGATGTAACCTAAACTCAACACACTATTTTATTTAATAGATTTTCAATACAGTACAAGAAAACAGTGAAATTATGAAACAAGTAATAGAAGCCCAACAAATATAATTTTTTCTTCAAAGGTCATAAAAGTACGTTATTATGAATTTGTATTCAACAAGCAGAAGTTCAATATTGTCGCCGCCGGCGTAAAAGTGTATCCTTGGCAACACATTTACGCCGGCGGCGGACAAAGTAAAATATTATGAAAAATAGTTAGGTTGTAATTCAATAATTTGACAGTTAAAAATGAAACAAATAAACAAAAATAACAAAACAGCATATTCTACGGCAACTTGAAATGCTAGATAAGACAGAATATTTTTTGAAGTTTTGAGCATTTTATAATATTTATAATTTTATTTTCTATGTTTGAAGAAAAAATAGCATGTGTTATTCGGAGTAAATGTGTCTTTGGGTGCTTCGCATGTAGTTGTTCGACTCGCTTCGCTCGTCGTTCAAACTTACATGCTCAGCACCCGAAGTATCACATTTACTCCTAATGACACAATATACTATTAAATATCAACAAACAAACAAAATGTAATGACATTTCGTAGTTCTATTTTAGCCCACAATAGGCGTTTGGCGCAACGGCAGACGCGCGATTTGCAGATTTCATATTTCTGACCAATAGAATCAATGCAATACCCGTCAAAATATGTTCAATTCGTTATATCGCTTTACTGCAAAATATTTAAAAGAAAAAAAAAATACTTTACTACTAATTATTCCGCAAGTGTAACACGATTTTATTATAAATTTGTCATATTTCGTTTATGGTTTATGCGACCGTTGTTGTCTCAATTTGTGGTCGAAGGATGTAAATAAAATTAATGATTTAAAAAATCTCTGTGTGATCAATCTATAAGTGAATTGTACAAAATTCGATTATAAACATTGTAAATATTTAAGATGTCACACAGAAATTGTTCTATTTCTAAGTGTAGTAGTTTTTATTTGACCTTCGTCCCAAATGCCAGTTCTTTGTCGGAGTGGCGGCCTGACTCGTACTCGCCACCAACGCTGCGCATTTAATTGTAAAGTAGCGTAATTATACAGTAATTGTGTAAGATCAATCATCTAAATTAATAGCGGTTTAATTAACAGATATGTGTAATGTAATAACAGCGCAATTTTCCGTGCTCACTTGTATATTGTTCATTAGTTTTCTAATCAAACAACAGTGAAAAATGACGCAATTTGTTTAAATGTACGTTCGCGGGATGAAGAAATATATGCTTTAATTAATTTTCTAAAATTACTAACCTCGTTCAAACATCGCGGCTGCTAACTTCCCAGAGGTAATTGTGTTGCGGCTGGGCCGCTTACTAAAGCCATGTTTTACCATCCAACAAGGAAATGTACCCAACGAAAATAAATTATTCCATTAATTCCAATATCTGTTTAATGCGTTTCGTGATATTGCACATTACAGTTGTATTTGAAAGAATATATTGCTTTTAATTCTTCGTTTGGTTTGATCAATATTTTGAAAATATGTAGAACAGTAAAAATGTAGTACGAGGGTGTTTACTGCCTTAAAGAAAACACAAGAACATTAAATTGAAAATTCATTTTCAAATTAAAATAACTAGGAAAATTAAAGCATCCCGTCGTATATTCCCATATACAGGTTGTAACATAAATAGGTACATTACATTTAGCTAGTTATAGAACTCGTCGAGAGGAACAATATTTCTTAAAATTTTATTTCTAAAGCATCTAGTTTTCGAGTTAAAATTATTTAAAAATTTATTAGAATTTAGATGTCCCGCCAATGGAGAAGATATAACTGCATAGATGGCGTTAGTGTAGACACTGCGCTACTGCGCATTCCATTTTGTATTTTTGCAATAAAAATATATTCAAACGATATTGTAGCTGAAGAACAAATTTCAATTAGAATACCACTCAAAATTTTGGGAAGAGCTGATTAGTTTTTGGTGATAATCCAATAACTGGAAATGGTAGTTTACTTGAAGCCCTATCAAGTTATTTTGAAATATCGCAGTATATTGTAATTTAATGACAATTGTTGTTATTATAATATTGTGTCAAATATTATTATCTTTAATTGTTGTTTGAAACATTTTTCTCTTACTATCACCATTTACGAATTCTAACACGTTAATAGTTATTTACTTTACAAGTGGGCAAAGTAAAAAATTACCTACGAGAGAAATTTTAGCACACGAAGCCGAAGGCTGAGTGTGATAATTTTATCGAGTGGGTAATTCCACTTTGCCACGTGTGAAGTATAACGTTTTATCCAACATCTCTCAATAAATGCAAAATATATCAAAGAAATATTATATGACAGTGACATATGCTTTAAATTGTATAAATTAAAATGTCAATCGAAGTGGTTACCAAGGTGTTGTATATTATTATTATTGTTATAAATAAAAAAATACTCACTAGTGGCTTTTCTCAAAATTATACCCACTAGTGGATAATCTGCAAGTTTCCTTGTTTAAAATCGTCGTAGTTATAGTGCATTTATTCAGAAGTGTTGGATAAAAAAATTATATTTGTCATTTTTCGTTGAAATCTGCTAATCTATAATTTTTGAAAGAAAAAAAAATTATGAGTGTGGCACAATTCACAGTCCGATATGTTACCACGGAGCTATTTACTCCAAAACAAAACAATATTTGAAAAATGTCATTTTTTAACTT
Source organism: Poecilus cupreus (assembly GCA_963942605.1). Taxonomy (NCBI): domain Eukaryota; kingdom Metazoa; phylum Arthropoda; class Insecta; order Coleoptera; family Carabidae; genus Poecilus; species Poecilus cupreus. The sequence goes on from OZ012731.1 coordinate 3,501,489, forward strand.
GTGTCATGTCATAAGTGTAAGCTAATTTTTTGAAAGGATAAGCGTTTCTTGATAGTAGTGGTCAGTGTTTCTTTCTGCATTTTTCGATAAGAAATCTTTGGCGGGATATTGAGTATTGTGGTGCCCGCAACAAATTTTTATTTATGACAAGTATAATTTAAGGTTTATGTATAAATGTAATTAAGGGTTGTTTAATCGTATGATCCTTCGAAATTTGGTAGACTGATGTACACTTGACTGGAAATCGAATGAAGAACTTTTGATCTGCAGTCCGATGCGTTACCAACGGAACTATTTACCGCGCAATATTATTTATTTTCCGCAAAATGACTAAAGACCTCCGAAATAACCCTCTCGCCGCTGATAATTACGTAGTGTCACCGCAAGTCTTACATGATTGATTTTAGCCGCGCGTTCCGTGCAATTATAGAAATAAACCAATAACATAAGGGTTGCGTTATCAATCAAACACGCCACACATACGCACCGCGCACGCATGCACGCACGCACGCACGAATCCATTTGGCCGGATGAGAGCACGCGTCGACAGTCCACACACGACAACAATAAAATATATTACGTGCTGCAGACCGCGTGGCCATGAATTCCGATGCGTTTCTGCTTCTGTTCCTACGGCAGTAATTTGTTTTTGTGCTGTGGCGCCGTCGCATGATTGCTGGTTTACACGTTTTGTGGAATTGTTTTGGTAATACGTGGAATTGGAAAATTCGATACGATCATGACTTACTCTGATTTGTGATTCATCACTTGTATTTGTATTGTTTCAAAATTAAATTAATTTGATCACCAGTTTTATGTTCTAGTTTGTCTTAAAATCATAAACTTGTATTGATCATTCCGAGACCAATGACTTCGCTCGCTAAGGGGCATCTGTCAAAATCAATATTCAATCACTAATTTAATCACATTAGTCAACGAGTTTACTACAATAATTATACGTTTCATAAATAGATTAATAGTTATTTGTTAAACTAAAGAAGAAAGCGCCTCTTTTTTTCCCCCTCAAGTTCGAAGCTGCGCTCATGATGCATTTCGAACGAGAGTGGAAGAAGAGCTTTCCTCTCGTGTTAAGACAACATTTTTTCACGACATGTTTCTTAAAACGATTTGCTCTTACCTTAAATACATTTTGAGAACACAACTGACAGACTGACACGTTAAAAGTTAGGTTATCAGACACAAGGCGGTGTAGCAGTGTTGCCAATGAACCAATCTTAAATATCTTTAATATGTTGTCAAATTGTGATTTAATAAGAAAAAAAAATATAAGACATAATTGTAAGATAATTTAAAGTGTGTATATCAGTAAAATAAGAATGTTCAATAAAATTATGAATTTATTTATAATTTTTATATTTTTTTTGTAAATAACATTCATATTGGTAACACTTCTATATTTTCCTCTCTAGAGAGGAACAACACATTTTCCTCACTATTTCGGGAAAAAAACGGTGGGGTTTCCTACCATGTCGTGACAAAATATTATATTCTTACAATCTGTTCATATAAATTTGAAAACTATGTAAAAGTTTCGGTCTTGAGGAGCAGGTGTCGTTATTCTGGAATGATAAAAAAGAGCTCTGTTTTGCATTAAGTGAATTGTATAAATTGTATAATACAATAGCCCAGAAACGGCACTCTTAACATTACGAGTATATTTTGAAAATAAGTGCAATCATGAAACAGTTTCTAGATGTGTAATACACAAGAATTCTGTACCATTTTTGGTTTGATTTATTTGTTCAAATATTAAATATTAAGGAATTTTAAATGTTGGTAATATCTTTGGTGGACAAACTTGACTTTATGGACAAACCTGAATTTTATTTTGATATTAGTTTTTAACCGAATCTCAATACATATTTAGAGAGTGGTCCAATTTTGATGATTCTCTTATTATTGGATAGGCTATTCCTCGCAATTGGTTCCATATCAATTTAAAAAAACACACCTCTAAATGTAGAATAATAGCTATCCACAACAAATTAAAAACTAAAAACTTTTTAACAAAACAATGAACCAACGACAAAAGAAACTGAAAAGCGAAAAACAAAATGAAGCTTTTTAGTCTTAATAACTAAGCTACATAAATTTAATAATATTTAACTTGAATATTACAGACAGCAAATAAATCACCTGACAATAATCTTCATCCCCCAAAAAACAATACACCAATCCATCTGTCTGCCGTCAAGAGCCTCAAACAAAACCCCATTGAATCTACACAGAAACAGTGAAACGTAACAACCAAACATTCGAACAACGCCTGCATTCACCCATAACTCAAATGACAACAGTCGGTGACAACCAGCCACGAGTCACCAGCGGTGGAATGCGTCCTTGCCGTGTCCACGAACATGTACAGAGATCAGCGGATCTTTTCACGGGATCTCAGGCGTGCAACGGCTCATTGTTGCTCCAGCCCTGGGGTCTCGGCGGACCCCGCGACATATTGTGAGCGATTCGCACGAGGGATTCGCTCTTTCATACGCACAAATTATATACAAATATGTACTCTGTTATTAACATGCGCGTGTGTTATGAATAGGACATAATGGGCCATGCACTCGTTGTTTATAAGCTCCTGGATGCTGAATGGGTATCGTATCGGGTGCATTGAAGACTTGGGGGAACTACGGAAGTGAGTACTGATACTTGTGTGCTCGAAGACCTGCTGACGCTGACGAAATCACACCGACCAATTTCTTCTCAAGAGAAAAATTGGAAATTTGTGCATTTTACCAACACGTTTTGTTAGAACAATGAAAAGTTTGTGAAATAGATATATGGGACGAGTTTAAAGGTTTGTTACATGATTTAATAAACTAGTAAGCCAGCATTCCCTCTACTGCTAATATCTCTAGTCGTTTTTGTGTAAATATTCTTGATTTGGAATTTAAAGATTTGCGTAGTTGGAGAAATTAGGCAGCAGGAAACGAAGGGGGCAAAAATATTAAACTTGAGAGATATAATCTGGAGGAACAAATACGTGATAAATGACAATGGGTTCGAATCATCCTCTCATTAAGTGGTATATGACCAAAAGTAGATAGTACTCTTTCCATCTTCATAAAAAAAATAATAATAATAATCCTTTTATTACTGTTTTCTCACTTAACCTTTACAATATAAAAATATGAAAACACATACAATTTAGTAAACACTTCGCCTACAACAGCATAACAAAAATGAATACGAAATTAACATTCACTATATAAACTTAAACATTCTCAGATTGACAAGAATAGAATTATGTTTTCCTTTCGATCCATTAATAATTTACTTTTAATTTGCATTGAAAATTATTTTAATTACTACGATTTGTAGTTATTGGGTACCTGTTTATACAGAAATGCAGAATTGTAACTGAAATTTATCTCTTTTATAAAAAGTTTTGTAATATATAAGTATGTAATATTTATATATTTTGTCCCTAAGATATAAAAATGAAAATATAAAAGACAACAATAAGACATATTATACCACCAAAAGCAAACAAATTATGAAGACAACAGAGATGAGCATATTAAGAATTATAGTAGAAATACCAAGAATAGAGTAAGAAACTAGGACGTACGAGAACAGTGTCAAATTACGGACTTTCACTAAACGAGAACAAATCTGTTATGTATGTGTAATTTGAGTTTTAGAAACCAAGTAGATTTCTGATTATTTATAATAAAAATTGGAGAAACTGCTTTTTATCTCCCGCCACATCCTGTAATGAAGGTATAAGAATTATGCTAAAAATTCGGTTTTCAGAGGATGGGCACGTTTTAGGCTCCCTAAAATAGTTCCGCGATGATGTCTGTGTGTATCTGTCTATTTGTCAGTCTGTCAGTCTGTGTGGATCTCTGGAGTTACGGTTTCTCAAAAACTACTAAAATGAAAATATTAATATTGATTTGATCGATTGATTTGATACAGTCAGATTATAGACTGTAAACGTGTAAACCTGAGCGCTCTTAGCTTCTTAACCATCAATGGTTGTGGACAATAGATAACAATAAATATTTAGCTATATATTTAAGTTGTACACTTTTTGTAATTTCTTAAATGTTCAAATATTGTAGCTCCTGAAGAAGATGTAAGAGACATTGAAGCTAGGGCGGGTTGTATTTTAAAAATAAACCTAGATTTATTATTTTTGATTGGTAATGTATATTTATTAGGGTCTACAGAACTCAATTGTAAACCCTTCAAAAAAGTAACTCTTTACGAACCCAAAAATTCACGGAGTTGTACGGGTTTCTCTGTTAAAATTTGTTTTGTATAAAGTTGTCTAAATTTTCTAATTAATATTCTAGACTAGATGATATTCCATCCGCCTGTAACAATGCAAAACACTAGAGAGCAGCGCAGCACATTGAATCTCAAACCAAACGGATGAAAATAGCAATTACCACGTAAATGTTAGAAACAGAAACATCAAATTAGCTCATGGAGCTCGCTTGTCAGGTGTGTTAGAGTAGGGCGTGCGGGGGACAGGGGGCGGGGGCGGCGAGACCCTCGGGAGGCTCAGCACCGCCACCGCCAGCCCGGGGGCTGTGTGATCGCGCACTAATACCAACATGCCGCTAATGCTAACACGGTAATGCTAAGCCAACTGTGTGTGCCAATCAATGCTCCTCATTGCTTGGTCTGTCAACCGCGTACATTATACATGATTCTGTTCGCTGTTCGGCTCCGCTCTCTGTACGGTGCTTGGAGGCGGCGATGGTGGTGTGGTGACGCGTGCTCGAGCTGTGGTTACTGCGTGTCACTCCAAGTGGATGTGCCATGCGTTATGTTTGGAAAGGGACTGGAGACTGGAGGGTGGATAGAGATCCAAATAGTTCCATCTTCACACAAAGATATATTTACATTTAATAAGGATATCATATATAGCTACTTATGCAGCATTCACATACAAACCGTTATTTTACAGGGTGAACGATTGAGTGGGCGTTCGAGAAATAAATGGTTAGGTATTATGAGTCCGAGTGTGAAGAATAGACGAGCATATATGAATGTGGACGAGGCGAAAGTGGTAGAATGTTTGGGGAAGATTGATTGTTGGTTGACTGTGAATCTGAGTTCGTGCTACCCCAAAGAGAGTTGCCTGCTAGTGTAACCATGTATTCTACGAGTCTTTTTAAATAAAAAAATCAAATAGATATGGGATCAATTATTATTCATTTCAGAGATATCGACATAACACGCAATATCTTCAATAATCAAAAAGTATATTCTAGTAAGAATGCTAGGTGTGGAGCTATTGTTTATATGTCGTAGGCATTTATAATAATCAGGCATTTAGCGAAATGCCGGCAATTAGATGAATTTTACTTCATTTTTCTAATTGACTGGCGAAATCAGCCAATTAGACAAAAAATTGCGCATTTCTCTATTTGCCGGGCGCGGTTTAGGCACTTGGAAGAATCATTCATATTATTGTGAATAATTTTATTAACAAATTACACTTATTTGTTACAATAAGGTGCCGTTAAATGGCATCGTGAATTTCATAAAATACCTGCTTTGAAGCAGGCACATCGTTTTGTTTGACATTGTTTTTTTTTGCAGGTTTGCAATTACATTTTTTGCCGCAAAATGTTAATAAAATTGTTCACAATAATATGAATTATTCTTCCAAATGCCTAAACCGCGCCCGGCAAATAGAGAAATGCGCAATTTTTTGTCTAATTGGCTGATTTCGCCAGTCAATTAGAAAAATGAAGTAAGATTCATCTAATTGCCGGCATTTCGTTAAATGCCTAGACATTTAGCTAAATGCCTGATTATTCTAAATACCTGATTATTCTAAATGCCTACGACATATACATTGTTTTATTGGCGTACTGTAGCATGAACTATAAATGTATCTAATCATTAACATCTATGTCTAGAACTTTTCCAAATGTGGAATATGCTTTTCTTGTAGTTTTTGCAATGTAAGCGGTCGAACTTTTTAGCAGAATATAGTGGATCATATCAAAATCGTGTAGTTCCTCATCATACAACATTTTCAAAAGTCTTTCAACGTTTGAGAGAGACTGGTTCTGTTTCTTCTTTTCTGGAGAATGCCATCGCAATATTATTTGTGGTGATCGATTTTAAGACAATGGATTAGGTGCCCGAATCAGTGCAAACATCTTCGTTCTATTCTACATAGAACACTCTTAGTGGTTTCCATTCCATTTTTAATCTCTTCATTTATTATTTTCTGTAATTTGGATACTCTAGCACTACGTCTAAGATAGTTCAATTCCACAATAGGAAGCATTTTTTTAAAATTCAGCATTAATAACCCAAGTTTTGCTTCCATAGCAGAGTCAAGATTCCACCTTCAGCCGTTCTATTTTCTTCTTATTTTCCTTAGTTATATTTTTATCCCATCTTAAGGAATTAATACATCCAATAACTTATTTATTCTTTTGGATTCTGTATTTAATTTTTCTTTTCCCAATCTCGTTCTTGTTTATATCTGCTTCCAAATATTTAAATTCATCCACTTGTACAAAAATATCGTCATTTAATAGGACATCGTATTTAAGGTCACTATTAATTTCAGTTTTTTTAGGCTTATTTGCTTATGTCAAATATGTTTCTATAATTATAGTTGCTACATCATCAAACAAATAACTGAAACATTAATTCTGTATATTAAACTTGGTTAAGTGTAAATTATGAAACATTCATTTTCAGATTATTTTATTTAACTACATAACTACGTAAATATTTTTTTCACGGACCTCTGTTTCTATGATACCAAAATGATGTCAAAAACAGCCAATTTCATATCTATGGAAGATTTGTGCACTTTCTTTCCCGTTGCGAGGGAAAGTGCTCAAATAATGTGAAAAATGAGCAAAGTTAATCAAATCAAAGGTAACTTATAATGAAATAATTTTGAAATACATAAAAACCATCATAAATATTGGCGTCATGAAAATAGTTATTTACTTTACAAATGTGCAAAGTAAGGAATTACCCACGAGAGAAATTTTAGAACACGAAGCCGAAGGCTGAGAGTGATAATGTTATTGAGTGGGTAATTCCACTTTGCCCACGTGTGAAGTATAACGTTTTATCCAACACTTCTTAATAAATGAAAAATTTATTAAAGAAATATTATTTGACAGTGGCATATGCTTTAAATTAAAATGTCAATCGAAGTAGTTACCAAGGTGTTGTGTGTTATTATTATTGTTATAAATAAAAAAAATACTCACTAGTGACTTTCCTCAAAATTATACCCACTAGTGGGTAATCTGTTATTTTCATTGTTTAAAATCGCCATAGTTATAGAACATTTATTGAGAGGTGTTGGATAAAATTATATGAACACTGCAGGAGAGAAGTGTATTTTTCCCTACGGCTCGTGCTTCAATTTACTTCCCAGGAATATCATACACTTCTCTCCCTTAATGTATAATATGTATGTAATATGTATAATTTGTAGCAAATGTAGAAATTGCTTCAAAAGAAGAAAGAAACGTTTCAAATGAACTGAAATAATTCATGTTAAACATTTTGAGAGCGACTGTTGCTCATTCGATCACCGAATCAGCACTCTGCTCCGTTCTTCTGAAAGTATCGGCCGTGCTGTCGATGTCCGTCAATCTCCGGACGACGTCAACATGAACACGGGGCCGGACATGGCTCGCTCGGCGACATCGGGGGCACCGCGTCAACCGCCGTCGAGGTGACACGGAGCCGGCCCGCTGCCCTGTCACCCCGTCGCACCGACAAATCACACAGGAGCATCGAAAAACCATTTCGCCCGCGTGTCTGTTCATTTAGCGAGTCACCGGTGCCCGCACGCCCAGGTTAGACTGTGACAATGCCATTGTATGGGGATGGCTTTAAATTGTTTATATACGGGAATTATATATTGCAATTAAATTAATCTAAGTTAGCCGCAACAAACAAACAAACAAAACAAAATATAATGCTGACAGCGAATGTACTCGTATCATATCCTCATACGAGAGACTCGACCAAAGATAGCAATAGGCGCATAAACCATAAACGAAATATGACAAATTTATATCAAAATCGTGTAACACTTATGGAATAATTAGTATTAATGTATTTTATTTTTTTATAATTGAACATATTTTGACGTCACGGGTACTCGCATTGATTCTATTGGCCAGAAATATGAAAAGTGCAAATCGTGCGTATGCCGTTGCGCCCAGCGCCTATTGTGGGCTAAAATAGAACTACGAAATGTCATTTCATTTATTTGTTGATATTTAAGATTATATTTGTTGGGCTTCTATTACTTGTTTTATAATTTCACTGTTTTATTGTGCTGTGTTGAAAAACTATTAAATAAAATTATGTGTTGAGGTTAGGTTACATCACTACTAGCGCCACTTTTCTCAAACTTTCATATGATATTTACTTGAATATCAAGTAAAATACTCTAAAGTTGCCAAATTATTTTTATCTTTATTTGTATTAAGTTTAATTGTTGTAAATTAAGACTTATAATATGGAAATATTATTTTTACATAAAAAAATACATAATATTTACTATAATGAAAAATCTTTTTTTTTTAAATGCCACTGGAGAAGTACCAGTGACGTCACACAAACTTTAAAAAATCATATCTCGGGTAATATATAGAATTTTCACATCGGGTTTTCAATGATCGTCATATATTCTAATGAAGTTTCACAAAAAGAAATTTTAAAAAATTGGTTAATGGGCCCATTATCGCAAACTTTAAATCCAAGGCATCGAATATATGTTGGTTTATTATTTTATTTATACGTTCTGAAAAATAGAGAATAGGAACAATTTTAACAACGCTTGAATATTACTGTGTTAGTGCATATTAGTATATTCTTCATTGAGTGAAGAAGATTAATAATTTTCAAGTGATTTGACATTCTATACGAGGTGCATAAAATATTGTTATACGGCCATACTTTTGTCCTATTTTGTGATTAATAATATTTAATATTTCATTTTTAAGAGAAAAGGTTTTAAAACACTAACTATTAAAAATTGCTCTTCGCAAACGTGAAATGGTGTCTCATATTATTTGTCTTTTATGCAATGAACACTTCATAATCTATAGCAGGCGTCAGCCGTCGGCAAACTATGCCCTGCGGGTCACCAAGTGACCCATTTCATTATTTCGAGTATCCCATTTAAGTTCACAAATAAAAAAAAATCAGCTGTAATCTTAAACATTTAGCAATAGTTATTGTTAACATTTGCATATATTTTTTGATTTACATGACATAAATCAGACTACTTTGCAAAAAGTTATGCGTGGTCCTGGTCATAGGTACATAAAAAAATATACGCGTCAACTTGAAAACCTCGTCCTTTTTATCGTCGGTTTCAAAGTGATCATCGTTCTTTTACACATTTTAATAAAATATTTTTTATATTTATTATTATATGATTAGACAAATGTCATTTATCAAACGGAAAATGTAGTTATTATGCTATTATACTCGTTTTCTTTCAATATGTAAAAGAAAATTAAAATTTAAATACAATCCGTTTTAATATTGAGTAAACAGTTTGGGTAATACGATGGATAATATTAAAATCTCTATCCAAACATCAGTCAACTACACGGTACATCATTCGTTCACATTCTCCGGTCGGTGTCAGTGGCGTCGAGGCGGGGTTGGCAGGCGGGGGCGGCGGCGGCAGTGGCAGTGCATCCAGGATCGCGGCGAGGCGCTGTGATTGACTAGTACGCGTGATGCCCGCCAGAGCGGCCCTGCATTATGCATGAAGCATGCGCCTTGCTGTCAACCTGTCACATGCAAAGTGGACGTGGAGCCGCCACCGCCGCCGCCGTCACTGCCGCCCCCGCCAGGCCACGACGGAATTATATTTACGCCGACGACTACGTGTTCCGGGATTTTCGTTTTGTTTTATCTTCGTCCTGGGATGCATGAAAATTTCACTGTTTTAATGGAAAATGTTAATTCTTTCCATGCGCTGGACTCGACTGGTCACTTTATCCTCTAATTTGTATTAGATTTTCCGAATGATTGAGTGAAGAAATTAATATATTTTCGCTCTACTGTTCATTATCCGTTCTACGTACTCAAAGTTGATTACGCCAATTATTAAATAATTATCAATTAATATTGTTATCCACTCATAATTACTCAATATGTGAGTATAGATTCAATTTAACAGGAAATTATAATTAGATAAAGAATAACTTGAATACTTCGATATTTAAAGCTGATACATTGAATTGAATTCAAATCGGATTAAATAAATAATGCGTTGCTTATAAACTTGAAAGCTGGAGGCACCGCGTTCGATTCCGTTTTATTAATTAATATTTGTTTACGATAATTATAGAGAGTATAGATATAGATATCGACTAACAATAGATTCTCAATTGAATAACTTTACTTCTACGGCTCCTTTTCTATTAATATCTTTGAAAGGCTTGATGCAATGCTTCTAACCACATTTCGAGGTAAAAATATATCACTTGCGATATCTGAGAATTTCATATTTTGTCCGTGATTCAAATTAGTTTAACAGCCAATTTACATTTCCAGCTTAAAATCTACAAATTTCTGTGAAAATATTTTATTCGTAATCGAATAATTAACTAATTAATTCCGATGACGAAATTGAGGACAAAACACATAATTTTCACTTCTTGAGGTTGGCAACACCGACTGTCAGTTTCAATTGATAACTGACAGCTGTATAAACTTAACCTATATTGTAATTCTTTTACAGATTTTTCGAATTTTAGATTTCAAATAAAACTTAATATGTACCTCGGCATTGAAGTTCCTTTTTATCACTCACATGGTTTATTTTCCTCGGCCCTACGGGCCTCGGTAACTAAATTCCATATTCGCGATAAAAAAAATTGAACTTCAGTACCTTGATACATAAATAACTATTTTATCCAACACCTTTCAATAAATGCTCTATAACTATGGCGATTTTAAACAAGGAAAGTAACAGATTACCCACTAGTGGGTATAATTAAGAGGAAACACTAGTGAGTATTTTTTTATTTTTAACAATAATAATAATTCAACACCTTGGTAACTACTTCGATGGACATTTTAATTTAAAAATTTAAAGCATATGTCACTGTCAAATAATATTACTTTAAAAAATTTTTCATTTATTGAGAGGTGTTGGTTAAAACGTTATACTTCACATGTGGGCAATGTGAATTACCCACTCGATAAAATTATCATACTCAGCCTCCGGCTTCGTGTGCTAAAATTTTTCTCGTGAGTAATTCCTTACTTTGCCCACTTGTAAAGTAAATAACTATTACTTAAACGTCAGTGTCATTTTTTCGCAAAAAGTGTGTTAATTTACGTTTTGGAAATGGTTCCATTAATAAAATTGATGAAAATAGTGTATCTTGTTGAATAATCTATCCAAATACCACTCAAGGTAAATTTGTTAGAAAATTTTTATGTTGACTTGCAAATTACCACTCGATCTTTGGTTTTTGAATCGCGAAATTTTGACGTAATAATTTGCAAAAACAAAAATTTTTAAAAAATATTCACCTCTAGTGGTATTACCCTTGAGAAGTTTCAAACAGATGTGTAGTGCATTATTGGAAATAGGAATGTTAGAAAAATTAGAAATAACAATGTATGTCCTTTGTAAGTGTTTCAAAACAATCAGGCATCATCGCACTCATAAAACAACTCTTAAAACAAATGAGTGTTTACATGTTGATACAATACTTATCAACATCCCATTGTAGCTACAAAACCTGGGGCTGAGCGGCTGAGGGGTGCGACGTAAGCAGGGGGAACCGTGCGTTTTAAACATCCGAAGGGTTGCAGCATAAAGCAGCGAGTGGGGCGGTTTACATCACGCTTTTAAGTGGATAGGGTTGGCCACGGCTCGGCTAAAGCAAGGGATGCGATTTTCTAGTCAATTTTACAATGAATAAAGCCCCGCTAATCCTTCGGGAGGACAGGTTTGATGCGAGCGCGGCCGTCGCGGAAAGTGCGTTCGCTCGCAAGCGTTCCAGAGCGTTTTTCACAGCGTGACCCCTTTTTGAAATGTCACTGTTATGGTGTTAGCGACGTCGTTAAATATTCATTGCGAGCGTGAATTTATTTTATTGGGAATTTTATACTTAAGTGTACATCGTTAAGATTAAAATATTCTTTTGCCAAGGAACTAATGTTGATGGAAAGTAGTGTTCGACGGAAACATTATTTTCAACCGAAACCGAAAGCGTAACCGAATATTCGGCTGCTCGTCTAGTTTCGGCCGAAACCGTAACCTAACCGAAACTTATGTAGTTAAGTTAAAATTTACTTAAATTTTCATTATATCCAGATATATATTATTTTTCCTAGCTTTCATTTCATAATTTTCACTCCATTTTTTCAGTGACCATTGTTTACACTATTTTTTTCCAATTTTTTTTTATGTTTACGGTATTTACATGTTTTATGTTTATATCATCACAATATATTTATAATTGAATTTAGTCCTCTTTCTAAACATTTTTAATTAAAAATTAGTCAAAAATGTCAAGCGTGAGTTGTGTGGGCTTACGGTGTGTTTGTTAAAAGTGCAAGCGAAGCGAGTTTAAATCTTGCTATAAAAATTCGGGTTGTAAATGTAAATTTTTTGTTTGTTTTGAAAATATTAAAACAAGTGAAAAAAGAATTATACGAAAAAAAAATAACAATTATTCGATTAGAATAAAAAAGTATTCAATTTATAAGGAAACCACTTTATTTTTGGAATGCAATATGGGTCAAAAATTATTTAGAAAGGTACTCATTAAACTACAACTTGTAACAATTTTTATTTCCAGTTTTTACTAATGACTTTAGTTGTACCTCAATCAAATAAATAGCATTTTCATGAAATCAAATACCTTGTACCCTGCAGACACTCGCCTTTCAATCTCCCGGTCAATACGTCCATCCCTCGAAATTATACAATTCAAATATTTCATTCTCTTGTTCCAGTCTCACACCAATTCACTGAAACATTACAATCAGTCACCAAATCATTCTTCTCAAACACCAACACAGCACTAACGACATTAAAAGCACTCCGCTTCGCGTCGTGCTCTTAAACTCGCCGTACGTGCTTTAAAAGCTTACTTTTACACTTGTATCATAATATACTATAAAACGACAAATATTTTGTCCCCACAGTTTTTGTTCCCAGTGTAACTAAGATTACTGAAATGTATTACTAAATACATAATTTAGTTTTTTCCAAAATTTGAAGCTTGTACGAAAAAAGTGCAAATAACATTTTATATTCCAAATATTTTTGCTAACATCTTTCATTTAAAACTTTTTCCACAGCAGCTTCTATTTTTGAAAAAAATTGGAATTATTTTGTATGTTCATTAAACTTCCTCTTCCGGTTTTTCAATTTCTTTCAAAATCAACTCACCTTCAAGAAACTTATAATAAATTCCAAGTTTAGTTTACATATCTTGTCTAGTTCTTGAGATATTGCGCACCCGGACATCCATCCATCCATCCATCCTCACACACAGACATCATTGAGAAATTTGTCTTAACGGATTCAGTGGACGTCAAAATATGTATTTCCGCGAAAATCTCGTCAGCAATTTTTTTCGTGATTCCAATACTTCCTTATACTTGGTATAAGAAAGTAAAAATAATGTGGCAAAAATATGAAATAAAAAAAACTGGCATTAGAAGCATTTGCAGGCAAGCTTTACCTACATGACAGTATAAAATGTGTCGCAAAAATCTTATGTTTGAAGTTAATTTTAAAAGCACAGTTTTCGATATTTAAATACTCGGGTCCACCCGCCTTAAGAACGATGCAAGAATTAAACAATCCCAAACCCAAAAACAAAGCATGTATTAAATATTAAAAAATAGCATCGGTAATGAAAATCGCCGTCCCTACTTCAAACATTGAACATACGGTGGTAGTGAAGAAGAAGCGAGTGTATCATGGCGAACACAAGCTACAAGCTCCCGCTGTTCCAGCAACACAAGGGTGGAGGTTCATTGAAAACAGATTAGTGTAAGCGCAGGGGCGGGCGGTGGTAATTTGATAATGCTTTGCTGGGCCCTCCCTGTAGCCCGAGCCCCCACGGGAATTTCCCTCGCGACGGCACTGTGCCCTTTCATTTAACGGATACTAATTTTTCAGTGTCAAACGACATCACTGACGATCTTACATTTTTTCAATATTGATTTTAAGAGCACAATTTTTAAGATGAGTTATTTTAATCGTTTGATATTCTGTAATAGAAAGTACCTAATTCTCGTTTTACCGACTATACCTATTCTAAACCTATCTAATTTTAAATAGAAAGAAGTGACTGTAGATATATTAAAAAACTCAATACAATCAAAACAATAGTGACATTTCAATTCAAAGGAGTCTGTGTACATAATTAAATTTACAGAAACAAATTATAATAGTATATTGTACAACAAGCATGAAATAGTACTCATTTCCAGGGTGACAGTTTGTAGCATGATCCGAAAGCGAATACTGCAAATCATACTAGTATAAATTTGATCAGACCCCATTTTCTGGGTAAAAGATTTCGCTATCACTGGGTATCCTAATAATTTTATATATTTTTTGCAATACCTGTTCTGTAAGTTACCCATTAATAACAAAATTTAAACACAGTAAGTGGAACTTTTATTGAACAATTGGTTTCCATGGTTACATCATTTACTTACCGTCCACGGTGGATGGTAAGTGAAACTTAGCGTTCATGGTGGACGGTAAGTAAATATATATCATTCAAATTTTATTTCTAACCTCAATCTGTCAGCTGTTAATTTTGATACCTATTTTTCCTTTTCTTATATTTACGCAGGTATTGCAAAAAATAACTTACTAACCTCGAACTGTAAGGGATTTTTTAGGCCTCGAATGTTTAGGAAATCTCGACCCTACGGGTCTCGACATCCCAAACTACATTCTCGACCTAAAAACTATCACTTACAGTTCACGGTACGTAATATACTATTTATTCACTATTTTCAATTAACTGAATCTCATTTTCTACCTACTTCTATTTTTAAAAACTAAGTACACATATTTTTGTTATAATCAAAAAGATCTCAAATAATATTTTATTTGAAATCGGCACTAAATTAATCGAAAATCGTTATGAAAAGCTAAGAAATCGTCACTAAAGTAACCCATTATACGACGATTTTGAGCAACACAGTGTTGGCAACCGTTAAATAATTATTGTACAAGTAGGATAATTTTGACAGATATATGAGGAATTGTAGTAAATTTATAAGTAAATTGAAACAATATGTGCAAGAAGAATTAACTAATTAATTCCGATGAAGAAATTGAGGACAAAACAAGTAATTTTGAGTGTTATTTACGATAACTTCAATGGTCGAGGTTCGCAACACTGCCTGTCAGTTCCAATAGACAACTGATAGATATATAAACTTAACCTATATAATAATATTTTTAAAGGTTTTTCTAATTTTAGATTTCAAATAAAATTGAATATGTACCGCGACACTGAAGTTCCATTTTATCACTCACATGGTTTATTTTCGTGATAAAAAATTTGATACATAAATAACTATTATTAAATTTTTTTTTATAATTTGTACAGTTTAAAAATTTTAATTTGGAATTATTCCACACGGAACAAATTACCTTAGAATTTTCCGAATTATTCTGTAAGCTGAGGATATAAGATGCATTTTCTGAAAGTTTCATAATAATTATGAAACTAAACACGATTAATAAAATAAGCTTTTAGAAGTATTTACAAAAAAGTTTGATAAATTTTCAGCAAAAACAGTTTACTTTTTTTTTCGTGCATAATTTTATTTTGTTAGTGGAGGAAAAACCACGGAGTAAATTTAAAAGAGGTAGCATTGCCGATAGTGCGAATCGAAATGAAAGTCTCCTGATCCACAGTCTGTGGAACTGTCCGAAGGTGATAGTAATTATAGAATATTATAAACGAGTAGCAATTTTTATTCTAATATTTTCTTTTGATGGTTGTCACAACATTATTATAATATTCATTGAACATGAACACAAATTCTAAATGTAGTGGAAATTATAATGAGTATCCTATAGAATCTGCAAAGCAATGATATGCGGTCAGCCAAGTATAACAATTTAGTATTTAGAGCGAGTCAATATTTCAGAAGGTAACAGATATCCTGATACCCAAGCTTACAGCCCGATATCCAGATATTCCCGGTGTACTTTTTGTGACATGACGGAGCATGAAATGCTGAATAATTCACGAGCAAAACCAAAGAGGACAAAAAGTCAGAAGCAACTTTAATCATACTAAAATTAATCAGAGAGACTAAATCTTAGATTACAACATCAACCAAGCACGGGATTAAACAGTATGGATTAAAGCGAAGCAGTTTCCTTCCGTTTGCTAAACCGGCGAGATTAGTCGACGTCGCGTTTTGCTCCCGCCACCCTGCCCCCGAGGTACCGCCCCTGGAAGCGAGCGAGTCGCGAATCGCGAACAGCGCGGCGGTTTACTTGCATTCACTTTAATCGCTACTGTGTGTTCACATTGTTAACGATTATTTGACTTGAATTAAAAAAAATGTTTTCGCTATGTTTTTCGGTTCTTAGACTTTGATCAGCTAACAGGATGTGTAGAACCAAATTTATGTTGCAGCAAACCTATGGGATAAAATTAGGTGATGGCCTTTTTTCAACATGAAATAAAAACTGGAAATCAATATTTAGTACAAAAGTATTTAACCCTAAAGCCTACTCTAGCATATACGATATAAATACAATTTTCAATGTTTTATGAATTTCATATCGTGATTATACTCTTTATTAATTCATGAAAAATATTCGTACGAATAATCATATAATTAATTATGAAGGATTTCAAACCATTTCTTAATGTAAAATTAGTTGCGATTGTTAAACAATCAAAAAGTGACATAAATTTTCTAGAGATGACCGAATATAATTTTTTTCAAATTCCACAATCGAAATCGAATATTAACTGCACAGTATAAGAATTCACACAGTAGCGACACTCTCTGTCGGTCCCTTTGATCTTTATGTCGCATCGACTGATGACCTTGAGCCGAGCGGCCATATTGGCAGCTACGGCATACGGCGGTAAATTTGAATAACTGTCAGTTGCAAAGGGGATAAAATCTAAAAATATTATTTCACCTGCACTATAAAGTTCCTACAATTTTACATGGTACAAATAAGTTGACCTCTCTGTTTTGCACTCATTTTATGAACTTAACATGACAGAAATACTGTAGCTTGATATTTGACAGATACAACTGACACTGACGTATTATGTTTTCTTTTCTATGGTTACTAAGATAGCCTATCAGCGAACAGTAAGCGGCCATCTTCCCGGCTGCGCACCACTGAAATATTGGGATCATGAAAATGTTTGAAGTGTCGCTACTGTGCGAATTCTTATACTGTGATTAACTGGATCCAGAATATTCAGTAGCTATATTCCAAGTGCATGGCAAATACCTGAAAATTTTTTCGAGTGCACGAAAGTGCACGAGAGAAAATATTCTGAATGTATTTGCCATGCACGAGGGATATATTAAACGAATATTTCTCGAGAAAGATTTCAAACATTATTTTAAGCTATTTAACATATATTTATTTTAATCTGTCACATAAACTTCAGACTTTCATAAATGTCATTTGTCAAATTGAGTTAAAAATGAGTCATCAGCGTTTTGAAAGTAATTCTTTTGTATAAATTGATTGAAAAATTAAAGAAGAAACTAAACTATTCCTCATTGTGTTTAAAATTATTATAAATATTCGGGTATAGCACTTGTGCAAATACTCGATATGCAAAATATTCACTGTATTCGATTGTCATTGGTCGAAATTCAAAAAATACTGTAACGTGATTGGTTGAAATATTTCAAGGGAAATATTCTCGAATATTCATTTTTACCTCCCGCCTACCTCTAGGTAAGGGAGGTATTGTTTTTGGTCAAAAAATTGGGTAGTGAGTTTTCAATGAATAAGCACGTTTTAGGGTCCCTACAGTACGATTTTACTATTTACGCGATGATGTCTGCATGTATGTATGTATGTATGTATGTATGTATGTATGTATGTATGTATGTATGTATGTATGTGTGTGTGTGTGTGTAGTCTGTGGCAATTTTTTCGTCTCGCATAACTCAAATACTATAATACCAAAAAATACAATTTTGTGAATTATTGCTTCTTATATTTAAATGAAGAGCTGATTAGATTTTGGATAAAATTGGTCAACCGGAAGTAGAAGTTTACTTGAAGCTCTTAACAGTTTTTTGTGAATAACACGGTTAAATTTCCTTTTTCAACAATTTATGTTATTTTCAAAGTTGAAGAATATTTATTTTTACATGTATTTTGATTATACTAATTTTATTAATTTTCATTAGATTTAGAGATAATAAAATATAAAGAAATTAGATTTCACAAATCTTGCATTCCTAGTACACCATGGAAACATTTAAAAATTTTCAATTTTTTCTTCGAAATGTGACACATGTCATTGTGATTGTGAAGCGGTTTTCTTAGTGAAATATATGTCAAAAAATTCAATAAATATACGAAAGAAAATTTAAATTCTCAAATATAAATAGAAAATAAACAAATAAGAAGGTATGTTTTTGTATAAAATACTATTTTGTACCGTTTAAGAGTAGTATTGGGCGGGAGGTTATGTGCTGGACACATCAGATTTTTTGATTTCATCACCAGGCACGTCACTAAATCTATTATTTTTTTGCTCATTTTTACTTATGTTGATGATAACTATATGACATCTGACATCTGTCAACAAAAAAAAAAAGCTACAGAGAATATTGCCGGGAATAATCACAAGAGCATTATTCTCAGTATAATAATGACAGGATTGGTTAAAACGCAGACACGTGACATACAATAAAGCATTTCATTGGTTTAAAGAAACGTCAAAAAATAATCAGTTTGAGAATTTTCTTACTAGATTTTCTACTTTAAATAAAATATAAAAATATATTTGAAATCATGGTTGCTATGATGCCATGAGAACAAACATCTTATAATATATCATAATAGTTAAAGATTCAAATATTTTATTTTAATTTCAGACGTCGCATGGAAGAATTAATTCTGTCAAATTACCAATTTTTCAGCGCCCTTCGCGAAGTCCCGGTGAAGACAAGAGAGTGCAGCAAAGAAACAAGCGCGAAGCGGAGAGAGCAGACATTAAAACTGTAACGTAACGAACATATGGGACCCGCAGCGGTATGTCAGGGGCGAGAGGGGTAATAATTTGCAGACGGCGCTTGTTAGTCGCTTGTTTATAGCACACTTAATGTGCGAATTAAAAAAGTTATCAGCACTTTAAGCGGGGACCTGGACCTGTCGGGAACAAATTAGAAATTAATTAAAAAACAAGCGGAATTGGGACAGACAGGGGGCGGTTTGGAACCCTGCACTTTTTATTGGGTTTTTTCTTTGTCTTCTTTGGCTTAATTTCTCCCGGGTTTATAGTGAATATTTAATCTATTTATATAGTAAGGATATTTTCTTGAGCTTTAAAAATTTAATTGCGTAAAGAGAATTTTAGCACCTCTCGTAAATAGTTTTGCTGCGCCAATTTATTTCTTACATAGAATTATTTTTATTATATTAATAAATTTTACTCCATTTCAACTGGATTAATATTAAATGGAGCCTAATAAAATGAAATATTATTAAAAGTTCTACTATTTACTGAACTATTCGGCAAGCTAAGGATATAAGATGCATTTTCTAAAAATGTCAACAATTAAGAAACTAAACACTATTATTTACTAAACATACATACATACATAACGTCACACTAAATACCACTCAGTGAGGTAGTTTGAACCCAGAAACACAATCAATCTCTTCCAAACATTCCTATCCTGACACACCACTTTCGCCTCGTCCATATTCATAGTGCGATTTATACATGCTCATCTATTCTTCACACTCTAAATCAGTAAACAATTATAGTTATTTACATTACAAGCAAGGTAAAACAGTTTTTACTGCTGAATGGAGGAAATGACTGGCGAGCCTGTCACCTCCTTGAAGCAGTAAAAACAGTTACCTTGCGTGTATTGTACAACATTTTACTTGTTACTCATTTGTAAATCAAATTAAAATTACAACCAAGTCCTGTCAGTTACACACAACTGTTCTGTCAAAAATTATTTGAAATGATTTCGCTTAAACCTTGTAAGCATTTTAAAATTTTTACAATGCAGCTGTCAATTAGTAACTTGCAAAGATTTATTTTCAAAGGTAATAGAGGGCTTGAGTAAATTATGTTTACAAGTGAGTAACAAGTAAAAAATTTTACAAGTTTGCCCAAAAAAAAAAACGCAGATTGTTTTTAAGGAAATACCATGTTTAGTAAAAATGTATATACATTTATTTTTGCTGTTCTCAGTAAGTGACATAATATTTAGGCGCGAGAAATATTTGTTGTTGACTGTAACGACAGTTTGACACGTCTCCATGGAGACAATAATTTTCATAAATTCGCATATTTATAATTCTCCAGATATATATATTTAAATTTAAGTGCCAGTTAATGAATATTCTTGATTTTTAATTCGTAAATGAAAACATATTTTCGTTTGTTCCATTAAAATTTCAAAGGAGAAGATAGGAAATTCTCAAAATAAATCTTTTCCCTCTTACGTTAGATTTCCTGTCCTAAAACATTTTTACACCCGAGCTATTTAAGACAGCTAAAAAGAAGAGAAAACTGCATTAAAATTTTAATACACGTCCAACCGACAAATTCATAAAGTAATATTTCTTCACTCATACCGAATTCATGAACGTGAAAGAAGTTAACCGGTAAATTAAGAAATTAACGTATTCCCACTTGCATGGTTTATTGTGTTGTTTACTAATTCAGCAGCAGCGAAGAGTCCGGAGCCCGGACTCGGAGCCGGAGTCAGCAGCGGCTGCGCGGGTAACATTTTCCGACGGCTGCTCGCCTGCTCGTCGTGAATCATGCATACTGAATTACCGACAGTTCGTGAAATGTCATGTCCGACCTTTTTTATTAAGCCCGCACGTCAGTACCACAGACTTCTGAACGAAACCTTTGTTTTTTTACTGGAGTTTATAAACCGTGTGTGATATCACCGAATCAATACCGACGTTGCTGTACGGGGTAACACAAGTATTTTAGGATTTTTTTGCGGTCATAACATAGTGTCGCGAAGGATTCTCATATTTGCTTTTTAGTAAATATTATCCAATAAACAGAACATAATAATCTGGAATAATAGTATATCTAATTATTGTACTACACTCATAAAATAACTTCTTGTTTCAAGAAAATTTTCAGTTTTCCTTTTGTATGCATTCGTTGAAGAAAATTTTATTTCTTTCAAAATGATTACTTTCAATTAAACAAAAATAATTTTGAAAATAAATATTATTAATCTTTTTACCTCCCGCCTACCTTTAGGTAAGGGAGGTATTGTTTTTGGTCAAAAAATTGGGTAGTGAGTTTTCAATGAATAAGCACGTTTTAGGGCCCCTACAATACGATTTTACTATTTTCGCGATGATGTCTGTATGTATGTATGTATGTGTGTGTGTGTGTGTGTGTGTGTGTGTGTGTGTGTGTAGTCTGTGGCAATTTTTTCGTCTCGCATAACTCAAATACTATAATACCAAAAAATACAATTTTGGGAATTTTTGCTTCTTATATTTAAATGAAGAGCTGATTAGATTTGGATAAAATTGGTAAACCGGAAGTAGCAGTTTACTTGAAGCCCTTAACAGTTTTTCGTGAAAAACACGGTTAAATTTCCTTTTTCAACAATTTATGTTATTTTGAAAGTTGAAGAATATTTAATTTTACATGTGTTTTGATTACACTAATTTTATTAATTTTCATTAGATTTAAAGATAATAAAATATAAAGATATTAGATTAACAAATCTTGCATTCCTAGTACACTATGGAAACATTAAATAATTTTCAATTTTTTACGAAATGTGACACATGTCATTGTGATTGTGAAGCAGTTTTCTTAGTGAAATATATGTCAAAGAATTAAATAAATATACGAAAGAAAATTAAAATTCTGAAATATAAATAGAAAAGATACAAATAAGAAGGTATGTTTCTGTATAATCAAATACTATTTTGTACCGTTTAAGAGTAGTATTGGGCGGGAGGTTATGTGCTGCCCACATCATATTTTTTCCATTAACTTTGACCATTTGTAAAATTTGTACTTTGTACGAAACTACCATAAATATTTATACACAAGATAAGTGAAGTATGCTGAATACGCTCATTGAAATAAATTTGAATAATCTCTTTTCATTTTTGAGATATAAGCGCTCAACCATATTTTCACAACTTTTTAGTTAATTCCGCGTCGCATAAAATCGCTCTTATAACAAAAAAATAAGGATTAGATAACATTAAACCGCTTTATTTTTAAGTTTCTGGTTGAAAGTAAAAGGTTAGGGTATATAAATCAAAATTCTAGGAGATGAAAATTTTTGGTGAAATTTCAATACACACCCCATGAGTTTTTTCGGTTTTTGGGTCATTTTAAGACTTTTTGTTGTAATTCTTCTTTCTGTCGAGCGAATTTAAAGAATTTTTCCTCACTTATATATTTCGACAAGCTGAATACAGTGGTGAAGGTTACAGGTTCGTATCTTGATTTATTGTTAAGATATCGACCCGGGAAATTTTTGGTGGAACAAATTTTGGGAAAAATTCAAAAAAATTAATATTGCTGAAAATTTATTTATAAGGTAACTAAAGCATGCATATTTCAAAACTGGAGTCCGTTTTTCAATATCTCGCTTATATCTTTAGTTATAGCCTTGGAAATTTGAGAATTCATGATTTTTGCTATATTTCAGATATTCGTCAATAAAATTTTTATTGATCAACAAAACGATACAATAATTACTACGAGCCTTAGTCAAAAGGTTGGTCTATCCAGTAGATTATATTAATAATATATTTGAAACCTGACAGTTGAAAGTAGAGGTTGTGACAAAAATAAGTATTTCGGCGAAAATTGGCGGAGGCGCTTACTGAAACATTACGTTACTGTATAAAAAGATTCATTTATCCTATTATTGCAATTGCATATCTGCCATATATACGGGATAAGGGGTTTAATTAGTTTACCTTTTTTCTTAAATATTTTGTTCTACCTCCCACCTACCTCTACGTAAGGGAGGTTTGTTTTTGGTCAAAAAAATTGTGTAATGAATTTTTTTTCAACAGTATATTATTAATACATCTTTCTCTTTAATATAAAAAAACAAATACATTATACATACACTTACTGAGTTTAATTACAAGATATTCTAATAAATTAAAACTTTCGGTTGATAATAGTATCAGCAAAACCTAATCAGCTCGTAATAGATATAAAATTTAAAATTGATATTAAATACGAAAAAATTGTCACATGTTCACATTGATGTTATCCTAAAAAAAGTTATTATTTGAGAAAACTCTTGAAGGAAATTTTTGACTAGTCACAATACTTTACTAAATATAAATATTAGAAAAACTATATTCTATATCCATTTAATCCGGATGATCAAAAAAAAAAAAATTCGGTTATATCTAATTCCTCAAATTCATTTTTATAAACTTTGCTGTATACTGGATGGTCCACCAGTCTGTATTTTTTTTATTTTACTCGATTATTTCAAATATTTTTGAAAGTTTTATCAAAGTAGTATTAGTTTTTCTATTGGAAGCAATGATATACAATTTTATATTTTTAGTTGCAAAATTTTAAAAATATTTAGTTTCTTTTTAAAATAGTTCTCATTTATTATTGAATCCTAAAAGGACCAGTACAGAAACTATACATGTTTTTATACATAAATAATCACACATAGAAACCACCCGGTATAATTTGCAATGTATATGGTGTCGAATGTTTTTCCAAGTTCTCGTATTATTAATTCTTTAACACTTTAGATATATCGAAGTAGTAACCTACATCGAAGAAACCAACTCTCACTTTATGAAAAATGAACGACATGATAAAACTGTGATTTAAAATTAGAATAAGTTATTTACACATAGAAAGAACAAAAAGTATAAGTGTCGTGCGCGATAAGAAGAGGACAAAGAGGCGGGAAACAAAAGTCGCGAGCGAAGAAAGGCGTTCCCGGGCTGGTAACGACACTCCGATTTGAAGTTTAAGAAACATTTTTCCTCGTTACGTCGGTGAAGAGCCGTTCAGCGCGGTCCCCGAGGCAACACCTGGCAGGGCCGCCGCGCCGCCGCCCCCGTTCGCCGCCCCCAGAGGCGTTTCAAGGCAAGAAAGAGGAAACTTAACTTAAGACCCGTATAAAAGTCTGTAATTTGTTCGGCACGCGAGCAGTTTTTAAGTTTTAACTATCAAGATGCCGCTGGCAGCCGTGTCGTGGCGCCTCCACCAGCTACGGCCTACTAACTAACTAATAATTAACAAGTCAGCGCGTTCATTATGCATGAGTCGAGGCGACAAGACGGGGTCCCATCGGACTAGGCGTATTCGGATAATCTTGCCTCCTGACAAAAACGGGAATGTCGAATTATATTAAAAATTACACGAATTATTCAGCAGCTGGAGGAAACACTGCGGAAAATATTGTAACGTCGTGATATTTACTCCGAGCGCTTCTTTTTCTTACTTTTTATGGACGCCTTGAGGAAAAAATTAAACAAAGTAAAACTGCCTAAACGAATCGTCACGGATTTGTGCTGAAATAGACATTCAAGACCATAGGCGCCGACTTCAGAAATTTTGGCCGGGGGCTCACCAAATAGGGTTACCACCACAGCTTTAAATCACACAAAAACTAGTCCTCGACAACTTGTTAGAAATGGGTGTCCATCCGAAGGGTCCGGGCCGTCGAAGATTTTTTTTTTAAATAAGCTTGTAGTTGATTACATTTGGTAACAGTTAATTTTAGTATAGTATAATATGATTATACTTATTCATACTCATTGTTTCTGATGTAGGTACTATTAATAAAATATGGAAAAAGAAAAACATTTTTAATATAACTTTCAATTTTATTTACAAAAACAAAACAAGAAAACTAATAAGTACTTAAAATAAAAAATATCACTCAATCACTCAAGTGGGGATCGGAGTATTGGACAATATAGGTAATAATCCCCAAGCAAGAAATTGTCTATACACAACACAATGATCGCTAGTAGGAACGCTAATTAAGGGCGACTAACTAACAGTTGACTATCTGTGTTTTTCAGCTTCAAACTTTCTTACATGATTATTGAGAAAAATATTTGAAATAGAAGTGGTAGAATATTTAATTCTGTATGTTTTTTATTTGAAGCTTATATCTCTAAAATAATTTAGGAACGCTTAACAGCGTAAAATAAAGTTAGTCAACTGCTTGTTTATCACTCTTAATCGGTTGTTCTTACTAGCAGTCTATATTCTTGGCCGGGGGCTCTGTCCCCAACCAAAATACTGGCCGGGGGCTTCAGCCCCGGAGCACCCGAACAGTCGGCGCCTATGTTCAAGACACTTCAAGACCGACATCGAAATTGTTGATATTAAAAAGAAAAATGAAGATATTTACTAAAATAGCTGGTCTTTCAGAACTCATAGTAAAATTATAATGGCGATTTGTTCAGGACGTCGTAGTGAATACAGTTTTGCAAAGTTTTATTTAGTAAAACTAAATAATAAAGCTGACCGAAACAGACCAATTATTTGTTGACAATATTAGTTTTTAATATTAACAAATAAAATACAACTAAGATAATGTAAATATAGATAATGTAGAAATTTGAACGCCGCAAGGTAACAAATAAAATATTTAATACTATCTACTAGTAAAATTATAATAGTTATATGTACGTTAAGGCACTAAAGTACTCATATGGTATATTACAAATTCCCCATTCCTAATAAAAAAATACTTTAGTGCCGCGGTATATATTAAATCGTTAAATTATTAATTAAAAATATAAATAAATAGCATTATGTGTTTTTAAAATGTCTGGTAGCTGTTGCGACTTGGATGGCTGTGCTAACAAAAATACAAAGTGTCAAATATTTTTATAATTTTTTATATAATCTTAGATGTGATCTGCATTAAATCCAATAAATTATTATCAAAGGTAAATAATAAATAAATGCACACAAAGTATTATAGAATAATATGTTATATTAGGTTTGTAATTCTAGTTTGACAGATGAAACCGTAAAATTTTGACATAAGAGTCTGTAAAGTTTTACTTTAGCTTCTATATTTTGGATAACTTCGCGGAGTGATATCTTGTATTTCAAAAAAACGTCTTTTGAATTAGGTTCTGTAAAAATATTTTATTTGAAATCGGAACTAAAGAATGCCAAAATTGTCATTAAAAGTTCTGAAATTGGCATGCATTATGCTACGATTTACGATTTTGAGCAAGGCAGTGTTGGCAACCGTATAATAATTATTGTACAAGTACGATAATTTTAGCAAAGTGTAATTTGTATAACAGTAAATTTGTATGTAAATTGAAAAAATTAATTAATAATTAATTCCGATGAAATAGTTGGGAACAAAACACATAAATTTTTGTGTTCTTCACAATAACTTCCTGTTCGAGGTTGGCAACACTGAGTGCAAGTTCAAATATTCTACTTAACTGTCAAGTGACATATTTTCAAACTTAACCTATAAAATGTTTTTTGTTGTTTTGATTTTTATATATTTAAAATAAAATTTAATATGTTGCCCTGAAGTTCATTTTTATCACTCACATGGTTTATTTTCCTCTACGGGCCTCGGCAAATAAATTCCATATTCGTGATAAAAAGTAAAACGTCAGTGCCTTTATACATAAATTAAATGCACCGATTCGAATTTTCTATATAATACTTCACTAGTATAGCAAATATTTTTACAGAACTTAACCCAAAAGTCTTTTATAAAAAACAAAGACCTAAGACAACTCAACATAAGATAGATACCTTTACGGAAATCTTTGATAATGATATACAAATTAAATATATTTCTCTATCTATTTTGTATTATTTGTTATGCATAAAATAGAACTCTTTGCAGACTAGAAGCAAAACTTACTCCTTTCGTTTTACGTTGCTCAAATCATGTCCAAAACATACAAAATATAAACCGTACATTACATCTTCAAATCTTGTGATGAATATTCTCTTTTAACATGAAATTCATGTTCGTAATGCGCATTTATATGTACTGACCAGCAGTGCACTTTTCAGATTTCGATGTGATTTATTTATTTAAGGGTATTTCGATTTTCGGTACATTCGTCATACACTTTTTGATAATACTCATATTTTGGTATTAAATATATATGAAAGAAAATGGAATGAGTACCTCTTCTGGAAAGAAGTTTAATAAATAAAATTTATAAAAAATTGTTACCACCCCATGGTTTCTCTTCCCATATAATCTTTGGAGGTTTTGGTTTGACAGCTGGTGTACACAATTTTTTCAGTTTCATTGAAACTAAATTGAAGAACGAATATTTCTTTCATGATTTCTTTTCAAAATGTAAATGAATATAAATTGTTTTATGCATTGGTAACAAGGAAATATGAAACATAAATATTTGTCATTTTTTTAATAATACTTATTTGTTTATCTAGGCTCCAAAATATCACATTTACAGCACAGTCAATGAATGCTGCCGAAGCTAAAAATCTATTTGGTGCGGGTTGGATACATTATTTTTATGTCGATTTTAGAATAAATATTACCTAATTTAGTGATAATTTTAAATACATTATTTTTAAGTTATCGCCGTCAAATTATCATAAATAATGATTTTTATGGATCCTACAACTTAAAATTAGGTTATTATTGTTCCTCCTCTACTTCTTTCCAACATCTTCGAGAATTCTGCGAAAGCAGAGTAACACGCTCAAAATGAGTAAAATAGAGTTATGATATATTTATTTTATGATCTACTTTCCAATCAAAATAAGTCCGCAAAATAATATTAAAGAAAGTAAGCGACCAAACAATTAGGAAAATTTGGAAAACTTTAAAATGAATCTGTTGGAAGGAAAGTGCAAGGCGAACGGGAAGTACGTCAGAGGCCCAGCACTCTTTTGCCGGAACTGAAAGTTTTATCAGATCTGCTCATTACTGGTTTGGGGGCTGCAAGTTTCATGAGCGCGCTTGATTTCAGGGGTGACGGGGCGGCGGCGGCGGCCGACCGCTGCCGTCCACCTGCATTATTGATACGGAAAGATGGCCATGTTTTCATATTATTTTACTGCAATTCGTTTTGGTTCTCGCGGTTATTATGAACGTGTTACGTTAAACTTGTTACAGCTGGTTTCGCGTGTAACTTTTAATCTAACCGCCGCCGCCGCCACCAGCGCTGACGCCTCAATAATGTATCGCCGCGGTTTAATATTTACTTCGCGCACTTTACTTTTATCATTTTATTCGAAACTTAGTTGTGTGGAACGGCTAAACGAGCGCTTAACCAAAACTAACATGGGATTTTCGGGATTTTAACTCTCATCAATTTTGTATATTAATACAACGGTGCTTTGCAGATAAATAGTGTAAGGTTCTATTTTAAACATCCGCAATTTATTATGAGTAAAATTACAAATCCTAATTATATATTCCACTTTGTTTTAACTTTAAAAAAGAGCCGCAGTCATCTGTTCCTTACGCAGGCAATGCTAATTGATCTATTATTTTACATGGCGTATTCTGATAAATAAATATTTGTTGCGATTTGATTTCTTAATGTATTCATAATTTAGAAAACTGTGTTAGAAAAAAAATCCAACCGTTAAATACAAATCAAAATTAGTGCGCCAGGAGAAAAATATTTGAAGAAGATTGATTAATTAATTCAAATGGGTTGGCTATCAATGAAAGAAACTAGACTGTTACTTACGGCATGCTCAGCACAACGTATAATATACAATAAGTCTTCTGCGTACTTATACAAAAAATTGTCACTTTGAACTCAACATCATCAGTGTAATTTGCGGAACAATCAGCAGTACCATATTCCCAAACACAAAACAACTCTTTTCAAACGCACCTTTAGTTATGTAATTCCAGTTCTCCTTAATGAAATGCCATTTTCTTTGTTGAATCTAAAACCTGCTATCTTTTCTAAAAATTACAAAAAGATCTTACTTAATAATCATGTCTCACTTACTTAAAATCTTTTAATTCACCTTCGTTCATTAATTGTTATGTTTAATGTCACTTGATACCTATACATCTGTACTCATATGTAATTTTTATTATGAATTTATTTTGTCTTTTTATTTACTTTCGTTTATATGTTATGTATTAATGCCATACTATATGTCAAATCTCTTATACACATATTGTAAAGGTTAATTGGAAGAACAGCACTCGCTGAATTTTGCCCAATAAAAATTATTATTATTATTGATTAGATTAATATATTTCATGCTCCGATTTTGTGAAATATATCATGATACTATGTTATGTAACGGGGTATGTGAGCAATTTTTTGTTTTCTGTGAGTGATTCTTTTTTAATAAAAATCTAAATATTTTCTGCACTGATCACTTTAGGACTATAATGAAAAAAAAAACTCTTTTAAAGAAAAACAAAAATAATCGAGTAAAATATGAGGTAGTTTTGATGAAATAAAACTAGACATATTTAGATAGAAACAGATAGATATAAATGGCACGTGTATTATGTAGGTTGCACTATCTGGTCATACGACAGTTTCACAGCGTTTCGATCTATTTCAATATATAGTTTTCACACCACCCGTACTCCCGAATATCTCGCGAAATACAGAACTGATTGAGAAACAAAAAAAGTACGAAATATTTTTTAAGTTATATTGAACGGTATTAAATGTAAATTACCTCCTCACTACCAGGTATATGCTCTGTAAAATACCATCATTGGCTCCACCAAAACTACGTCGCAGCAAGGCGCAATTTACATTATTAAAAATTTCATAAAAATATAAAATTATATGTAAATTTTAATATTATAATAAGATAACATAATGGTTAAATTACTTATTTTACAAATTGTTTCTTTAAATTAGACTATAATCACACATATTTCATCATAGTCATCTTATTTTCTTTGTTGTATACCGAGAGTATTATCTTAGATGCAACATTCACTTTTCTATTTACTGTCATTAATCTATTAATACCAGTTTATATACAACTATACCGATCGTACTATTCCAGATAAAATTGCAATATAGGTTATCAATGTTGTATGAATTTAACATCATAATTGGAAGATGTTTACTAAAGAAGAATTAATTTATTCGAATGGTTACTTGGTACAACCTATATTGCATCCTTACATTAACCGTCGGAGAGTCAATATATATATATATATATATATATATATATATATATATATATATATATATATATATATATAAAATTGCAATATAGGTTATCAATGTTGTATGAATTTAACATCATAATTGGAAGATGTTTACTAAAGAAGAATTAATTAATTCGAATGGTTACTTGGTACAACCTATATTGCATCCTTACATTAACCCTCGGAGAGTCAATATATATATATATATATTTTTTTTTAGCTTAAAATATTAAAAACTAAAAAAGTAACGAGTTATATTTTTTGTAAAATTTAATTTTTAAAAAACAAATTTTTTTCGCATTTTTTTTTTTACCTTGTTTTCCGTGATCAAAAAAATAGATGTGTTCTTGGAGGGCTAATAATATAAAAAGAAAATAAATATATCATCACGCCTTTTACCCATTAAGGGTGTGGCACTCTGCTTGCGCAGATCTCGGTAGGTGATATATTTATGCGCATGAAATGCGGTTACCAGCCGTCAAGTCATAGCTACCAAAGTTGTGAGAGGAGGGGGAACCACAGGGGTAAATTTAAATTGGCAACTGTCGGCAGTGGGATTCGAACTGAGGATTTTACGATCCACAGTCCGGTGCGTTACCACGGAGCTATTTACCCCTTAATAGAAAACTAAATATTGTATCTTGGCTGAAACTTATAATATAACTATATCTAAATTAATAGAAATAGATTAATTGTATACTGGAAGTATTGTTGACGTAAATAGTAATAGTAATCAATTTCTTGTTACAAATTTAAATTTTTTTAATAGTTTAATCAGCAACATAGCACCACCCCATTTCACAAAATTTCAGAACGCGCCACTATTCTAGGAGCAAACACCAGTTATCACAAATATAGTATGTGAAATAAACATGATTAGTCGTCAAATCTTGCCACCAAAAAGTATCAAAATAAATAAACCTATCTCCCAAAATCAATTTTATTTCCCATAGTCAAACTTGACTTATATGAAAACACGTCTAAGTCCTGCATCACTTTGATCTGTTCAGTGACACATTCGCACGATTCCCATGAGATGGGGTCGACTAGGCGGCAGCAGCGGATGCAAGTGAGCACCGCGGACAGAACACACGGACCGAGCACTGAACTCAGTCAGTGAGATTAGCCGAGTTCTGTACGAGGCCGTCGCCTAGGAGATCCGATTAGTGAACAAATGGACATGTGATTGTCTGCCGTCGCCACGTTGCTACCCCTAATGCTAATAATGCTCCGCGCCAAAGACGGATTGATGATAATGATGATGGTGGATTTAATAACTACATTGAGTCAAAGCAATGGCTTAACCATGGTAACATCAAATTTTATTGTATTTATTTCAATAAGCGATGACTAGAATTACAATTGATTACAACAATTATTTATAAAACATTGGGTTAACTATCTTATTTCATACTACTATAGCTAATTCGAGATTGACTCTCTCGACGATAGAGAAAATAACGGGGAGCTACACTCAATTAAATAATTTCATCTCTGTTACAACTGACTCTTTAAGGATTATAATTTATTATGGATTCTAGACGTATCTTATTTTAAATCAGTGAGGTTTATATATTGTATTATAAATTAGAAATAGACAAAGAGAAAGGGGAATACAATTAATCACTAATAAAACATTGATTTCCTGAAGTAAATACCACAAAATGGAATTGGAACTTTATTGGTATATCTACATGCTTTAAAATTGGCCCTACATCAACATTATATAATAATTATTTACGTTATGAGTCCGGTAAATAGGTTTTCTTTAACACTGTTTTGGAAACTAGACATTCCAAAACTAAAAATTTTTATGGAATCACTAACATTCCATACGCTGCGTATGGAATATTTTCGACGAATCAGAACCGCTTATTAGCGCGACATATGAAGTATCTTGATTCAGTTACTATGGTTACGTCTGTTTTAATTTGATTTATTTGAGTTTGACATTTTCAACAGTTTTATATTTGTGTTTTTGTATAATTTCCAAAACCTTTTTATAGAAAGTATTGTCTACAACATGTAACGGAATGGCCTATCCCACGCTCGCAAACCGTAGCCCTCGCCTTTGGCTCGGGCTACAAACTTTTTGCTCGCGTGGAATATGTGCCATTCCATTACTTGTTGTAGAATATACTATTCTATAACACTGTTTTGGAAACTAGACATTCCACAACTAAAAATTGTTATGGAATTACTAACATTTCATACGTTGCGTATGAAATAAAATAATTTAATAGCAACGTTGATTGGGAAAAAAAATTCTGACCTTTTGTCTGTTACAGCTCTTGCTCTTGGTCTGCATTCCCCTTGGAACGCCATCGGACTGGAAGCTGTAATAAAAATCTATTGTAAATTATAACTGTTTGATACACATTACTCATTGTAAAAAACATATGTAAATAAATAAAAAAACATATCATCAGGCCATTTACCCATTTCGGATGTGACACTCTGCTTTTGCAGATCTCGATAAAGGTTAGTTTATGTAAGCTGTAACTTTATGAATTTACCCTAACATTAACATTATGCCATAACATTAGGATTTAAATCATACAGAAACACATGATATGGTACTATTGCACCGCACAGCTGAATGGCATATGCTGTAACCCTAAAATATGGGAATTTCTCAATTTTTAAGGCATAAGCATAAGGTTAATGCTAAGGGTTTTAACATGTTTGTTTGTCTCTAGTAACAGAAAACTCTTTAAAAATAATAGCGACAAACACGAAAGATCGACACTTCAAATGAATAAATTACAAACGCCATGTTATAAATAAAAAATTGGAACAAATTCACCGCAGTCTTTAGGGCCTCGTTTATTTAATCAGTTACCTCAAGATGTAAGTGCTTGTATTTCTAAGCTTTAAAAATAAACTTAGGCCCGGTATTATAAACGCTGGTTAAATAGCCGGTTAGCCAATATGCTACTAAATATAATATGCTACTTAATATTTGTGTGGGTATTATAAACCAAAATTTTATTTGATTACCTACTTATTAATTAATCGAGTCTCCCTAGAAAAGTTACCAAATCATATTAAATTTAGTTGGTAAGTTAGAATCCCTATCAGAAGTAGACACATATTCCATGTAGATGGCGGAAGTGAAAATTATTATTTACTAATTAAAACTTAGATAAAATATGACGAAATTAACTAAATGGAACAATTTAAAATAAAATAATACAAATATTTATTAAAACCATTATATTATTGAATGATCAAGAGTGTATGAAATATGAAATTTGATATCATCAGTTACTGCTATCATAATTATATTCATCAAATATATATTCAGAAAAATGAAATAATTAGAATGAGGTAAAAATTACAGCAAAAATTTAAATTACTAGAAATTATATCTCAATCCAGGCACATAATTGAAAAACAAAGAAACAGACGCAGTGGATATGCAGACTAGAGACTAAGACAGATGGGCAGATATAACCATGTGTATAATTTAATTCAATGTACAGTTCAGGAAGGACAAAGATAAGGAATTTATTTAAAATTATTTTATGAAAATATTAAAATAAAGTCAATAAAGCTGAAATCTAAGAAGAATATAAATGGATATTATTTAATATGGAGCACGTAAAAAATAGAATATATTTTTATTTAGGTAGAACTGGAGGAGATAATATAAAAAGAAATAAACAGATGAAAACCTATCAATTGTTGAAACGCTATCAATCGATGTTACTGATATACCTATATAAATATCTACAAATTTTAAAGATTTAAATATCTTTAATATTTAACAAGTATTGTCTTTATTTATTATTTTCCATGAAGTATTTATAAAACAAAAATATAAAATAACATTGAAATATACTTTTAATGGTCTACTAACTAAATTTAATACCACCAAAACTGTTCTGCTTATTTAATAAGCTGATTTAGTAGGAGACTAAATTTATATTACCTTTATAATACACTTTTTGCAAATAGTAGGTTACTTAATTTATAAAATACGCTATTAAATTTTAACATTCGTTTATAATACCGGGCCTTAGAGTTTCTTCTGAGAAATTGCTTTTACACTCTAGACGAATTTTATTTTTATTAAATTCTAATTAAATACTAATTTATGTACTATGTATTTTTTGTACTATGTATTTTTTGTACTACGTATTTTTTGACTTTTTCCATACATCATGTAATATCATATGGAAATAAATTTATATTATTATTATTATGTTGTCATAATTGTATGTATTTAATATGTATGATGGTTTTTAGATATTTCGAAATTAATTGAATTGTAGTATATTTCATGATAGTTACTTTTGATTTGCTTAATTTTGTAAATTTTTCCTATTATTTGAGCACTTTTCCTCACGACGTTAGAGAAAGTACACAAATCTCCCGTAGATATGAAATTGGGTGTTTATGTCATGATTTTGGTATCATAGAAACCGAGTTTCCCTCCCGGCAGTGAAAAAAATTATTTAATCATGCAATCATGGACATAGTAAGAAACGAAGACATGAGAAAAGCACAATAATTACACGGCATAGGTAAAGTAACAGAAGACGGGCAATTATAATGGTGGAATACATCAATCGAAAGCGATAAGAAGGAAGAACAAGAAAAGTGTACTAAGCAAGGATAACAAACGAGAAGCCAAGAGGAAAACTAAGAAAACCCCAGGCAGAATAAGTGAAAAAAGCTTAAAATAAGACAGGCGTTAAATGAGAAAACGCAAAATCTCAAACAAAGTAGGGCATTAATTGAAGGAAATATGGAATAGAATAACTAAACACCTAGCCTTACACCTATAAGGGTAGAAAATTTATAGGATTGAAAATTAAATAAGTAAGTTAATGGTGCAATTCTAAGCATAACCGTAAGGCTCGTTAGATGTTTTCGTAGGACTCGTAACAGTTTACGAATCAAAGAGCAATTCTGTGCAAAACTATTGCTTACGATCACTCGTAAATATCTTACGATTTCTCGAAAACTTTACGTTGAGAGGGTAACTGGACGTAACATTACGGTTTTGATTTTTCTCTCTAATCATTGCTCAATTTTGCCAATAAAATGAATGAAAATATAATTATTTTGAATATTGCTCTCCTTCTTGTTAAATATAACAGGTAATGCATAATAAAAATATGTTAATTATAAGTCAAGAAAAATTACCTTATACATATTTTAGATATTACTTGCGTCTCTTGCGCAGACACAGATATGAGAGATTTGATAAACCCATTTGGCATTACTATTGCAAATTTCAAACAAATGTATAGATTGGATCAGCAATGGATAGTCAATTTTATTTGTAATATAGAACCATTTTATAATCCATCAAATTCAAGAATTCCATTGCATATTAAAGTATTCCATTTATATTTAAATATATCGGGTGATTAAATAAAAATGGCATCAAATACTGCCAAGACAAATTTTTCGTATGTCATAATTGACAATGACACATGTCACCGATTGTTTATGGATGATTTTAGACGATGGGGATGTAAATGAAGATCTTTTTAAAAAATTTTCTTAAAATTTGTAATGAAAACTCACTACATGGTTGTATTTGATAAGTAAATAAATAAAGAAAAATAACTGTCATATTCAATCTTCAGATACTGTATTAGAAATGAAGTTAGACACTGACCGTAAACTATGACGTCAATCGTAAAGCTAATCTGTAACGTTCATTGATACAGTTTTCTGCATAGAATTGCATTTATCGTAAATCTGTAACTTGACTTGTTACGATTGTGTCGTACACTACGGTTTTACGATTTTACGATTAAATATAAAAATTGCTTAGAATTGCACCATAAATGTTTATAAATGATAAGTATTCTAATCAACAAATTCTTTGTAAACCTTTATAAACAAAAAAGTCACTCTCCAAGATTTGAAAATTCCACAAATCTTATTTCGTAATAAAAGTAGAAGTAATTTCGACTGACTTAGAAGAGCCTTGACGGCCATCAAACAGTTAGAAAATAGCAAGTAACATCAGTCGAAAATAGTATCTCTGGCGTCGGTGATCGGAGCGTCGAACGAACAGGACGCAATAAAAAAGTTTCCGCGTCTTTCGTATTTGTTTAGGACAACTGTCCGTAGCGCCAGCGAGTTCGGAAGGAAACTACTTTAAAATAATTACCGCAGTGATTGGCGGCCGATGTTTTCCCGCGCGGTCCCCAGGGGCCGGGTCAATCCTTGCCGCCGCCACCGCCGCCGCCCCAAATGCACCACGACAAATCCCGTCCACTTAGTCGCGTCGCTCTCCACACAACTTTGTCTACGTGGATTTTCACTTGACAAAGGATGATACGATACACGACGATTTCTTCTTCTTTATACCCTACTCCCCACCCAACCCTACATACTTCACTTGTTATTCATCTATTATAAATATTTTATACCTCCAACAAGATATGCATATAGAGATATACAAATTTTAACGATACCAAAAAGATAGGAGCATGATTTCCATGCTTCAGGAAATGAAGTGTATTGTAGCACGGGAATGCTTGCTAACTTACTAAAATACTTAACCAAGGACAACCGGAGGGAAGATGGACAAAAAATTAACGATACCTAAAAGATAGGGTCAAGATTCCCATGCTACTGGAAATGATGTTTCAAAAGAAAATACTTAACCTTCCTGGAAATAAAAATTTCTAGGGACGAGAGTGAAGAGGGTAGGTTGGAATATGCTTTGTTACGACAGATACCAAGATGTTTTCGAAGAGCACATCGAAAGTAATTAAAATAATAATAAAAAATCTGATGTGGCCAGCTCATAACCTCCCGCCCAATACAACTTTTAAACGGTACAAAATATTATTTGATGATACAGAAAAATACCTACTTATTTTTTTATTTTCTATTTATATTTGAGAAATTTAATTTTCTTTCGTACATTTATTTAATTTTTTGACATATATTTCTCTAAGAAAACAGCTTCACAATCACAATCACATGTGTCACATTTCGTAAAAAAATTGAAAATTTGTAAGTATTTCCATGGTGTACAAAGAATGCAGGGTTAATAATAATTTATATGGCAGATATACAATTGCAATAATAGGATAAATGAATCTTTTTATACAGTAACGTAACGTTTCAGTAAGCGCCTCCACCAATTTTCGCCGAAATATTTATTTTTGTCACATCCAAATAAATTAAAATTGTGTAATCAAACTAGATAAAATTAAAACTTTCAAAATAACAAATTGTTGAATAATTAAAGTTTAACCGTGTTTTTTTCTCGAAAAACTGTCAAGTTCTTCTTGTGAACTGCTACTTCCGGTTGACCAATTTTATCCAAAATCTAATCAGCTCTTCATTTAAATATAAGAAGTAATAATTCACAAAATTATATTTTTTGGATTTATAATATTATGTTATGCAAGACGAAAAAATCAACACTGACCACACACATACACATACATACATACATCCAGACATCATGGCGAAAATAGTAAAATCGTATTGTAGGGACCCTAAAACGTGCTTA
Organism: Poecilus cupreus; assembly: GCA_963942605.1. NCBI lineage: Eukaryota > Metazoa > Arthropoda > Insecta > Coleoptera > Carabidae > Poecilus > Poecilus cupreus. The sequence goes on from OZ012731.1 coordinate 3,539,362, forward strand.
TTTATTGAAAACTCACCACCCAATTTTTTAACCAAAAACAATATCTCCCTTACCTAGAGAAAGAGGCGAGAGGTAAAAACATTTCTACGCCATAACGGTGAAATTTTACGACTGGTCGCCTCTTTTAAATAGGTATGACAGGTGTTTCCGGCAGAATAGGGTGTGTCATATACCAAGTTTTTCTAAAAGAGCTTAAAATTTCCTAAAAAGTACTCTAAATATGACTTCTTTCCGCGATGACGGTAAAACTTTATTGTTTTTAAATAATTATAAATTTTATTTAACATCTTTTTGGTTTGATAAACTTTAGTCATACTTAACTTATTTTGTTTTTATGATCTTTTATTATCGATTAAAAAAAATTCAATTTTTTGATAACGGTACTTTTGGTGTTATCGGCTCTTCATCTACAAGAAGAGAAACCACGGGATTAAAATTTTTTAAATAATTACATTACATATTTCATGATTGTAAACTCTATAATATATGATATATCTTCGTTAGCAAGAACGTTTCCTGTGAAAATAAATTGATCTGCCTTTTTTTTAGTCTCTGTTTGAATAAAGGATAGTAAATAAAAGAAATAAAATAAATATGCCTATGTCGTAAATCTTAAGAATACAGATCGTATTTTAGTATAATTTTTTGTAATACATTTGCGTTGTAAATAAAATATGATATTTGTAAGAATGTAAATATACTTTAGCTACAAAAATCTATCTGAAAATCAAATGAAATATTTGCCGGTAAAATAAATCAGAATTTTACGGTGGTTGAGTCATAATAAAAAGTTTTCACGTTTCCCCTATAATTTTTGTTGGTCGTATTGTACAATAAATGTCCGGAAATTATACATTCATTCCAAAAAACCTATTACAAATATAATACAACAAAAAAATTAATGAAGTTTTTTCCCATTCCGAACCTTAAACAAAAAATTGAACCAGTGGATTTTTTGATTAATTAAATCAACACAAAACGAACAAAACCTCGAACTCCGCCAATCATCTACAAAATTGATCTCCCAATCCCCATTACTACCAAATCAATCAATTTGTTTGAAATATGCAAGCGCTCGCATAACAACGGTTGATCCGAGGCGGCGGGAATCGCGAATTCGAAATCAGTGACGAGACGAGACGAGACACATTGGCGTAGGAAGACGGCGAGTGGCGCTGGTGTGGGGCGAAAGATTTGTGTGCCAGTCAAGTGTGATGACGCGGGTTCGAGGCCCAGTGAATTATACAGCACCATGCATACTGCATGAATTGACTAAACACGACGGTTAACTGGGAGTTCTCTGTGGACGGCGATATCATCTAGTGCGGAATGTTGAGTTCCCGTACGGGATAATTATTATACGTGAGCCATGTACGAGCGAGGACATGTTATGTGAGCTTTGTTAGCCTGCAGATAAATGTATATCTATACATACACAGTGCCGGTAGGAAATTTATACAGGAGACGTTGTATAATTGTAGAATTGCAGGTCAAATTGGAGGATTTAACAATACGTCAATTTTTACATCCTGCCACATCCTGTAAGGGAGGTATAGGAATTATGCTACAAATTCGGTAGTGAGTTTTCAGTGGATAAGCACGTTTTAGGGTCCCTAGAATACGATTTTAATAGTTTCGCGATGATGACTACACTGATAAAAATGTTATCTTGGAACATACAGATTCCTCTTAAATGAAAAGAATTCTTGATTTGAATAGTGCCAATCCAATTTCGTTAATTAATTTAGTTTTGAAGGAACATATCAAAGTATTCAACTGAGTCTCATTATGAAGACGAAGTTTATTGAATAGAAGTAGTTTTAATTCAAAATGATATCGTTTATTATTTTTAAAAACAAAATTTAAAATATATTCATTTTCGTTCAATGCAGAAAAAAGATAATAAATAAAAATATTCAATAGTTATATCACGAGTGCTAAGAATTTAATCGAATAAATTTGACATGTCTAGCTTATGCATAAAATTTTGCTTACAAAGTGTTTGAGTACATAATAATTTGAAAAAATCCCGAGACCGCAGGTCGAGGGGTTTTATCTTAAAATATTATGTACGATAACACTTTTTTAAAAGCAAAATTTTATAAATAAGCTAGACATCAAATTTAATCGATTCAATTCTTTAGCACGAGGGGTATATGTCAAGATTATTTCACGAATTCATAGCATAAACTTTAATACTTGCCGAAGAAATTATACTAAAACGTTGATTTTGACACATTTTTACATAAATAAATCGGTACACTCATAAACAAAAAGGACAATAAAATTTTGTTGTTATAGTGTAACTATAGCAAATTAATTGTTTTTCTTTTTACTTGTCAAATAAACGTCAAAAATTTGTAAATAAAAATAGCTTGAATTGAATAATTCAGCATGTTTAAAGATATAGAATACCAGCAAAGGTAAAGAACATATAAGTATCTTGCTTCTGCAACTAATTATCCGGCTAAATATGCCTTCAAAATGTTCAAAATTAGTATATAAAAGCTAGCTTCAATTTACTCGCGAATAAACAGCATGGTGCTGTTTATTCACTTATCTAAAATGCACAACAATGAAAAATGAGACATTCTGATTGGTCAAATTTGTAATGAGTGAAATAATCAATAGTTATATCACGAGTGCTAAGAATTTAATCGATTAAATTTGACATGTCTAGCTTATGCAAAAAATTTTGCTTAAAAAGTGTTTGAGTACATAATAATTTGAAAAAATTATTTTATCTTAAATTATTATGTACGATAACACTTTTTTAAAAGCAAAATTTTTTAAATAAGCTAGATATCAAATTTAATCGATTCAATTCTTTAGCACGAGGGGTATATGTCAAGATTATTTCATGAATTCATAGCATAAACTTCAATATTTGCCGAAGAAATTGAACTTACACGTTGAATTTAACACATTTTCACATAAATAAATCGGTACACTCCAAAAAAAAAGCAGCATAAAATTATGTTGTTGTAGTGTAACTATAGCAAATTGATTGTTTTTCTTTTTATTTGTCAAATAAATGTCAAAAATTTGTAAATAAAAATAGCTTAAATTGGATAATTCAGCATGTTTAAAGATATAGAATACCAGTAAAGGTAAAAACATGTAAGTATCTTGCTTCTGCAACTAATTATCTATAATATATAAATATATAAAAGCTAGCTTCAATTTAATCGCGAATAAACAGCATGGTGCTGTTTATTCACTTATCTAAAATGCACAACAGTGGAAAATAAGACATTCTGATTGGTCAAATTTGTAATGAATGAAATAATCAAAATTAAAACTTTTTTGAATTGAACCTAATCATTTTGTAAGATATGAAATTATGTATGTATGAAATTAATTTCAACGAATGCATTCAAAAGGAAAACTGTAAATTTTCTTGAAATAAGAAGTTTTTTATGAGTGTATGTTTGATGATACAGTATAATTTAAAAAATATCATTGAAACCCCTATGTGCGAGAAGTAATAGTTATTTACTTTACAAGTGGGCATAGTAAGGAATTACTCACGAGAGAAATTTTAGCTCACGAAGCCGAAGGCTGAGTGAGATAATTTTATCAAGTGGGTAATTCCACTTTGCCCACTTGTGAAGTATAACGTTTTATCCAACACTTCTTAATAAATGAAAAATTTATTAAAGAAATATTATTTGACAGTGGCATATACTTTAAATTAAAATGTCAATCGAAGTAGTTACCAAGGTGTTGTGTGTTATTATTATTGTTATAAATAAAAAAATACTCACTAGTGGCTTTTCTCATAATTATACCCACTAGTAGGTAATCTGTTACTTTGCTTGTTTAAAATCGCCATAGTTATAGAGCATTTATTGAGAGGTGTTTGATAAAAATTATAACTGTGTTAGTTTCGTCCAAGAATTTTTGGCTTATAAATTTTCTTTAGAAAATCGTGCAATAAAAAGAAACCTTAGATTTTGGTGTAGCACAACTGTGAAGTAGTGAGCACTCAGCAGTGAAATCTAAATGCATCATTTGTAATTTTATTGTGCATAAAGCATGGAAGCCACAAATTCGAACATCCTCTAATCAAGCCTGGATCGTGAGGCTAATGAAACGATAACCGTTAACCTCATGTTGATCGGTTTCGCATTAAGCCAGCTCGACGTTGCTGGCGTTCTGCGCGCCGCGTAGTCACGATAATCTGACCAGAGTTAAGGACGCTGATGCCTCCATGCAGAGGCGGGCGCAAATCCTCGTTACCAGGCCGCCATTGCCGACGCCAACGTTGCCGCGCTGCTAATTACTGCTTTATTATGATTAGCTTTCGGCAGCTAAAGCTACGAAGCTTATGGGCTTTGCTTACAGGCTGCAGTGCAGGAGCATGGAGCTGTTTGTACACTTGCGCGTACTAAGCTTTTGTTAACGCTCTGACTCTGGCGATATGTCTGTTTCTGTGTGTCTGTGGGTTTCATAGTTTACCGTGGGCGCGGAATATCCTGCCTAATGCCGCCCTGTTTATTCCGCGGACGACTTCTTTTTCACAAAACCGTGTTATTTGTATTGTAGTTGTCTTAGTTTTATTTTAGGTAAATGTGCGGAAACTCTTGCACATCGGACTCTGAATTCTTTTGTATACTTTATACGTATCATCAACTGAACCACAACGGTTAAGGTCAACCATACGGGCTGAAGATAACGGAACATGAACATCACATTTTTGAAACAATATATCATTATTATAATAAATAAAACATATAATGTTTTATACCTACATTTGTAGATAAACATCCAAAATTTTCTGATAAATTTTAAAAAGCTAATTTTGTTTACAAATTATACATGAACATAATTTTCAAAGTAGTAAAATATATGCCACACATTCCCATGAACGATTACAGTAATGCAAATAATTTGTATATTTATAAATATGATTGTCTATAACATACTAAAATTATTTTTCATTTGAATTTACAGTTTTTGAGATACAAATAAAAATATACCAAAAAGTGTGTTTATTTATATATTTTTGTTTCTCAAAAACTATAAATTAAAAGTGAAAATAAAGTTAATATGTTATAGATGATCATATTAATAAATATACGAATTATTTTCATTACTGTAGTCGTTCATGGGAATGAGAAATACAGTATCAAAGTTCTGAATTTTTTACCAACTAGACTATTTTTTTATAGTTTGTTTTAGCAATCCTTTTCATCCACATATATAAATACTAGAATACTAGACATTACTGTAATAATTGTTTTGTTTTTTTGATAAGAATAATTCTAAGAAATAATTTATTTAAATTTGAATTTGCAAAACAAAATTTATGGGATTGAACGAACCCAATAAAAATATGTACTTCATCTGACATTGCAATGTACAAGTCACTGTAAAAAATCCATGAAATTTTGACGGATGGAGGTTGTTGGACCATAAAGAACATGAAAATAAACGAAGAATAGAGAATTTGCTGTTTTTTAAAAATAAAGGATTCGTTCTTTGACGCGTATGTTTGACCTTAATTACGGAATATATTCCTTTGTTTTTCACAGAACCAGTTTTAGATCCACCTAACTTTACTTTCTATCTAATTCTAAAAGAGAGTTCTAAACTTCTTTAATTATCATGAGACCCTACCCCTGTCACAGTCAAAATGGATACCTGATATATTTAGTTATGAACTTTTTTAATTTTAAACATTAAGAAAATCACTAAACTTCCAAACAATTCAGTAACAATAGTTATTTACTTTACAAGTGGACAAAGTAAAGAATTACCCACGAGAGAAATTTTAGCTCACGAAGCCGAAGGCTGAGTGTGATAATTTTATCGAGTGGGTAATTCCACTTGTCCACGTGTGAAGTATAACGTTTTATCCAACACTTCTTAATAAATGAAAAATTTATTAAAGAAATATTATTTGACAGTGACATATACTTCAAATTTTTAAATTAAAATGTCAATCGAAGTGGTTACCAAGGTGTTGTGTGTTATTATTATTGTTATAAATAAAAAAATACTCACTAGTGGCTTTCCTCAAAATTATACCCACTAGTGGATAATCTGTTACTTTGCTTGTTTAAAATCGCCATAGTTATAGAACATTTATTGAGAGGTGTTGGATAATAGTTATTTACTTTACAAGTGGGCAAAGTAAGGAATTACCCACGAGAGAAATTTTAGCACACGAAGCCGAAGGCTGAGTGTGTAACAAGCGCGTTTTTCCAAATCGTTTATTCAGCATTTTATAGTTCAATAACCGCGCTTGTACGAATATTGCAAATATCAATTGTAATTAGTGCACAAGCAGGTTTCTATTGCGTGTGCATATAAATTCTTTTGATATTTGCAGACACAGATAATGATGACACGATCAACTTGATGACATACTTTTAGCTGTTTAAAAGGACAGTTTTTGACAGTCCAAAAACAGAGTACTGGAGAGTACTGTAGAGTAAAGTCGAGAGAGTACTGGAGAGTACTGTAAAGTCGAAAGCGCTACACCGCTACAAGATGTAGCTATAAAGTAAGATCGTTCAATATTTTGGTAACTGTAATCTCTGTAACATATTTACACGTTTGCGTCAATTTTAATATTTGTATTTGTTTGTAAATTTTGCTCAATTTAAATATAGTAATATTTCATTAAAGCAACCTTTGTCATCACCAGTAAAATGTGTTTCAGTAATTTCACACATTTACAGCTTGGCCACGCACTGTTACAAGTGTGATAATTTTATCGAGTGGGTAATTCCACTTGTCCACGTGTGAAGTATAACGTTTTATCCAACACTTCTTAATAAATGAAAAATTTATTAAAGAAATATTATTTGACAGTGACATATACTTTAAATTTTCAAATTAAAATGTCAATCGAAGTAGTTACCAAGGTGTAGTGTGTTATTATTATTGTTATAAATAATGAAATACTCACTAGTGGCTTTCCTCAAATTTATACCCACTAGTGGATAATCTGTTACTTTACTTGTTTAAAATCGCCATAGTTATAGAACATTTATTGAGAGGTGTTGGATAAACGATATTAAGCACATATTATTCAAAGGGAGAAGATTTAAGAGTGGCTTAGAATGGTACAAATATATGTATATAAAATAATATTAATCAATCAGTTTTGCAGGCTTACAAATAACTTAAAAGAAAAAATAAATACACAGGCTTATACAGCAAGGAAGAAATAAGTATATGATTGGGAAAATAAAATTATTAGAAGGATATGACGGGAGGAATAAAAGTTATATTTTTTTAACTGGAAAGAGGTAATTTTTTATTGGAATGGATATCCCGAAATATTCTCTTTTCAACAATGTAACACGTTCCTATACCTAAAATTAATGTCAGAAAGTACTAAAAACATTAAGATCTTTAATATACAAACAAGTTATTGTTTTATTTATTGAAACACCTATCAACAATAGCTTTGCATTAACAATTGTTGACAAATTTATGATAAGAGTATTAATAAAAAAAACACTAACTTGTTTTGTTCAACAGCCAGCCTGAAGTTTTTTTTTTTTTCATCTAAAAATGTTAATATATTTTGTACTTCGTGACCTTAATTTTAATTTTAGGTATAGAAATATGTTAAATCATTGAAAGGGAATCCATTCCAATCAAAAGTAACTATTTCCATTTAAGAAAATGTATCTTTCATTCCGCCCCGTTACATCCCCCTAACAATTTTATTTTAACAAACAATAGTTATTTGTCAAACTAGAGAGGAAAACGCTTCTTTTTCCCCTCGAGTTCGAAGTTTGCCTCATGAGTGCAGCGAGAGTGGAAGAAAAGCTTTCCTCTCGTGTTAGACACAACATTTTTTTCACGACATGTTTCTAAAAGCGATTTGCTCGGACCTAAAATACATTTTGAGATCACAACTGACAGACTGACACGTTAAAAGTTAGGTTATCAGATACAAGGCGGTGTGGCAGTGTTGCCAATAAACCAATCTTAAATATCTTTAATAAGTTGTCAAATTGTGATTTAATAAGGAAAAAAAATATAAGACTTATGTCTTACAATTATTTGTAAGATATTTTAAAGTATGTAAATCACTAAAATATGGATTTTCAATAAAATTTGGGATTATTCATAATTATATTGGCTACAATTTTTGTTTGATTTTTTTTCTATATTTTGTGCAGTTAAAAGTTCTTTAGGCGGACACATCCTTTCTGGCACAACATATAAGGTGGAGTTTTAATACAAATGATTAATTTGTTATATCAAAATTCACAATTTTTATATTTAGAATCCCCCACAACCACAGACATCGCAGCAATCATCGAATCATCATGAGCGTTCTTCATTCTTATTTCAAGGTAATAGCGAAACCGTGAACTGCGGAGTGAAGAGGCTTGTTTGATTTACTCGTTAACAATTAACGAGCAACTAATAAAATCAAATACCAGTATTTGTGGTAAGGGTAACCGTGACTTTTAGCTCAGAACGAACGCGTTCTCGTAGCGCAGGAGTCGCCGGCTTCGTGGAAATGGAAAGTTCGCAGTTTTTCCCGGAAGTTCCGGCCACATATCGGCTGCGGAGCTGATGTGTGTTCCGTGACTGACACGCGATTACCCGTGTGATGGAAACAAGATCATACTCGCTCGATTGTTACGTAAACTTTCTTTCATATGCCGCTTGGCGGAGGCGCCCAATGATATTGTTTTTACCAACACGAACTTTTTATTAGAAAAATAGAATAGAAAAGAAATTAAGTGTTGAAATCTACGTGTGTTTAATTTTGTGTTTATATTTTAAATTTGTCTTATTTCTGAATGTTCACGGGATCTATATATTCAATTGGGAATGTGAGAGAGGCAAGGAGAACATTTTTACTACTCCATTTATACTACAATACTTTCTGACCACTATACTTTTTTATTACATTTTTTTAACACTACTTTTTTACAATTATTTTTTTAAATTTGAAATCGGCACTAAAGTGCTCAAAAATCGTCATTAGAAGCTCTGAAATCGTCACTAAAGTAACCCATATACGACGGTTTTGAGCAATCCAGTTTTGGTAACCGCTAAATAATTATTGTACAAGTAGGATAATTTTGGCAGATATATTGACGTAATATACGAAATTTGGAAGTAACATGAAACAAAATGTGCATGAAAAATTAACTAATTAATTCCAATGACAAAATTGAGGACAAGACACATAATTTTGAGTGTTATTTACGATAACTTCACTGTTTGAGGTTGGCAACACTGATTGTCAGTTTCAATTTACAACTAAGAAATGTATATTCTTAACCTATATATTTTTTTTACAGTTTTTTTTTAATTTTAGATTTCAAATAAAATTTAATATGTACCGCGGCACTGAAGTTCCTTTTTATCACTCACATGGTTTATTTTCCTCGGCCCTACGGGCCTCGGCAACTAATTCCATTATATTAAATGTGAGGAAAAGGGATATGTTTAATAAGATATAAATCTATTGCTATGTTCATTATGTTATTGACGACATGGCAGCGAATGCAGTAATACGGTACTGTGTTCACTGCACTATCACACAGAAATCAATCTAACTGAATTAGTGTAGGTTCAAGTGAAGGACGAAGAAGCGCGGAACACCACCACGTTTAAATTGTTAATAATAATTAAATTTCGTTCTAGATATAAAGCGAGCGACATTCTATGAGCATCTTAGTAAAGTTTCATCTTATTTCTCTTATTTGCTGCATAGCTGACAATAACTCATTTTCAGATGGAGTATAGAGAGAGCAATGATGGATTCTGGGTGCCTTAACATTTTATGCTTTAAACATAATCCAGAGGATTGGAACCCCTCTGTCCTGGTATTGAAGTATTAGCATGTCTTTTACATTTCACCCTCTTGAGTTTTAAGTAAAAATCTACCCCTATTTAAGAGTGCATTACGATGACACTGATGATAAGATTCCCTTCTACTAAGTTACTTCTGTAACATCGCTCAATATTTGTGTCTTACAAATCATCTCATTCAAAATTCTTAGACCTTTAATAATTATAATAATATATAATTGAGAAAATACATGTTTTGAAATACCCTGAATTTGTTTTGATAGATGTGTGTATGCGCAATTTTATCTCACGAACCAGGAAAGATAAAATAATCAATTTCATAACTACAAGTTTTATGACAAAAGGAATAGCATATTAAAAGTGTAACTTTCTGACACTAGTGTTAAAAGTAACATAGCAATGTGTTAATAGTTATTTATGATATGTGTTTAAAGTGACAAAACGAAATAAATCACTTTTAACACGTAAATCATACAAAATTTCATCTTCGATCTTCCTGATGTATTAGTAAATACTAAAAAAAGTAGAATAATATTTTGACAGGTAGAGTTATATTTGTTGATTTATTGATACAAATCGTTAGTAACGTGTTAAAACTAACAATGAAATCACTATTAACAAGTTGCTATGTTACTTTTAACAGTAGTGACACTTTTAACTTGCTAAGCAACCGTTAAAAGGGCCACTTTTAACAACGGTAGTAGATAATATTTATGTATTAAGCGAATAACGACATATTTTAACCACACGCGGAATGTTTAGCTCACGAGGCGTTAGCCGAGTGATCTAACTTTAGCAAGTGGCTAATTTATCTTTATTCACGTGAGGCATACAATATTTCTTCCAACACTTCCTTTAATATGCTTTTTGAAGAAAATTAAAATGAGACTTAGCTAAAAGTTTAACATATTTATGTTTCATCTTATTTTGTTATCAACGCTTACTTGTATATCTTATAAGTTGCTATGTAATTTTGCTTAAAATATCGAAAATATACACATCTACATTTGATCGTTACTATAGCAACGTATTATTTTATCCACTAGTGGTGGTACTTTATACCATCGTAATTATTAAAGTATTGTTTTAGAATCGAGGATTCAGTGAATAAAATACCACTTTACAAGTAGGTGTTGGAAAAAAGTTATTTAATTGTTACTTTTAAAATTTCAACATGTTGCTAACAATTTGTATCAATAAATCAACAAATATAACCCTACGTGTCAAAATATTATTCTACATGTTTTAGTAATTACTAATACACTAAGAAGATCGTAAATGAAATTTGTGTAATATACTACTTGTTAAAAGTGATTTATTTCGTTCGTGTGGTTGTTTCACTCAGCTTCATTTCGTTTCACAGACTTTCCCACTTACTCATAAAATGTCACTTTTAACACTTATATTATAACTATTAAATAGTCCTAGGAATCTTGCAATAAGTGTTTGACACTAACGTCGATTTGGAAAGTTCAACACATCTTTGCTTTATGACATTAATAACAAACAAACAATGCAGAAAATTGAGTAGGTACTTAAAACTGAAACTGCAAAGTGCAAGTTGCAACTGAAAATAGACCAATAGCTGTAATAAACAATATTTAAAAAATATTTAGTAGAACAATTCGTCATAAAAGCAAAGTCCGGCGATAACAATAGTGTTTAACGCTGACATATCATCGAAATTCGCAACAAACAAATGCCAGAACAATTGCTTTCAGCGCACTACATATTTGATTCGTATTTAAATGAGTCCGTGACTGAGTGGCGGCTCTTGGTCCATCACGGACACGGGCGGGCGCGCGTGCATAATTAACACGCGTGCCCGCGTGCGTCACGGAGCCTGTAATCATCGGGACGAACACAATTTACAGTGGAAATCACACATAGTCGCCCGCTCTGCAGGGATGGATGTTATGAATTCCATATTGGCTGTGAAATAGGTCATTTACAGCATCAACTCGCTCCCTGGTTTATGAACGGGTGGCTGTGGACATGTGTATATGCATACAGGGTGGAGCAAATGCATACACATCCGACTACTACACATTTTTGTACTCTATTTTATATTAGAAACTAGCGTTAAATAAGATAGGACCATGATGTCTTGAAAGCCGTTTGACCGAGAGAGTTAACGGAAATTATAGGCATCATATTTTTCTTCCTTAACGTAAAAAGAACCAACCTGGGTATAATAAATGGAATGCGGATTATATGCAAAGTGCAAATATTTTAATTTTTGCATATCTTTAAATAAAATCAATTTTCTGGATGAATTACATTGATTAGAGTTAATTAATGCTATTTACTAATTGCATATATTGCATATTTGGGCATTGTTATGCACATTTTCAAAAAAGTTGCATATAATTGCATATTTCAATATTTTTAAGACCTTGTCTAGTGATAAACAATCTGAAATTTCTGGTAATGCACATTGATAATTCCCAAATATTGGAGGAGGCCGCAATGAATAGAAGAATGCAACGGAAAAAAGCATTAAACAATACAATAAGCAATTACACAAACCAAGAAACTCTAATATTTCTAGGGAAATCCCTGTAACGGTAACGGTAGGTATTCATTGTATACACGAATGCTGATAAAACTGGGCACAATGAATAAGTAAAAGAGATATCCAGCTGAAAATTCTCGGTCTTATATTCATTGTACCCGCTTTTACCGGTATTCGTGTATACAATGAATACCTACCGTTACCGTTACAGGAATTTCCCTAGAAATATTAGAATTTATTTGTTTGTGTATTTAATTATTGTGTTGTTTATTGCTTTTCCGTTGTATTCTTCTGTTCATTGCGGCCTCCTCCAATATTTGGGAATTATCAATGTGCATTACCAGAAATTTCAGATTGTTTATCACTAGATAAGGTCTTTAAAATATTGAAATATGCAATTATATGCAACTCTTGTAAAAATATGCATAAGAATGTCCAAATATGCAAAATATACAATTAGTAATTAGCATTAATTAACTCTAATCAATGTAATTCGTCCAGAAAATAGATTTTATTTAAAGATATGCAAAAATTAAAATATATGCACTTTGCATATAATCCGCTCTCTAATTATAACCTTTGGCTGTGTTAAATATATAAAATATCTAGGAAACAGAAAATACCAATCACAAATTATTATCATAAACCTAACGATTTTATCAATTTGTGTTTATTCCAATATTTGCAAGTACGGCATCCCGTTGAAATTCCGTCCACACTGTATGTAGAACGCGGAGCTAAATGTAAATGTAAAAATGTTGACGCAAATGTGACGTGTTGGGACAAATGCACTTTTGCCATCGGATTTTTCAGCGCAAGTGACAAAATATCGTTATGGAAAAGGGGTGCACGAATGCGAACACGTGTATTATAATCACGTTATTTGTTAGCAGCAAAATGAGAATTTTTCGCATGCATCGCGCTTTTAAATGAAATTATTGTAATAAAATTCCGAACACACGGACCATGAAAGGAATTCTCGTTGGATTTTATTTTAGAATTTTATTAAAATTTGTTGATAAGGACTTTTCGTTACTATTTTTCCGAAACCAATTTAACACATTCAGTGACACAATTAAATAACTGTAGGAAAATGTAATATAGTTTTTAAATGAAACATAATATATTTAATTTCCAAAACCTAAAAAGGCCCCACACTAATTAATCTGTTGTAAAATTATTAAATATACCTCTAAATGTCTGAATAATCATTGATATGTTATATCGTGTCAAATTTTCCCCGAGACAATTTATTATCACTAAATATAAGTTAATCTGAAAATTTTGCTTGAAACATATAAAAAGCTGTTCAGATGCTCAGACTCTTGAATAAATGTTTAAATGTTTTTAAACATATCGAAAAATTTTGGCGATAATTTAACTCCAAAAGTAAGCCATAAAGAAAAAACAATTTTTTCTCGACCACTGAGAAATCTGCTCATTGTATGTTTCTTGTTGCTAGGGATATGAGGTATATTGCAAGCATTGTGCGAAATGAACTTGTTTTTTGAGTATTTCAATACCGATCAGTTCATTTAAGTACAGGTGCCATTGCTAGGATACTTATTTAGAATTGTCAAATATTGGAATGGTGAAAGCGGGACAAATTTATTATTAAAATTAAATTAATTTTGAAATAATATAATGGTCGTAGAAAAAGTGTATTGTACAACTCGGATGGAATGTCCATTTCATAGTCGTATGATTTGCAGCATGAGCCGAAGGCGAATGCTACAAACTTTCATACTCGTAGGAAATAAGTGCCATTCCATGCTAGTTGTACAATATACTATTATCCAACACCTCTCAATAAATGCTCTATAACTATGGCGATTTTAAACAAGAAAAGTAACAGATTACCCACTAGTGGGTATAATTTTGAGAAAAGTCACTAGTGAGTATTTTTTATTTATAACAATAATAATAACACAAAACACCTTGGTAACTACTTCGATTGATAGTTTAATTTAAAAATTTAAAGCATATGTCAGTCAAATAATATTTCTTTAATAATTTTTTCATTTATTTAGAGGTGTTGGATAAAACGTTATACTTCACACGTGGACAAAGTGGAATTACCCACTCGATAAAATTATCACACTCAGCCTTCGGCTTCGTGTGCTAAAATTTCTCTCGTGCGTAATTCCTTACATTTCCCAGTTGTAAAGTAAATAACTATTATCGTTTTGACAGCGGATAAATAGGAAGGTAACTTTTTGTATGTGATATAACGTTATTTACCTTTCTCCTTGCAACCAAATCAAAATACTAACTACATTAATGTCATTTGCATTATATGTCAAAAATAATATATACAAATTTTATTTGCACCAATTGCACTTTTAAATATACCTTTTCATAAATAAAGTCGTTAAATTATCTTGCCGAATTGAAAAACTGGGCTTAAAAATGTACGAAAGTATTTGTAAACATTAGAGTCGTAATTCCTATACTTCGTACATTTGTATGTAAGTACAAATATCTGCAAAAGTTTTTGAAAAGAATAATGTGGATGAAAGGTGAGTAGATAAGCATAAAATACTCGAGCAAATATGAGGATACGATTAATGACACGGGTAGGTGTAGTGCGTTATTTTGCGCGTCGGTCAGCGCTAATATTTTCAGTGATATTTGCTGATTATTAAACGATTTCCACAACAACAATGGAGAACAACTGAACCACGAACAAACAAACGACCAGCGGCGGTAGCGACCGGTAACCAGCAAGCTGCTTCGATAATGAAACCCTTCCGCCAGGTCCTGAACCACGACAGGATAGTAAACGCCGGGAGTTATAGCCTGCGAAGCCGTATTTCACAATTATTGTGCTCGCTCTCGAATCATACACATAATAGGTAATTTCTTGCATTAATTACTCGATTAAATATTAACTCTTGCAATCATAACACAGCGAGGAATACGGAGTAGCAGCGACCAACGTTCAGCGTTCAACATTCACCCTCAACCCTTTGCTGCTCGCAAGCCCAGCGCCGTTAACGCTCTATAGATTATGTGGGGTGGTAATACTGTGTAATAACCAGTCGTGCCAAGCCACCCTGAAGGGGAATACCCTGCTGCTGCCGAAATAGAACTTGTTACTGGAAACGACGTTTTCCGCCAGCCCGCCTACACATATATTTATTCATAAGTATTCTCTCGTAAAAGTTATAATAACGGTTACTGCTACGACACAACTTCACCGCGCATGCGCACGCGTGTCTCTGATGTTCCGTCGAGACCAGCTTACTAGATATTGAGTGTACACAATCATTCAAACCCCTACATTTCAAATTATTTAGAAGGAAAAGTCAGTACTTATAAGATTACAAGTTACACTTTTCAAGTTATTAATATATTTCTCAAAAAATCACAAATTGCTACATTTATATTTTGTAAATAGCTCCGTGGTAACGTGTCGGACTGCGGATCGTGAGATCCTCAGTTCGAATCCCACAGCTGATAGTTGCCAATTTAAATTTACCCCTGTGGTTCCTCCTCCACTAACATCTTTGGGGCTATGACTTGACGGCTGGTAACCGCATTTCACATGAAAAAATCTGATGTGCCAGCACATAACCTCCCGCCCAATACTACTCTTAAACGGTACAAAATAGTATTTGATGATACAGTAACATCCCTTCTTATTTGTTTATTTCTATTTATATTTGAGAATTTTAATTTTCTTTCGTATATTTATTTAATTTTTTGACATATATTTCACTAAGAAAACAGCTTCACAATCACAATGACATGTTTCACATTTCGTAAAAAATTGAAAAATTTTCCATGGTATACTAGGAATGCAAGAATTGTGAAATCTAATTTCTTTATATTTTATTATCTCTAAAACTAATGAAATTTAATAAAATTAGTGTAATCAAAACACATGTAAAATTAAATATCTTTAACTATCAAAACAACATAAACTGTTGAAAAAGGAAATTTAACCGTATTTTTCACGAAAAACTGTTAAGGGCTTCAAGTAAACTGCTACTTCCGGTTGACCAATTTTATCCAAAATCTAATCAGCTCTTCATTTAAATATAAGAAGCAATAATCCACAAAATTGTATTTTTTGGAATTATAGTATTTGAGTTATGCGAGACGAAAAAATTGCCACAGACTACACACACACACACATACATACATACATACATACATACAGACATCACCGTATTGTAGAGACCCTAAAACGTGCTTATTCATTGAAAACTCACTACCCAATTTTTTGACCAAAAACAATACCACCCTTACCTAGAGGTAGGCGGGAGGTAAAAATATATCACTTAACGAAATCTGCGTAAGCAGAGTGCCACACCCATAATAATAATAAACTTTATTATAATAATAATAATAAACTTTATTACCCAACAGTAGTCCAGTTACAGGGTAAAAATTACAAATTACAAAAGGGTAAAATGCGTGATGATATATTTATTTATTATATATGTTGTACCTCTTTTAAAAATCTAAATTTAAATGTTTCTTCACACAACTAGCTCATATCCTGCATACCTACTACTTTGAAATTTCTAACTTTGAATACTTTTAACAAACATGGGTACCTATAATTTATTTTAGAATTATTTTTGTTATCTCTGTTATTTAAAATTTATTGTTCCTTCAATCATTTAATTTAGTTAAATATTTCAATTTCAATATACGAGCCTAGAATTATATCATTAGGCCCAAGTAAGACTTTTATAATAACTTAATAATAATAAAAAATAGTTCTGATTTTACAAAAGGAAAATAATTGTTCTCAAATTATTTGTATCTTAAATTCTGTTATTTTAAAGAATATTTTAAGGAAAAAAAACAACTGAAATATTAACAGATTAACAAATTTTGTCACTAACACAAAAATGTCATTTGGCCCAAAGGTATTTAAATCTGATAACATATCAAAACAGGTATAGAAAATTATTCAAATAAATATTGTAGATAATATTAATCTGCAACATTCTAATTACAATTTACTGTATCTCATTTATTTACTAAGATATGCCCAAAAACCCTGATAGGCTTTTATATAATCTACCACTTACTGTTGTTGAATTGTTCCAAAAATCTAATCAATTCGTAACAAACATAATTCCTTCCTTACATATATGTATGCGCGGGAGAAAAAAATGATACAATTTAAGATAATTTCTTCCGAATATAATAAAAAAAATGTAAACTCCAGTTAAATTTACTTCCATACAAAATTTACATCAAGTTATCTGAATAACAATCAAAGTTTTGACAGCAATGTTAAATAAGTATAAAATAGTTTCAAATTATGTGTACTTAAAAACAAATAAATTTACTTTAAAAGTCAATTTAAGTATCAGTTAAATTTCTTTTTAATATCGGGCATTAATGAATTAAATAATTTTCATTTACATGATTTTAAACGGGCCAATTGATATGATTCTGAGCTCAAATTAATTTGAATTTTTCGACAAAAATATATCTTGTAATCAATTCTGTTCATAATTTTTTTTCCTTAGGGAATTGTTTAGCAGAATATTTAGATTGGTATACACGTAGTAATGAATTGGGTTTAACAACGGATTTGTCTTTGTCAATTCTTTTGGTACTGCGTATAATTTATTTAATATTAATAAAAAAATGAAGATTCATCTCGCATCAAAATGCGTGCAAGAATAGGACATTCTATTGTCAATATAATCAAGAATAAATATTTCAGCTATTCGTTTGTTCTCATAGCAACTACCTACGATTATTTATATATTCCCAAAATTAGGATTGCTATTCATATAAGTATACGTCTAAATTTGATTCAAGTGTCCTACGAAGGAAGCGGGGCTGCGGTGAGAATAGATTAAATGAATGATTTTGTATAGATGATGGTGTTACACAGGGTTGTGGAATGTCTTCGCGGTTATTTAATTTGTATATGGATGTGTTGTTACGAATGCATTGAATGGAATGAATGGTGTATGTATTGGTGAACGCATATTGATAAAGAAGCATGAACGAAGTAAAACTGCTATAGAAATGAGATATTTGAAAAAAATATGCGGGTATAATGTCCGGAATACGTTGGTGTACGATGAGAGTGTGGATGAGAAGAATGTTGCTACGAAAGTAGGTTGCTGTGGTTGGCCATATAGAAAGTTGAGATGTAGGCGAGAGTGAGGGTGAACGATTGCATGAGCGTCCGAGGAATAAATGGTTAGATTTGAAATATGAACCAAGTGAAAGTAGTGTGCCAGAATAAGAATGTTTGGAAGAGCTTGATTATTAGTTAATTATGTTTTAGAGTTCATGCTACCCACTGTATGTGACAGTGTAATGTTCGGTATGTATGTATGTATGTATGTATCGATTATATTTGATTCGAACATTTCTTTATAGTACAAGAAATGCGAACTAACGATGACGATACTGAAAACCTAAACGCGAAAGTTGTATATTACACGCATTGTCCTTCCATCGTCGCATACTTTCAAGTTTGGATATTCGCGGGTCACGCGATAATGCGAGCTCGCAGATGAGACGCCGAGACGCCCGCTAAAAGTACGGAGTTCACGTTCGACGCCGGCGCTCTAATTTGTTAGAAAACTGATTAAAACTTTGATAGTTTCACATTATAAAACTTGAGATGAATAAAAACGGTCTCCTTCATGCCGGGAGCTTTGCCAAACTTGAACATTGTTCGATTTTTTTAAAAGCAAACTTGAAATTTTGCGGAAGTTTTATTACAAACCGTAATATTTTTAAGACAGATTCAGCCTAACATTTTAAAAGAGATAATTCATCTTATATATAAAGCTCCCTATAGAATAATCATTTTTTCTAGTTTGATATTGGATATACATACTAGGAAGAGAACTATTTGCAAGTGGATTTTAATTATTTTATGCTTTGTTTTCATTTTATAGGTTTACGATATGAAAAAATCTGGTGTGGGCACCACACTATTTTCTTATACAAATAAATTGTTTACTAAAAAATGAATTAAATACTGCTCCAAACTTAACTTAAAATTGATTACTTATGTACAATTTAAACAAGAATACTCATTGCTGTAGTACGCATCGTAATATGTCTTATATTTATCGAAATATGGCGATTTGTAATATTTTTCAAAATACGGAAATTTTCCCAAATATGACTTAAAATTGTAAATTTTTTTTATTACATTTCTTTACAATATTCGCGCCAGGAAACCCATTGCAGCAGAGCGCATCGTCATATCTCTAATATTTTTCGAGATATGACGATTTTTTATATTTTCCGAAGAGCAACTTTGAGGGGCTGTGACTCGTAAACTATTCAAGATATCGAAAAATATCTCCAGTTTTATGTTTTTCTTGCCATTTCTAATAAATTTGTAAATTTTGAAAATTTTGGAATTTTTTGAATTTTTTTTCAAAATTTCGATTGGAGATATCTTGTTAAATATGAAAGATACATACTTGCAGTGTTCACCAATCGATTCAGCTCGACGAAATACATAAACCCTGAAAATTTCAGAAAATTCGGACAACCGGTAGAAATGTTAGAGCAAAAAGTCTGAAAATGGCCAAATTCAGGCCAAACGTCAAGGGGTACCCCTTGACTTCTAGGACAAAAAACGCCATTTTCAAGCTTTTTGCTCTAACTTTCCATCCCGTATCGCGATTTTTATGAAACTTTGCATACTTATGTATTTCGACGAGCTGAATCGATTGGTGGATACTGCAAATCTGTATCTTTAATATTTGTCGAGTTATCGCCGATCGAAATTTTGAACAAAAATACAAAAAATTTCAAAAATTTAAAAATTTGCCAATTTGTTACATAAGGCACCAGAAACGCTAAACTGAAGAGAATTTTTAGATATCTCGTGTAGTTTTTGAATTACATGCCCTTAAAGTTGCAATTCGAAAAATACCAAAAATTTACGTATCTCGAAAAATATTAGAGATCTGACGATGCGCTCTGCTGCAATGAGTTTCTTAGCGCTTATATTATAAAGAAATGTAATAACAAAATATTACAATTTTAAGTGAGAAATTAACGGATTCAGTGGACGTCAAAATATGTATTTCCGCAAAAATCTCGACAGCAATTTTTTTCGTGATTCCAATACTTCCTTATACTTTGTATAAGAAAGTAAAAAGTATGAAAATAATATCACTTTTGCGTGTTTTGCTATAAAGAACTGCAATTGTAAGAAATCCTAAAAAATATCTCTTCTTTCCCTAGGTATAATATACATACCTAGTTAATAATGGACTTGAAAATTCTACAAACACATTAGCACATTTTGTTCGAAATAGATAGGTCATTGTAGTTGTTATTCTGAAATTATAATGATCCATCCATTTTAATACAGAGATGCTACTATTTTTCCGAAATTTTCAAACCCAACATTTGACGGAGTATCTGTAAACAGACCCTTAGTTCCTATGAAAAGAAACCACAACAATGAAGTAATTTAGTCTTTCATACTCTAATTAAACTGTACCTATATTAGCATTATGATAAAATGATAAATTGTTGCATTCAGAAAATTACCACTCCAGGGTATGTGTGTAATATGTGCAGTCAAATTTTATTTTACACTTATTGCAAAATTGTTGTTTCTCAACCAGATACCACAAGGCAAAAATACAATGAATCTATCATTGGGAGGTTTAATAATATTGTATTTATATTTGTGCATAATAGTAGTAATTCGTTCCTAGAAAGTTGTAGAGCATCAAAGCGCACTTTATGAAATAAAGTCTTTCAATAAAACCCATTACCCTAAATAATAATTGTGCTAAATAATGAATTAAAATCATTACAAGTTCATTTCTTTGATCACAAACATAAAATCGTATCTATTACTTTGTGAACAGCTCTTGTAACTTTCTTAGGGAATAAGAGATGTTCATCTTGCTATTAACAATACATGGTATGGGGTATCAAAGACTTTCGATGACAAAACATTCTTCATTAAGTGAACCAGATGCGCTGGTCCAACGTGAGTGACTTGTGCCATAAGTCACGCGTCATTGTCATAACGGCGGCGTCACGCGGACTGTTCGACCAGAGAACCTCAAACGTTACAAAAAGAAATATAAATTATATTTACCTCCATTAGGTTGGACCTATATTAAAATGTATAATTCTTATTGTAATAGTATATGGTTACTCAAATTTTTTTATTTAAAGTAGCAGTTTTAATAATGAGATGTTACAGTGCGACAAACGGTAGTGCTGACCGAAAAGTATGTAAACTAAATTGCACAAAAAAGTTAACAATTTTCAATTCACTAGATTTCTATTTACGAATTATTTATTCTACAATTGTTGTCGAACTTATTATGGCAATCAAAAATATTTTTTATGACAATTAAAAAAAAATATTAGTGAAGAAGAGTCACAGGGGTAATTTTATTTGGTAACAATTATCGGTTGTTGAAACCGAACTGAGAATTTTATGATCTAAAATACGAAGTGTTACCACAGAGAAATTTACTATTGCGAAAAACTATTTATTGAAAAACGTACTACACTTAAATATTTAAAAAAATATGCGACTTCATAATTAAAATATAAAAGATTCTTTTTTTATGACCGGGATAGAAATTGAATTTCTATTATATCAAAATCATAATTATAAATATTAAATTTGAACGCGCCATATTCTTATTTATCGTTACCAATAACGACGGGATTCAAATATTTTAGTCCCATTACTAGACCTGGTACTAAGGTAATAAGAAATCACCTATACTTTTCTAAACTCTTGTTCTCGTATTAATTGAAAATGAAAATCAACAAATAAATTATTATTTTTATTATAATATTATAATAATATTATTTTATTATAAATTATTAGTTTTGACAATTGTTCAATATTTGCAAAAAAGAAATAAACTAATGGCAACTAAAATATTATAATTTTAAATAATTATTATTTGTAATATTTTGTAAAATAATCACTTTATACTTTATGGTCATGTATCTCGAAAACTATAAAAGATACAAAGTCGGTAAAATTAACAGACAATTTCTATGTTTTGTCTATTCAAATGTGGTTTGTCGTTTTTCGGCCTTAACACTAAAAATTATTTCTGTCATAGCATTTTTATTTCCATCAGATTTAATAGATATATATCCCCATTGTTTCAATTATTCCGATTAGTAAAATATGGATTTATTGTCGCATTATAGCCCTCGCCTACGGCTCTTGTTTTAAATTTACTCCTGAGGAATAAATCTTACACATCTCTCCCTTAATACATATAAGTAATATACTATTATACCTACCTTGGGTTTCGCGAATATTTGTTTGATATTATTTCTGCCGTTTGTCAAATAATCTGCATTATAGCAGAACAGTAAGGCTAAATGATTATGAAAAAAACGAGATGTTGGAGAAGCAATCAATTTAATAAAATCCAATAAAAACACCAGCGTTTCGACTGCAAATCAGTCTTCATCAGGATGATAATTGGATTTAAAAAAAATAAAGAATATCATGTAAGAAATAGGTAAAATACACACGCATACATGTTACTAAACAGTCATCAACTAAGTTAGTAAAAAATATGATAATATTATAAGAGATTTGTCAGGGTCGTAGCGTAGAGTTTGGCCAGCACTGGCTGGCAGTGCGTAGCGTCAGAGGCAACTCACGCTCACGCGCAAGACGCCGAACAAGGAGTAGGAGCAAGGCAAGGAGCGCGGCAGAAGCGAAAACAAACGCACTCCCGCCCCGTCGGCCTGCCGCCCCCGGCGCCATGAATAATAGATGGGGCGGCGCTCTAACAATGACGTAACAACAATCGCGCCACTCTGCGCACAGATTGGCGGCGCGCGGTGGCGGCGGCGACGGTGGATGAACGCACTGCGAGGGGACGCGACGCAAGCGCGCGTGACGCAACGTAACGCTTCTTCTTCCCGGACACCGAACTCTGGACGACTCCGGACGTCCATGGAGACACTTCCTATTAATAACTACCGACTATGTAATGTACCTCTCTTGCAAATTATCAAGGATAATGCATAGAATCAACTGAGAAACTTCCAGCATCTAACTGCAAACATTTATCTAAAAGAATCTAATTTAAAGAAAGCTCAAAACACGTATGTTTGTTCATACTGAGAATACTATTGATGGTTTGTTGAGTGAACGAATGATTTCGAATGTGAAGAATAGACGAGCATGTATGATTGTGGACGAGGTGAAAGTGGTAATGTTTGGAGGAGATTGATTGTTCGTTGATTCTGTTTCAGGGTTCCTGCTTCCCCACTGTGTGGGATATAGATTGATGGTATGTATATATGTGTGTGATATCGCATTTCTTTATCAATAAAAGTGGAAGAGCATATCTTCCTATTTTAGATTTCTAGTTACAGCGATTAACACACTTTTCAAAAACTCAGTTTTGAGAAATTGTAACTCAAAAAATAAGCAAGATATTGAGCTCTAGCCTTGTGTAATGCTTATCGGTTTATTCTGGTGACCGTTGTATAATAGTATATTATTATATGAGGGATTATGATAGTCATTATTCACGAATATGTGAATAATGACCATAATCCCGAATATAATACTATACTTTTTCTACTCCTGTAAATTCGGAAATCACTTTTGAAAATGATCGATATTAATTGAAAACACATGTTGAAAAACGTCAATATAAAAATATACAATGACAACTGACTACATGTCAATTGTCAGACGGCCGTTGCTAGGTGATCCACATCACGTCTTTAAAATAACAGTGAATTAAGGGGTTCTGGCTCTGTGATTGATCGAGAAGAGTAAATTATAGAATTCATGGAAAAATATAAAATAATGGGGATAAATTTATGTACGAGTAGAAAAAATTTCATTATGGTATTGTATACAATTATTGACTGAAATGGTACTCTGATGACCATTGGTTTTAATACAATATGGTGTCGTGTACGATATAAACTAAATTCAAAATTTTTGATCGATCATATCACAAATAAAACACGGTACAAAATCAGGAACTTCATCTCTCTCTAGTTTTCTGTTAGAGTTTTTTCAGTAATTGTATAATTTTAAAAATTTAGAAAAGTGTTTATTTTCCTGACATTTTTGATCAACCATATCTCGAAAAATACAAAACATATAGGATCAGACTACACCATTGTAATCAGTTTGTCAAAATACAGGAGTATTGTAAATTTTATAATTGTTGTTAAAAATTACTTATCGGCTGAACGAATCAAGATATTTATCTCATAAATCGAAATGATTATTTATAAATTTTAATGAAGAGATGATTGATCGACTGGAGAAGTGATGTGGAAAATAATAATGATAAAAAATATAAATGATTCTATATTTTTAGTTTGCACAAGTAACATGATTTACTGTGACGATTTTTCTGTTTCTGCAGAATTTAAACATAACTTTTTCTACTAACTTTGAAGAAGACACAAGATCTGTGACTGTATTCCCGATCATTATATTTCCACATAAATTTTAATATTCTCTGGAAATGAAATTGGCAATCTTAATCAGACAAATAAGCACCGTTACGCTATATCCGCATCAAAATTTATGTCACATCTGAACCACAATAACATCTCCGTGACCCAAGATCAAATTATCCCAATCCCATAACGTCGAATCAAGTCTTATACTACCCATAATTCCGGAGCTTTACAAGAAATCCCATAAAAACAGCCGACTGCTTCTTGTTTTCCTTCAGGGTGCGATTTATTATCCATCCCGCACAAACTGAGCGCAATATCACATACAGGGCTGATATAGCCTATGAATACGAATAACAGTGATCCAAAAACGATTACAGCTGCCAGAAATGAGCATCAATGCCGCCCCTCGAGTGTGAGGCGTCCCACAGGGCCATGGACCTGTCCCCCACTCGGTCTGTCTTACACCAGTCGCCCGACCTGCGCTAATAGAATATATGCGCGACTTTGCGCAGAGCAGAGGTTAAAGCCAGGGGACGGCCTGCATGTCTGAATGCACCCTGCACCCTCACTTGTTCCGATGGATACAACTGTGATGATGGATCGGGTGTGTGTATGGATGTACAAATAAACAACAGAAGGGGGCATTAAGTAGTGTTTTATCTGACTTATGTTGGATGAATTCTAAATGGTTTTTAAATCTGGATTGAATTACGCAGCTGATTGAAATTATATATTCGGTGTTACAACCGTGTGCTGCATCAAGGATATCAAGTGTCGATATACAAATATATAAAGGTCATTGACAAGTTTCTGAGGTGTATGTACTTAATTCTTAATTAACAGGTTTGTTATTAGGGTAAATATGAAATGATTTGATATACTCATGCGCTGTCAACAACTGACTTTCTTCTTCTTTTATATATGTATTAAAATATTTTAAAATCTCATTAAAACATAATAAGCTCTATCAAAACGAAACATGAAAATTCGATAAAATAAAGGCAATATGCTGTTTATAATTCGATTTAATTGTAATCTTGTAACT
Organism: Poecilus cupreus; assembly: GCA_963942605.1. Taxonomy (NCBI): domain Eukaryota; kingdom Metazoa; phylum Arthropoda; class Insecta; order Coleoptera; family Carabidae; genus Poecilus; species Poecilus cupreus. The sequence goes on from OZ012731.1 coordinate 3,565,128, forward strand.
GATACCCAGCGGCTCTATTCATATCGATGAAAATATTTATACGAGTATAATAAATATTTAAAATATAGATATTTACTAGACTTGCAACGAATAGTTAAGCATTATTCGGCCGAATACCGAATAGTTTAGAATATAGAGAAAAGTGGAAATTTAGGGTATTTCATTCGGTAATTTTTGCTTGAAATAAAATAATAAATGTGAAACACATAAGGGAGTCTATTCTGTAATTTACCTGTTAATTTTTAACGGCCTGTTAAAAATTTTAACCAATGATAACAGACGGTACTGAATTAAAACTGAAAATTTCATTTGCCATATTTCTATTAGTTAAAATATTTATTTAATTTAAATAGGCCCCATACATAGAGGACATAGGTAATAAATAAAGATACATAGGTATACAGTAAAAAATTTATAGTCAAAATTGACAAAATTTTAATTTATGTTATTTAACAAGTTTAAAATTTGTTAGCAGGTAACAAATTATTTTTGTGTATTTCTTAACAAAATATATTTGTGAATATAGGTAATTATTAACATTTATATTTATGTACTTTTGATAAAATATTTTAGTAATTATATAGAAGCTGAACAATAAATCATAGTTATTATAACAAATTAAGTTGTTACGACCAACAATTTCAATTTGATAAATTAGCTAAATATACTTTTTATTATTGACGAGTCTATTTATTAAATTTTATAAATGTAGCAAATAAATAAAAACAACAATTTTTCTTGTTAATAATTCAGAAATGACAAAATTTTAATTTAACAAATTGTCATATTTGTTGAAATTGTTAATTGAACACAAGATATTTGTCAATAATAACCAAAAACACTGAGTAATAAACATAAAAAACCAGCCGAATACTATTCGCCGAATATTCGGCTATTCGGCCAAGGAATCCGCCGAATATTCGGTATTCGGCCTATGGCCGAATACACTATTCGTTGCAAGTCTAATATTTACATAAAAGTCAGAAAAGTCACACAATTGTATCGAGGAGCTATATTAAAATAGGAGCTACTTTGTACCAATTCTTTTACGGCTTCGAGTTAAGTACAGACATTTTACTGACGAGTTATGTATTATTTTTTTCTGAAACCATTGATAATAACAAATAATTTATATTTCGAAATTAATTCTGATTTTCTATATTTATCTAGTAACGCGTTTCTCTCGTTAGAACCTTCAAACACGTTTTCGTCACTACGTTTCTGAGGTAATAGAAAGTTAAAATATTTCCATGACCCAGGGAAATACTATACTTTCGCTCCGCATTATAGGTGCGAAAATATTACTTTCGCTCCGGTTTCAGTAAGAGTAACGTATTCCATGTTCAATATACTTTTTAAATAATAATTAATAATATTAAATAAATAAAAAATTAATTCATAGTTTTAATATTTATACTGAGCTCCATAAATAAAAGAGTTGTCAAACAAGACATTTATTGTTTTGTTTCTTTGACATTAGGTAGCAGTTTTGATTCTCAAATGTTAAAATTTCATATTTACATTATAATTTTTTTTTTATTTTACTGCATTTTGACTTTATCTTTGAGATTCTTTGAAGATTTTGAGTTTGGTAAAAAAGTACCACATTCAAAGTGGGTAAATGGCGGGATGATATATTACTATTTAATTTCATTATAAGTTTCAGATCATTTAAAAAATAAATAATAATTAAACATCACTTTGTTGTAGGTATATTATACGAAAATTAATAGGGGGGTAGATATCAAATAGTATATAACACCTAATATTATGTAAATCAAAGAATTTATATTTTAAAATATAAATAAAATTTTACTGCAATCATCTGAGACCATAGTCGCTTTTAAAGATGCAAATTTTAAAATAAGTTCATATAAACTTATAGATTCAATTTGATATTCAAATAATACAAATTGTGCCTTGACATGACATAGTTTTGGTGAAGCCAACTAAGCAGTCAATAATGTTATTGGGCGCTATATTGAAGAAGATAGAAACACTGAAACTGACGTATATGTCCGATGGTAGATAGTATAACCTACGCTGCCAATGTATGTCCATCTCTCTTTCACCAAAACTACGTCACGTATCCCCTCTTAAAATTTTTACTAATTAATTTCTTGTAAACTTTTACAGGTATTTTTGCCTAGTATATAATTATATTGTCATGGGGTAAATAGCTCCGCGGTAACGTATCGGACTGTGGACCATAAGACCGACGGTTCAAGCCTCACAGTCGACAAATTTTCGAAATTAAATTAAACCCCTACCATCCTTGGGAGCCGTGATTTGACGGCTGCTAACAGCATTTCACGCGCAGAAAGATATCATAATACCGAGATCTGCTTTGAGCCGAGTGTCAGACTTACAAATGGTTAAATGGCGTGATCATATATTTATTTAAATACATAGAAACTATATGTTTGAATGGGAATTCACAATATTTTAGGGAGAAAGAACCAATAATATGAGAAAAGGTTTCAATCTAGACTAAGTCTAAACAAAAAAGAATTACATATGTGAGTATATTCCGTGTCAATACACGACGCTGCGTCGAATAAAATTTCGATTTACTCTCGTGCATCGTACTTCAATGCACCAGGATAAATGCTCCAGAATGACGCCTCCTCTCCCCCTGCCCCCACCCCTCCAATGTTTGCATGTGAGTATAGCGAACATTGCATTTGGACTCGGCGGGATTTTTATTTGGTTTCAGCTGTTTGTTTATTTGGTTTGCATCAAGTGGGTTACGAGTTCTTGAAGAACGACGGTGTTGTAATGTATTTTCCCTGCGCGAAATACGGCGGCAAGCGCAGCGATGTTGTGTTTGAGTTATATACTGTTTACGGTATGGTAGTGCTACGGTTTATGTACTTTAAAAATTGGCCCGGGGTGGAGCTAATTCCTGGACTTTAAGTAATGTCGTATTTACGAAATACTTAGCACTATAAATACAGCGAATCTTACGTTATTATAGTAATTGAATGTATGAAAGTAACAATAATAAAAGATACAATATAAAATCTGATGTTCTTAATATATAATCTCCTGAAAATATTTATTTCTAAACGGTAAAAAAAAATAATTAAAAATCTGTTGTGGGCACCACAATACCTCCCGCTATAGCTTTCTTATCCAACAATACAGGAACACAGACCCGCATTTTCAAGAAATCTCACCCTTTCAAAAAACTAATTTTTAATTATAACACATGCCAAAAAATGACATTTTTACTTTCTTATACAAAGTATAAGGGAGTATTGGAATAATAAAAAAATCGCAGACGAGATTTTTGCGAAAATACATATTTTGACGTCCACTGAATCTATTAAGACACATTTATCAATGATCTCTGTGTGTAAGGATGGATGGATGTCCGTGTGCGCAATATCTCGTGAACGAGACAAGATATGTAAACGAAACTTGGAATATATAAGTTTCATGAAAATATGAAGAGTTGATTTTAAATGAAATTGAAAAACTGGATGAGGTAGTTTACTGGTAACAAAGAAATTAATTTCATTTAAAAAAAATAGAATCAGCTTTAAAAAAAGTTTCAAATGAAATATGTTAGCAAAAATATTTGGTATATAAAATGTTATTTGCATTTTTCTTGTACATGCTTCTAATTTTGAGGAAAACCAAATTACATATTTAACAATATATAGTAATCTTAGCTACAATAGGAACAAAAGATAAAACAGTTTTAACATATATGTATATGTCAAATAATTGTGAATCGTCAAAAATATGTGTCGTTTGAAATCTTTTGAAATATTATAAAAGCAATATTTGTATTATTAGTTAGAAAGTTTTAAACACTAGATATTAATTAATACCTATTTTAAATCGTAGTTGCAATAAGAAGATTTAAACTGGTTTAACATCTATATGTCAAATAATTGTCAAAATAATGGCATACGCAAGAAACAAGTGATATGTGTTGTTGGATTCATATGTATAAGAAAGTATTTCAAGTATGATAATTAAATTGAACTTAAAGTTGTTATTACAAATTAATAATTATTTTTGGTTTTTCGATTGGTAACCGCATATATAAATATACCACATATCGAGATCTGCGAATAAAGAATGCTACCCTAAATGGGTTTATAGCGTGATGATATATTTATTTATGTTTATTTAAATATGTGTATAATTTTATCACAAGTGTATTATTATTATCCTCATTTTAGTCTTCCAATCGTATCATAATCGTAACTCCATTCTAAAGTAGATTGTGCGCTACATAAATACATGTTTTATGTCTATAATCGTTCTATGGGAGCAATGCATACAGAATCATCATATGCAATATACATGTATGTATATAGGTGGCTATGAATCTAACATCAACAGTTGTAACCAATCTGCTCCGGTTTATTGTTCAGCAGATGGGGTCATCTCATCGCTCATCTGACCTCGCGATGAAGTTAAAATTATAGCAGTTGGGCTCTAATAAACTGCATGAATGAGATCTGATTTAGTATGAAGGGAGAATGTAATAGATACACTAATGTTCGTATGTATGTATGTACAAGCCTACTTGACTTGCTTGGGACGTGAAGATAGGGCACTCGTTTTGCAGGGAATCAAAATGTAATAGGAATAATCACAAATATTCGAAATTATTATAAATAGAAAGACACAAGATTTGCTTGTTTTATAAGTTAATCGCCGTCATATTCACAATATGAGTAGTATCTAACTAGTACCTAGTACAATAAGCTGTGTGTGTGGTTAAATAATACAATTATTGATTCACTTTTGTTTATAGATCATATTTTAAAGAAAAATTACATATTTTTATATAAAATATTAAGTATAACTTTTTTTTTTATTTCAATAGTTTTCATTTTTAAGTTGGGTATTCGTTCGAACAAATTCAAAAATTGTAATATTCAACTGTCAATAGCAAACTTCATACTTTATTTGTTTTCTAAGATAACAAATCCTAAGCCTATACAACTCTCGACAAACTCGAATAACAGTTTTAATTTTTAATTAAAAATGTTTAGAAAAGAGAAAGGCCAAATTACTAGTATCTTCATGCCATTGGCCACAATATTCATTTTTAAATATATTGTGATTTATTATAAAATATTTGAAATCTAAAAAAAAAATCTGTTGTGGGCACCACAATACCTCCCGCCATAAGTTTCTTATCAAAAATGCAGGAACACGGACCACCAATATCAAGAAACTATCATCAAAAAATTACAATTTTCAACCGTTTTATATTATTATAACAAAATTTTTATGATACCACATTTTACTGAGACGTTCAAAATAACTTGATAGGGCTTCAAGTAAACTATCACTGCCGGTTATTGGATTATCACCAAAATATCAAAAGTTTAATAGTTTTTGAGAAACCGTAACTCCAGAGATCCACACAGGCAGACAAACACACACACACACACACAGACATCATCGCGAAACTATTAAAATCGTATTCAATGGACCCTAAAACGTGCTCATCTATTGAAAACTCACTACCGAATTCTTAGCATGTTTCCTATACCTCTTTTACAGGATGTGGCAGGAGGTAAAAATGAAAAAAATAATGAGTGGAAAAAATAGAATGGAAATTATGGAACGGGAAAAATTGAATGGAAAACGTGTCTCACTGCCATAACCTTATGTAATAAAATTGATAAAATATTACTCAAGACAGATAATTTTGTAGTATCGTCCAAATAGCAGTGAGTACCGAAATTCGCGGTTTTGAATAGCGCAGATTCTAGAACTCAATTACCGAAGCGAATTTTTTGAATACCGAAATCCCGGGATTCAAAATTCTATTCGGTATTGAATATCCTAATTATAGAAGCTACGAAAGTAAAGTAAAAAAAAAATAAGGTGGCACATAAATTTTTAATGAATTGGTGAAAATTTTATGAAACATCATCACTGATTTTGACAGAATTGTTAGATATGAAATAATACCACGCTTTATTTATAGTTATAGTTAGATTTGAAAATGTGATTACAATTTACTACAAATATACAACAAGCAAATATCTTAATAGTCGTAGATCGTAGATAAATTATTTTGTGTATATCTCGTGTTGATCAATTCATGAGAGAATGTTTTGAACCCAGACACGCAGTTCGGTTTGTCGACCTACAGGTAATTATTTTTGAAAGAAATAATGAAGTACAAAAATATAAGGAAATTATAATGAGTACAAGAAAAACAAAAGTTCAAGTACCAGAAGATGTCTCTTGAAGTAAACAAGATGAATAAGAAAAGTGTGCAAATTTACTCAGCGAAATAATTTCTAATTACTTAATAAATCATTTATCCACCTAAAGAGATTATATCTTTCTTTGATTTATATTCACAGTTGTAATTATCTCGGACATACACTAAAACGTGTTTAAAAAAATGAAATTAATTGCCTCGTGCTAAATAGTAATAAACCTTATTTCTGGCTGCTTTAAAACTGCGCCATCTATTATGCATGAGAAGAGATAGAGCGCAGCAACGCAACAACACTGCGACACTATCGGCCACTCTGTGAACTACCGGAACGCAGGCAGCCTTAAGGTTTTAATTACCGCATTTTGCTTTCGCCGAATATTTTAGATTATGAATATGAGCTCAGGGCGCCTCCACAGGCCGGCCATGTTATTGGTTTCAATGAATTATGCACAGCCAGCAACGATCCAGTACACCGACCTTCATAAAAGGACAATTATCTGTTTTACAACCGCCGTTAATATGCTCTTTATTATTTAAAATGTCTTGTTACGGACACTGGAGAAATCGTAAAAAATTAGATTGATCAAATGACAAAATAATTAGCTACTAAATTGTGATACTGGAAGTTTATACGGAACTATACTCTTCATACCTTTCCAGGGCTTATTTTTAAGCTATTGCATAGCTTTTATCGCGGACTTTGAACGCGGCGACCGAATCAAGAAATTCCGTAACGAAAAAAACCTGACAACACCCACTGCGACCGGCACAGCGGTGCGGCGTTAAAAGCCGTGCATAGTCTAACGTCGTTTCAGTTCGGCAGACTTCGGCACGGTGTTTGTGTGCGTGCGACTAGATGTATGCCACTGACGCGGTATTTTTAAGATATTTAGAGGATATCAAGTCTCAAACTTATGTTTCTTATTTCAGTTACCATAAACCTATAGTTTCAAGGATAAAAATTCCGGAATAACCTACATATATTGTAAGATAATAAAAATATTTTAAACAATATTCACTTCCCATTTATTCAATAAAAGAAAAAAATTGTTTTCTTATCGGTCACCACGCTCAAAAAGTGTAACTTGAATTAACATCAAAGAAAAAACGAAGAAAAAAAATACTGCACAAATAAAATAAATAAATAATTATAATTGCATAAGTTGAACAAAAATGCTATGCAATAGCTTTACCGCGGCAGTCCCCGAGTGCCACACGTAATTTTTTTTCTCAGTTTTATTTTTATTTGACTTCGATACCCCTTATAGAAATAAAATCGCTGAAAAACTTTGTAATACTGTGTCACAACCCTGAAAAGCTTTCAAAATTTGGATTTCAGCTTCGCGGCATTTAAAACACAAAATCGCATAACTGAAAAACGTCTCGTAGTTCTTGCTTCTACAACTAATACAGTCCAATGTAACTGACAGTCAGAATTGTTTAGGTTAAGAATTATTGTTTAGTGATTATTTTTTGACGTTTCTAAAACCAATTAAATGCTTCATTGCACGTCACGTGTCTACGTTTTGACCAATCCTGTCATTATTATACTGAGAATAAAGCTCTAGTGGTTAATCCCGGAAATAATCTCTGTAGCTTTTTTGTTTTTGTTGACAAATGTAGATGTTAGATAGTTATCATCAACACAAGTAAAATATGAGCAAGAAAGTTAGACTCGTGACGTGCCTAATGATAAAATAAATAAATAATTTAATTAAATATAACTCGGGAGTTCGATAAATTAGAAAATAATACTCCAGTATCTTTCTGAAACTTGCATAGCCTATTTCAATATTGTAAAATTATTTCTGATTTTTAATATCATTTTTCTCAGTAATAATATAACAAGAGAGTGAGAATAAATTAAAAATAATTTGACAGATCTTTCGAAAACTTGTTGCCAGGCAATAGCCACGAAAGCCCGTAGGGCTTGAGTGGCTATTGCCAAATGGCGACAAGTTTGAGAAAGATACTGGAGAATTATTTTCTAATTTATCGAACTCTCTAGTTATATTTAATTAGATTATTTTTTGATTTCATCATCAGGCACGCCACTAAATCTATCTTTTTGACTCATTTTTCCTTGTGTTGATGATAACTATCTGACATCTGACATCTGTCAACAAAAACATAAAAACTGCCGGGAATAATCATAAGAGCATTATTCTCAGTATAATAATGATAGGATTGGTTAAAACGCAGACACGTGACATACAATAAAGCATTTCATTGGTTTAAAAAAACGTCAAAAAATAATCAAAATAATCGTTATACAACCTCATATCATATTTATATCGTTGAAATCAGAAAAAAATTCTCTATCTAACGGACTAAAAATTTATATAGGTTATTATTTAAAAATATATAATTTTATTCTATCATTTGAGAACCAATAGTTTAAATTTCTGTTTATTATTTCTATTAAATATGGCCCTTTTTCTTGGTCATTTTTTGTATATAACATTTTTCTCTAGTCATTAGTTCGCCCAAAAAAGAGCTGGTTGTTTAAAGGAAACACACACACACACACACACACACACACACACACACACACACACACACACACACACACACACACACACACACACACAAAACACAAAATTATTTTCCATGTTTTCCAGTCCAAAATTTTTCGTTGCCATTGCAACTGGATGGATGATTATGTTAATAATTATCGTTTCATTAAAAATAATTAAATTTTGTTTGTTTATTTTACTAGTATTATGTAATTTAAATTGTTGATTACCTACTTCATTGTTTGTGTTTAATAAGAAAGCGAATCCAGTGCAGTACTACAAAAAATGACTTAGGTAAACAAACCTTAATTTTTCGAATTTAAAAAAATTCTTTTAGATTCGTAATCAGCATATCAAACAACATATACCATTAACGTATGTACTCGAAGTTATGAAACACTCTGTATAAATATGTATAATCTGCAAAAGTTTTATTTATTATCTCTTTTTAAATAAATAACAATAATTGCAAGCGTACCTAATAATTATTCCCAATACAGTTCTTTATATTTTATTTAAGTTAAATACAGGTGAATAATGTTACATGTTTTTCTAGATCTGAAGCTTTATTATTCAACAATTATAGAATATTGTATAATTACATAGCAAATCTTTCATGGAAGAATCATTTTATGCACAAAACAAAAGAGTTTCAAGAATAATTACAGACGGTATCCCCATTTCACGTCTTCATTTCCACAAGTCAAGTGTCTACGTCTAATGATTAATTAATAACTTTGCAAAATTGTTCTGTAATTTCACAGAATGAAATATTCATGTCTCTAATTGTAGGATATAGATATTAATATAACGAATATATTCTACAGCTATAATTTTTCAACAAGCACCTATTTCAATATTTAATAAGTTGTAATTATTCCATAGAATATTTATTGCTCGAGCTGTCGTCACAGGAGCAATGTTCTGCTGAAAGCAAAATCTTAACAGGTATAATTTTTGTATCTAAAGAAAAATTAAAACGTTTCATGTTTTGTACGAGTAGACAATGTGAATTATACAAGGATAGCATGTCGATTTGACATGTAAATACTCAAATTACTGGCCTTTCCTGTGAATTTTTAAGCAGTTGAGTCTTTTGATTCGCTCCACCGTGAGCCCATCCGCTAGGAAACCGCAGCACGATTCGTGCTGGAGTCACGATTGGCTCAACTCACTACTTCAGATACTCATTACGTTATTGATGTAGCGATATAAATACGAAACATTGAAGGAATGCCATAATTACTATATTTTTACGCATTCAGGACCCTGGCGTTTTTCTTTTCACTGTCTAAATTTGTCGGGTCGCGCAGAAAGTAGATAAAGAACGACAAACCGAAATGCATCACAATAAAAAGTGCTTACGTAATAGTTATTTACTTTACTGGTAGGCAAGGAATTACCCATGAGAAAAATTTTATCCCACGAAGCCGAAGGCTGAGTGTGATAATTATATCCAGTGGGTAATTATCCAACATCCCTTAAGGTCAACCATATGGGCTGAAGATAGCGCAAGATAAACATGACTTTTTTGAAACAATATATCATTATTATAATAAATGAAACATATAATGTTTTATACCTACATTTGTAGATAAAGTCCAAAGTTTTGTAATAAATTTTAAAAAGCTAATTTTGTTAACAAATTATACATGAACATAATTTTCAAAGTAGTAAACTGTAAATTTAAATTGAAAATAAACTTAGTTTGTTATAGATGATCATATTTATAAATATACGAATTATTTTCATTACTGTAGTCGTTCATGGAAATGAGAAATACAGTATTAAAATTCTGAATTTGTGACCTACTACACTTCAACGAATATTTTTTTATAGTTTAATGTTTCAGCTATCCTTTTTATCCACATATATAAATACTAGAATGTTCAAAGACCTTACTGTAATGATTGTTTTGTTTTTCGATAAGAATAATTGTAAGAAATAATTTATTCAAATTTGAATTTGCAAAACAAAATTCATGGGAGTGAACGAACCCAACGAAAATATGTATTTCATCTGACATTGCAATGTACAAATCACTGTTAAAAATCTATGAAATTTGGAATGAAGGAGGTTGTTGGACCATAAAGTAGGTACATGAAAATAAATGAAGAATACAGAATTATTTTTTTTTTTTAATAAAGGCTTCGTTCTTTCGACGCGAATGTTTGACCTTAATAAAAGCAAAATTATTAAAGAAATATTATTTAAAAGTGGCATGCTTTAATTTGTTTTTAAATTAAAATGCCTGTCGTTGTAGTTACCAAGGTGCTGGTATTATTATTATTATCTAAAATATAAATAAATAATTACTCACTAGTGACTTTTCTCAAAATTATACCCGCGAGAGAATAATATGTTACTTTCCGTGTTTAAATCGCCATAGTTACAAAGAATTTATTGAGAGGTGTTTGATAAATTACATTTTTTATCCAACACCTCTCAATAAATGCTATATTACTATGGCGATTTTAAACAAGCAAAGTAACAGATTATCCACTAGTGGGTATAATTTTGAGGAAAGCCACTAGTGAGTATTTTTTTATTTATAACAATAGTAATAACACACAACACCTTGGTAACTACTTCCATTGACATTTTAATTTAAAAATTTAAAGCATATGTCACTGTCAAATAATATTTCTTTAATAAATTTTTCATTTATTAAGAAGTGTTGGATAAAACGTTATACTTCACACGTGGGCAAAGTGGAATTACCCACTTGTAAAGTAAATAACTATTTTCCAACATCTTTAAACAAGGAAAGTAACAGATTATCCACTAGTGGGTATAATTTTGAGAAAAGTTACTAGAAAGTAATTTTCTATTTATAACAATAATAGTAATACACAACACCTTGGTAACTAGTTCGATTGGCATTCTAATTTAGAAAATTGAAAGCATATATGTCAGTGTCAAATAATAATTTTTTACTAAATTTTGCATTTATTAAGAGATGTTGGGTAAAACGTTATACTTCACACGTGGGCAAAGTATATAACTATTCTTGAATTTTTAACTTGAACTAGTGTAGGTAATTAAATAAATTTATTATTTATGGAAAAGTATACTTGTAATTACATTATTTAATTTTTAAATTTAGTAGCAGAAAGGACTTAGAAACCCATATTTCATTTTATTTATTAATTTATTGAGAAATTTTGAGACAGAACGTTTCGAGTGGTAAATGCATCCATAATCAGCTGTGTTTTTCATAATACTAACAACAAAAAACACAGCTGTTGATGCATGTATTAGCATCCGAAACTTTCAGTCCCAAAATTTCTCAATAAATTAATAAATAAAATGAAATATGGGATTCTAAGACCTTTCTGCTACTAAATTTAAACATACTTTTGGGCCCTTCAAGAACTCTGCATCTAATTATTTAATTTTCTCATTGTCATAATTAAATGGATTATTAGTGTTATAAAAAAATGTAAGTCATTTTAATAGTATATTATGAGACAAGTGTATAAGTAAGCTTTTAAAGCACGTACAACGAGTTTAAGAGCACGACGCGAAGCGGAGTGCTTTTAACGTCGCTAGTGCTTTAAAAGCACTTATACACGTGTGTCATACGCTATTTTTTATTATACCTGCATCATACTCTGGAAAAAAGAGGAAAGCAACATTTTGATTTTGATTCATTTCATAATTTTGCGCGTGTGACGTTTGACGTATATCGTTTACATGGAGACTGGTTAGCATTTGTTGTTTACGTTTACAGTTTTGACAGATATTAATAGTAAATATTTTTGTTGTGGCTTAGCAATCTTTCGTTTACGAACGTTGTAGCGTGTTTTAAACACGGATTATGATGCAGGTATAATAAAAAATATCTTTTTGAATGATAGATATAACCTATACATATGTGAAAGCTACAGATTATATTCTCATCAAACAAACTTATATTATAACGTATCGTTGAATAGAGGAAGAATGCAGGTGTAATTTCCTTACTTGAAACAAGAAATAATCAAAAAATAATTTATTCTTATTGAATTCTACCTCGAGTAAAAAGAAACCTTTCGTATGAAGTAAGAATAAGAGGTCGTGGGATGTGCATGTCACGAATTCTCAACACAGAGCGACAGAACGAAGGCACTGCGTGGAGCGGACAAGAAAATTTCTTTTTTATTGACTTCCGATGTTTGATTTTAAACACAGCATGTTGTAATGTGCAAGCATGTTTGTGTTGCCAGCCCTTTGTAGTGGCCAGCTACAAAGACGTGCATCGCATCTTTTCTAGTTATTGTTGCATGGGAAAATGGAAAATAACAGAGATGATTATTTAAATTGTGTCGCTTTCATCCACTTTTCAAACATGCTTCTTTATTTATGAAACATCATTTGTTGGTAAACCAATAGGAATAGTAAATTCAATTAATACACTTCTCTGTCGTTTTCATCGGCTTAGCTCGATCTTCATTTTTTAACATAAATATTGACATTTTAGAAACAAGCTACAAACAAATATTCTAATACCAATGTTTATCCAACTGACACAAAATTTTAAACGTAATACACGAGCCCAGAATCAAATCATTTGGCCCAGTCAAAGTCATTACAAGGAAAATTGTTTAATTCTTCATATTTATATCTTACATATGTATTTTTTCTTCCGCACATACATATATGTAAGTGACGTATTGTTTATATTACGAATTAATTAGATATTGGGAACAATTCATCAACAGTAAGTGGTAGATTATTTGAAGGCATATCAGGGTTTTTGGGCTTATCTTAATAAATAAATTAGATTATTTTTGACGTTTCTTTAAACCAATGAAATGCTTTATTGTATGTCACGTGTCTGCGTTTTAACTAACCCTGTCATTATTATACTGAGATGATACTGAGAATAATGCTCTTGTAATTATTCCCGGCAATATTATCTGTAGCTTTTTTGTTTTTGTTGACAGATGTCAAATGTCAAATAGGTATCAGCAACACAAGTAAAAATGAGCAAAAAGATAGATTTAGTGCTGTGCCTGATAATGAAATAAAAAAAATCTAATTAAACATAACTCGAGAGTTCGATAAATTAAAAAATAATTCTCCAGTATCTTTCTCAAATTTGTCGCCACAAGTTTTCGAAAGATCTGTCAAATTATTTTCAATTTATTCCATTCTCTTTTTATATTAATACTGAGTAAATTACATTGAAATGAAAAAGGTGTAGAATAATATTACTTACAATCTTTATTTGAAACAATTTTCTGTATTTTCTTATCATCAGATTTTAAAATAGACAATACCTTTTGGCCAAATTGTTTATTTGTTATTATTTCAGTTGTTATTTTTCCTTTAAAAAGAACAGAAATTATGATACAAATAAATTGAGTACAATAATTTTTCCTTTGTTAGTTCAGAACTATTTTTTTAAAGCTATTCTAAAAGTCTAAATTTGGCAAATGATATGATTAAGGGCTCGTAGTTATAACATATGTAATTTAATTAATACGTCGTCTGAAAATCTATCAATGAAATGAAATTCACTAATTTCATCATTATTAAAATTTAATTAAAATACCAAAAATTTATATTTAAAATAGCTTAAGATTGCCGGTAACCTGAATTTAATTATTTTTTTAATAACAAATATTGTAAATTCGAAGATTTTCCAAGGCGCAAATTATTAATTTTATTTCGATATCTTAATGGGTAAATGATTAATCATAGTTTTCTTATTGAACATATTCTTATTCTTATTACTGTGTGAAACATGTTCGTGCTAAATTTATAACAAAATGTGTGCAAACTTCTAATAATACAAAGATCTATATCTATTTCTTGTATTTATCGTGATTTCGGTTTATTAAAAATATTATCTGTGCTTACTATGTGTGGGCTGTAGACTGCAGCAAAACCTCAGGGATTGGAATTAATCACTTCACAAAATCACAATTCACTTACACTATATTTTATTTGGAACATACCTTAAAATCATATCACTTAACAAGATCTGCGAAAGCTCAGTGCTAGACTCAAATTGGATAAGTAGCGTGGTGATACATTTATTTACAAATACACATTATTTAGGTAAGTACGATAAATATTAAAAACGATGTATACACTAGCAATCGGAGCACTCAACTGACGTCTGTTGTTTCGTATTAAAGACAATACTTGCAGCGGACGTCTGAACCTGATTAGTATTGTCTGAGGCAAATATTCTGTATTATACTCGAATTTGTTTTGTGCTATATTAAATATTACAAATGAACATTTAAAGATATTTGGCGATTGGTGCAACACTTAAACAAGGAACAAGTTATACGTGTTCAATTGGTGTTATTTGTATAAGAAAGTAGTGTGGTGCCCACACCAGATTTTGTTTGCTTCTTTTGACAAAACTGAATTATATATTTAATAAACTAATTTTAGTTGCTATGGGAACAAACAAGTAACAGAAACTGTAATTATTAATCATTCAATACAAATTCACATACCGATAGAAAAATTACTCACGGAATTTCCTCGCTTAAAATTGTAATATTTCTTTATTACATTTCTTTATAATATAAGCGCTAAGAAACCCATTGTAGCAGAGCGCATCGTCAGATCTCTAATATTTTTCGAGATACGTCGATTTTTGGTATTTTTCGAAATGCAAATTTAAGGGCCTGTAATTCAAAAACTACACGAGATATCTAAAAATTCTCTTCAGTTTAGCATTCCTGGTGCCTTATATAAAAAATTAGCAAAATTTTAAAATTTTGAAATTTTTTTTGTATTTTTGTTCAAAATTTAGATCGGCGATAACTCGACAAATATTAAAGATATAGATTTGCAGTGGTCACCAATCGTTGCAGCTCATCGAAATACATAAGTATGCAAAGTTTCATAAAAATTGCTTTACGGGATGGAAAGTTAGAGCAAAAAGCCTTTAAATGGCGTTTTTTGCCCAAAAAGTCATGGGGTATCCCTTGACGTTTGACCTGAATTTAGCCATTTTAAGACTTTTTGCTCTAACATTTCAACCGGTTGTCAGAATTTTCTGAAATCTTCAGGGTTTATGTATTTCGTCGAGCTGAATCGATTGGTGATCACTGCAAGTCTGTATCTTCCATATTTGTCGAAATATCCCCAATCAAAATTTTGAAATAAATTCAAAAAAATTTCAAAATTTTCAAAATTTACTAATTTATTATAAATGGCACGAAAAACACAAAACTGCAGATATTTTTCGATATCATCTATAGTTTTAGAGTTACAGCCCCTCAAAGTTGCTCTTAGAAAAAAATAAAAAATCGTCATACCTCGCAAAATATTAGAGATGTGACGATGCGCTCTGCTGCAATGGGCTTCCTGGCGAGAATATTATAAAGAAATGTAATAAAAAAAATTACAATTTTAAGTCATATTTGGGGAAATTTCCGTATACTGAAAAATATTACAAATCGATATATTTCGATTAATATAAGACAAATTACGATGCGTACTACAGCAATGAGTTTATTCATGTTTAAATTATACATAAGTCATAAATTTCAAGTTAATTTTGAAGGAGTATTTAATTTATCTTCTAGTAAACAATTTACTAGTACTAATCTTTTGATACTTATACGTTTCTTTCTTAATTTAAATAATTTTCTTAATTTAAATAATTAAATCTGCCTAACCCATTAATGCCCAGAATTTGTAATTATGTGTAAAATATTTTATCTACGCCCGTGAGTTACATGTTACTTATCCCACTCAATTTTCGTGAGTGAAGAGCTTCATTAACGCCTTCGTTTTCATTAACGTACTTTTTGTTTCCTGTTTTTCCTATTACTAATGAAATTGATTTATAAGATTGTATTTGATTGGTTAACCATGATGTCATATTAACAACTGAGTTAACTATCCTTTCTGCCATTTGGCCAGAGCCAGAGATTTTATTTATGATAATTTCCATTTTAAGGAAATTTTCAATTTCAATACTAGCGGTTCTGTCAAAAGTTTCCATCATCTACGAGATAAAACGAGAGCACATGCTGAATAAAATCCTCAAACTTGACACCGAAGCAGCCATCAAAAAACACGAGGCAAAGTGGAACGAAGCAACGAAACCATTTCCCCGGAAGAAGTAGAAATAACAAGTGGAAAGCCTACTCGTCGTGCGCGCGAAAACCCCAAGTCGAATTTGTTTTTATCGCGTTGGCAATACATCTTAAAGTGTAAATTGCATGCTATTGAAACGGGCCAGCGGCGGGCGCGGATTGGCGGGGCGGTCCGATGGAACGACTCCAAGAGCGGCGAGTCGATAAAGCCGTGAATTGCCGGAACACGTCATTTCCCGGTAAACTGCAAATAGTTTCGGCCCGAGTTGGGTGTATGTGTGCGCGGGCAATGCATTGTGGTAGCGCGAGCTCATGGGAAATCAACATTACTGCCGTCTGGCGCTGAAATCTTCACGGCTGCAGGTTCGTCTTGCGCCAGCAGCAGAGGTGCGCGGGCCCCGGAATGCTCCGGTATGCCACGCCATGTGCTACTGGATCTCCTACAGTCATCTCGTTCCGGAGTCGAGTTGTTTCTCTTTATGTGCGTGTCTCATTCGCACATGTTCTCATTTGTGATGTTATTTCCTGGCTTCTCTTATTATTTTTCTAGCTGCCGCATTGTAGGTCACACGCAGCTTGAATAGAAATAGTACAGAGAAAGAAAAAATAAATTCAATTAAGCCCATTATATTTTTAGTTATAATTCTGGGACAAATATTATTTTTCGATTACTTTTGTTTTGACAGACTAGAATTTGAACATAGGTAGGTTAAAATGTCAATTTGCACTGTAGAACAAAAAATTCTCGTAAACCTTTTTTGCGATTGTCGTTAATTTTTAATAAAACATTGATGATACTCTATGAAAAGTTTAAAAACAATAAAATGAAAGTGTTAAGGTGCATTCACATAAAGATTAGTTTTACGTTTTGATTTTACGTTTTAGACAAAACTAGAGCGTTCACATATAAGCCTTAAGCAATTAGTTTTAAGGTTCGCAATTATGTTTACGTTTAAGAAATATTGTTTCTATAACACTGTTTTGGAAATTAAGCATTCTACAACTAAAAATTGTTATGGAATCACTAACATTCCATACGCGGCGTATGGAATATTTTCGACGAATCAGAACCGCTTATTAGCGCGACATATGAAGTATCTTGATTCAGTTACTATGTTACGTCTGTTTGTTTTAATTTGATTTATTTGAGTTTGACGTATTCAACAGTTTTATATTTGTATTTTTGTATAATTTCCAAAACCTTTTTATAGAAAGTATAGTCTACAACATGTAACGGAATGGCCTATCCCACGCTCGCAAACCGTACAAACTTTTTGCTCGCCTGGAATATGAGCCATTCCATTACTTGTTGTAGAATATACTATTCTATAACACTGTTTTGGAAACTAAGCATTCTACAATTAAAAATTGTTATGGAATCACTAACATTCCATACGCCGCGTATGGAATATTTTCGACGAATCAGAGTTGCGATATATGAAGTATCTTGATTCAGTTACTATGGTTACGTCTTACGTCTGTTTGTTTTAATTTAATTTTTTGAGTTTGACGTTTTCAACAGTTTTATAATTGTATTTGTTGTATAATTTCAAAAATCTTGTTATAGAAATTATAGTCTACAACATGTAACGGAATGGCATATCCCACACTCGCAAACCGTACAAACTTTTTGCTCGCGTGGAATATGTGCCAATCCATTACTTGTTGTAGAATATACTATTCCATGTTACCACACGAGAGCGTTCACACTACCCAGTTGCGGCTTACAGTTAAAACTAAAGTTTGCAAAACTAAAAAAAATAGTAACACCTGTCAAAGAAATTCGTTCAGACAACATATAAACAACCAATTTTTGCAATGCATTAAAGTATTCGATTCTTAAGTGTCTTATGAAAATTATGACTGTAAAGTTTGAATTTTTAAAGAATTATTGGTTAATATGTGATATAATTAGCTAAATTGTCATAATTTGTAAAAAGTATACACCCAGTAAAGCCTTAAAAATATTTTGCCGACGAAATAATAATAATATTGTGTTATTATATGTTATGTCGAAACGAATTTTTTGCAACAATTTTTTGTTTTTATCTACTGGCATTTGAAAATACATTTTTTGCAGTGTAAATAAAAAAAAATGAATAAAAACATGTATAGTTTTTAATGCGAGAATTGGTCGTAGGACAAATTCAATGAATTATTAAAAATATTCAATGCCAATAATCGATGTACGTGCCTGTAACGTGAAAATATCACTCAATATAAACGCTTTTATATACATTGCTACTTTTTTTTCAATGTTTCGCCATTTACAAAAATATATTGGAAATTTCTGTCAGTTTACAAACACATCAATAGCTATACAGTCCGCCAAGCACTTCAATTGAATCTGCCATTAGAAACTTATAATATACATTAACTGATTCATATTAAATATTTTATTTTGTGCAATGATTGTTCATAATGTGTTTTGTATTTAAATAATTATCTTTTGTACATTTTGTATACTTCTTTATTTTTACTTTCTTATATAAAGTATAAGGAAGTATTGGAATCATGAAAAAAATCGCTGATGAGATTATTACGGAAATAAATACTCTGAGGTCCAATGAATAGGTACGTTAAAACCAATTTCACATAATGATGTCTGTGTGCGAGGATGGATGGATGTTCGTGCGCAATATCTCTTGAACGAGACAAGATATTTAAAGAATTTACAAGTTTCATGGAAATATGAAGAACTGAGTTGATTTTGTTTGAAATTGAAAAACCGGAAGAAGAAGTTTACTGGACACACCAGACAATGAATTGTATTTTATTTTTCAAAATTTAAATCATCTGTGAAAAAAAGTTTTAAATGAAAGATGTTATAATTTGCATTTGATTATGATGCAAATCATCCGACTGAACAATGAATGACCACAATCCCGAAAATAATATTATACTTTTTCTACTCCTGTAAATTTGGAAATCACTTTTGAAAATGATCGAAACTCGTTGAAAAGCGTCAAAATCAATGGCGTAGCTATGGGGGGGGGGTGTTGCCCCCCCCCACCGAAATAATCGGAAAGTATTAAACTATAAATTTTTTTTTTAAAGAAATGAAGAAACGTTAATACAACATTACCTGATATATTTTTAACCTACTAAAAAATAAAAGGTAGATCCCTCCCCCCCCATTGTGAGTTCCAGCTACGCCACTGGTCAACATCAAAATACACAAGACAACTGATTGCATGTCAAGTGTCAAACGTGATCCGCATCACGTCTTTAAAATAACAATGAATTATGGATTTATGGTTCTGTTGTTGGTCGAAAAGAGTGAATTATGAAATTATAATTTACCGAACAAATTAAAATAATGGGGATATATTTATACAGGAGTAGAAAAAAGTAGATTTTAATAATTTTAGTTACAATGGGAACATAAACTCAAACATTTTTAATATCTATATGCTAATTAATTGTGAAGTGAAGTTACATTTGTATTGAAGTTTTAAAGACCTGATATGGATTAATACCTATTTTAAAATAAAATCATTGTTATAATGACAACAAAAAATTAAACATCTACATATGTCAAATAATTGTCAAAATAAAGTGATACATAAGGAACAAATCATAAGTGTTCAGTTGGTTTTATATGCATAAGAAAGTAGTGTGGTGACCACACCAGATTTTTATCATTCAATCTTCGTTTCTTTTCATTAAATTCTTGTAGTTTCTTCACATCTTCCTACCTTTAGTTTTTATTTGCAAGTTTTTAATTTTTGTTGCGTTTAAAATTTCTTCTACTTTCTTTGGTCAAGTTGGTCTGGATCTGCCTCGTCTTCTCCTTTCTCCTAGTTTCCATTCTACTTGTTATAAAATATGTTTGTCCGTTTTTGTCCATCACCCTTCCAGTTCATCCTCTCATGTTCAGTCGTCTTATCTTTTGTAAATCTTTGTGCTTGTATTAAAAATCAGCAAGTACGCGACAGCAAATTAATGGTGAAGATATACCAACTATTTTTAGAAGTAAAAGAACGACTACCCAAACCCGGATTGGGACACCAGCTATTGCACAAAATGCATGAAGGTATCCTCACAGGGCACCCATCCAGGTTGACCATCGCCAAGAGAGTCACGTCCCCAGGATGCTTCACCTGCAGCATAACGAAAAGCGGGCGAATTATCCGCGTCCGATGCCTCCGCAATATGTCAGATGCGATGCGGCAAATACTAAATAACGTTGTGCTCATTGGGCGGTTGGACGGACAAGCAGCCAGGCAACCGGGATGGTCACGGCCGCTCGTAAAACAGATCTGCGGCGGCCGCGCGTTTACAGTCCGATCAGCGGCGGCGGCACCGCGTGCAATTTGACGCCGATAAATTAAAAATGAATGCGCGACGGTCGCTGGACATCTCCGTATCAGGGGCGCCGTGCTGCCAAACGACCGGTTTTTATGTTTTTACTTTCTTCTCCACGCCGGACGTGTACATTTTTCATAATGAAAGTTGCCGGTTCGATTCCCCGTATGGCCATTTATACAACAAACTGCGACATAAGTCAGTTACCTCCGTAACATTCTTCCGAATCGCCGGCGATAAATTACGCGGCGGGCCACGTTCGCTGCGCCGCGCCGATCTGCGAGAATAGACGCTCGAATGATGGACACCATATTTCATTTTCATTTTCCTCCACCTGGTCCTGTCATAAATTATATGCGTGACGGTAAGCTCAAGTAAAAATTAAGAAGCCACTTAAGCTTCACACTTTATTACAGAACCGATCGAAGTTTAATAAATTTGAAAATATTCGAATTTTTAATATCATCTCTCAAAACATGTACTGGTTCTCAGCAGAAGAAAAAGAATAAAATGGATTGTTACAATAGCAAAAATTTATCTTACGTATAGTGACAGCAATTTAGATATTTACAATAACAATATTTATATTAATAATATGATATTATATTTGGATTGTTGTAGCAGCAATCAAAAATAATATAATTTTACTAATATATTTATAAATATTCATAAACAATCCATTTTTTCCGTGTAGAGAAGAGGAATTCTCTAGAACATTTAAAACTGTATTACAGAGAGACGTAAAGAGAGTGATGAAATTTACTTACTAAGTGATCAAGGAACAGAAAAAGATTCGATGAGTAAAATTTTAGAAAAATATACCGTGTGTCCCACGTAAATGTTGGCATAGGCAGTTAACATGTAAAATCAGTTTATTGTAAATAAAAAGTGTCCGCAAAAAATTATGCATCCAAATTTTATATTACAATACTGCCAATATCCCTACATCTAATTTAATACCGATTAATTTATTTTGATTCCGCAATTTAATGAAATTATTAATAATAATTCCTAATTTCCCGCCTTCTCTTTTATTGCTAATGACGTATATTGCTTGCAATTTGTTTTAAATATTTTAATCTGTCACTGTCAATTTCTTTCTATTGAAATCATTCGGCGTTCATTTCTTTGAAGTATTCAGATATTTGTCTTGCACTGCGCCCCCATAATACACTCTAATAATATTTACACGGTTCTCGGCATTTAATGTATTTATGAAGAGAATGATAGATTAAAATATTTTTTATTATACCTGCATCATAATCCGTGTTTAAAACACGCTACAGCGTTTGTAAACGCAAGATTAAAACAAGCCGTGCTTTAAAGGTTACTAAGCAACAACAAAAATGTTTACTATTAATATCTGTCAAAACTGTAAACGTAAACAACAAATGCAAACCTGTCTCCATGTAAACGATATAAGTCAAACGTCACACGAGCAAAATTATGAAATGCATCAAAATCAAAATGTTGCTTTCCAGTTTTTTCCAGAGTATAATGCAAGTATAATACAAAATAGCGTATGACACACGTGTATACGTGCTTTTAAAGCACTAGAGACGTTAAATGCACTCCGCTTCGCGTCGTGCTCTTAAACTCGTCGTACGTGCTTTAAAAGCTTACTTATACACTTGTATCATAATATACTATAAAACAAATTATAAGCGCTATACGTCAGTAGCAATAAAAAGAGTAGGCGGAAAATTATTATTATTATTAATTTCATTAAATTACGGTAATAAAATAAATGAATCTGTATTAAATAAGATGTAGGGATATTGGCAGTATTATGATATAAAATTTGGATGCATAATTTTTGCAGACACTTTTTATTTACAAAAAACTGATTTTACACGTTAATTGCCAATGCCAACATTTATGTGAGACACACGGTATATATTAAAGGATTAGCGCTTACTCCATTTTTATTATTACTTGTAACTTCGTTTTCCATTCTCAGAACATGAATATTTTAAGTAAGGTTGTAATCAAGATTGGTTAGCATAAAATTTGATACATTTTGATAATATAATTAATTTAGAAACGAAGTTACAGGTGATAAAAAAAAATTGAGCTAACGCTAATCCCTTTTATGAATCTGCCTCTGTCTAAAATGAGTTGAATATATGGGACATACCACAAGGACGTACAGTACAGCTTTCTTGTGGTGCGGTTCACGTCATCATTCACATTCGTATGAATCAAATCAGCAATACTGGGAGAAAGTGAGAAAGAAGATAGTGACGTGAACCGCATCACAAGAAAGCTGTACTGTAGATAAAATATTATAATAGAGTACATGTAAATTATAATTCGCAGACAATAAATATCTCGTGGTTTGAGTGGGTAACAGTAGTGGAGAAAAGTTCCCGCTACTCGGTCAGCACTCGGGCAGTTGGCCAGTCCATCCCGCGTGAAATATTCACGTGCGACGCGTGCGGTTCGCACTGAACCGCCCTTAATCAAACTCATCTCATCTCGTATGCATTCATAAAACAAAGCCACGACGAACCAAACCGAACCGAATATATTGTTTTGGTTTACTGAATCTTAAATTCGTGAAATACTGTTCGGCCATAAACATGGTGCGGTCGCGCTGAACGACAGCGCGAGATGAGAGCAAGACGCCAGCGAAATTGTGAGAATAGCGCTGCCAGCGAACATCAAACTTTTAACGCTGCTATTGGCCTATTATAGCTTAACACTTCACTTTTATTTTACTTATTTTCCTGCGAAACACGAACCAACTCTTAAACTAAATATTCTAGGTACTAATTTGTCAAGATGACTGAGATTTTCTAATATACCTACGTAGATACTACACATGAATCATTGGGTGCAGAGACCAGTGAACAAATGAACTAAATTTGATATATAATATATTAACCAAATAAAATGGAGTGTCCTATGCTCTGTCGTCTTCTAAAATATGTTATCAGATTTTGTTTCTAGCCAAAACTTTCACTTTTCTATATTCAAATATGTGTAAGTTCAATAAAAAGAATTTAAATAATTAAAATAATCGACAAAATTAGTTTGATGAATTTTTTAGGTAAATAATTAAATAGGAACATCGCTTTTACCTTCCGCCACATCCTGTTAAGGATGTATAAGCATCATGTTAAAAATTGAGTAGTGAGTTTCCAGTGGATGAACACGTTTTAGAGTCCCTAGAATACGATTTTAATAGTCTTGCGATGATGTCTGTTTATCTGTCTGCCTGTCTGTTTGTCTGTCATTCTATGTGGATCTCTGGAGTTACGGTTTCTCAAAAACTACTAAACTGAAAATTTTTATATTTTTTTACCTATCAATTGTCCCTTTGGAAGAGCTGATTAGTTTATTGTTTGAAACATTTTTCTCTAACTTTCACCATTTATGAATTACAACACGTTAAAGAAAAATTATATTTTGATATTTTCGTTTAAATCTGCTAACCTGTGTTTTTTTTTTTAAAAAACAAAACAAAGTTTCTTGATACATAGTGGTGGTCTGTGCTAAAAATTATTATAAATCAAAACGTGCAAATGGCACGGGAAAGATAACCATGCAACAATTACCAATTTAAATCAATTGTATAAACTTAAAAATCTGATGTGGACACCACACTACTTTCTTATACAAATAAAACCAACTTATTCCTTACGTCTAACTATTGTGACATTTATTTGACATACGGATATTATACCTGTTTAATTTTGTGTTCTCAGCTATGATGTTATTTTAAATTATTAATTAATATCTAGTCTTTAAAACTTTCTAACTAATAATACAAATATTGCTTTTATAATATTTAAAACGACACATATTTTTGACACTTCACAATTATTTGACACGTTTGACACATAGATGTTATCAATATTATAGTTTTTGTTCCCAGTGTAACTAAAATTACTGAAATGCATTACTAAATATATAATTTAGTTTTTCCCAAAATTTGAAGCATGTACAAAAAAAGTGCAAATAACATTTTATATTCCAAATATTCTTGCTAACATTTTTCATTTGAAACTTTTTTTCACAGCTGATCCTATTTTCGAAAAAAATTTATTGTTTTGTGTGTTCAGTAAACTTCTGGTTTTTCAATTTTATTCAAAATCAACTCAGCTCTTCATATTTTCATGAAACTTATAAATTCCAAGTTTAGTTTACATATCTTGTCTCGTTCTTGAGATATTGCGCACACGGACATACATCCATCCATCCATCCTCACACACAGACATCATTGAGAAATTGCTCTTAACGGATTAAGCGGACGTCAAAATATGTATTTCCGCAAAAATTTCGTAAGCGATTTTTTGTGATTCCAATTCTTCCTTATACTTTATATAAGAAAGTAAAAATAATAATATGTATTTTAAAATGATGTGATAGCCAAGCAATAAATGACAATCAAAGTGACAAAATATGTACATAGGTTATGTCACATGATATCCGTCATCTTCAAGTAACCTTCAATGCGATTGTACTCTACAAGCAAATATATTTCATTTATTTTAGTATAATTTTGTATTTGTTGTCAACTGCAGGACTATTATGATTCCTTCCAGATATGTATAATAACAAAACATTTTGTCTTGCGCTGTGCACACAAGTATGAGCAACTTTCCACACACATAGAAACATACAAGAGCGAAGCGAAAGCATTGCAGTACCGGTGGCACGTCCTACGGCGGATATAAAGCCGTGGGGGCGGCGGAATAAGGCGGCGGCGGCGGCGGCCGGACCAGAATTAAAGAAAGGAATGGCCGTGTGCACGTGTCCCTGGAGCCTATAAACATGGCCACATAAATTTGATGCTCTCTCGCCACGCCGGCTCCTGAATATTGATGCTGCAGACGCCGCCGAGCGGTTCCGGCCTGCTGCTCCACCAGCGAGCTAGTTCTGCATGCTATTCCTGCTGCACGGTGCACGGAATCTCCGTTCTTACACTGCATGCGAAACTTTACATCAAATTAGCCTTTGTTCGAAATATATACATTGCTATATTCATTTAATCATCAAATATTTATAAATAGTGAATGGTTTTTTACACATTTTAAGAACGAGTTAATGATTGCAAAAATTTAAAATATTCATAATAAAATTTTAAAATATACAAAAAATATTTTGTTCCAGGTACATACGCTTATAACAATTAATGAACCATGAAACAATAAAAAATTACTTTTTACGCAGAATACGAATAAAATAAAATGCAGTTATACATTATTAATAACTTACAAATTATTTTTACGTTTTGATCATGTGAACGAAGCCAATTTAAATTTACCCCTGTGGTTCCCCCTCCACTAACATCTTTGGGGGCTATGATTTAACGGCTGGTAACCGCACTTCATACGCAAAAATATATCACACCGAGATCTGCGTAAGCAGAGTGCCACACCCATAATGGGTAAAAGGCGTGATGATATTTTTTTTTTATTTAATAATTGAGATTAATTGTGTTTTAGGGTTCATGCTACCTCACTCTTTGGTATTTAGCGTGATGTTATGTATGTATGTTTTTTCAATCCAAAATACGAATTTTTTAAAATGAAAAATATTGTAAAAAATTGTTGTATTTAGAGCAGTATTATGTATAGAGGCTTATTACCGCTAAGGGATATCGCTGCTCTTTATGAAACTTTCTACGTCCATTTGTTGGAGTAAATCATCCTTTTTTGTTTTAGGTCTCTCTCTTCTTCTTCTTGCTCTCCATTCTACTAATGATTTACCTAATTGCATCCTTTTTTCTGTCCAAGTCACCTGACACTCTGCTGCTTAAACTTTTTCACTATGTCTTCGTACAACTCTATTCCTATTTCATTGTTTATTTTTTTGTAGTTGTTTTCTTATATATTTATTATTGCTAACAATTTTCTTATTATTTTTTTGTTCTATTATAAAAAGCAGTAATACGCGAGTGATCTGGTTATATTTCCTGCCATTTTTAACGAAAATAAATATTTTTTAATTCAGCGAATCATAACTAGTGTTGTGTTAATATGATCTGAACCAGATCATAGTTCAATATTTATTATCGGATCTATTTTTTTAGATCAGATCAGGAATAAAAAATCAGTGATTTTTCTTTTATAAAATATTTAATTCTTATTAAGAAAATAGAACACGAAATTAAAAGTTCAAGTTACATATATAAAAGAAGGTAGGTAACAAATAAGTGATAACCAGTGTTACCAGAAGTAATGGAATTCCGCTAAAATCGTATAATTTAGCAAGAAGTTGCAAGTAGTGGAATTCAACGTATTTATAGTGGAATTTGACAAATCTACGTTGGCAACACTGGCTGATAATTTGCAGTATGCAGAAAAATATCTGATCTTTCAAAAGATCATAGATCTTATTTTTTCCCATCTAGCTCAGAAAACATAAAACGATCTAGATCAGATCAAAGATCTTACGAATTGATCTAGATCAATAATCAAAATGCAAAATTTATTAAAGAAATATTATTTGACAGTGATATATGCTTTAAATTTTCTAAATTAAAATGTCAGTCGAAGTAGTTTCCAAGGTGTTAGTTATAAATAAATAATTACTCACTAGTGACTTTTCTCAAAATTATACCCGCTAGTGGGTAATCTGTTACTCTTTTTGTTTAAAATCGCCATAGTTATAGAGCATTTATTGAGAAGTGTTGGATAAAATATGTTGCCTGGGTAGTAAAGTGACATTTTATAGACCGTTAGCTATAAAAAATCACACTTTTAATACCAAACGCCAAAAAATATATTGAGAAATTTAAAATAATAATTACAATGGCTGGTACCACGAGCTCTGTTTTTGGGTGTTTTAAGAGAAGTGTTTTAAGTTCGGTTTGGGCGCTGTAAAATGTTCTAAAATTATTTTATAAAAAAAATACTTCAAATAAAAGGGGTAGGTAGATAATACATTTCTCTGTAACTTCTATTTGAGGCATTTTTTATAAAATAATTTTAGAACATTGTACAGAGCTAAAATCGAGATTAAAACACTGCTCTAAAAAAAAAAACCATAAACAGAGCTTGTGATACCAGCCAATGTCTTCTAGGATTTATTTGTCATAATTTAAACCAAAGGAGTTTCAAAATATTTCATTTTCAAGCTATTACAGTATGCTAGGGTTAAATCTCTTTAATTTTGTCTTATAACTACCGAAAATACAATTAAATTCACTATAAAAATAGCCTTTCTATAAATCCATGATTGAAATAATTTTAAGAATATTCGAGTAGAATTGGCTGTGCCACGTATCCCATCAGCATACCGCTCATCCGTGCTCGTGAATCCACCTACCCGGCGGTCCGGCTCCACCACAAGATGACCAATGGTCCGGCGTTTCCGGGCATTTCCGGGCGACGCGGGCCGCGGCAACCGCAGCCGGTAAGACGGTCACACTTGTCATGCAGGAGCGCGCCATTTGTACACTTCGGCCTGGCTGGCCCTCGCCAGACCCGGCCATACATCTGCATTTCAAACGCGGCAGCGCGGTGGTTTCGCGGTCGGCTTGCCGCTCGGACACTGAGCGAGATGCAAGCAATCGAGTGGCCCTGGGACACGGGGATGTGCTCTTATGGCCTTGTGCATGCACGATGAGGCTGCAGGAAATGAGTTATTACAGGATGCTCGGAATGATGGACTATGTGATTTGGAGGCACTTCTTTCATTGTTGTACACTACTTTATTACTGTGGAATTGTTTATCTGTAGCTATTTTGAAAACTGCCACCAATATTTAGTTGTACTATGCAGGTACTACCTAAATACTACACGGAGACGACGACCCGAATATACAACATACAAACAATTGAAAACTTTATTATATATATATATATATATATATATATATATATATATATATATATATATATATATATATATATATAATATATTTTTTATTATACCTGCATCATAATCCATGTTTATCTACGATAGTGTGTAAAATTGATGTTTGTAAAACGGTTGTTTAGTAACACGATCCCATAAGTCACGGGCAGTCACGGGTTGCCAAGCAACGAGTGATTAAAATTTTTAAAGCACGCCAAATTTGCAAAAATTTTGTTATCATGGCAAACTTCTCATTTAATATTGTGATCCTACTTCATAAATAAAAATATTTTTTAAATATTTTTTAAATATTTTTTGGGGTTTTTCATTATATCGTTGATAATATATTGTACGATACACATACGTAAAGCGTCTTTAGTCACTCAGGGGTCTTAAAACACTCGCTACGCTCGAGTTTTAATTGACCCATTCGTGACTAAAGACTAGCTTTACGTACTTGTATCGTAAATAACTATTAAAACACGCTACAGCGTTTACAAATGCAAGATTAAAACAGGCCGTGCTTTAAAGGTTGCTAAGCAACAACACAAATAATTACTGTTAATATCTGTCAAAACTGTAAACGAAAACAGTAAATACTAACCAAACTCCATGTAAACGATATACGTCAAACGTCACACGCGTAAAATTATCAAAATCAAAATGTTATTTTTCAGTTTTTTTCAGAGTATGATGCAGGTATAATAAAAAATAGCGTATGACACACGTGTATAAGTGCTTTTAAAGCACTAGCGACTTTAAAAGAACTCCGTTTCGCGTCGTGCTCTTAAACTCATCGTAAGCTTACTTATACACTTGTATCATAATATACCATAAAAGACTTCTGGATTAAGTTCTGTAAAAGTTTTATTATAATACGATTAAAATTACTGTACGGTTTTATAAAGCTTATCTGCAGTTTTAAAAAGTCTTAATTGTTATTCCTTATGCCGCAGTGAATTAAAAAAAATGTTATGACTTCACTGTTGTTGTGTGTTGTGGATTTGTGTTATTTGGTTACGAATACAAAACAAAAAAAGTCTTCAAATTAGGTGCAAATCATTTAATTCTTCAACAATCAAACAGCTCAATACAAAGAGAAGTACAAATAATTTGGAAAGAATTGAGATGTAAGAGAAAAACACAATACTTTGACGTCATAATTGTTATCTTAAAAACTCAAATATTTAATAATTAATAATATTTTTTAAACTTTTATTACATCTTTTACGGTGTTTTTGGGTCTAATTATAATATAATATGACTTATTTGACATTTTATGACTTTAGTGAAGGGCCCCATTTTTCATAAGGAAAACAAGTGATGAAGAATTTCATACAGTAATTCGAAACATATTTTAATAAAATTTTTGCAGAAATTAATCCAGAAGTCTTTAATATTTACCTATTATGAGTTCTGGAATTTTTTTTCAACTTAATCATATAATTTAATATAACATTAAAAATGGTAAAAGCAAATGACAAATATCGTATGAATATTCTTAGAAAAATGAGAATTTACGAAAAATAATGAGAACAATATTAAGACCAATAAAAATATTTAAAAAAAAAAACAAATACAGAATAATAATGAACCATGAAATAGAAGAAGAGATGGAAGAAGTAGATGGCTTGGACATGTATGAAGGACCTGAATGCAAGTAATCAGTAGTAGAATGGAGACCAGGAGGAAGAAGAAGATGAAGCAGATCTATGACTAAAAGAAGTAGAAGAATATTTAACAGCAGCAAGAATAAATAACTGGCAAAGTAAAATAAATAAAATTAAACCGACTTCTTTTTCATTATTTTTAAAAACAAAATTTAAAATATATTCATTTTCGTTCAATGCAAAAAATAAAGAAAATTTATATTTAAAATTAAAATTTTTTTGAATTGAACATAATCATTTTGTAAAAAATGAAATTTTCTTCAATGCATGCATACAAAAGGAAAACTGAAAATTATTTTTATGACTGTAGCAAAATATTTCCCCGGAATTTTAAATTCAGGTGTTCATAATTCTTCTATTCCTAAACAGATTGACCGATTTTGATGAAATTTTTTTCTTGTACTTATGGGGTCAACTAGATGATCTAAGTCAAGAATATAAGTCAGATTTTTTTTAAAAACTGTATCTTGAAAACAGCGCCACTTACCGGGTCCAACTGTAGCTAAGAACCATCCAGGTGAACCCATAAGTACAAAAAAATGTCCCCAAAATCGGTCAAGAGGTTTAGGAAAAGAAGAATTACGAACACTCCCATACGGATATTTTATATATAAAGATAATTTTCAGCAACCCAATTATCTGATAAGTAATACAAGAATCATATATTGGGGGATATATCGGTCTGTTCTCTTTTTTAAATATTTTATTTTAAGTAATCCAGAAAAATCTTGAAATAAAATATATTTCATATATCTTTGTCTATCTACTTACAATACACATTTATGTACAGGGTTCTCAATTTGAGCGCTACAATGTGCAAGTTAATGTTTTCATGTTTTTATTAATAAAGTATGACACAGAATGTAAGACCTGTAATAATTATTATTTGTTTTTTGATTTATCAACTTTTCGTTATATTTTATTTAGTTGTATTAATGGTAAAGGGTTGGCTTTTGTACACCTTTTAAAATTTTATTCATAGTTCTTAATATCATGGTATTTTAATAAAAATAAAAAAATTTATGTTACGAATTTATAAATTTAAATAAAATTTATAACATAACCTATAAAATTTTATTACAGCCAGAGCCATCTCTGGCTGAATTGCTGAGTAACTATAAAATATGTACAATTTAATTAAATTTAGAAAATAATCACAATTTTAATTTTTAAAATAGAAAATATTTATAAATAATTAACAGTAACTTGTGAATATTAAATAACAATATTTCAGGTGGAAGTTACACAGAAACATGAAAATATATTTAATTCTCAAAAATATTTAAAAGAAATTAAACTACTTTGAATTATTTTTAAATACATATCAATAATTGTAAATATTTATTAAGTTAAATATAATATAAAATATTATGTAATGTGTAGAATAAAAAGACACCTAAACTCAAACAAAATGTGTTTGAGCTACTAACCACTGCGCGGCAGCACTAACATGTTCACATATGGATCTTCCACCAATTTTCATTATCTATGGACTTTGAATCTGATAATATGATAATTCTATCTTTTGATATCATTTGCTCAGTATTTATAACAATTTTAAACGTATTGCAATAATGAGCACATCTATCCTAAGGCCTAAAATTCTAATTAATTTAAAATAGAAATAGTGTAAAGATCATAAAATAGAATTTTATTGTTATTGTGAAATTAAGTTTTTGATGCGTTTCGGTTAGAACATAATGCGCAAGTTCCACCGGAGTGGGAAGGAGAAACTTTCCTCCGGGCATCACCCGACGACCATGATCAATATGGCCTTAGTCACTCCATAGGCGACTCGTCCCAATGGGCACACATTTTCACTTTCATTAAATCTGAGTATATTCGTTTGATCCTTATCGCTGAGATATTTGATATCACATATAATTACAACCAAATACTGTTTTAGTTGTTTTCATTATAATTTAAGTAGAATAAAAAATAACAAAGACAGAAGAGTGTAATTTAGTAAACAATGAAATACCCGACGTGTGAAACTATACAATACAGCAAGTGTACCGTCGGCGACTATGTCGTCATAGGTGGCTGAGCATTTCCAGTCCTTTTTGAAACAAAAACTAACGGTGTTACGTCACGCACTGCTACGAAGCGACAGCGTGAAAAAACCGCGGCGGCTGGTGCTGTTTGACAGCGATTCGCGGCAGTGGCAGCGCAGACGTAATCGCTAACGCACCTCGCGACTCGCAACTAACGCGCAACTCAACCTACCAGAAACCTCGGCGTCGCCGTCGTCTCCTTGTGCATCGCAAACGTCAACATCATTCAGATGAACAATCGACGGAATGACAGCATCCATGTGAAGTGAGCTACTGCGACATTAATGTGTTTGTGAACGTGTAACCTTGCATCCTACAGTGATTAGTTCATTGAAAAACCTACCGTAAGTTAGAACGATGGAGTTTACTTTCAATGTGAATGAGATTCTGCATGAGCCCATCACGAAGATCGGGCCTAATTTCATCCCGCCCGGCTTCACTGGTGATCGCCGGAAGTTATGGTGAGTCACCGGAACTCCAGGTGTTATATGTATTTATGCTCGATTAATGTTTATGAGTTGATAGCTGCCAAATTTTTTGACGGATGGTAATCGCATTTTATGTATCACTTGCAGTGATCTGCGATAGTACAGTGCCACACCCAAAAATATCTTTTTTTATGTGTGTGACAACTATATGTTATACTAGTCTCATATATAAAATTTCAACATTTTACGGCAAACTTTTTGATTTATGCGAAAAATAAAAAATACCCTTTTGGTCGACTCGATTGCAATTAAAAATGGAGGTGCGCAACTAGATGCTACTGCAATCCCAAAATTTCAATATACTACGGCTAACTGTTTTTAATTTATGCGAAAAATTTTAATAAATCCTCCGAGCCAAATGCCCTTTTTGTCCACTCGATTGCATTCAAAAATGGAAGTGAGCAAATAGATGTTACAACAGTCCTAAATACAAAATTTGAACATTTTACGGCTAACCATTTTTGAGTTATGCGAATAATTAAAAACAACCCTTCGAATAAGGTGCCCTTTTGACCCAATCGATTGTAATCAAATCGAGAGTTGCCAACCAGATTTTCCAATAACCTTAAATACAATATTTCAACATTCTACGGCAAACCATATTTGAGATAAGCGAAAAATTCAAAAATTTCATCCTGCAAAATGCTCTTTTGGCACTGTTGATTGCAATACGAAAGAGAGGTTCATAATTATATGCTATTGGGCTTCCAAATTATCAAGAGATGGCGTTGATCACATATCCCAAAAGGTACATGTCAAATTCATTTTGTATGATATCTTTTGATGGCCAATGCTTGCATTAGTATTGGTAGTTTGCTTTAATTGGCAGCAGAACTGTTGCCATACACACTGCAAATTTTCCTGTTTTTATAGGTTTTTGTGGAGAAAATTCAATTTTAACCTATAATTTACAAATACAATGAACCTTCATTTTTACATATTATTTATATAATACGGCTTAAACAAATGTTATACTTACATGGAATACTCTTAAAATAACTACTATTGTTATTAATATTTAAAAATTATAATTAATTATGTACCTTATGGTTAGTTTAGCTTTCTACCACTAGTTGGCGTATATTAATTTTTGAAGCCCAATAGCAGTTCCATGTACAAAATTTCAACATTTTACGGCTAATAATTTTATATAATATATACATACATACATACATCATACATACATGCATCATACATACATACGTACAGACGCCTAAACTAGTCAAAATGGTTACAAGATTGTCAAAATGGATATTTCCGTCAAGTAATAAAAAATAGTGTAAATAGCTCTGTGGTAACGTAAGATCATTAGGTCAAATCCCGTAACCGATAGTTACCATTTTAACTTTACCCCTATGGTCTCCCTCCACTAACATCTTTGGGGATCATGGCTTGACGGCTGGTAACCGCACCTCTTTCGTAAACAATATATTAATGTAAAAAATTCTTCGAACTGTAGTCAAAATTTATTACAACCCCAAAAAATCCGACGTTTCGATCATGACTATGAGTCTTGACAAATTAAAGTTCAACATATATAACTCACCGAGTTCTGCAACAGTAGAGTGCTACACCCAAAATGGGTAAAAGGTGTGATATGTTTATTTGATATATTTCTAATTAAACCTGAATAAGTAATGATTCAAGAATGGTTGCATTTCATTCAAACGGATTACGCTTGACCATGATCTGCAAGTTAACCTTGGCGTATAAGTCACATACAAATAACTAACATGCGTTTGTGTGCGTACAGGGACACCCAGAGCAAGCTGACGGACATCGTGAATGTGATAGGCGAGGCATCGGCTGCTGCGCAGGGCCTTACCAAGCCCATCACCACCGCAGATCGTCTGAAGAACTCTGAGCATACCCTCTATCTTCTCCTTGACCCCAAGGGACAGAAGTAAGTATGCACTACACTCCCCTGTCTATCAATTTATAAACATGTACGTGCGTTACTTTTTTATTTTTCTTTGCCCCTTTCTTGGATTGTTCATTCCACCAGGTGGAAGATCGATGGGAAGTTTGGCAGACTGCTGGTTGTACCCAAATTTTAGTTTAAAAAGAATTAATAAAATTATTACAGCGGCTTGAGATTAATGGTTGTGTATTAGATCAATATAGATAAATATTAACCCTGAACACTCTTGTTACACTCTTGTTACACAAACATCACACTGAGGTCTGTAAAACCCCCCCAAAAAAGGGAAACTACTTTCCTATAACTGGATGTAATTTTTCTATGGATTTTAGCTTATTTTAAGAATATTTTTTTATGTTTATAGAAAGACATTAAACAGTCAATAACCATTTTGAACCATATATTTTATTCATTTTGAACTATTGAACACATAGGCATTT
Organism: Poecilus cupreus; assembly: GCA_963942605.1. Lineage (NCBI taxonomy): Eukaryota > Metazoa > Arthropoda > Insecta > Coleoptera > Carabidae > Poecilus > Poecilus cupreus. The sequence goes on from OZ012731.1 coordinate 3,600,596, forward strand.
TACATTGAATATTTGTTTAGGATATTAGAAACTTAATTTACAACGAAGTTGCACGGAAAATTAGATGAAAATCGTGGGGTTTCTTAGACCCAAGTGTAGCAATCACGGGTTAAGACTTTTTTCTACGAGTATTTCAATACAGGTCATTCCATTTAAGTACAGTTGCCATTGTTATGATACATATTGTCAAATATTGGAATGTTGAAAGCGAGACAAATTTATTATTGAAATTAAATTAATTAGGAAATAATGTCGTGGTTGTAGAAAAAGTATAGTGCCCAACTCGCATGGAATGTCCATTTCATACTCGTATGATTTGCTTTCATACTCGTAGGAAATGAGTACCATTCCATGCTTGTTGTACAATACTACAATATACTATTGGATATACACTGGTGGGTAAAACAACCGGAACAGAATTTATTTTTTAAATTTTTATTAATATCTTTTGTAGTACTTAAATAAAGCGTTTAATGTTTTACAATGCAAGTTACTACAGTACAGAACTACAGAAGTACAGAACTACAGAACTACAGAAGTACAGAACTACAGAAGTACAGAGCTACAGAAGCACAGAACAGTACAGAAGTACTGTACTACAAGTACAGAAAATACAGCATAATGCTATTTATCGGTCTATTTAAAAATCAATATTCATAGATTATTGCACATTAAATAAATTGATAAGTACAGCATGCTATTAATTTCTATATGTATATTGAATTGTAAAACACCAAATGTTTTATTGAATACAGCAAAAATAATATTAACAGAAATTTCAAGAAAGTAGTACTGTCCTGCTGTGTCCCCAGTGCAGTTCTATAGAATGAAGATTATTTAAATTCATCGTTTCGACTTATTAAATAAAAGTATTAGTCAGTAAACAAAAGAATTGAATTTAAATAAACTTATATCTACAAAACAATATGTAAAAATCTTATTATTTGTATATTTCGAGTACTGGAAGTTTTTTCCACTTATTCAATAAAGTTCATTAGAAGCGAGTATAATGGCTCGAGCTAACATAAAAGTGAATTACATTGAAACCGAGTATTATATGCCATGCCATTTTTGGAACGTTTCTGGCACTTAAAAAACAGTTAGTAATCTATTGCGAAATACAAATTTTGTTATCTTGCCAATTTTGAGATGCGGCAAATGAAACTTGGTTGCATCGCAGTGTAATATATTGATTACTGCTATGCATGCACAATAAATGCGTAAATTTTACTAAATCTATACTTGTCAATCTATCATTTCAAGAATATTGTTAAAACTTTTTTTTATACCGGTGGAGAAAAATATATATAAAAGCATTTGCTAAATAATATTTCTAACATTCCGTTCGGTGAAATACTATATATCGGATGTAAAATAAATTGAAATGCGGGTTTTTAATATAATTTTTTTAATGCTATATCTGTTTACAAAAATGTAAATACAAAAGTTGTACATGTAAATGTAAAAATGTATGCATTTGGTTATTTAAATAATAATATTTCACGGTATATTAATTAAATTAAAATTTATATACTATATTAGAAAAATTTTAATACGCTCATTAAAATTAAATTAAAAATATTTGACTTCTCATAATTTCAATTTAATTGACATATTGTTAAATATTATTATATAGGTAAGTAAATGGGCCTCATTGGACAAATTTCAAAATAACATAAATTGTTGAAAATGAAATTTAACCGTGTTTTTCACGAAAAACTGAACCAATTTTTTTTTACTAACAACAATACCTTCCTTTCCTAGAGGTAGGCGAGAGGTAAAAATAAAGATCATATCTAATGTTAATTCGCGAAAAAAATTCAAGAAGTACAACATGTTTTAAAGCATAATTTTTCCACTAAGTATTTGTTTTATTATTAACAAATACCTAATTATACTTGAACAATAATAATTGCATAATATACATATACAATTATGCAGAGGATGACAGTTAATCGCAAATATACAAAGGAACAAACAGTTAAATCAAACAGGAACATGGATATTCTATTGTTTAAAAGTGGGTAGTAATTCGCTATCTTATTGTTATTGTTCATTAAATAGACCTATAATTACAGCATATTATATTTTTCTACACCCTAATTATCTATTGCCTTCGTAAAACATCAAAAATATTAATAGTACCAGAAAAACAATGACAAAAACAAAGATTTTAAAAAGTAAGTGGTCCATTTTTTGCTTGTACATGTACAACTTTCATTTTGAAAATATTAGCTGTTAACCAACGCGTAATTATTTTGAATTAGTATATGGATACTTTTACTTTATATCCGATTAATATGTCCATTAATATAAATAGATCATACATATGTTTTAGGCAACAATACGAAATATAAAATAAAAATAATAACGTTATATGAAAAAGTAAGTGCGTATTCTCTAGGTAAGCTCTTTAATAATCTACCGTAACATTAACTTCTAAAAAAGAAAAATTATGGGAAAATAAAAAGACAATGATAGCACAACCGCAAATGGCATTAAACTGCCTGTGTTCTACCTACTACGTTACATTTCTAAGCGGTTTTTCATAACTGTATTTTCGTACTCAACGTAATATTAGAAGAATACTTTGAACAAAGATATAATCATGAAATCACTGAAACGGATAAGCAATTCACTCTATTTTTTTAAACGATTTTCCATCTGAGTGCAATCGCTGTGTAACTCGGCATCAGACTGGAACGACCACAAGAAAATTTATTAAATTTCAGTTTTGGAAAAAAGTAATATTTATGCAATAAGTTTTTACATAAATTACGTATGAATTCTGCTTTGTAGCAGTCTTATTATTTTGTATAGTGCGTCTTTATGTGTAGTGGATTTTAACCTGTGGAGATGCATCGCACGAAAATGAAATTATAAAATTATATATTTTTTATTTCATTGCTCTTTAAATAAAACTGTAAAAATAATTTTGTTTTTGGAACGTAGAGTGTACCTACTAAATTACTACTAGTAACTAGTAGTGACATCTGGTGGTAGTCATGTGAATAATATTAAAAAGAATGACGTATAGGTTAAATAGGGTATGTGATCATAGTCTAAACACAAAAGAAACAAATTATAAAATAATTAAACTAACTATAATCTAATATTAATAAAAACAATAGGTATATAATCTTTAAATTTATTGTAAGTCCCGCCAATAACGTGACGTCAAATTGGTAGAGCAAAAATTGAAATACAATTGATGTCATGCAAAAATTTTGATTCCAACAATAGTTTCTAGAATTAAAAATTATTTTTCTACTCCTGTATAAATATATCCTCATTATTTAATTTTTTTTTTTGTTTATGAATTATAGTACCCAAAATTTATGACAGTGAATTATGATTCCAAATTCACTCTTCTCGACCAATCACAGAGCCAGAAATCCATAATTCACGGTAACTTAAAAGACGTGATGTGGATCACCAAGTAATGGCCGTCTGACAGTTGACATGTAGTCAGTTGTCATTGTGTATTTTTTATTGACGTTTTTTAACGTGTGTTTTCAATGAATTTCGATGATTTTCAAAAGTGATTTCCAAATTTACAGGAGTAGAAAAAGTATAGTATTATATTTTGGATTATGGGCATTATATAATAATATACTATTATATCATAATAGAAAAGCATATAAACGTACCTACTTCTAAATAAAATTAAAATTACAATAGATGATATTTATATATTTCTCTTTATCTCCAAATCTGTTCATCTTTCTTCTACCAAAATTACGTCACGCATCTCCTAATTTTTAATATTTAATTTCGCGCAAACTATAAATAATTCATCATTGTTAATAAATACAGGTACTTTATTTTCTTGTTTAGATTAATATTATATACATAAAAAAAATGATCGCAGACCCCCGTTGTAGTAGTTTGGTTGCTATATGTTTCAATTATACTTGTTAATTAAAATATATTTTTATTGCACAATTCGCAGTGCAGTTACAATTAATTAATTTTAATTATTTTGTGATTTTATCAAATACATGTACCCACAATTATTTCGAATCAGCGAGCGGTACGAATTCACTTGCTAGAAGAGCGGAACCATCTTCAAATCTTTATGTAGTAAAAAGTAAAATCGTAACATATTTCACGAGTTGAATTAAATATTTAAATGGAAGCATTCACTTTGTTGTACTTATTTGCATCTCGGTAAAAGTAAGCGAATGACTTAATATAAACTTAGTTTATTTTGATGATCTTTAAACACGCAATGTACTCTTAGCTATTAATTATTAGTCCGAAGACTGTCATTATTGTGCTCAGTTAAAATTTGATGCTTTGATTGGTGTACTGATTACCCAAACATATCGAAACTACTTCCTGTTCCTTCATTCTTAAACTCTGTTGATACACTTTTATTTGATTTTCAATCGAATTAAATATATTTTATTAACATATGTATTTCCAAATTCAACACAATAAAATTATTGTAGAATACATTTTTAAGATAGACAGTAGTTTTGCCATGGGCAATATAAAAGACAGATTTGTTAAAACGAGTAATAGCAAACATTTTCAAACAATATTTGAATGTTTTATTTAATGTATTTTGTGTAGAATACCTGCAAAATCGCGGATCTAGTTTCAGCGGTCACAAGCTAAAAAAAGAAGCATATCTCTCAGGATTTTTCAGGTTCAGCCCTACTTTCAATTGTTTAAAAGTTCGCCGGCTGCTTGATTTTATATTTGACTTTGGTTATGAATTAACTGCATCGACTGCGCAAGTCACTAATTTAAATTTGGTGGGAATAATTTAGGTAGTTTAAAAATACGCTATTTCATTTATAGTAATTCATGCTTTGAAATAAACGATAAAATACAGTTGATATAATTCCATCAAATTGTGACAATTTTTAAAATTATTACAATGAAATTCTAATTTATATTTTAGAAAACATTATTCTTCTTTAATGAAGCAGGTGTTAAAGGAATATATTTTTATGTGGTTATCATAACGGAAGAAATTACCTCATAAATTACAAAATTACGAAAAATTTAAACTGTATTAAATTTCTCCTTTAATTACTACTCTACACCTTGAAAGTAGAAATACCAGCAATTGTTCAATTTATTTTGCAAATATTAAGAGAAATCATAATGTAATCCAAATTACGAACTATAAATTAGATCAAAATTATTGATGATTTATGTATGGGGCTTTACCGAGGCTAGACACCTGACATTTGATGACTCCATACTTAAACAAAAAACAATGGATTGTAACGCCTGTATCTGTCATTTTCATCAAAACCCTATAATTTGCGCTATAACGCTGTAAATTTCTGAAAACTTTTGGTGAAAACAATTGACAATTAATTGATGTTTTCTCCAAAACCTACCATTTGAAGCCAGGCATGATTAATTTCTGAAAACTTTTGAAAAAATTATAACCTATCACTCGGGCACATAAAAGAATTGTCACTACGTTCCTCACGTTCCTACTATCTGCTGTATATGAAACTTCAAAATATTTGGAGAACAAAATTCAATAAAATATAAACAATAGTTATTTACTTTACAAGTGGGTAAAGTAAGGAATTACTCATAATTTTTTCTTTCTTATTTCTTTCTTTCTTTCTTCCTTGAAACAATCAAGCCGCCTTAGTATGGTATATATTTCTAACAACAGTAAATTAACTTGGGCAACTTTAACTGGATAAAATCCTTACTAAATATTACTTAGTGTAAAATATAAAAATACTGTAAAGTCCCATTTACCGGACTATATACAGTATGCAAATGTGATACAGTGTGAAATAAAAAAAGTGTTTTCATCATTAATGGAGCTAAGACGGATCAATCAAGATTATATTACTGGTTCATCAAAAATATATCGCTTATTAAATTTTACGAAAATACACTGATATATTTATTTGTAAGCTAGTTAGTGACCTATATCGAATCATATTATTTATAAAAACTCATGTAAAATGTCTTAATAGCCTGACATCTTATATTTCCTTATTCCCCTTTGAAATTCACACCCAAAACTTTTCAAATAGCCAGTACATATTAAACAAACACTAAAGCAAGTTCATTTTCAATACAACCTACACACGGTTGTAACAACAACATAATGGAATTTAAGTATGCATACAAATGATGGCCAGGGCAACGCTCTAAAAAACTTCGCATGTCTTGACTCTCGCTATCAGAAATCTGATCCACGTCACACGCGGTTCAGCTTACCGGGTCATACTCACTCTATACAGGTGTTTTAGTATGCGGGCGGCGAGTGCTCTTAACCAACTTGGAATAAATCAAGGAGTCGTGACTCCGACATGCAACAAACGATTCATTCACATTCAACGGGGCCAGGTTGAACAGACGCGAGAATTTCAGTTCAATGTTAATTAAATCGCAGATCTAGTTTTCTACAAGTATTTCTGACATGCTTCTAAATGCATACTGGGTGGTGATTTGGTTTATGTTACATAAGAAATAAAATGCTGTTTTCATATTTTAGCCAAAATTTGTTCCCTATGGATTTTAAAATAAGACTAATTAGAAAAAACTAGCGGTCCGACCTGCTTCGCAGGTCTGACCCCTAGGCTCCGCGTCCCTGAAGAAGATTACATCTAAAAATATAGAGAAATAATTTGAGTAGTCTCTTTGTTCCTCGCTCCCAAGTTAGTACTTTGGCGAAGAATGCTCGTCACTTCGTTCCTCGCATCCATGTCAGTACATCGGCGAAGGAAACTCGTCACTTCGTTCCTCGCTTCCATGTCATCACTTTTTGACATTAGAGTGTAAGTCTCCTCCTTGAGACTTTTCATTTAATACCAAACATGTTATAATTTAAATAACATTTATAAAAAAACAACTGACGATCTTCCGAAACAACATTTGAGCCTAAATCTCACGCCTGAGACCTTTAATTTAAAACCAAACACGGTATGTTTTAAATAACATTTATAAAAAACTATTGACAGTCGTGCAAAATAACTTTTTGACACTTGAGTTCAAATCTCCTTCGGAAGACCTTTCATTTGATACCAAACACGGTATCATATATGAAAAACAATTGACAATCGTCCGAAACAACGTTTTGCCACTTGAGTTCAAATCTCCTCCGCGAGACCTTTAATTTGATACCAAACACGGTAGGATTTAAATAGTATTTATGGAAAACAATAGACGATCGTCCAAAATAACTTTTTGGCACTTGAGTTTAAATCTACTCAGTGAAACTTTTAATTTGATACCAAACACGGTATGTTTTAAATAACATTTAGAAAAAACAATTGACAATCATCCATAATAACGTTTTGACACTTGCGTTCAAATCTCCTCCGCGAGACCTTTAATTTGATACCAAACACGGTAAGATTTAAATAGTATTTATAGAAAACAATAGACGATCGTCCAAAATAACATTCTGACATTTAAGTTTAAATCTATCCCGTGAAACTATTAATTAGAAACCAAACACGGTAGGATTAAAATAACATTTATAAAATACAATTGACAATCGTTTATAATAGCTTCTTGTCTACGAATTTAGTTTAAAAAGGTAATTCTGAAATTTATTAACAATATTTAAAACAATCTTGAAAATAATTTTCATCCTTTTTGTTTTAGATAAATAATTAACTTATTTAAATTTTACCGCCTAAAACGCTTAAAAGCATTGATGTTTACGGGCGAGACATCTATTATACTTATACTAAAATTTTCAAAATGAACTGTCAAAAATAACAAAGTGCACACAAATTTGTGAAAAGTGACAGCTACAATTTTAATTTTTTTGGTAGACTTTTAAAATATTTACAAAATAGTACACATGTATGCTCATTCATTTACTTTCTAAACACAGATAAATTTACGAAACTTCTGAAACTTGTCTTCATTTAATATAATTTATACTTAATTTTTTGAATAGATCTGTCAAAAATGACAAGATGAACACTTTGTGAAAAGTTACAACTACAATACAGTTATTCATTTAAAATCAACAAATTTCACATTCATAGCAACGCCCACGCACTCTGATTTCCGCCTTATTTATTGAATATCTCGCACATCATGTGTAAGAAAAATGTGAGTTCATAAAAAGGCCCTATTCCCAATCAAACTCTAAATGCCAGTGAAGGTTTCACCCAAATCCATCTAACGGTCTAGGCTGTAGGTCTGCGTACAAATTTGGTTGCTAGATTGGCTAATCTATAGAGAAATATTCTAACCGATTAGTATATAGGATATTTAGAATTGAAAGCTGCATCTAATAAGCCTAAAAGTGGTATTCTGAGCGTATCCAAAACTTTTTAAATTGTGTTAATCAAAAGGTTCTCTTTCACGAAATAGAGGCAAAAAAAAAACTCACAATTTGAGCCTGATTATAGATTGCCATGAGAAATAATAGTTATTTACTTTACAAGTGGGCAAAGTAAGGAATTATCCACATTTTAGCACACGCAGCCGAAGGCTGAGTGTGATAATTTTATCGAGTGGGTAATTCCACTTTGCCCACGTGTGAAGTATAACGTTTTATCCAACACCTCTTAATAAATGAAAAATTTATTAAAGAAATATTATTTGACAGACATATGCTTTAAATTTTTAAATTAAAATGTCAATCGAAGTAGTTACCAAGGTGTTGTGTGTTATTATTATTATAAATAAAAAAATATTCACTAGTGACTTTCCTCAAAATTATTCCCACTAGTGGGTAATCTGTTACTTTGTTTGTTTAAAATCACCATAGTTATAGAACATTTATTGAGAGGTGTTGGATAAAAACATTTTTGCTGATAGATCTGTCAAATTATACTTTAATACAATTTATCGCATTGTATTTTTTTTATGTTTGCTATATTTTTTCATTTTTAACACTAAATATCAATAATATATCAGTAGCAAATAGAACAGGTTTGAAATATTAAAAATAAAAAAGAAATTGTTGATAATGACATTCAAATAACAAAAATCTGTTGTGGGCACCACAATACCTCCCCGTTATAGATTTCTTATCGAATAATACATGGACCACCACTATCAAGAAATGCTCATCCCTTCAGAAAATTATGACATGCAAAAAAATTTTCAACCGTAGTTTTGTTTTTTCAAAAAACAGGTTTACATATTTAAACGAAGATATCAAAATAAAATTTTTCTTTAACGCATTGTAATTCGTAAATGGTGACAGTAAGAGGAATACGTTTCAAACAATAACTGTAGATAATAATATTTGAAACATTATTCTTATAACAAAATTTTCATTTCACCATAATTTAATGAGATATTTTAAAATAACTTGATAGGGCTGCAAGTAAACTACCACTTCCGGTTATTGGATTATCACCAAAAACTAATCAGCTCTTCCAAAGCGGATACAATTGATATATACAAAATATCAAAAATTTCAGTTCAGCAGTTTTTGAGAAATCGTACTCCAGAGATACACACATCCATCTACACACACACACACGTAGATATCATCATGAAAATTTTAAATCCTATTCTAGGGAACCTAAGGCGTGCTTATCTATCTCTTCTTATAGGATGAGGTGGGAGGTAAAAAGTTGTAGAATAATTTTGACTTTTATATTTTATACTGTCTAGCTAGAAATTAAAATTTGCGGGATATCATAATATGTCACATCGGATTTTTAAATTATATTGCGAAACTAATGCCTCCAGCAGCTGAGATACTTAATTATATTTTTAATTAACTTTTCCGATATAACCTGCGCAAATTTATAGTATCTACACAAATTAGGATATCGACAAAATGTCCAATAAAATTTAAGGAAGCGATGTAATTAATTCTGATACAAATATGTTTACAATTTATTTTGTAATATATTCATTTTATTATATCATTCGCGATACTCGTGAACTTGAACGCGAATTTGTTATCTTTGTTAACATAATTAAAAAGTTTGTTGTATGTCATCATGTTCCAAAAATAACACACGTAAATTTTTGCAATAAAATTACTTTAAAAGAAGTGATTCACCAGTTTTTAAGAATAATTTAAAAATTTTAAATGTTATTTTGATTGTGAAGCTGTTTTCTTAGTGAAATATATGTCAACCATTTAAATAAACACACGAAAGAAAATTTAATTTCTCATACATAAATAGAAAATAAACAAATAGTAAGGCATGTTTCTGTATCATCAAATACTATTTAGTACCGTTTAAGAGTAGTATTGATCGGGAGGTTATGTGCTGGCCACATCAGATTAAAATTGTCACTTTCTAATTATTGATTTCCGAATTTACTAGAGTAGAAAAAGTATAATAATACATTCGGGATTATGGTCATTATTCACGAAGATGAAGTTTGTGTTACAAGCCGTAGGCCACCTTTCATTCAATATTCTGTATAATATTATTGGTATCCATAATAATATATTATTCACAGATTAATAAATATTGCATTATAGGAAAAACTCAGGGTATATGTTGTATAAAAATTATTTGATATAATTGTTTAAACTTTTTAAGAAAAAATTCTCATTTCTAATGCGAATGATCCAAACGTATAAATAAAATTTAATAAAATATATTTTGAATAGATTATTTTCTGACGTTTCTTAAAACCAATGAAGCGCTTCATTGTATGTCACGTGTCGGTGTTTTATCCAATCATGTCATTATTATACTGAGCTTTTTTGTTTTTGTTGGCAGATGTCAGATAGTTATCATCAACACAAGGAAAAATGAACAAAAAATATAGATTTAGTGGCGTGCCTAATAATGAAATCAAAAAATAATCTAATTAAATATAACTCTAGAGTTCGATAAATTAGAAAATAATTCGCCAGTATCTTTCTCAAACTTGTCGCCATTTGGCAATAGCCACTCAAGTCTTACGGGCTTTCGTGGCTATTGCCTGGCAACAAGTTTTCGAAAGATCTGTCAAATTATTTTCAATTTATTCTCACTCTCTTGTTATATTATTACTGATAATTTATCCCTGATATCGTCCGTGTTCTGTGATATTCTCAAGTTTGTTATAAAATTTAATGAATTTCTTGCAACTGCGACACCGAATCAATACCTGCAAGGAAACAATAGCTTCGACACCATTTCACACATAAATTATTCGCCATAATAATAACATTATTTGTAAAATGTGCATCTCATTGTCATTAGTATGAATCAGCCCTACCCCGTGTGTAATGGTTTATCGGTAGCCTAAATCCTATAACTTAGCTATAGTCGATTAGTACAAGACGATATCGTGATCTGGGGTGTGCCAGATTCATAATCTGCATTCTGCTACCCTAATGACCTCATTTAGAATAATAAATAGGATCGCCATCAAAATTTATCAACACAAGGGGCGTTGTTCATTTATAAATTAATATTTCGGCACGCCAATATAACTATTTTTGGCTTTTATTGTTTATTTGCATCAAAATTATGAATTAAAATGAGAGTAATATATTCTAATACAATTAACAGAAGACAAGTAATTCAAGTAAGATTGGACGAAGGAATGGGCGCATAAACCATAAACGAAATATGACCAATTTATAACAAAATCATGTAACACTTATGGAATAATTAATAGTAAAGTATTTCTTTTCTTTTAAATATTTTGCAGTAAAGCGATATAACGAATTGAACATATTTTGACGTCACAGGTACTTGCATTGGCCAGAAATATGAAAATTGCAAATCGCGCGTCTGCCGCTGCGCCCAACGCCTATTGTGGGCTAAAATAGAACTACGAAATGTCATTTAATATTTTTATTTGTTGATATTTAAGATTATATTTGTTGGGCTTCTATTACTTGCTTTATAATTTCACTGTTTTATTGTGCTGTGTTGAAAATCTATTGATTAAAATTGTGTGTTGAGGTTAGGTTACATCACTACTAGCGCCACTGTCCTCAAACTTTTGTTGTTATTTACTCGAATATCAAGTAAAATACTCTTAAAGTTGTCAAAGGAAATTTGTCTTAGTTTATATTAAGTTTAATTCTTGTAAATTGAGACTTATAATATAAAAATATTATTTTTATATTTCAAAATATATAATATCTACTATCATGGAAAATCGGTGTTTTAGTGCCACTGGTGTAATACCTGTGACGTCACACAACGTTACACAAACTTTAAAAAATCATATCTCGGGTAATATATGAAATTTTCACATTTTTCATAAAAAAAATTTTTTTAAAATTGGTTTATGGACCCATTGTCTTCTGTTATAAGTGTTTGATAATATTTTCTCGATTTTTGCATAAATTTGCGTTATAATTTACAAAATTGGTTGTCAGTTTTCTTGGTGTTGCAAGACTCCAATGTCAAAAGTCAAGAATAATAATGCGTATGTGTGTAAGTGTACTCGTCCGCCATTTTGATTCCAGGTTTTAAAAGTAAAACAAGTCATTAAAATCCAGTTACTTTAAAAAAATAATAATACGGTTATATATTATTAGAAACTATGATATCTATTAATCTACAATAATTTAAGAAATGATAGATCAGTTGATTAGATTTTGGATCAAATTGGTCAACCGGAAGTAGCAGTATACTTGAAGCCCTTAACTGTTTTTCGTGAAAAACAAGGTTAAATTTCCTTTTTCAACAATTTATGTTAGTTTGAAAGTTGTAGAATTTTTAATTTTACATCTGTTTTGATTAAACTAATTTTATTAATTTCCATTAGATTTAGAGATAATAAAATATAAAGAAATTAGATTTCATAAATCTTGCATTCCTTGTACACCATGAAAACACTTAAAAATTTTAAATTTTTTACTAAATGTGACAAATGTCATTTTGATTGTGAAGCTGGTTTCTTAGTGAAATATATGTCAAAAAATTAAATAAATATACGAAATAAAATATAATGTCTCAAATATAAATAGAAAAAAGAAAATAAATAAGAAGGTATGTTTCAGTATTATCAAATATTATTTTGTACCGTTGAAGAGTAGTATTGGGAGGATGGTTATGTTATTAGTTTTGAAGCATTCATACCACCACTAGAAAATGAAAAGCGCGAAAATCAGTGCAATTATAGACCTTCTTATCACCGTCTTTTCAGTACGTTTATAACCTTAAAAGAACACCAATAGATAAACAAATGTAGTTTTGTGAGTTCCTTAGTTCGAATCTCAAAATCGAAAATATCGCCATTTGGTTAGTCTTTTTTTGTTTTTTACGACACGTACAAAATATAACTTTTACCAAGATCTTCACAAGATGAATGCAACACTCAAAACATATTATAAATAACAATAGAATAGTTAACAATTAATTAACATTATTTCCCATTTTAATTCACAACTTCTTTATCGACTCGATGAAATAACATTAAAAATAATTAATAATTATTTAGTACAGATAATTACTTTAGCATTAATTGATTGATATTTGTTTAGCAGTCTTCATTTATTCATTTTCAGTAAAGTAATTTAATAATTAAATAACATAACAAATGGCATAATAATGCTGCGTAGTTAAAATTCGATCACATTCATTAGCATATCATATGCGTACGGAAAAGGAAATATGTAATTGGATATTATTATAATTAAAAAGAAATTTGATACACGGCGTGTTGTAGGTAGGTATACGATTGTATTGCATAATGCCGCTAATTCTATTTTGTCAAAGATTGAATGTGGTAAACCCCAAAATTACACTCCAATCGACCCAATTCGAATCACCGCCAGAAATTACAGAGCAATTACTATGCGGTTTAGTTTCCTTCGTCGGTGTCAATGTTATTTGCTGCTAATTCGCCGAACATGCATTCGTGATTTCAGAATTCATGGAAAGTGGGATATTTATAAAGCGATATTATTTCATTATTATACAAGAAACCGATTATTTCATCACGACTATACGTAAAATATGAATTGATAAAGCGACATTACCCTTTATTCAAATTAGAACAATTTGAAAAATATATAAATGTATTACTATTTCATAATAGTTATTTACGCAGTTAGTGGGATATAGACAAGATTATCGCAAGCACGTGAATTTGTTTTTGAATGATACACCCTTCAACAATGGCATTGCATTGATAAATTGATGACAGGAGTATAAATAATAAAAACAAAAACTTGTTTTGTTCAACAGCCTACCTAAATATATTAGGTATAGAAACATGTTATATTGTTGAAAAGGAAATACTTCGGGCTATCCATTCCAATAAAAAATAGTACCCCTTTCCATTTAAGAAAATATAATTTTCATTCCCCCCATCACATGTCCCTAATAATTTTAATTATCCAACCGTACATTTATGTCCCCCTTCTTTCTGTATAAGCCTGTATACAGGGTGTTGACCGCGACCCCGGAACATAGGATTTTAACATATAAAATCATACTTTCGTAATTTCCTGCTTAACAAATGATATTAGACAAAAAAGGTTCAAATAAAGTTGAGAGATCATAAAATTCTACATCAGAATCAATAAACAGAATTAATTATACATGCCCTATAACGCCAGACATTAAATATGAAAATATAAAAAAATTGCTCAAAAATCGGGTTAGCTTTGGAAATAAAACAAAATTGTATACAATTGGAAATGAAAATTGTATTTTTTATCAATTATTATTATAAATTGCATAATTGACTATTTTTTTTTAGAATTTTGTTTCATTTCCAAAGCTAACCCGATTTTTGAACTAATTTTTAATATTTTCATATTTAATTTCTGGCGTTATGGGGCATGTAAATTTAATTCTGTTTATTGATTCTGATGTAAAATTTTATGATCTCTCATCTTTATTTGAACCTTTTTTGTCTAATATAATTTGTTAAGCAGGAAATTACGAAATTATGATTTTATATGTTAAAGTCCTATGTTCCGGGGTCGCGGTCAACACCCGGTATTTATTTTTTCTCGAAAGTTAGCCAGCATTGATTGCTTTAAAAAACTCACCCTGTATACGTGTTACATACAATATTTTATGTTCGATTGTATTGCAGATTATTTTTCTTTATCTTAGAATAATATTTATATTTGATACATGATATTGACATCAAAAAATTTGATAATTTTAAATGTGCTCTTTTGTTATTTGGTTATCAAGTGTTTAAAGTTTATTTTTATTTGTTTTGAAAAAAATGTGCAGGCTCAGGATGTAATTTTACATTTCAATCTTTCTGACCTGTTATTATGGAAAAAATCATTGAAATATCATAATACTATTTCTAATTGTATAATAAATAATAGTATTATTACTAAAAATGAAGTTCATTTTTAATTACTTATATTATATATTAATACGCCATTTTACTTTATCAGTATGGACTAATCCAAAAAGTGCCACTTTATGGCTGCTAAACAATATCATAAACAAGTGATTATAATACAGTCGAACAAAAAACTATTTAGAATATCATTAATGCACTGAAATATTATTTCTTACATTGACTTACTTTTCCGAAACCGACGCTGAAGTACACGATATCACTCTGCGAAGTTAGCCAAAATAGTAGCTAAAGTAAAACTTTTCAGGCTCTTATATTTAACTTTACGGACTCATCTGTCAAACTTTACACCTAAAATAACATATTATTATATGATACTATTAGTGAATTTATTTATTATTAAACTTTGATAATAATTTATCGGATTTAAAGCAGATCACATGCAGATAGTAAATAATAATGAAAATTATACACAAATATTTGACACTTTGACAGTACTTTTGTTATCGCAGCCATCCCCGTCGCAACAGATAGCTGACGTTTTACAAATACATAATGCTAATTATTTATGTTTTTAATTAATAATTTTACGATTTCGGAAAAAATATAATGTACCTATACCTCAGCACTAAAGTATTTTTTATTACTCATATGGTTTATTTTCCTCGGCTATCACCTCTGAGAATAAATTCCATATTCGCAATAAAATACTTTATTGCCTTTATATACCATAGTTATTTGCATTTTCATTATTTTTTATATGTTTTTAAACGTGGCCTGCATTAAATTCAATAAATTATTATCAAGTAAATAATGAATAAATTTACCAATAGTATTATAGAATAATTTGTTTATTTTAGATTTGTAATTCAAATTTGACATAAGAGTTTATGAAGTAACATTTTGATATAAAAGTCTGTAAAGTTTAACTTTAGATACTATTTAACTAACTTCGCGTAATAATATCGTGTACTATAGTATCGATTAAAAAAAAATTACTTGACGGTCTATAATAAATAAAAATTGTATGATCAAATTTACTGTTAACTATTTGTCTTATCTTAAGAAGAGAAAATTACATTTACATAATTTAGCGTAGTTTACCTTAAACCAAGTGTGGTTGAACAAATTTCTGTGCCAAAAGCCAAATTATACTCGTAAATACTCAGAAGTTTTGTAGTCACGAAAAGAAAGTTGTGTAAAGTTTTGGGGACAAATCATTTACTACTTCCTAATGGGCATAAGGTTCGTGTTCTTAGCGTATTTCACTAAGTCCTGACCTGCCCTACGGCCAAAGATATACTCATTTACCACGCAACAAAAAAAAAACCTACACGCTTTTGAGAAAAGCAAAGGTATTTGTTATATTTTTAATAGTATACGTTCTCGATTATTGGATTATTTCTTAATAACGTAAGTGTGTAAGAAGAAATGATTAAATGGTTTTATTCCGGAAATTAAAATAAACCTATAGCTGATTACAACAAAGTAATTTGGCAAATGAGGTAAAAGGGCAAATGTTAGCGCGCTTGTTTTTTATTTATCATTTTAATTGTTCCATGGTATCATTGAATTTTGTGAAAATATTAAATTTAATTTCTTCAATTTCTTTTCTTTTGGACAGTTGAAATTTATGAACAATGGTATTAATAGATGCAGAATTTTTTTTTTTTCTCTAGATAAAATCTAAATAAACTTTTGCTCTAAAATAAATAGGGGAGCAAATAATTGCACACTAAGAATTTCTCTATGCTGCGTCGTACGAGACAAACACCCCCCTCCCCTTCCCCATATAAGTTCGTATCCATAGAAATACAATAATGACAGAAAAATAAATGTTGCGTCTTATGCCTGTTTTACAGGACGCAATGGCCAAATTTTCTTGATATGTTACTTAAGTTAGTTGTCATTTTTGTACTTATAACTTGACCCAAACATATTAGTAGCATTGGTGACAGCTGATATGATATTGGTACTCCTGAAATTATCAGCTGAATTGACGGAAAGCTTAACTTGAACGTCAATATTTTTATTTTTGACTATTTATTGACATGTAAAGTTTGCCAATTTATTAGCCAATAAAATACGTTGTGTAAAACAGGCATTAGTTGAATGAAAATCACGTTAAGTGTCAAACGTATATTAAGTGTAATTAATAAACATTAATATGCAGAATTAAATAGTGTTGCACATATTTTGAGAACACATCATTTGGTATTTGTATGGGCTATAAAATTGTATTACCCGGAAATAATAATTATTAGTCATACTATAAACATAATAAACACAAAAAATTAATAACTTGTTCCCCGTTAACTATTTGTGGTATAAAGTAAACAATTTTATTTAGTAAACAGTTACGTTCAAACAACTGTCAAAAGTAAAATTTAGTAAAGTCTCAAGTTGATGACATGCCTTAACGTACCCTTGCAATCGTATTAAATCTTAAATATTTTTATGAACGTACACAGACTATGTATCTTCAAGGAATTATGTAATAAGAATGCCAACAGGACATGAGCATGGCAATAACTACAACTAGTAATAGTAATATTCACTTACATTTATGAAGAATACAGGAATATGGAGCTTCGTTGCAGTTGAAAAACACAAATCACCCACACTCGCAGACACTAAAACACTGCCTGAATACATTTGAATATCTGTATTTTGTTCCCAGCACGTTGTTTGTATTTGCAAAGTTGTAACTTGTTCTGTAGGAATGAAACAAGCTAAACTCGCAAATGTTTCGATTAAAATAAATATAAGTAAACAGGGAATGGGCTGTATAGCAGCAAAATATATTAATAACATTATAATATTAAAATAAATTGTCAAATTCTAAGGCTAAGAACAATTTAAAATGTTAAATCTTACTCCTAAACCTTAACAGGCAGATTCAAGGAATTATCGCTAACTCCATTTTTATTATTACTTGTAACTTCATTTTCCATTCTCGGAACATAATTATTTTAAATAAGGTTGTAATCAAGATTGGTTAGTATAAAATTTGACACATTTTGATAATATAATTAATTTAGAAACGAAGCTACAGATGGTAAAAAAATGGAGTTAACGCTAATCCCTTTTATGAATTTGCCTGTAAAGTAATAAAGGAAATATCTAAATACACATTTCGACAACGAAGTTATAAAATCAAGAATCCTTAATTTTATTCAGTGTTGTCTGTTATCTTTGTTTAATTTTTTTATACCGGTTTCACGAGATTAAACCGATGTTTACATGCACAAAAGTAGGCAGGGTACGTATGTCATAACTCTATGCTGTACGGTAATATTACCATACTGATCTGTCAAAACAGTCAAGAAAATGAAAATAAAATACAATGATAATATGACGCTATTTATTAATACAGACGGAATTAAGATGTTCTGAGCTTCACCTGCTGCGTTCCAAATATTTTCAGCCAACTCAGCATCGCCAAAATCTACTTTTTATCTAGCCATTATAAACACGTTTGACGTTTAAGTAAAAAAAATATTTATAAATATTATAGAAAACAAGTGTAACCATGGTTTTAAATAAAAACAAAAAGACTTACTTGATCACCTTCTAAAATTATGACAGACGTTATTCATAAAAGAATTTCAAAAAATAATATTTATTAATGGCATTAACGCCTTATTATTTTGAAATCAGTAAACTATTGAACAAACCACGGATGTTATGAGTCATAACAGGCCTTAGATGTCTTAAAATGCTGGCTCTACAAGCTCGGATTTCAAACTGATATCTGCGCCTGTTATGATACTCATAACATCACTAGGAATGTTAATAGCTATAACAAGCTGTTAAAAATTCACTGGTTAGTTACAGAATAGGCCCCTTATTTTTTTATTTCATGCCACTGATGATTTTATGAAAATTACCAATAAATATTTATATTCATACAGCAGAACTATGTTTTATGTGCGTTAAGTAAAAATATTTTTTTCATCGATAAAATTATTATTATTTATTTATCGGCGATCAGCAGATACAAGATAAGTCACAAAATATTGATAAGTAGCTATAGTATAATACAAGAATATTTGATAAAGATAATTTATATTAATTCTATGATACCTAGATAAATACATAGTTTTTTGCAACTTTTATTTAACCTTGATGTATTCAATGTAGGAGTTTAAAAAAGTAAACTAAAATATTTGGTATCATAAGTCAGATTAAATTAATTAAATAAACTTAATTAATTGTTCATACACTTTACGGTTGTTTTAATTGCGTGTTGTGTGATTCTAAACATTCTCTAAAAATCATGGTAATGAAATTAACAAAATTTGTTAACCGGATCATCGTCTATTTTTAGGTAGTACAATTAGCGTTAATTAATCGCTAATTATAAATAAATCTACGTCAAAGCTTATGATAATATCAACGATAAAATATAAAGTAGGAAGAGTAGAGGCTTGTAAAATGTTTTGTGTGCTGTTAAATAAAAATAAATAATACATCAACGCACTAATTAAATTATTCTTCAAATAAATATCACGTAAAAATTTTAGAGCGTGCGAAAAGCAATAAATTTCACTGACCCAGAATCTGTTACTTGCTACAAACATTAGAGCAGTGAATGAAATTTGTTTTAGAGATTTTGGAAAGCGATGAAACCAATTTTACAATTTTATATAATAATAATGAATTTCAAACACAGAATATCTGCTAAGCCGAACTATCAAGAATAGAAATCCGTTCTTATTATGATGCGTGTCAGTTTTTCTACGCGTGGAATGTTGGTATTACGTTTCACGTTACTATTCGCTTTTCGCAGATGATTCATATATTTTATGAATACAGCACGATGAGCTTCTTGACATTATATGCATGAAGTCATTCAGAATAGGTTGCCTTGTACGCGGAGTGCATAGTGGAACTTCCCACGAGTTCGCATTCCCATTAGTAATACTGCAAATATCACACCTTCATAATTATACGAGTATAAATAGTATTCATAAACCAATTAACTTTGTATTGGTTTCTAAATATAAAATAAATTATGTACAAGTATATTTATTTGCATAATTTAGTACTAGTGTACTAGTATTCATTTGTCTTCCTAATAGACATATTGAAACTTTTTTTTTAGTAAATATTGACATTCGGTACGATTGGCAATTGTTTTTTTGGAAATGACTATAAACCTAGTTTGTGAAATAGTGAATGTAATGTTTTTGGAGAAGGAAGTTGAAAAACGTAATGACAAACCTTCTTCATTACAAATTATTACAATTGGCAATTGTTTTTGTAGAAATAACTAGAAACCTAACTTATGGGGTATTAAATGAATTATTTTAGGGACCGGAAGTTGAAAACCAGTGACTTATTTTTTTATATATATAACGTTTCGATTTATTCTTTGTGTTTTTTAGATATCGTTCTGTTTCTATTTATTTGGTTATGTTATTCATTTGTTTTATTGTTTTTTTAATAAAATGTTTTTTACAGAACTTAATCTAAAACACGTTTATAAGTAGGTATTTGTTATAATTTTTTTTTTCGATCGCTCGAAAATTGACTTCTTTCCTGTGTGATTTCGAATCGCAAAGTGCATTAATCCGGTATTTTAATGTCATTGTTAAGTTACGACAAATAACAGTACGGAAATATCTTTTCCGATCACTGGAAAAATATTCCTGTACAATTTATCTTTTCAAATATATTTGACGTATATATAAATATACAAGCCATAGATACGCTATCCTCAGAAATTTTTTATCAAAACAACTCAATATTTTTATTTCTTGTTGCTTGTCTGACGTTTATAAATGAATGAATTATTGAATATAAGCCGATCGAAAAAAGAAGTATGTGTACCACGTAGGAAAAGTAAACTTCCCGGACTCCTGGTGTTCCAGGCCCCGCCTACGGCTCGTCCTGCAGTTTCTACCATAGTCCGGGAATATATCACTTTTCCTTCTAGATACACAATAATACTATTACAATGAAGGTCTAAACTGATTCTACACAGAAAAGAAAATATCCATTTTTTTAATGGACGAAATATTTATAGTTTGCTAGGAATTAATTTTAATTAATTGAATATTAGTAGAAGGAATACAACGTAGTTTTGGTACGATAAAGAATGAAATATGTAAAGAGAAAGAAATAGATACAAATGTCATCTGTTTTAATTTTAATTACCTATTGTATATTTAGAGGTAGGTATCTTTCTTGCCTTTTTATTATTAAAAAATACACAGGAATATTTGTTATCAGCTGTAGGTTAAGAACAACAAAAATAACTCGTACAATTGCCGATCTCGGTGGTAGCTATGTCACAAGCCTAGCTCGCCAGAGGTTTTGGGTTCGAATCCCACTGAAGAGCATGATCGTTTGTGTTCATATAAATTCATAATCATCCATACACGATGTGGCATATGACCATAGTAGTTAGTCCGCTTCCTTTTTTCGTAAAAAAAAAAACTCGTACAATTAAGATCTTAACAGAATTTTACGTCCGGCTAAGAAAAGACCAACCAGGTGACTTGATTTAATGTGCATATTTCTCCAACTGGTACGCGCTTAATTATTATCAATTGTATAGATCTCTTAGGCTGTTGTTGTGTATAGAAACAAACGCCTATCGTCAGTTTCCCGCGTTGAGCCAAGTCGACTGCTGGGCGCACGCGAGCTTAGATTGTTTTAATTTCTTTCGGGGCGCGGTGGTATTACTGAGAAATCGCAGTTGGCGTGTACAGGGTAGCGCAGATAACACTGGGTTAACTGGCGTTATCGGCGGCGTCCATCTAGCCGCGGGTCGCGGGTCGCTGCCACCGATGGTGACGCCTGACGTAATTTGCATGCGTCGATGTAATTATACGGAATGTTGAACGAGAAGTTGGCGGCGAATTGAGACTGCTACGATAGTTAGAAGTTGTTAAATTGGATTGCTAAATCGTCATTTATTTTGTAAATATATATATATATATATATATATATATATATATATATATATATATATATATATATATATATATATATATATACAGGGTGTTCATTTTTAAGTGGCTACCATTGCGATCTCGAGAACTAGAAGAGATACGAAGTTGGTTAAATTAGCAAAGAATCTCTATTTCACATAGGTATTTCAATGATAAACTGAAAAAAGAAATTCAACCAGTGGTTCTCAAAATATGGATACCAACTTTTCTATTTTAAATAGAAACATATATTTTTTATTTGTGCATTCAATAGAGCTCTTTATTCTGAATCCAACGATATAAAATTTTCATACCCTTACATAACAAAATTTTCGAAAAAAAATTAATAAAATTTTGAACTAATTTTTCCTAAATATGATATTAATTAGAGTGCCATGAATGAAAAAAGTGAATTAATCCATTTTTAGGTATTAAAAATGATATGAAGAACAATTTCTCATTTAACAGAAGTAGCAATAAACAAAATATTCACTTTTTACATTCATGGCACTCTAATTAATATCATATTTAGCAAAAATTAATTCAAAATATTAATTTTTTTTTCGAAAATTTTGTTATGTAAGGGTATGAAAATTTTATATCGTTGGATTCAGAATAACGAGCTCTATTGAATGAGCAAATAAAAAATATATGTTTCTATTTAAAATAGAAAAGTTGGTATCCATATTTTGAGAACCACTGGTTGAATTTCTTTTTTCAGTTTATCATTGAAATACCTATGTGAAATAGAGATTCTTTGCTAATTTAACCAACTTCGTATCTCTTCTAGTTCTCGAGATCGCAATGGTAGCCACTTAAAAATGAACACCCTGTATATATATATATATATATATATATATATATATATATATATATATATATACATATATATATATATATATATACATATATATATATATATATATATATATATATATATATTTTCTACTCCTGTATAAATATATCCCCGATATTTAAATTTTTTCGATGAATTATGATTCATAATTCACTTTTCTCGACCAATCACAGAACCAGAAATCCATAATTCACGGTTATTTTAAAGACGTGATGTGAATCGCCTAGCAACAGTCATCTTACAGTTGACTGTATTTAGTTGTCATTCGATCATTTTGAAAAGTGATTTCCGAATTTACAGGAGTAGAAATAGTTATTTATGTATCAAGGCACTGAAGTTTAACTTTTTATCACAAATAAACTATGTGAGTGATAAAAAGGAACTTCAGTACCGCGGTACATACTAAATATTATTTGAAACCTAAAATTAGAAAAAAACTGTAAAAACTTATTGTATAGGTAAAGTTTATACATGTGTCAGTTGTCAATAATTGGAATTGACACTCAGTGTTGCCAACCTAGTTCATTGAAGTTGTCGTAAATAACACTCAAATTTATGTTTTGTCCTCAACTTCTTCATCGGAATTAATTAGTTAATTCTTCTTGCACATATTGTTTCACTTTACGTATAAATTTACTGCAATACATCATATATCTGTCAAAATTATCTGAAATTGTACAATAATTATTTTACGGTTGCCAACACTGTTTTGCTTAAAATCGTTGTATAATGGGTTACTTTACGGACGATTTCTGATCTTTTAATGACGATTTTTAAGCACTTTAGTGCTAATTTTAAATAAAAGTATATTATTATATTCGGGATTATGGTTATTATTCACTCGCACTATGACCACAGTATAAGAATTCACACAGTAGCGACACTTCCAATATTTTCATGATCCCAGTATTTCAGTGGTGCGCAGCCGGGAAGATGGCCGCTTAGTGTTCGCTGATAGGCTCTCTTAGTAACCATAGAAAAGAAAATATAATATGTCAGTGTCAGTTGTATCTGTCAAATATCAAGCTACAGTATTTCGGTCATGTTAGGTTCATAAAATGAGTGCAAAACAGAGAGGTAAACTTATTTGTACTATGAAAAATTGTAGGAACTTTTACAGTGCAGGTGAAATAATGTTTTTAGATTTTATCCTCTTTACAACTGACAGTTCTTCAAATTTACCGCCGTATGCCGCAGCTGCCAATATGACCGCTCTGCTCAAGGTCATCGGTCGATACGACATAAAGATGAAAGGGACCGACAGTGAGTGTCGCTACTGTGTGAATTCTTATACTGTGCTATGACTATCATAATCCCTCATATAATAATATATTATTTTCTACTCCAATGTAAAAATATCCCCATTATTTGAATAAATTATAGTGGTCATAATTAACGACAGTGAATTATGGATCCATAAGTTCTCAAATATGATTTTCAGTTACATTTTCGTCGGATGCTGTCGCTAATAAACAAAACCTAATCGAAATTCTGCAACGCTTTCACTGATTTGAATTTTTTGTAAATTTCCAGAGCCTACGCAAATACTTTTGAAATTCATTGCTTAATGCACATGTTTCTAGCTAACATTTAAATTGATTTTATGCATGAGGTTTTCCACTTAACAAAAAATGTTGTGTTATGGAAATTCCAATGGAAATTCGCTAGTTTTTCATTAATTATTTAACAGGAATAGAAAACAATTTCCTTTTCGAAAATGCAATATTCAGATTTACACATGTCAGATGGGAAAAAAATCATTCATAATACATGATAATACTTTATTTACGAATTCTAACCTTGACCTGAGATATTCTTAAGTCATAAAACAAATCGACAGAATCATCGTTAGAAAAAGATTTGCTTTTACTTTCATATTCGTTGATACCGAAATGAAATCCCTAAATTCATTAATTAATAAGTAATTTTAGTTGCTATGGGAACAAACAAATAACAGAAACTGTAATTATTAATCATTCAATACAGATTCACATACCGATAGAAAACTTTGAAACTCACGGAATATCCTCACTTAAAATTGTAAATTTTTTTATTACATTTCTTTGTAATATAAGCGCTAAGAAACCCATTGTAGCAGAGCGCATCGTCAGATCTCTAATATTTTTCGAGATACGTCAATTTTTTTATTTTTCGAAGTGCAACTTTAAGAGTCTGTAATTCAAAAACTACACGAGATATCTGAAAATTCTCTTCAGTTTAGCGTTTCTATATAACAAATTAGCTAATTTTTAAAATTTTGAAATTTTTTTGTATTTTTGTTCAAAATTTCGATTGGCAATAACTCGACAAATATTAAAGATACAGATTTGCATTGTTCACCAATCGATTCTGCTCGTCGAAATATATAAGTATGCAAAGTTTCATAAAGATCACTTTACGGGATGGAAAGTTAGAGCAAAAAGCCTTTAAATGGCGTTTTTTGTCCTGAAAGTCAAGGGGTTAACCCTTGACGTTTGGCCTGAATTTTGCCATTTTCAGATTTTTTGCACTAACATTTCAACCGGTTGTCCAAATTTTCTGAAATTTTCAGGGTTTATGTATTTCGTCGAGCTGAATCGATTGGTGAACACTGCAAGTCTGTATCTTTCATATTTGTCGAGATATCTCCAATCGAAATTTTGAAAAAAAATTCAAAAAATTTCAAAATTTTCAAAATTTACTAATTTATTATAAATAGCACGAAAAACACAAAACTGGAGGTATTTTTCGATATCTTGTATAGTTTTCGAGTTACAGCCCCTCAAAGTTGCTCTTCGGAAAATATAAAAAATCGTCATATCTCGAAAAATATTAGAGATATGACGATGCGCTCTGCTGCAATGGGTTTCTTAGCGCGAATATTATAAAGAAATGTAATAAAAAAATATTACAATTTTAAGTCATATTTGGGGAAATTTCCTTATTTTGAAAAATATTACAAATCGCCATATTTCGATAAATATAAGACATATTACGATGTGTAGTACAGGAAGTTTACTGAACACACAAAACAATAAATTCCACACTTATATCATAAATAATTATTACAAAGTGTTTTCGTCGTCATCCAAGTCAGTGGTGAAGACCAAATCTACGATTGCTTCAGCCTTAACTTTTAATTCAAATTTATTCAAAAACAAAGCCCGTATCTATTGCGAACACACAAAACGGTTTTGTTATTACACTTTTGAATAAAAGTAAGCAGTTACTTTCCGAAATTGCTTCATGCAATTTGTCGATTTGTGCTGTCTACTAAAATTAGGTTACTGTGAACGAGTTTCCCCGATAAAACACTCGCCATTATGATTTGACTCCCGCGTCGAAAGTTTAATTGTTGGGTTTAAATAAAGTAGACTGTTGAAAAGCAATTAAAGTAATACTGGCGTTCTAGTGAACTCCAAACTGATTCCATGTTTAAATTGAGTTTATTGTTCTTTGCGAGCGTGTTCATTATGGATGTTTTGTTTAATGCCTCATCAAATAGTATATTATGATACAAGTGTATAAGTAAGCTTTTAAAGCACGTACGACGAGTTTAAGAGCACGACGCGAAGCGGAGTGCTTTTAACGTCGTTAGTGCTTTAAAAGCACTTATACACGTGTGTCATACGCTATTTTTTATTATAACTGCATCATACTCTAAAAAAAACTGAAAAGCAACAATTTGATTTTGTCAATTTTACGCGTGTGACGTTTGACGTGTATCGTTTACATGGAGTTTGGTTAGTATTTATTGTTTACGTTTACAGTTTTGACAGATATTAACAGTAATTATTTGTGTTGTTGCTTAGCAACCTTTAAAGCACGGCGTGTTTTAATCTTGAGTTTATGAACGCTGTAGCGTGTTTTAAACACGGATTATGATGCAGGTATAATAAAAAATACATTATTAGTATTTTGATTCATTTATATGCGTCTCGTGATCTGCGTAGATGAATATTTTTTACAGCACAGGTTGATGTACTCGCTTTATTGGATTTTTTAATTGTTGTAATTAAGACTAATCTATTGCAAAGAATGGGGTCTATAACCAGAGACGAATTTAAACGAAAACATTACAAAAACAGTAAATTAATAAATTAAACAATATTTGGGTATAGTTTTATAAAAAAAAATTTATAAAACGACGATTCGGCAGCGAATCGGAAAAAATACAATTCAATGAATAAATGTGAAGTCAAAATTACTAGTTTACAAAAGAAGGTAGCTTGGGTCAATGGTTTCAAAAACTTAATATAAACACAAAATTAAGGACGAACAACAGTTAACCATGACTTATTAATCTGAAAGCCTGTATTTAAATAGAGATTATTTGAAGATTTCTTGATTTCTAGTATTTTTCTCCAACTTGTCATAAAATAAATTGAAATGATGTGCACTTATTAAAAACAAATTTTACTTTGAAAGTAAATTTAAATGACAGTTAATAGTTATTTTCTTTACAAGTGGGCCAAGTAAGGAATTACTCACAAGAGAAATTTTAGAACACGAAGCCGAAGTGGTAAATAAAAAATAAAAAATAAACTCACTAGTGACTTTCCTCAAAATTATACCCACTAGTGGGTAATCTATTACTTTCCTTGTTTAAAATCGCCATAGTTATAGTGCATTCTTTATAATACCGGATATAACTCCTTTTGGTATATTTCATATAGCCTTTTGAATGCAAGTAATTCTTGAGCACCATTTAGAAATCGTGATTAGTTAGACTGCTACAATATTCTTCTAGCAATAATTGAGACAGATGTTCACAAATTCTTTTCGCGTGCAGTAAGACATATGTCGAATTTTATGGGTTAATTTCAAGAAACAAGTTTCCATTATTGTTTGCTATTTCAATGCAGTTGCAAACATGTGGTACTGTAAAGTGTGTTTGAATTTCACCTTACTCTATTTCGGTATAGAAATATTGATCAATTATGTACTTATGGAATACTCAGTTTGAAAGAATCCCACAGATGATAGTTATCACTTTTAACTTTATTGCTGAAGTATCCCTAGGCATTTCACGAGTAAAAATAGAGATCAGCGAAAGCTAAACTAAAAAAAATTGTTCTGATTGTTGTACTCAATTTAGTTATTTCTTAAATTCTGTTATTTTTTAAATATTTTAGGGAAAATTAACAAAAGATACGGTGTATCAGGAACTCTGTTTTGAATCTGATGACAACAAAATATAGAAAAATGTTTCAAATAAAGATTTTAGCTAATATTATTCCACATCTCTTTGATTCCAATGAAATTTACTCTATCCCATTTACTTACTAAGATATGCCCAAAAATTCTGATAGGCCTTCAAATAATCTACCACTTACTGTTAATGAATTGTTCCCAAAATCTAATCAATTCGTAACATAAACATAATACCTCCTTTATGGCCAGTTGCACTAAGAAAGCTTAAATTTTAAACTTGGTTCAAACAAATAAAAGCCAATCGTAGTTACGTGAAATATGGAATAATTGACATTGTTGGAAACATTCGATTTGCTTTTGTCCAATTAATCCAAGTTTAAAATTTAAGTGTGATTGGTCCAACTGGCCCTTACATACATGTATGTGCGGGAGGTAAAGATTGTAGTATTTAAGATATAAATTATAAATATGGTTATTAAACAATTTTCCTTTAATTTAAGGGAAAATTAACAATAATTAGTTACGTAAAGGTTTCATTTGGCTTAAAGGTATTGGCTGGTACCACAAACACTGTTTTTAAATCTGATGACAACAAAATATAGATAAATGTTTCAAATAAAGACTGTAGGTAATATTCTACATCTTTTTGATTCCAATGTAATTTACTCTATCTCATTTATTTACTAACATATGCCTAAAAATCTTGATAGGCCTTCAAATAATCTACCACTTACTGTTGATGAATTGTTCCCAAAATATAATCAATTCGTAACATAAACATAATACCTCCCTTACATATGTGTATGTGTAAAAGTGGTAGAATTTAGTATATAAATATAGTGAATTAAACAATTTTCCTTTGTATGATTTTAACTGTGCCAAGTTATATGATCCGGGTTCTTATTTGTTTATTTATGTACTCGTTCAATAAGAAGATATAGTTTGAAGATATCATCCATTGAACACTCTAATAACTGTGTCTTCGATTATTCTATAAAGCGTTGTCGTGCAGAAATACAATTCCAGTTAATTTCTCATAAATCAAAAGTAAAATTGACGACAGTTATTAATAGATCGTCGTGTGTGCGCAGGGGAAAAGGCGCAGTGCTCGGGCTGCTGAAGATGGGGCGCAAGGGTCTGTACATCTTCGACCGTCAGGGACAGCACCATCAGCTCAAACCGCTCTGCGTGCTCGACTTCTACGTACACGAGAATGTGCAGCGCATGGGCCTAGGCAAGAAGATCTTCGAGCATATGCTTCAGGTGGGTTCCGAAACAAACACGTAGATATGTTTAGCTTTACAGCACTTGTGATTGAACTTAGATTTATAATTATGAAAGACTTTTGGAAGTAGTTCTGTAATGTATATTAATTCTTCATTGGAAATTTTTATTTTTATTTGTTGTTTTCGTTATGAGGAATTATGTAGAATAATTAGAAACGTTTACACCGCTTTAACCAAAAGTCTTTTATAATTTTACTATGGGTTCTGTTTAATTTTTTTTTTAACTTATTAGGTGTATGTATCATAACTAGAGATAGAGTGGTTCAAATATTCTTTATTGTTTACACAAAAGCTTATTGTTTAATATATTTAACTAATGTCCGGTTTTACAAAAATATTTAACTGGCACTTAAATTTACTTTTAAAGTAAATTTATTTGTTTTTAATAAACACAAATTTTTTATGGAACTTAATGTAACTGAAGTTTAAATTTCTTTATAATAACGAGTATAAGTTTAGTGGATAATTCTGCATCCAAAAATTTAATAAAAATGTTTTCCAAATACTTTACAATAAATTTGGAATATTTGGATCTTCTAAATACTGTAAAATTCATTATTAAATTTAAAATTTTGTTTTAATTAACTAAGTAAACATAACTACATCAAAAAAATTTAATTAAAATTAATATTTTCCAAAATCATTTCTACATATTTTGAAAATTAGGATCTGCCCAAAAATTATAAATTTAACTTTTAATTTACAAATTTTGTTTTAATATGTTCAACTAAGCCTAGGAAACAGTTCTGCATTTAAAAATATGTATTCTAATTAATATTACCCAAAGATATTGTTACAATGTTTTAAAATTATTATCTTTGAAATAATTGTAAATTTCAGTCTTTCCGTTTAATACGTAGTCTTTAAACACATTTAGAATAATGATTACTTGACAAGGTACAATTTGAAACACAATATGTCAAGATGCCAACAACCTGCTATCTTCGTATCAAAAATAATTGTACCTCTAATAAATATTCACCATGAAACCTTGGGTCATGGCTGCATCAAATTGTCATATTTTCTGCGTAGGATGTTCCAAGAATGATACACATCAATAACAATATTTAGGGGGCATTCAACTTATTTACTGGCTTTTATTATAATCACCATAACATATTTTAACACGCTAGTAATTTTATAGTTACAATATTTCGTATAAAAAGTATAATTTTTTATTGTCATATTTCACAGTCCAATTTTCAAAATTATACGTTAGGTTCGTCTTTAAACATCAAAGCAACTATTCGTGTTTTTTTGTTCGTCTATTGTTCCGCCAATGTTGATCTGCGTGAGACATATGTTACATAAGAAAACCTTCAATTTTTATAAAAAGAACAAAAATGTTTGATGTTTTCATGTCAAATACAAGCACATAACATATAATTAAGCTAATATTTTATGCTATTGATTTCTGTTGTTTGAAAATGTTTTTATTTAAAAATATCCTTGAATTGTTATGCATATCAAACTTTTTTACATGTTTTTTCTCACGACATTGACACATATGCCATCATTATTAAATATTAATTCAATTCTAAAAAGATTTTCAACACGTGCTATTGTTAAAAATTAATCATTTGATTGCTTGTTTCCTTTAAATTCTTTTATGTCCGGTTTTTTAAAGAAACTCCAGTTAAATTTACGTCTATACTAAAACATTAATGCTCGGTATTATAAAAAATAGTATATTCTACAACAAGTAATGGAATGGCACATATTCCACGCGAGCAAAAAGTTTGTAGCCCTCGCCTTTGGCTCGGGCTACGGTTTGCGAGCGTGGGATAGGCCATTCCGTTACATGTTGTAGACTATATTTTCTATAAAAAGGTTTTGGAAATTATACAAAAATACAAACATAAAACTGTTGAAAACGTCAAACTCAAATAAATCAAATTAAAACAAACAGACGTAACCATAGTAACTGAATCAAGATACTTCATATGTCGCGCTAATAAGCGGTTCTGATTCGTCGAAAATATTCCATACGCCGCGTATGGAATGTTAGTGATTCCATAACAGTTTTTAGTAGTGGAATGCCCAGTTTCCAAAACAGTGTTATAGAATAATATTTCTAGTTTAATTTACTTCCATACTAAATTTACATCAAGTTATCCCAATGACAATCAAATTTTTGACTGCAATGATAAATAAGTCATAAAATTATTTGAAATGATGTACACTTGTTAAAAACAAATAAAATTACTTTAAAAGTAAATTTAATTGACAGTTAAATTTCTTTATAACACGGGGCATTAGTTATCACAATGACAATCAAATTTTTGACGGCAATGTTGAATAAGTCATAAAATAATATCAAATGATGTGCACTTGTTAAAAGCAAATAAATTAACTTGAAAAGTATATTTAAGTGGCAGTTAAATTTCTTTGTAAACGGACATGAATGATAAAATGATTTTATGCCATTGTACATTTGTAAAAGCAAAACAAATCATTTTAGTTATGCAAAATCAATAAACAGGCGAAAATATCTCCAAGTAGATTCTTTATTAACAAATACTTTTCTGAATAGAAAAAATTGGCCGCTGTTTTTGCGATTTTGGTTAAATTTTAATAAAACTGTTGATGATAATCTGTGAAAAAATGAAGGAACAATAACATTTTAATTAACAAACTTAAACTAATCTTACAAATCAAACTTATGCAAAACGATGAAAATAAAGTATCCCATTTCTTTGTGCAGAGCAGTATAAATCTGAATATTTCCTGATCTATAAATATTGTATTTAAATATAACTATATTTACGTCAAATAAACCATAATAAAGCAATCAATATATCGGAGCGGTACCATTTCGTGCTCTGCATTCAATTTTGGCTCAAAATTCAAAATATTTATTCAAGGAAGTTTATTTTCGATAAAATGGTTGCTTGACATTATTTTGTTTAATGTCAAATTGCTTTTAAAACCAATCATATGGGAGGGAAGGAAATTAAAGTTCGTCCCGATAAAAAAAAAACAAATCTTCGACTGGTATTTGGGAATATAATTTTTTGCACGATTGGTCTTTTATCACCTTACCATGCCTGTTTCAATGGCGTTATTTTGTTTCTACTGGTTACTAGGTTAGACAGAAGTAATTAATTTCCTTGATTATTTTTTGACGTTTATTTAAACCAATCAAATGCTTTATTGTATATCACGTGTCTGTGTTTTAACCAATCCTGTCATTATTATACTGAGAATAATGCTCTTGTGAAAATTCCCGGCAATTTTCTCTGTAGCTTTTTTGTTTTTGTTGACAGATGTCAGATGTCAGATAGTTATCATCAACACAAGTAAAAATGAGCAAAAAAGATAGATTTAGTGACGTGCCTGGTGATGAAATCAAAAAATAATCTTATTAAATATAACTCGAGAGTTCGATAAATTAGAAAATAATTCTCCAGTATCTTTCTCAAACTTGTCGCCATTTGGCAATAGCCACTCAAGCCCTACGGGCTTTCGTGGCTATTGCCTGGCAACAAGTTTTCGAAAGATCTGTCAAATTATTTTCAATTTATTCTCACCCTCTTGTTATATTATTACTGATTATTTTTTGACGTTTATTTAAACAAATCAAATGCTTTATTGTATGTCACGTGTCTGCGTTTTAA
This sequence comes from Poecilus cupreus, assembly GCA_963942605.1. Classification (NCBI taxonomy): domain Eukaryota; kingdom Metazoa; phylum Arthropoda; class Insecta; order Coleoptera; family Carabidae; genus Poecilus; species Poecilus cupreus. The sequence continues at coordinate 3,633,585 of OZ012731.1, forward strand.
CCAATCCTGTCATTATTATACTGAGAATAATGCTCTTGTGATAATTCCCGGCAATTTTCTCTGTAGCTTTTTTGTTTTTGTTGACAGATGTCAGATGTCAGATAGTTATCATCAATACAAGTAAATATGAGCAAAAAAAATTGATTTAGTGGCTTGCCTGATGAAGAAATCAAAAAATAATCTAATTAAATATAACTCGAGAGTTCGATAAATTAGAAAATAATTCTCCAGTATCTTTCTCAAACTTGTCGCCATTTGGCAATAGCCACTCAAGCCCTACGGGCTTTCGTGGCTATTGCCTGGCAACAAGTTTTCGAAAGATCTGTCAAATTATTTTCAATTTATTCTCACCCTCTTGTTATATTATTACTGATAATTTTGTTAGTATGTGTATATCGAAATTTGGATTTTTCGGGTGTTATTGTCAAACTTCAAATATTCTACGATTCTTATTTGTCTAATTTCTCACAATCGGAATCAATTGCAATTATTTTTCTTGTTTTTTTTAAAGAATATCTTAAATAATACCACGATACTAAATTATTGCTTGTTATTTAAGTACATAAGCAAATTTATTTACATTTGCCATAAATAATAGCAACTACATGTACGTGTAAGTCATCTAATATATTTGGTTTCAGCATTACTAATAATAAAGAAATTTATATCTGCTTATTTTCAAATAAATTTTACTTGCTCCAATTGTACACAATTTACGTAAGCATCAGTCTAGAAATATTGTATTCCATCGGTAAACTGTCCTTGCCGTTCTTGGTACTTTATACAATATTGCATGTACGATTGTCAAGGTAATGATGGTAAAAATTGCAACTAATTCTCTTCCCTGTATATCCGATTCAAAATGATAGATGACATTTCTATAGGTAGTTTTTATACTAAGGTGGATTATCGTTGTTACAAGTATGTGAATGCCAACATAGCTAACTGCAAGCAGACGACATTGGAACCAAACCTAGTGACCTGGTTCCTATAATGGGAATCCAAACAATTCAATTCATGACTGTTGATCATGAATCGAATATCGAGAATGAAAGTCGTTTTCATTTATGTTATAGTCTACCTGCTGTTTGTATTGATGTGTATGTTTTATTACTCTGAGTATTCGTATCAGTATCGAAATATCTTTTTATTCTTTTCGTCTGTGTTATTGTTGTTACTTACTGTTGTACAAATGGTACACTATTACAATTTAGTTAATGCAGTAATGATTTTGCCATCTATGTTTTCTATTTTCTTTATTTTGTTTATGTTATTGTAAATAATTGAAGACTTCATGTTTATGAAACTTGGTTCAGTTTATAGTGTTAATTAAATTTCAAATCTAAAAAGAATTTAAACTTTTATAATAATAGATTACTATTAATTTTTTTAACTGAACATTGTTCAACTAACTTTAAAGTATCCCAATTTCTATTTAAAATATAAATAACTGCCCTAGTTTGTAACAATTACCCATTAATTGAATCAAATTCAATTTGCTGTAACTTTTTTAAACTGACGAAAAAACGGAGGTGGTTTCTAGTCGACGCGTATATTATATATTTTTATGTATAACCACTAATAACTTTTCACAGAGCACTCCGATTTTAATAATTCTAAAACTATGGCGATTTTAAACAAGGAAAGTAACAGATTGCCCACTAGTGGATATAATTTTGAGAAAATCCACTAGTGAGTATTTTTTTATTCATAACAATAATAATAACACACAACACTTTGGTAACCACTTCGATTAACATTTTAATTTAAAAAATTTAGAGCATATGTCACTGTCAAATAATATTTATTTAATAAATTTTGCATTTATTAAGAGATGTTAGATAAAACGTTATACTTCACAAGTGAGCCAATTGGAATTACCCTCTCGATAAAATTATCTCACTCAGCCTTCGGCTTCGTGAGCTAAAATTTCTCTCGTTGGTAATTCCTTACTTTGCCCACTTGTAAAGTAAATAACTATTATTCTACACCTCTTAATAAATGCTCTATAACTATGGCGATTTCAAACAAGCAAAGTAACAGATTACCCACTGGGTATAATTTTGCGAATAATCACTAGTGAGTATTTTTACCTCCCGCCTACCTCTAGGTAAGGGAGGTATTGTTTTTGGTCAAAAAATTGGGTAGTGAGTTTTCAATGAATAAGCACGTTTTGAGGTCCCTACAATACGATTTTACTATTTTCGCGATGATGTCTGTATGTATGTATGTATGTATGTATGTATGTATGTATGTGTGTGTAGTCTGTGGCAATTTTTTCGTCTCGCATAACTCAAATACTATAATACCAAAAAATACAATTTTGTGAATTATTGCTTCTTATATTTAAATGAAAAGCTGATTAGATTTTGGATAAAATTGGTCAACCGGAAGTAGAAGTTTACTTGAAGCCCTTAACAGTTTTTCGTGAAAAACACGGTTAAATTTCCTTTTTCAACAATTTATGTTATTTTCAAAGTTGAAGAATATTTTATTTTACATGTGTTTTGATTACACTAATTTTATTAATTTTCATTAGATTTAGAGATAATAAAATATAAAGAAATTAGATTTCACAATTCTTGCATTCCTAGTACACCATGGAAACATTTAAAATTTTCAATTTTTTCTTCGAAATGTGACACATGTCATTGTGATTGTGAAGCTGTTTTCTTAGTGAAATATATGTAAAAAAATTCAATAAATCTACGAAAGAAAATTTAAATTCTCAAATATAAATAGAAAATAAACAAATAAGAAGGTATGTTTTTGTATCAAATACTATTTTGTACTGTTTAAGAGCACTGAAATATAGGAATTCCTATATTTCAGTGTTTAAGAGTAGTATTGGGCGGGAGGTTATGTGTTGGACACATCAGATTTTTTTTATTTATAACAATAATAATAACACATAACACCTTGGTAACTACTTCGATTGACATTTTAATTTAAAAAATTTAAAGCTATGTCACTGTCAAATAATATTTATTTAATAAATTTTAAATTTATTACGAGATGTTGGATAAAACGTTATACTTCACAAGTGAGCAAAGTGGAATTACCCTCTCGATAAAATTATCACACTCAGCCTTCGGTTTCGTGTGCTAAAATTTCTCTCGTGGGTAATTCCTTAATTTGCCCACTTGTAAAGTAAATAACTATTTTTTTATTTTTCGTTTTTCAGTATTTCGCCGGTTCAATTTTTAATAAAAAGAGTTAATGTTATTAAGTTTTTTCCAAAATTTTATTAAGGAAAATACATTAGTTTGTCCCCTACCCCCTATCAACACTTTCAATCTTTTACGTACATTAAGAATCACCCAGTATATTGTGAAGAATAGACGTGCATATATGATTCAAATTATAAATGTGGACAAGCCGAAAGTGAAAATGTTTGTAGGAGATTGATTATTGGTTGAGTATGTTTCAGGATTCGTGCTACCCCAACTTGTTGGTTATAATAGCATATCACAGTAATCTTGTTAAACTGTTTCTGCGTTATCTTCCACGTTACAATAAAAGCGCCAATGTAGTGACGAGAATAACCATGTTATGATTGCAGGAAGAAAACATAGAACCAATCTGCCTGGCAATCGACCGACCGAGCGAAAAGTTCCTCGGTTTCCTGAAGAAGCACTACGGCCTAACGGGACCGATTCCACAGATGAACAACTTCGTCGTATTCGACGGTTTCTTCACGAAGCAGCAGCCAGCAGGGTCGCCCGATCATCAGTACCAGCAGCATGCGGCAGAAAACAACAACAGGTAATGGATAACTGTAAGCGACAGCATCTGTCACTTGGATCTGTCCTAGCGGAGTTACTCTGCAGGTAGCAGGTTAAAGCAGTAATTAGTTTCAACATAAAATAGATTAACTAGTGCACAGCTATTAAGTTGGTACTGTTAGAATCTGGTGATACCTGAGGTAAAACGCCTGGTATAACAAATTACGTTTATCCAACACCTCTCAAAAAATGCTCTATAACTATGGCGATTTTAAACAAGCAAAGTAACAGATTACCTACTAGTGGGTATAATTTTGAGGAAAGCCACTAGTGTGTATTTTTTTATTTATAACAATAATAATAACACACAACACCTTGGTAACTACTTCGATTGACATTTTAATTAAAAAATTTAAAGCATATGTCACTGTCAAATAATATTTCTTTAATAAATTTTTCATTTATTAAGAGGTGTTGGATAAAACGTTATACTTCACACGTGGACAAAGTGGAATGACCCACTCGATAAAATTATCATACTCAGCCTTCGGCTTCGTGTACTAAAATTTCTCTCGTGGGTAATTCCTTACTTTGCCCACTTGTAAAGTAAATAACTATTATTTTCTGAAGAGTCAGTTGTTGATCCGATTAATATATTGAATATTTTTATTAAATTAAATATACAATATTGCGCGTAGGATTATTCTGGTTTTTGAACTGGATTTTTGCATATCATTATTTTCCACAAAATAAAATTGCCATTGAAATATAAAAGTAATGAAATATTCTATGATATAAAGAAGTAGAATAATAAATAAATCATCACGTTATTTACCCATTCTGGGTGTGACTCTCTGCTTTCGCAGATCTCGATAAAAATTCCTATTTCATATTTTATGTAGAGTATCCAAGACTTTACTCATCCGTTCTCATCTAGACTATTGCTCTCTGATTAAATCTTTTCATGGTCGTAACACAAATCGCGTAACAATTCTTATTTATACGTCAAATAATTAACCATATTTGGCATCCCATAATTAAGAAATAATATCTGATCAACACTGGTATGTATAATTCTGCCTAATAAAACTCGAAGGATTATAATAAAACGGTTAAATACCCGTCGGGATGCTTAATAGGTTTTATTACGATCCCTCGGGTTATGGTGGGATAAAGTATACTTCCAAATTGATTATCTTTGAGGTTTTTTTTAAGCGAAAGTTGTACAATTTATTGAGGATTAGTTATACCATCTAGGATTAATATGCCTGATAATTTAACTATTAGGTAAATGATATATTTCGCTTCGAATTCATGAGACTGTATACCTATCCATGTAATGATACAATACTTTTCATTTAATTGCTTGTTAAGTTATTAGGCACATTAACCTTAGGTTTTAAAAAATAGATGGACAATTAGTAATACAAAGTTAAATTAAAATAAAAAACCTTTTGTGCCAAATTTGTGAGAAGAAGAAATGTATTAGATATGAACCTTCTTTATCAAATTTTCGACGACATATTGTAGTTTTGCCCAAACTTTTCAGAAGTTAACCATGTTTGGTATCAAATGAAAGGGTCTTAAAAAGAAATTTCTAATAAATTTCTTGAAATGACAGTCAGCTGATTGTCATTTGTTTCTATTAAAAGTAGCCAGAAACCTAGGGTGTTTCGTATCAAATTAAAGGTGATAAGAAATTAAACTAAATTTTGCTAAATTAGCCCGCCAAGTCTAAAAATATCACTTGATTATAAAATGAATTGAAACTTGTAATTGATTTTACAGCCAGTCTGTACTCAATAAGATTAAATTTCTGTGACTAGATATCAGACAGGGTATTGCCAATTGTCAATTTATGTGAACAATGGGCAGAGATTTCATCAGAGATGTGACCTGATATTGAACTATAGTAATTTAATCGAGAATGATTTCCTTTACTAAGTTACATAAAATAAAATAAATCATTTCGTCATTTCATCAATTTCACTGTGCCATAATTCTAATTGAGTATGAATATAAAAAGAAAAAATTTTCTCCTCTAGCATTTAAATTAAAACCGGAAATTCTATCTCCTGTTGAAATTAAACGATTAACTCATTACTAATATGACTTTAGCGGTACTATAACGATAATATTTATATCTAATGACAGCAGATAGCATATAATAACAGGAGATAGAAAAACCGGTGCTAGTATTAATAGCAATGAGGGTAATAATAACTGGGCCTTTTGGTTTACTAACAGCCAAGCATCTAACGTCACACCCACCAAAGCGCAAAACGGATATCACAGTTCCCCCTACGGTAGATACGGAGCCCCCAGGCCGCCTTGCAGCATGGGACAGGTCAGTACCCTTCAATCGATACCTACTGCTACACTACGACGCCGGTTCTTACAGATTTTTCACTGTCAAGATTTTCTATTAAACACTTACTGGGGAGTATTCGGTAACTTACCTATTAATTTTTAACGGCCCGCTAAAAATTTTAACCAATTATAACAGACGGCACTAAATAAAAATTGAACCATATTAGTTGCAATTTTTAACGGGTTATTAAAAATGAACGAGTAAGTTATAGAATACACCCAACTATGTGGTATAATATAGGGGGTGGATCATCCAATATGGCGGGACAAGAAGTCCTTTTCGTTGCTAAGAAACGGGTCAAGTATTTTACTTGTTACTCACTTGTAAACACCATTTACCGGTTTCAGGAGATTAAACCTATGTTTACATGCACAAAAGTAGGCAGGGTAAGTATGTCATAACTCTATTCTGTAGGGTAATATTACCTTACTGACCTGTCAAAATTGTCAAAAAAATAAAAAAAAAACACAATGATAATATAACGCTATTTATTAATACACACGGAATTAAGCTGTTCAGAGATTCACCTGCTGCGTTCCAAATATTTTCAGGCAATTCAACATCGCCAAAATCCACTTTTTATCTAGCCATGAAGAACACATTTGACGTTTAAGTAAAAAAATAATTTTAAATATGATACAAAAGAAGTGTAACCATGGTGTTAAATAAAAACAAACAGACTTACTTGATCACCTTCTAAAATTATGACAGACGTTTTTCATAAAAGAATTTCAATAAATAATATTTATTAATGACATTAACGTCTTCATATCTGAAACCGGTAAACTATTGAACAAACCACGGATGTTATGATTCATAACAGGCCTTAGATGTCTTAAAATCCTCGCTCTACGAGCTCGGATTTCAACTGACATCTGCGGCAGTTACGATACTCATAACATCACTAGGAATGTTAATAGCTATTACCCATGCCCTATATTGTCTTTGAAAATGGATTTTTACAAGTCACTAATTGACAGCTGCATTGTAAAAATTTTACAGTAATGCTTACAAGGCTTATGCGAAATCATTTCAAATAATTTTTGACAGAACAGTTGGTTATAATTTTAATTTGATTTACAAATGAGTAACAAGTAAAATGTTGTACAATACACGCAAGGTAATTGTTTTTACTGTTTCAAGGTCATTTCCTCCATTCGGCAGTAAAAACTGTTTTACCTTGCTTGTAATGTAAATAACTATTACTGTCATTCAAGGAGAATGTAACAGAAGTTAAACTGGATTCAGAGATTACACAGCAATAAGTATAATTTATAATTCTGTCAGAGGTGCCAGCTGGATCATAAATAAGAAAATTGCTAAACAATTTCAAATCTCTGAATCAATTCCATATTTCTATGTTTACCTGTATTGTGTATTCCTATGTTGTATTTTACTATGCAATCTTTGAATCCAGCATTAGAGAAGATCTCTCTAACTATTATATTTGAAGTTAGTGTCTCGGTAACGTTTATCATTTCACATTATTGAGTCAGATTCGTTGATTTTATACTCATCGAGTGTTTCTAAATCTCATGAACTAATGTCTTAATCAAGAAATGTTTCAAATAAATTAGCAAAGAAACTTCTGTTATGAAACGACTGTGAACTTCGCAAAAACGACTTTATGGCCTATTCTCTAAAACGTTGCTACCTAACAAGTTGCTAATTGTGACAAAAATGAATCATTTTTTTGCCAGCTATTGAAATATTCCCGATTAAACATGAAGTTTTGATGGGATTTTATAGCCATTAGCAAGTTGCTGCGTAACAAGTAAAAGAGGGATAATTTAATATTTGGGCCTACTCTCTAAAAAGTTGCTGCCGTAACAACTTGCTAATTGTGACAAAAATTAATCGTTTTATGACAGCTAATGGAATATTTCCAATTAAACATGAACTTCTCATTCGATTTTATCACTATTAGCAAGTTGCTACGATAATAACTTCTTACAGAATTGGGCCAAATATTAGGATTTTTGTAATGTCAACCTTATCCGTATAATATCGACATTATCCGATTTCGGGCTATACCCGTAACACATATAATTATAAAGCAACTTATTGGACTTCTCGATGCAAGCGCTTCTCACGACGAGACTGAGAACTATATAGCGCAATTGAACCACCTGCTATATTGTAAACCATGCATATTACCATAATATATATATATATATATATATATATATATATATATATATATATATATATATATATATATATATATATAACTCATTAGTCATTAATAATACAAAGTTGTGGAACATGTTTAATATACATTTACATCAAAATCATTAAGTTTTCTGTAATACATATAACAATAAATCCTGAATCTTAAAAGAGCGATGACAGTAAACGATTTTCTTCCAGACAAAAAGAAATCTGTTCGATTAAAATTACATCGGTACACTATTATGTTAAGATCTTATGGTTGCGTAGTTGACGAGAACTAAATTGGCAATTTTCTTTTTCCGACAGATAATTCACAATCATTCACCAACGGTTCAACCAACAGAACCTACCAGGTACGCATACTACTAAGTATTTATTTATAAATTATTAGTTTATTTAGTTGTAGCAACCACCGCTTGAGTTGTTTTAATTTATGTATTATGTTTGCACGTTTTATTTATTTTTTTAATTTGTTTCTTTTTGTTTTCGTTTTTCACAGATGGTAGTAAATTTTAAGTAAAGTATAGAAACAAATACCAAAATTCCAGTGATCCTCAAACGCAGCCGCCTGTGCACCAGTCACCAAAATTAGAACGTCCACGTTCGCTTTCACTTCACACATCTGATGAACCCGAAATCGAAATAAAGGAAGACGAGAAAATACAAATCGAGGAGACCGCTGAGGAAACGGAAACAGATGCGGATGATTTACACGCGGACGTTGAAAATTTAACTTTAACGCAGACCACTGTTCCTAATCTAGGTGCTGAAGCCACTCATGTTTCCAAAGTGAAAATTTCCGAACGGGAGAATAATATCATACCCGCTGATGATCCCGTTGAATATACCCCAAGAACGCCGAGCAATCTGACGGATCAGGGTTTCTTAGATTTAAAATTTTATCATTCTCGTCTGTGGTAAACTGTGGTTCATTTTATCGCCCCTTTTGGCAAACGCATCGCTGGCTAGTTTTGTTGCTTTCAACGTATTTATATTTAGACAAAGGAATATTTGTATCACTATTTATTACATGTTTTATAAAGTAATTATTTTTTATATTTATTTTTAGGCTCTTGTCTAATATATTTTTACACTGTATATTTGTTATAGATGTTTTTATTTTACAACCTGCACATTAACTGTAATAAACTATTAGATGTATTGGTAGATACTGTATCTGTGAACAATATGTTAAATTAATCGATGATGATCAAATTTCCATTGTTAAATTATCACAAAAATGTGTACTTACAAGAACGATTATGTGATCAAATTATTAAAAATTATATTATTGTTACCTGTTTTGTTGTTACCATTCTTTGAAATTATATGTACCATATTGTTTTTCGTAAATTTATTTTAAGAATTGAAAGACACAAAGCTATTGGCTGGTACCACGACCTCTGTTTTTGAGTGTTTTGAGAGAAGTGTTTTATCCTGCGTTTTAGCGATGTACAATGGCTCTAAATGTATTTTATAAAAAATAGTTATTTATGGTATAAATGTTAAAAGTGACATTTTATGAGTAAGTGGGGAAGTTTGTGAAACAAGTCGAAGTGGAGTGAAACACGAACGAAATAAATCACTTTTAACACGTATATCATACAATATTTTATCTACGATCTTCCTAGTGTATTAGTAAATAATAAAAAATGTAGAATGATGTTTTAACAGGTAGGGTTATATTTGTTGATTTATTGATACAAATCGTTACCTACGTGTTAAAAGTAACAATTAAATCACTTTTAACACGTTGCTATATTACTTATAACACTAGTGTCAGAAAGTGACACTTTTAATTTGCTAATCAAACCGTTAAAAGGGCCACGTTTAACAATGGTCATAGATAATAATCTATTATTATATGAGGGATTATGGATGTCATTCTCCTAGTAAATAATGACCATAATCTCGAATATAATACTATTCTTTTTATATTCCTGTAAATTCAGTAATCGCTTTTGAAAATGATCGGAATTCATTGAAAACAAACGGTGAAAAATATCAACATAAAAATATACAATGACAACTGACTACATGTCAACTGTCAGACGGTCGTTGCTTGGTGATCTACATTACGTCTTTAAAATAACCGTGAATTATGGATTTCTGGCTCTGTGATTGGTCGAGAAGAGTGAATTATGAATCAAAATTCACTGTCGTGAATTATGGATACTATAATTCATCGAAAAAATTCAAATAATGGGGATATATTTATACAGGAGTAGAAAAAATACTTTAAATAAAAATAGTAAATAATATATTTCTCTGTAACTTCTATTCGAATATTTTTTTATAGAACAATTTTAGAACATTGTACAGTACTAAAACCAAGGCTAAAACACCTAAAAATGTCGATCGTGGTACCAGCCATTGTGTTTTTCAAAGTAGTTATATTATTTAAATCACATTTAGGTTGGAAATAAAGATGCACATTATAAATAATTGTACTGTATCGCTTTATTTGCAAATGTGAAAATTGTCCGTACGCCTGTACCGCATAATGTGTAGATCTTCGCATTCCTTGTAAAGCAGTGCGCAAAATTGTAATATTTTTGAACAATGAAATTTCATAAGGCCACAAGTTGTCAATTTCATCTTTATATATCAAAAATGAACAATGGACCATCTTAATTGTGCTCTTATTAAATGTTAACTATCTCTTGAAATTTCATTGGGATAAGTATCGAACTAACATATTCCTAATTCTCATGTATTACGAATTGAAATATTGTTTGTTTGTTTGTTTTCAGTAAGACCTACTGGGAAATATTTAAAGAAAATTTTATAATCTCGTAATATTAAAACTGTCGTGGTGATTTTATATGCAGCTTATTCAATAGTTTCATTTTTGAGTAATTTATAATTTCCCTGTATAGATGTTACAAATATCGTACAATAAACTAAAAGTACTGAAGTAATACGAGTTGATGAATTCCTGAAATTATTATGATTGTTTTAGAATTTTAAAGAATTATACAGACTAGTTTCTTTTGACAGATTAATGTTTTATAAATATAGCGTTGTTAGCTAAACGTATTAAAAGTTAACAATGGCCAATATGGCCGATACTAGTTTCTGTACGTTTTGTTTATTTTATAATTCAGTTTAAAATTAACCAACTTAAGGTAAACAATAATATTAATTATTTTTTAAAGAATTAGTTTAATGCATTTTACTGAACTTATAGAATTCGATATTTTTTTCGCAGTAAACAAAGTGATTAGTTTTATGTAACTAGACATAAAATTTGTTATAATTTTTTTTTAATATGAATTACAATGTTATAACTCTTACTTTTCATGTTGATATTTTAAATGAAACATCAATTTAACATGTTTCATAGCGAGTTTAGTATGAAATCAAAAGTCTTGAAAAGGGAAATTGAATATTTGATTAATTGTAGATAGCACAGAAACAAAAGCTTAAATGGCTCCATGAAAATTGCATTTATTTAAAACAAGATTATAAAATTATGTGGACGAATGCCTATTGAGTTTCACAAAATTTAAATTTGTTAAATTTAAGATGACAAAGCATTAATTGACGTTTTAACGTGCGACCGAAAGGACCAGGAGTTTTTTTTTATCATTATTCATTATACATAGGGTATGAATCATTACTATAGTTACAGTTAGAGTGATTGGCAGCAATGTATTAAAGTAAACAAGGGTATTTTACATTAATTATTTATAATCTTGGAGGAAAGAATATAAAGAAGAGAGCGTTAGTAAGCTAAAGTGAAGCCACTTCCCCCACTGAACGTATGAAAGTACCACGCCAACCCCCACTCCAATCAGAACCATGGCTTTCTTGCGTCTGCCCTCGCCAGGTTACATTCCCCTTGCCAGTAATATAAGATTATGCTCTTTGCTTTATCTTCTTTCCTCTTAGTTTATAATAGTTCATTATAATGAAAGAAACATTCCAAGTTAAATGAAATATTTGGAATTTAAAGAAAATATCTACAGACCTATATCCTTATTCTTATTATGTCAGTATTATGAATACTGAATGTTATTTCCTCTTTATCAGTGAAATAAACAAAACATAATCGCATTAAAATCATAACTTAAATAATCATTATTATTCTGTCATCTTTTGAAGCAATATTTTTTGTTTATTCCACTGATTTATTCTCTAGTTTATCTGAGATTGGAAATACCGACCCTTAAATAAGAAATTTATTTTAATTTCTTTATTACTTAATAAATTCCATTAAATTGATAGAAATATTTAAATAAATTGAAAAAGCTTTAGATCCCGTAGTAATAAATGAAAAGATAATACAAAATTTAAACCAAAAATCTTTTTATTTATCCTTATGTTTACTTATGCTTTAATACCTTGCTGTCAATCACTTTAACTGTAACTATGATTCATACCTTATGTATACTGATAAAATAAACTTCCGGTGTCTTTTCAACATAGTAAGGAGAGGTTGGAACATAGTGGCGACCTTCTTATGTTAAAGTATTGACAGGGGGCGGATGTAGTAACAATTGTTTTGCTAAAAATTTACCGTGTTTGGTGTCAAATGAAAGATCTTGACACACACGTGAAGAAACAGCCAATTGTTTTAACAAAAGTTAGCCTGTTTGGTATAAAATGAAACATCTATGAAAAATAAATTGAATTTTGATAACATATTTGAACGTTAGGTTAACAGCCAGAAAATGCAATAGGTAAACAAATGAGTTGAAGCATTAACCTATTTGTTGTGTACAATAAAATTTGAATTGTTAAAATTAGTTTTAAACAGTTCATTATCAAGAAAAGTAAGTATATATTTCTCTTTTACCAATTGTCTCACGCCCATTTTTAATACTGAATATAAAAGCAAAAACTTTTTTCGATGGCAGCGTAGACGAATTTAATCATTTAAACAAATGTTGGACAATGAGAATACAAAACTGCAAAAGCTATTTATTATAGCAATATTGTACAATCTATAAAAAGAAAATTAAGCTAAGCTCTATATTAAAAATTCAAATATACATCTAATGCATACAAACAAATAACAAAACTGTATAAATATATCATAAATATATTTCATGACATCGTATAAAATATAGATAACAATTCATCATATTCAAAGCTACTAAAGTTATGTAACATATCACACATGATATTCCCCACCTGACCACGTTTCATCACTGATCATACCTATCAACCAATTAGCAGTATCATCCGACAGCCAAAGTAACCCCATTAAGGCCCCTTCAGCTAACCCCAAAGCCACCCCACCGAGAATATCTAACAAATAGTGACGATTTAGCAAAACTCGTGATATACAAACAGCAGTTGCCCACGCTAAGAAAGGTGGAATGAGTATTATAGACAGAGGATGCAAATTAATGAAGAAATATGCTACGAACACAGCTCTTGATGCATGGCCAGATGGAAAACTGAACTTATCTGGTCCGATTTGTCCTAAACTGTCATCAGAATTAGCGACAGGTCTTCGTCTACGAACGAAAGACTTGATTAATGCTATGAAGATTATATCCAACAAAAGACCTGAAACCAAATGATTATACTTCGTCATTGTGTGATATTATGCAACTTACCTAATAACATATTAACTTGCATTGGTATAAGCGAAGGACTGTTGAACAACCAGGTAAAAGCTATCCAAAACGCGAGCCAGGGAATTCCATGGCAAGAAATCTACAAGAGTGACAAGCAATTTATAGGTTATGTTTTCAAAAAGAGGTTTTATTTAATTACTTCTAGCATTTTATAGTGTATCCTAAGAGATCGAAACGGTAAAAATTGATTAGCCCATAATGTAAACTTCTTGGTAACAAATACATCTAAATCTAAAATCTTTTGCAGCACTGGAGACGGTCGTCTTTTACTTGCCTGTAAAAAATTAACATTATTATATTATTGAATACATATAATAATAAAATAACGTACCATTTTGTACAATATACAATAATTAGCAACGAAACAAATATTGTGTTCACAGCTTGAAAGGTGTTCCACTTATAATGTAGTATCAACTTATCACAGAACAGATATGATTACTCAGAATTTATTTTCGGCGAATACTAATCTTCTGTATTTGAGACACAATCTAAAAGTGTCTACTACATAATTTGAAAAGTATTACAATAACAAGTACTTATTTAATATTCAGAGGTAGTTGACAACTGAATACAAACATAAGTTGACATTACAAATAAGTACGTATTACACCACACCAATTCTGATCAAAATATTATTGAAATCCAGTTTTGATAGGGAAACCCCCGCACTTTTTTAATCAGTTTATTCTTAATTATTACTACTATTTTATAATCTATTACATTATTAGCGTAAGGAAGGTTGATTCAAGTTATTTGTTAATTAACCCAACTATTTATGTAGATATTCTAACGAAGTTGTTATGGTAGTAACTTACTAATGTTCATGTTGTAATGGATAATATATCATTAGCTATCAAAATACGATTTGTTTTTGTCACAATTAGCAAGTTGTTACGGTATCAATTTGTTAAATAATGGACTCGGTTATGTATATTTCAAGTAAGAAAAAAATAAAAATAGAATGTGCACCAGAGGAATTGCAATTTTCGAAGTCGAAGCGCCCTTGACCAGTTGTATATTTAGTACCTAAATGTGACATAATTTACAGGTTTGCGGAAGTAAGTCTATTTGAAATTATAAATAAACCCTTTAGCCTATTATTCAAACCTATTAAATTAAAAGTTCATTATTATAAATCTACAATACATCATTTAGAAAAGCACCAATTTAGTTATGCAACATCAATTTCATTAAGTGTGTTCGGAGCAAATAAATTTGAATGTGATTGATTATTATTAACCGTTGTCTTTATAGTACCCAAACCCATCTAAGTATAAACACGTATTTTTAAATGCCAATCAAAGTACGGTGTTTATCTGTAATGAAGCATTTATATCCACTCTTAAGCAGTACGACGTCATTGAGTTTTTTAATGCGGACAAAAACGCAAGCTGAAGTGCTCAGGATACCTGATGCACCTCAGCGAATCAATTACCAGTTGTGCTCAGTGTGAAGTTGCTCTTCCACCGTAACTTACTTATCGGCAGGGAGATGGAAGATATTAGTGAGTATTTTAACAAATATTTATGCACCTTTTATGCATGTTTTCTCAGCAAGGTTAGACAGACGCACCCAGCGTGGGTAGGTACTATTATATCGATTAATGTACTGTGCTAGTCCTGCCTTTATATTAAAAATAACAAAACATAGCGCGCTAAATTTGTAATGAGAAGAGGAAGTTTAAAATTGTGTCCAAACATCTCAAATGGTGTTTACAAATTGTGCGTTTGCGAAAATAATGTCACAGCTTTTTGTTATTGTTTGGTTTACTCTATTTATAACTTTTGGATTTTCGATTTGTCATACGTACATCTATAGAATATTATTAAACAATGTTTCAGAATCAATTTTTGCTTATTATTTATTACCTGCCGCACAGTGTGGTGTAGAATTAAAATGTGGAATATAGGGATTTCAGTGTTATTTTTTTGATATTGCTGTAAATTTTTACCTATTTACTTTAGAGCAAAAGTGTAAATACAAAAGTTGTTCACAATTTAAAAATACATGCAATAAGGTGGTTACCTAAATGTTAATATTTCACGATATATCAATCAAGTGAAAATTAATATTTATTAAAAAAAATTGCAACACGACCATAAAAAAATTAAACAAAACGAAATATATTTGACATTTCAGGAAACAGATTTAGATTTATTTATTACAGTGTTGTATTATTTTCTGCGGATATTTTAAAGAAGATTGTAATGATATAATAGTAAATTTTAGTGTTCATTTATTATCGTTTCTTTCTGTTAAATAAATAAACAATTTTTAACCTACTTTTGAAATGTGAAATAATTTTCGTTTTTGTCTAATTTTCCATAGCTGTGTTACAATTTTTCTAATAAATGTTGATTTTAATTAGATTGATATATCGTGAAATACTAGCAATTAGGTAACCAAATGAGCTTTAGTGCATTCATTTTTAAATTCTGAACAATTTTTGTATTTACACTTTTGTTGTAAACTTGTAAAGTGAAAAGATAATAATTTACAGGAATATAAAAAATAATAGCATTGAAATCCCTATATTCCATATTTCAATTCTACACTTGGTATGTAAGTGACGTATCAAAATTTTCGATAGTGAGTTTTCAACCGATAAGCACGTTTTCATAATGAAGTGTTGATTCAAATTGTGATTTAAGATGAACATGTTACGAGCTGATTTGATTTTGGGACCAATCCATTAATCAAAAGTGATTGTCTGGTATGAACTTTGAGCATATCTCAGTAAATAATTGAGTTAGACTAAATTATGTTATAAATAAAAAAGATGTAAAATAATATTAGCTACAATTTTTATTTGAAACTTTTTTTATTTTATACCTTTTATAGTTGTTTACCAGTACTGGGAAAATTATATTGTTAACATATTTCAATTCCAAGAACAAATAATGTAATAAAAACACTCATTATATTTTATACCTGTACCATCGTATTTTAAATTGCAAAAACATATTTGTTTTTGTTTATTAATATATTAATTAGGGTAATAATAAAACAATAGTTTTTTTTACAATTTGCCAGTAGTCATATTTTAATTAATTATTATTAGTTTGACGTTTTAAACACTACAAAATAAGACTAAAAACAAATTAGGAAAATTTCTTTATCTTCCGATACATATGTGACGTTCCCGGATCTCTCAGAACTCAGAACGGTTTTATAGTTTTCACGATAATGTCTATTATTGTTAACAATAATATTAAAACTTTTGATAATATCATTTGTATGTTTCATACTTAGAATTTTGATGTTCAAGTTAAGAGCTGATTAGATTTCGGTGTAGCAATCCATTAAACGGAAGTCGTATTAGGTTCTTCTTATAATTATTATCTCTAAATAATTAAATCATGATCAAATTTATTATGTTTGATAAAGTTAACATGATTATTAGCTACAATTTGTAATTATTTATTTTTGTCTATCATGTACCATTTAAAAATTAAGAGACACTAAAAACATCCGTGTTTACATGTGTTGACCTATTTGTCTTTGAGGAAAACAAAAAAAGTCTGGAAATTCAAATTTCAAAATATATATAATTAGAAAAGTGAATCATTCATCGGAAAATCGTGTGTTACATCAATTTTTATATGCACATTGTTAAAAATGATATAATAAAATAATCATACATAAATATATCATCACGCCATAATACCCATTTTCACTATTTTCAGTGTAATACTGTGCTTTTGCATATTGATATATACAAGGGTAAACTTAAAATGGCTGTCGGTTGTCGGCTGTGGGATTCGAACCGAGGATCTCATTAAAATATATATTAAATGTTATATATACCAGGTGTATAATTAAATTTTAAAGTATAGGGGTTTTAATGCTATTTTTTTATATCGCTGTATCTTTTTAGCTATTCACTTTACAAAAAAAGAGTAAGTTTAAAAGCTTAATTTGAAAATGCTTGCAATAAGGCCCATTTTACAGAAAATAATATTACGCTGTAATAAATAAATCTAAAAGTATTTTATGAAAAATGAAAAGTCAAATATTTTATGCTTTTGTTAAATTTCCAATGTTACTAATAAATATTAATTTTAATTTAATTGATATATCGTGAAATATGAATATTTTGAGAAACAAATGGCTCTTATTATATGGATTTTTAAATTCTGAACAACTTTCATACTTATACTTTTGTTGTAAAGTAAATAAACTAAAAGATACAACAATTTAAAAAAATAGTATTGAAACCCTATACGCCACATTTCAATTTTATATCCGGTATAAATGAAATGAATATAGTTTGGAACATTGAAATAATAAATGTTAATATTTTTTGTTTCATTTATACATTTTATATATATTTTTTTACTAATATTAATAATATAATAAATATTTAGCTTTATGCTAGTTACAAAAATATATCTATCAAATTTGATCACAGTAACAGTAATAATTATTAATAATTAAGTGGAACTTTACCAAAAACTGATAGTATAATATTAGAAAATGTAAAACGATAATAAAATATAAATATAAAATAATATTATGTTGAAAATCAAACAATTTTCGTATTCTATAGGTTCCCTGAAGAAGGTTAAAGTAACGAAATAAAACCTGACTGCATTTCTGAAAAATGTTTATTTTTATATTTCAATCACCAGTGGATTGTACTCTGTTCTATTATAAATGTTTTCTTTATAAATTGATTTAATAAAAATGAACAAATTTTTGAGTTGGAGTAACGCATAGTTAAGCTTCCGAAGTAATTAGGTAAATTGAGCATAAATATTGGGCATCCCATCAATACCCGATTCACGATCCATATCGTGAAGGAAATCTGGGCGTGATGGTCAAATTCGCAATTGCAAAACGATAGTCCGGAATCTTGCGGAGCCGTCGCAGGCTAGACGCGTCACGCGATTTAAATAGAGGATTTAAAATTAGACGAACAGCGTTCGTCCGCCTGCCAGCGGAAAAGTAGTTCAGATCTGTTGGGCAGCGCGTGTACCGAGCGTTTAAAAATACCGAAAAACACTTTTTACTCAAAAAACCGAGTTTGTGATTACTTTACGTACTTATACTAAGGCCTAGTCTAACCATGGATATTCCGGATTGGGATAGTGACAAGACTAGTTGGAATGGAACCAGCTGATATACTGGAAAAACGAAAAGGTGAGTCTTGCTTTTCTTCGCTTGGAAAACGACACGAAACAAAATCATTCGCCATTGGAGTTTTTGTTGAATTTCTTTGACGCACAACAAATAATTATTCATTCAATTACAACAATTATTTGTTGCGTAATACAACCTAACAAACAGTGTTGTTTATTGTAAATTTCAACAAATATCATTCAGTAAAAATTCATGCCAAGAAAAATGCTTCGTCTATATTGAATGAACGACGGCGAGACGGGTATTTCGTCCAGACTTTGAACCTTTACAACTACACCTACAAGTGTTAGTGATATTTATAACAAAATACTGGTAGTTAAAATTAAACTCTTTTAGCACAAAAGACTTTAAAGAAAAGCATTCAATTTATTTCGGGAAACAGTTCGACGTGCGCCAAAAATATGTCCCGCCTTTTGATTATTACAAACATGTGTATCGCTTGTAAATATATCATCAATCTGTAAAAAGTACTTAGAATTATCTAACAATTTATCTAGATCAATATTACGTAGAAAGTTGATTTAAACCACTTGTTAATTCAGTACAGTGCATATGACACTTGCAAGGTGCATACCATAGGTAATTGAAATGCAATGCCAGATTTGTAATAGTAATAGTTATTTTAGATTGTTTCATCATAAAAAATATATTTTTATTGCATATTTCTGATATTATTTGCAATATTCTTACATGGTGTTTCATTTTTCTTTAATATTTGTACCATTGCCAATAAAATGTTGCGTGTTGGCGAAAAACATAATTAATTGTCATTTTATTATAAACAATTATAAAATCTATGAAAATATGTACAAAAACTTTCTGACACATTATAAAAAAATTTTGGATTAATTTCTGTAAAAATATTTAATTTTAAACGTTTCAAGTTATTCTACGTGTCTTAATCAGGAAAATAAATGAATAACAAAACAAATGAAGAATGATGTAGGATAATTCGAAACGTTGTATTTAAATTAAATATTTTTTTATTATACCTGTATCATAATCCGTGTTTAAAACACGCTACAGCGTTCATAAACGCAAGATTAAAACACGCCGTGCTTTAAAGGTTGCTAAGCAACAATAAAAATAATTACTATTAATATCTGTCAAAACTGTAAACGTAAACAACAAATGCTAACCAGTCTCCATGTAAACGATATACGTCAAACGTCACACGCGCAAAATAATGAAATGAATCAAAATCAAAATGTTGCTTTCCAGTTTTTTCCAGAGTATGATACAGGTATAATAAAAAATAGCGTATGACACACGTGTATAAGTGCTTTTAAAGCACTAGCGACGTTAAAAGCACTCCGCTTCGCGTCGTGCTCTTAATCTCGTCGTACGTGCTTTAAAAGCTTACTTATACACTTGTATCATAATATACTATTACGATACAATTAAAAAATATTTCATTATTTTTGTTCGAACTCTGATTTTTTAAAACTTATTTTGACACTAGTTTACAGGTCAAATATTTATTAGATTTAATTGTGTTACGTTATTTGTAGGTTTAATTTTAAAAACAACCTAAATAAGAAGATAATATATGAGTTAGAAAGATGAATTTCTTGCTAAAATAGTCTTTGCTTATAGAAGACGACGATTAGACACCAATCAATATATGTCAGTGTCAAGTCATTTTCATTCAAGTAGATATATTTATAGATAAAATGTGTACAAACGTCATCATCTAAATATTGACAGTTCTGTTACAAAATTTATTTAATTCATAATGGTGGAGGTACAACTGTAAGAATTAGGAAAACACTATATAAATTTTGTTGTAAAATCAATGTAAAATTGACGTCAATGTTTATAGTAGCCAATATTAATCTACATCTATATGAATATAATAAACTTTACTTTAAGTTTAGATCAATTATTTACTGAGATATGGCAAAAAACCTGATAGGTCTTAAAGTAAACTACCACTTCCGGTTTATGGATTGCTACCAAAATCTAATCAGTTCGTACCTCAAGCATCAAAATTCTAAATATGAAATATGAAAATGATATCGTTGGTAGATTTTGAGTTATGAAGAACGAAAGTTTCATCCCATGAACACAAATTCCCAAAAGTGATATTTTTGACTAGTCACAATTACCTCCCTCACGTATCGTGAGTTTCTACCATGGATCAAATGCTACATAGATTGTCAATATTGAATGAGCATGTCGCAAACATTACCAAACTATAACCAGAATCGTACCAACTTACCATTAGAATTTTTTCTTCATTAGTTATGCTTCGAAAGCATTCATTTCCTCGGCTTCGCCTTGTCAATGAAACGGCAACCTCTGCTGTAAATCTGGTATTTTAGTGCCGAGTTGAACACAATTTTTTGTTGATTTAAAATTAATATTAATTTGGTGATTATTTTATATACATATTTTGAAGGTTATCGCTGTCAAATTACGTTGCCATGTATTTGTTGTACGGTTGCTATGCATTTGTTGACGGTTGCTATACGTTTGTAAAGCGGTTGCTAGTAAAATAGGCATTAAAGTGACACTTTAAGACGGATATTTGCAAATAATTTTAGATTGAACTCAAACAAAATTAGACGATTAAAATGTATTAAAAAGCAGTTCCTTTCAAACTACATGTAAAATTTGGGTCGTCTACGGAACTTCAAATGGTTATAACATTTCAAAAACCAATTTTGCACGTAAACGGTTTCGAATCGGTTCATGATAAATATAAATCGAATAGAAAACCACCAGACTCTTTCCTTGTTAGTAAATAACCGTGTTTATTTTCTTAATTGTTATGACATTTATGAAAATGCATCTTATATCCTCAGCTTACCGAATAGTTTGGTAAAATATACAGTTTTTTTTTCCGTATGGTGTACATATTATCCTAGTCAGTTCTGCTAGAAGCACTGTAATATTTAGGGTAGAAATGGACAAGTATCTTAAAAGATAAACGTTTCAGAGGGTAGAGTTATACTCGTACAATGGAGAAAGAAATGATTGAAGTCATTATGTTTAAGTAACCTGCATATTGCAAAATATTTCTTCATTGTTAAATTTGTGACAATCTTTTTGGTATATGAGTCCTATTTTTGTACAAAATTTCTTATTGTATTTCCTGAATTGATAATCGTAGCGATCCCCTTTCTACAATATAAGAAAACAAAATGTATCCCCTAAGCTAAGATTTCTTTTTTAGATATCTTTACAACCTTAAGGTTGAGGGGATAAATTTAGTTTTCTTATATTATTCTTAGCCTTAGATTTTCACAATTTATTTCCCTTTTCTACAGTTTGTGTAGCATACAATTTCAAGTTTTGATAGTTTGGGTAGCATCTATCGTTTCCTTTTATCTACCGGTGTTATTTTTAAATCATTTTACTCGGTAACAATGTTTGCAATCAATCATAATCAACATACTTGATTAAACATCGTCTCGCTTGATATACTAATTTAAATTTCAGCTAAAATTTGTTCTATTTACACCTACACCATCGTCCTGAGTGTATCGTTTGCCAACAAAACATCACACTAGTTGATTCACTACATCTGTTTACCGGAGCGGCCTTTAAACTACAGCCAATGGCAAATTTTATGTAGGTGGCTCGTATATCGAATTCCGTGAAATACATTTTAAATTACAAACGCTAATTACTTTCATCGGTCTTGCAGATAATAAATGTTCAGATAACTAGGTGAAGATTACTGTTTAATATAAGATTTTTGAGTAATTGTATTTATTCTTAGATGCCAAAATATTTTGCGGTGGTGACTACATATCACGTTTATTTTTAGAATTAATATGAGTAAAGACACATTTTCAGAAACTTATAAAAGTAAATCGTTAATTCTAACAAAATAAAAAAAAGTATTATTTGTTTCTTAACTGTTTTAAAATGAAGAGATTCAAAAGTTTTTTATATGATTTCTGAAACTTTCAATGTTTCATCACAATAAAATCGTGCATTATGGTTCCGTGTCCTTATCACAAATAGCTTGGCGTAAAGTAATTATTTACTTAAAAATACGAAGCATTTCTTATCATCTGTTCCGAATTAGCATAAATATAGCTAAGATTACCTTGATTTTATTTCAAAACACAATTCACTCTGCATGCAAAAATGTACTCGTCTGCATTAAAATTCTAGTCACAAATAAAGAAAACATGAACCGAGTGATCGTCGTAAAATGTAAAAAGAAAAAATAAAACAAAATGGACCACCGTTTGTCCTGAGTATTAAATTATTTATTTTGATTTCAGTGAAAGAGGTCCCACCTGTACCAATAAAAACGTACCAGTGGGAAGACGTACGGAGGGAAAAAAGACGTGGAAAATACCCTTACACACACCTTTACAAAGGGTTGTATATAGAGACCGCCGCGATGGAAGAGGAAAAAGAAAATAAACCGTCTGACGGCGAAAAGAAAGTCAGGAAGGTCAGGAAAGTGAAAAAGAAGGTGGGTGACGCAAAGAAAGATGCTGCAGAGAAAACTGAACCCAGTAAAGAGGAAGATAAAAAGGAGGTGCTAATGGAAGTAGAACAATTAGTAACAGAAGAAACAGAAATTACAGAAATTAAACTTAAAGAACAGCCTGTCACTCCTGAATCAAAACCAGAGCCCGCTTTTATCAGCGAGCCGGATAAAATGGAAGTAGACGAAATAACATCTGATAAGACTGAAGAAAAAATACCTACCGTAGAAACACCTACAGATAATCTAACTATAATTACAGAATTTAGAGATTTGTCTGCTGAGAGAACTACAGAAGGACAAGATGTTGAAACAATATCTCCGGATAGTAATAAAGTAATATTAACCAAAGAAGATACACATCTTGATGAACCTGAAAAGGATGACAAAGTTGACAAAATGTCAGGAGATGTATCTATTGGAGTTGTCAGTAAATCTAACACAGAATCAGAAGACACCTATACCGAAAGCAATATTGAACAGTATTTAGACAAAGAAGAAGCATCAAAAAGTGTCTCCGATGCCAGTTGTATAGAAGCTACTACCTCCATGTCAGATGTCGAATTACCTATTGATACAAAAACGACACTAGAAGTGCAAACAGATAAAAAACGTAAACATTCTGATTTGTCAGAAGTAACAAAATCAAACCTAAGTTTATTTGAAAAAATGAAAAACAGTAAGTTCAAACCGCCAACATTCAAAATACCTAAATTCAAAAAACTTACATTTACCAAGAAAAATTCAAAACGCGTTAAAACTGAACCTAGTTTACAAAAAACCATTGCTAAAGTTGAAATCGAAACCAGACAAAGTAAAGAAACAGAATCACCTGTATATATTTATATTCCATTGAACCCAACCGCTGAAGAGTTAGAACAAGAAAGACAAGATAAGTTAAAGATTGATTCAAGCAGAAGAGCACCTCAGGGATCTTCAGATCCTACTAATGGTAACGGTCATTTCAATGACACTAAAGACACAAATGGTACTGCTACCTCAACTACACCAACAGTAGACATAAAATCTGTTACATCTAAATGGAAATCACTGCAAAGTAAAACCGAAAAGAAATCGCCTCCCTTTAAAAAGAAAAGTGGGAAAAATGGTAAGAAGACTTCACCAAAATCCGATAAGAAAACTTCTCCACCAACCGCGAAAAAACGAGGCGATTCACCTGTTGAATACATTCACATACCACTGACAGGTCCTCTACCGCCAGAATTAGTTAAAAATACAAAAGTATCCGACACAGAAAATGAAATAGTATCTGAAGAACCTACAAGTGCACCTCAGGAACCAAGCAAAGAAGCAACAAAGAGCAAACCCTCGCCTAAAGCATCACCTAAAGGCGCAATAAAAAAGAAACCTACAGCTAAAGACAAGAAGAGCAAAGATTCAGGATACAAATTAGCAAAGGATATTAAAAAATTGGCTTCGAAACTGAAAGGTATTCAAAAGAAAAACAAAAAGGCTTTAGGAAGTAAAAAGAGTAGTGTGAAATCTCCTTCAAAAGATGAATCAAAAACAGACAAGAAATCTTCACCAACAGGCAAGAAACGTGGTGATTCACCTGTACAGTATATACATATACCACTTAAGGGACCACTACCAGAAAATTTAGTAACTACCACTTCAGAATCTAACAAAGACGAAGAACCGGCCAAGGAGAACACAGAAGATATTAAACCCATTGAGCAGAAAGAAGAAGTTTTAGAAAAGAAGGATGAAGTTTTAGAAAAGAAAGAAGAAATCGAAAAAGCTAAACCTTCCACGAAAGAAGAAGCAATGGACACTGAGGAAATTCCAAATACAGAATTAAAATCTGAAGATAAGAAACCTTTAATAGAAGAGAAGACAGATAAATCTATGCAATTAGATGAAGAAGTAAAGCCTGCAGAAACAGAAAAAACTGAAGTACAAAAAGAAGCTACCGAAGAAAAAGAAGCACCAAAAACACCTTCAACCCCAACTCGCAACATAGATGCCATTTTACGAATGACTGGAAGCAGTCTATCATTAGAAAACCAAAAGTTTGTAAAAGTTGAAGAGAAAAAGGAATCCCTATTAACAAGAATGAAGAGTCTTAAAAAACCCGAGAAAAAACTACCGGCAGTTAAAAAACAAGACATTAAATCCGTAGAAAAGGAAGAATCGAAACCACCTAAATCACCTCAAAAAGACACTTTGCAGGTTTATCCTGGAGTTAGACACAAAGATTCTATTGTAGAATATATTCATATTCCATTGAAATCTTCAGAAACAGAATCAAGCGCTGAACAGGCACAGGTAGATTCAAAACTAGAGGAAATGGTTGATATTAAGCCAACTGAAGATGAATATATAAAAGATTTACCAGCTGAAATTATAACTGAAGAAAAGAAATCATCAACGACAGAAGTAGTAGAATCAAAAGTATCTGAAACAGAAACAAAGAAACCAGAAGCTACTACAGGTAAAGGAAATGTTCTGTCAAAACTGAAAGGATTAACACATAAAGCTGAAAAGAAGTCAGAGAAATCAAAGACTTCTAAAGAAACTACAGAAGAAAAGAAAAAAGAAATTGACACTAAGAAACATGAAGAATCACCTCCTGTAGAATACATTCATATACCTTTAAAAGGACCAGATACTGAGGAACCTACAAAGTCAGATGATTCTAAAGAAGTTAAAGAACCAGAGACTCTAGTTGAAGAACAAGCTTCTGCTCCAGCTGAAATAGTTGTTGAAACCAAATCAGTGGAACCAAAACCTGAAGAAATAGAACCAGAAAAGGAACCAGCAAAGAAAAGTTTAATGTCAAAACTAAAAGGTTTAAAACACGAACCAGAGAAAAAGCCATCCACAACTAAAAAAGCTGAACCTAAACAAGAAGCTAAACCCGAGATAAAGAAAGGTGATTCTCCTCCTGTAGAATATATTTTTATTCCTTTAAATCCTCCAGAATCCGAACAAACTGAAACAATTGACAAGGCAGAGGAAGCCACTGAGGAAGCACTGGAATCTAAATCTACAGAAGAAACATCACAGATTATTCCTGAACCAATGGTAACTGAAGAAGTTGCAGCACCAATAACCGAACAACCAAAAATAGAGTCACAAGAACTGAAGGCAGAACCCCCAAAAGTAGTAGGTGCTACAGCTAAGCAGTCTGTTGCTTCAAAGTGGAGAGGTTTAAAAGTTGGATTGAAGGCTGATAGGTCCCCTCCAACTAAGAAGAAACCTGCCAAAAAGGTTTCTCCAAAATCTGAAAAGAAACCTGCCACTAGCGCAAGTAGAATGCCCCCTGTTGCCATGAGACGAGAAGATTCAGTAGTAGAATATATTCATATACCTCTTAATCCTACGGAAGAAGAATTAGCTGCGGAGAAAGAAAAAGAAAAACAATCAGAAGATAGTAAGAAACTGACAAGTATATCTGCAGCGCATACTCCCGAACCAATCAAGAAACCTGTAGAAGCACCAAAAGATGATAAAGATACTTCAAAAGGTGCTATAAAGAAACAGCCAAAAGAAACACCAACAAAATTAAAAGACACCACATCAAAATTAACCGATGATATTAAAAAGTTCGCATTGAAACTTAAAGAAATGAAAAAGAAACCTAAAAAGCCTACATTCAAAACGTTTAAACGCGGATCCAAATTAGGAAGTAAAAAGATGTCTCCACCTGTATCAAAGAAACCAGTATCATCTGATCCCTTGAGAATAAGACCGAGGCGAGAAGATTCTCCAGTAGAATATATATTCATTCCATTGAATCCTACTCCTGAACAGTTGAGACTGGAACAAGAACGAGAAAAATTAAGACAGAAAGCTAGAAAGCCAACCGATGAGGATATTAAAAAAGAAAAAGAAAAGCAAAGACTTAGAAGAATCAGCAAAACACCTGCAGCATCTACTACTATCACTAAAACTACTATTACCAAAAAACCTAAACCTGAAAAGTCCAAAAAGAAAATTGAAGCTAAAAAAGAAACTAAAGAAGCTGCATCGTCAAGTCCTTTCAATACTTTGAAGAAAACTAAAGAGCTAAGCAAAGCTAAATTAAAAGTATTGAAAGAAACGATGCAACAAACAAAAGAGAAAATGACAGAAAAGAAACCTGCGAAACCAGTAGAAAAGAAAATCGATAAACCAAAAGAAATTAAAACTGAAGCAGTGACAAAGAAAAGCCGAGATTCTCCTGATTATATATTCATTCCTTTGAAAGGCCCTGAAACTGACACACAACAAACAGAAACATTAGAACCAGTTCTTAGCGAAACTGCAAAAGAAGTACCAGAAACGGAACAAGAAAAAGTTATTGACGCCCTTCCAGAAAAAGTAGAAGAAACCCCGATTCCAGAACCAGAGAAAGTAGAGGAAGTAGTAGCAGCGGAACCAGAGAAAATCATCGAAGACGAGACCCACCACTACGAACCAATATCAAAAGAAGACGAAGAAGACGGCCTAAAAACAGCAGTTCCTATCACCAAAGACACCAAACCATCAGAAGAAGAACAAGCCTTAAAATCGGTACTAAAAGCGGCAGACTCACCAAAACTACACAAGAAAGTGTCTTTCAAAAGAAAATCGGCATCAATCGACACGGAACACGGTTTGGACAATCAAAAAATTGATGATGATAATGATATTTACGAAACAATTCAAATAGGTGAGCCGGAAACCGAAAAACCGGATAAACCATCGCGCAAGAAAGATGCCAAACCCAAGTCAGTTGACGAACAGTCCAACACCGATCGGGATGGCGACCACGAAAAATGGTCTAAATCAACGTGAGTATGCTAAAACAAAGATTGTTGCGATGTTTGTTGTTAGCTTTGCATGTTGTTGTCGTGAGTATATGTTCGTAGGAAATGTTGTTGCTATTTGGCCCGTTGCAAAAAGAGCAACGGGGGCGCCAAAGTGCAATTAATTTTAGCTAACAAGATATCTATCGGGGCTATTTCGAGATGCTGAGAAATATTTTTTATACTACTTTTTACATTGAGAATGCTTGTAATTGCACTGAATATTTTTAGAACGTACTTCAATCTAGCTAAGTACACACAATTATTTTTATCTAATGACTACTCGCACTTCATATATTAAAAATACTTTTAAATGCTTTGTCTAGGCGCTAGACTGCAACTAGAAAACGAACAATAACAAGTAACTCTATTATTAAAATGTACATTGCTATCAAACATCTTGAAGTTAAAAGATTCCTTAAACCATTACTAGATAACCCTAAAGATAAAATCGAACTTCTTAAAAAATCAGAAATGTATCAAATTGCGTGTATTTATTATGATACAGTTTTGAATCGGGCAAACTAAAAGACAAATATCAATAAAACTTAAGGAACATATAAACTAAGTTAAATTTGGTAACCCGGAAAATCGAGAGTTGCGGAACACATTTTCCATAATAATCATTAATTCAAGTAATTTAAAACTTTAAAAACATTAAGTAATAATAAATATTTAGACGCGTTTGAATGTATTTACATATTTAAAAATAAGTATCGATTGATTAACTCTGATTTAAGTCCCATACTTAATAGTAAATTGTTTGATTTATTTGGAAATTAGTAATTAGTTTAACTTCAGCGTTAAGCTTTTATTTATTTTACATATTATTATTGATTAGTTTGATAGGGTTGATTGTTCTGATTTGGTACAAATTAGGTATTTTTGTTTTTAAGTTGAATTCAATCTTGACCACTGATTTTTTTTACAAGTTGTGTAATCTTCATTTTATCCCTTTTGCATCTACTGATGATGATAAATAGTTGTCGAAATATTTTCTCATTACTTTGAAACTTAAGGGTTGGGTTAAATTTTGTAGACCCATATTTAAATTTAAGATAAATAAATATTTATCCATTCCTCTTTGTAGCTCTCGGTATTTGATATATTACTGTATATGAAATGCGGTTACCAGTCGTCAAATCAAGATCCCAAATATGTCAGTAGAGGTGGATTCACAGGGTCAAAATTTTCGATTTTTCATTATTTCTTCGGGATCTAATTGAGAATCTTTTGACCCAATTTATAAAGACATGATTTCCTGATCAACACTGATCTGTAAATCAAGTTATTGGAGATCAACAGTTTTTCAAATCAACAGTTTTAAATTTTTGTTGAAAAATCAACCACCATACCAAAGTGATAAAATAATTAATTTTTAATTACTTAACTCTAACAAACACGTTATATTTTTATCGCACCATTTACTAGAAGTATATTTCATATGTTTACTCAAGAAATTATACACCTAGTAAAAATTAAATTAACTCCTGATACTAATAAAATAACATGTACACATATTTCACTTTCAATCCAGTACTCTAGCTGCAAATGAGAGATTTGTATTCTACACAAGGTATGTAAAAGTACATATAATTTAACTTCATACTTCGTCTAATCATTTGCGCACGCAAGTAACGTAAAATTATGTATATTAGCTAAATGAACTTGACCTTTCATAGTCTATTGATTTCTGCAGTTTATAAATGTAACGGAAAAATAATAGTTTTACATGAGCTTAACAAAGTAAACGAAAGAATACAGGGTGAAACAGCCAAACGAGCTACCTCGTATAACTTCCATATTATTAAAGATAAAATAAAATTCTATAAAACGATCTTATAGGGGACCAAGGGGGACATCAAACTGCGGAAGAAATTTTTTTTTAAATGAGATGGTATCATTTTATATCCTTATATGGGAAAAATATTGAGAGAAATTCCATTGAACTTGAAATCAATTTTATTTTTATAGTTATTTTTAATATTCACTCAACACAACAATAACAATTTGCAACAATTGGAATTATGCACTAAATAATTCAAATTAACAGATAGTAGATTTTGTTTTTCGAAGTCTACTGAAAAAATTATTGTAAAAATTATATTTATTTAAATTTCAATTAAATGTTTTTCAATATTTTTGTTAATTAAAGATATAAAATTATTGCAAGGTCGAATTCAGAGAAAAATACTATATCGAATAAAAAATATATATAACTTTGTGAATCGAAAGGATACACCATAATGTTTCCAATACTATTTTTGAAATATTCAATTATTTTATTTTTTTATCTGGAACAGCAAAAATGACGGAAATGTGTATTGATAATTTTCATAAAATCATCAGAGCCATGAAATTAAACAAATAAACCAGTTAATACTTTACAAGTGAGCAAAGTAAGGAATTACCCACGAGAGAAATCGAAGACTGAATATGAAAATTTTATCTAGTGGGAAATTTGACTTTGCCCACGTGTAAAGTATAACGTTTTATCCAACATCTCTTAAGAAATGGAAAATTTATTAAAGAAATATTATTTGACAGTGACATGCTTTATAAATTTTCTAAATAAAAAATTACTCACTTTCCTCAAAATTATACCCACTAGTGGATAATCCTTTATACTAAAAGGCTTAATTCCGGATCTATAGATTCATCTGCTTATGAACCATTTGTACACAGACCTAGAGCCTACACGGTTTGACGGATTCGAGTGAAACCTTCAAAAGCACTTAAAGATCCTTTGGGAACACGTGCTTTTTATGAATTTACATTTTTATTACACATGATGTGCGAGATATTAAATAAATAAGGCGGGCATTTTTAAATCTAGTATGGGTGTGTAGCTTTTGTTGAATCAAACCCGTAGTTACCACTGTGAAATTTTTGTTGATTTCAATTGAATTGACAGTTCACTTTGAACAACTTGTCATTTTTGACAGTTTAGTTTGAAATTTTTATTATACATTACTTTAATTGTAGACAAGGTAGATAAGTTTGGTAAATTTATTTGTGTTTAGAATTAATGAGCACACATGTGTACTATTTTGTAAATTTTTTAAACGTGAATTTTTTCTTCTCAACAAAATATGCCCTTTTTTGTCAACTTCGTTGCTTTTAAGTGCTTTAGGCGGTAAAATTCAAATAATTTGAAGTTTGAAAATTATTTTCAAGATAGTTTTAAATGTTTATAACCAATTTCAGAATTTCCTTTTTAATCTAAAATCCTAAAATTGTCAAAAAGTAATTTTTAACGATCGTCAGTTATTTTTTTATAAATGTGATTTAAATTCTACCGTGTTTGGTATCAAATTAAAGAATTCGCGGAGGAGATTTGAACTCGTGTCAAAAATTTGTTTTCGACGATCGTCAATTGTTAATTATAAATTAATTCTATCATACTTGATATCAAATTAATGTTCTCATGGAGGGGATTTAAACTCAAGTGTCAAAGAGATATTTTGAACGATCATCAGTTGTTTTTTATAAATGTTATTTAAATCCTACCGTGTTTGGTATCAAAATAAAAGTCTCACGCAGAAGATTTGAACTCAAGTGTCAAAAAGTTGTTTTGGATGATTGTCAATTGTTTTTTTACAAATGTTTTAAATACTTCCGCGTTTGGTGTCATAATAACGGTCTCATGGAGGAGATTTAAACTAAAGTGTAAAAAATTAGTTTCGGACGATTGTCAATTGTTTTTTATAAATGTTATTTAAATCCTACCGTGTTTGGTATGAAATTAAAGGTCTCACGGAGGAGATTTAAAATCTTAAAGTACTAACATGGAAGCGAAGAACGAAGTGGCGAGCTTGTTATGCCGATGTACTGACATGGATGCGAGGAACGAAGTGACGAGCATGCTTCGCCAATATACTGACTTGGAAGCGAGGAACGAAGAGACTACTCAATTTATTTCTCTATATTTTTAGTTGTAATCTTCCTCAAGGTCGCGGAGCCTAGGGGTCAGACCTGCGAAGCAGGTCGGACCGCTAGTCTATTACTTTCTTTGTTTAAGATCGCCATAGTTATAGAGCATTTATTGAGAGGTGCTGGATAAAAGTTATTGGTTTTATCGCATCAGTATTTGATTTCAAGTGTTTTGATTAAATAATGTATAATTTGGAAGAAAAATCAGGTATAGTAAAATGGTTTTATGGTCGAAATAGTGCTGAACAAAAATGTATTAAATTTAATGACATTTATTTTATTAATTCATGGCACTGATGATTTTTGAACAACATAGAAGTTATATGAGGTAGCTCGTTTGTATTGGGTGCCAGAAGATACAAGAATAGTTTTTGTAGTTATAGAGGAACCTAAACACTCGGATACAAAAGAATTTCCCTTAGAAAGCTTTTGTGTTACCATTTAACAATTACGAGTATGACTAAACTCTCTAAGGGGTATACAAAGGATTAATTTGAACAAGAACGTTTGTCATCGCGAATGTCTGCCTCGGTATCTCCTGCTCGCCTCCTCGCATCTGTCTGAGGACATTTCAGATCTCGGAGTAAAAATAAACTTGCACATCTTCGCTTCGAGTCGGCTAAGCTCGCCCGCTGGGTTCTAACAATAGTTGACAAAGTAAATTTAACTAGTGGACAGTAGAAATTCGGCTCAAGCACCCGATCTCCGAGAAAAGTAAAAATAAAAATGTAATATTGTGCGTGTTATGTAATTCGAATATTTACTGGTCATTCAAAATGGTGGAATTTAGTTTTGTCAGGAAAAAGTAACGACCGTGGAAGGAATCAAAGGTAATTTGTGTCAATTAGCGGCTTACGCGAATGTACTACTCTTATATTCTAAATAATCGAAACAGCATGGACCCTACCGTGAGACATACGTCACTCCTCTCCCGGCACGGCACGCCTACCTCTTTCTTACTTGAACAAGTACACCAATTCATTCTAATTATTTGTAATAATAATCACTCAAATCAGTACTTATTTATTTAAATGTTTTAACCTAATTCGAAGCATGTAACTTGAAACATCTCTACTTCTTTAAATATTTTTAAATTCATCTATTTTGTAAATTTATGTTTGAATCTCTATGTACACTAATTTTCAAAAGCTCGCATCATTTATTATGATAGTTGTAACTATAAGTGTTTAATATGTATTTTTGTTGGCATCAATTTGATTAACAAAAAAAAAAAAAAAAATGGACCGTACCAGTCGTACTATGGATAGAGGTTAGCGTGCCCTTAAATCTGAACATATTAATTTGTAGAACTTTCGTAGATTCCATCAGATCTCTATTTAGACAATTTCTTTGGATGTAATTTAATTTGACAACAGTATTATCAGTAGAAATATATTTTGTTTGAGGATGCTACTCATGGTCGATATCTGTTCACATTTTTGTAGTAATTAAGATGATTTGATGAATGGCTAATCCGGTACAACCTTCCAAACAGCACAGTAAAATTAACAAGTTCCATATTCAGAATAGACCATTTTGTAAATAACTTGTTAAATTTTAACGGCCTGTTAAAAATGTCAAATGAAATTTTCAATTTTTATTTAGTTATCATCGGTCAACGTCTCAATAAATGCTTTATAACTATGGTGATTTTAAATCAGGAAAGTAACAGATTACCCACTAGTGGGTATAATTTTCAGAAGTCACTACTGAGTTATTTTCTATTTATAGCAATAATAACACACAACACCTTGGTAACTACTTCGATAGACATTTTAATTTAGAAAATTTAAAGCGTATGTCACTGTCAAATAATATTTCTTTAATAAATTTTGAATTTATTAAGAGATATTGGATAAAACGTTATACATCACACGTGGGCAAAGTGGACTTACCCACTCAATAAAATTATCACACTCAGCCTTCGGCTTCGTGTACTAAAATTTTTCGCGTGGGTAATTCCTTACTTTTTCCACTTGTAAAGTAAATAACTATTAACAGCCTGTTACAAATTAACAGGTAAGTTACAGAATACGCACCAATACATCGGGTGTAGAATTGAATTTTTTTTTATATTGTACATAATACAAAAATAGCATAATACTAATATTTGAGTATGCATTTTTAAATTAAGAACAATTTTTGTATTTACACTTTTGTCTAAAAGTGAATAAAGAAAAAGCAATATAAGAGAAATATCATTGAAATGAAACCCCTATATGCCACATTTCAATTCTACATCCGGTATGTAAGGGAAGAATTATGACGGGTCAAAATTATCGGTAGTTATATTTCAATAGATAAGCACATTTTAAGGTCCCTAGAAAACGATTTCACTATTTTCCCGAGACGTTTGTGTGTTTGAGTGTGCCGATTTATTCATCCACGATAAATCAAAATTTAATGAAGCAACCAATGACACATTTCAATTTTTTTTTATTAATATTTAAGTCCTTCGGCATCCTGGTTATTAGGACATTTCAATTTTAAATTTTAGGTGTTCATGTTTTGTGGGTTTATCTCAGTAAATAAATGAGCTAGAGCTAGAGAAAATGTTATTACATTGCAAAAAAAAAATTATTTGAAACTTTCTTCTAAATTTTGTAGTTTAAAATTTAAATTTTCGAGAGGTTATTTAGTGGCCATATCAGATTCTAACGATAATATCATTTTAAAATTTCATATTTTGGACTTGGATGTTCAAATTACAAGCTGATTCGATTTTGGTACCAATCCATGAACCGGAAGTGGTAGTTTAGGTAAAATCCTATAAGATATTTAGAGGATAACTCAGATTTTTTAAGGACAATTTCATTAATTTTCAATCCACATTCAAGCATCTACAATAAAATTTGTTAATTATGTTCAACTGAATCCGAAATTCAAATAAGAAATTGAGCAGATATCGGGCATTGAAGAGTGATCCAGTATAAAGCTAAATTCCACCGTGCGCGTGTACCGTGACAATGGACTTTGAGGAGACGAAGCGGCAGCTGACGCGCGAGTTCCGGCCAGCGAGCAAGAAGGCGTCGCGGCGCTCCGCCAGCGAGGGCGGTCGCCCGCGCGACCCCAGCGACGACCGCTCGCGCCAGTCGTCCAGCGGTTCCTCACGGGAAGTTCGCTGTGCTTGTCAGTACTTCCAGTGTGACTCGCTGCTGCCTGACCGCGTAAACCCCGTGGGCTCCAGGCCCAGCAGCCGTCTTGCGCAGCCCATCGGGCCCGTGGTCGCTGCCTTACGGTGAGGCGCTTTAAATGCTTGGAGTTGGACATTAAAACAGGAAAACCAGCTAGGACGGCTGACAAAATCCCTACAGAATTTTATCGAATAACTGCAGACAGATTTATTTGACCGATATCTGTTTAAAATGGGGGAGAAGTGTCTTTGACATCTCAAAAGAGTAGCTATTGAGAAGATGAATAGTTCTAACATTAGAACCAATTGAGTTACAATCTTATAACTACGGTTAAGGTTCAAATCGCTGATTTATTGTATAACTCTGAATAGGCCTTAGAGTATGAAAAAGTGAGGCCTATTTCAGCACGGTGGCAGCCATGTTTCAGAGGTCTGAATCTAATCCAATGTTGCACAAAATACCGAAATACAAATAATTCAATAAACTATTCAAAATAAAATAACTAGTCGAACAAAGTCTAACAAAATGAACATAAAATTATATGTACAAAGTAACACAATAATAACAAATATCAATAATTAAAAATAAACATATAACACAAATTAAAATCGAATATGGAGAATATAAGAATGAAAACTTTTGGGTTTCAACTGAAAACCATCAACAGTAGAAAAACGGAGATTATAAATTAAACACATACGATTAATAGGGTACGCAGAATAGTATATTCTACAACAAGTAATGGAATGGCACATATTTCACGCGAGCTACTGTTTGCGAGTGTGGGATATGTCATTCTGTTACATATTGTAGACTATACTTTCTATAACAAGATTTTGGAAATTATACAAAAAATACAACTACAAGACTGTTGAAAACGTCAAACTCAAATAAATTAATCAAATAAACAGACGTAATCATAGTAACTGAATCAAGATACTTCATATATCGCGCTAATATGCGGCTCTGATTCGTCGAAATTATTCCATACGCGGAATGACAATTTTTCCAATACAGTTTTAAGTTGTAGAATGTGTAGTTTCTAAAACAGTGTTATAGAAAATACATTCATTATAGATATGAATTACTTTATTCGTATTTTGGTATTTCGCAGCACATTGAACTAAATTCAGACTTCCGCTACTGCGCTGGAATAGCTTTACTTTTTCATAGGATAAGGCCTATCCAGAGATATATTTATAGAGCTCAGTGATTCTAATATTTTTATTTAAATTTGAAACATTCCTCTAACTGTAATGGAACTGTGTTTGAGTGGTTTGCTTTTTTCATTTCTAGTTATGTTTTTTTCACAAGAAAAACTGAAATTAATCGAGAAACCTATATGCGTTCCTGATATCCTGGTAGGTATGCGCGTGAACTCTTTTATCTCAAGTGCAAGTGCATAACAAATAGTCTTGGGCAAGTACAATCTGAGTGAAAAGTACAGTGTTATAATATACAAAATATAATGTGCATTATTGACTATGTAAATATTTGTGCAAGTTTTTACAGCAATTTCGTAAAACAAAAATGAATGTGTTAATTTCTCGTACTGTTTCAATTTGAATATAATGGAATTTATTTCCCAGAGACGCACATCGGTTTGTCGATTTATGGATGTTAATTACTCTACATGGACATGAAACAAAGAATGAGAATTTTGTATTGTGTTCATTAGTATTTCTTCAAATTATTAACTAATAAATAATTCATAATACTAAACCTTTTTTCTTTTATGCTAGTATTAATTAATTATTTATCTATCTACATATCCTACACATTTCAGACAGGTAATGACGTAGGTATATTACCGCACTACTGCTTTTCTTTAATATTACCGCACTGTTTATTTGGTTGTCGCAATTTTCATCGCGTTTCTATCATTTTAAAAACTTCCTGGGACTGTTGCTACTTTGATTTGAAATTAATTAAACTTTAATTTCAATATTAAACTAAATTCCTAACTATCGTAGATAAAATTTTTGCGCAATACGTGGGATACTACATGATTTTTATCACATTTATGTTATTTACAAACTAGGTCTATTGCCTCGTGCAATTTTCACATGCGTGCGATAGTCCACTAATTGCGTAAATAAATATTATCTCCAGAGTTTGGAAAATTCCAATTTTGAATTTAACTTCCAGTTCTTCTATAGGTATACATATACACGGATGATGCAAAGAATAAAACTATCCATTTCCGTGATAGAACTGCTTTATTAATCTGTGTAGTGTTTTCAACTAACAAATAATTATGTCAATGCTGTGATACCACAAAAAAGTTTAACTGCTCTCTGAAAATAATTTTAGGTGTTACTAAAATTAAAACACTAAACGAACAGAACAACCTAGCACATGAATTACCTGTCAAATTAAAAATATATTTAGTTGTTAAATTACTGGAATCCATTTAACTTATATAGGTACCCAGAAATAGCTATCATTTCTAGAAATAATTACACAATATTTAATTACAATACTACTCATTATTTAGTTCTAAGTCTTTACCATTTGTTAACTTCAACACTGTACTTAACTAATGTACAAAACTTAATTCCTAATAATTTATTAATGTACAGATAATAGTTTTATTTTGTTAATCGATCCCGAAACAAACAAAAAATTAAGTAGGTAGCTGTTGTTCTTGACACTTGATGCTGAAGATTAAGTTTCAATGGAAGCACAATTCTCACATATACAACCTAGTTGTGTTTAGCGTGACGTCAACCATATATTCTTGACCTCGACAAATAATATAATCATGCCATGTCATTATCTTCATTTGTAATTATATCATTATACAAATTTACAAAATAGTTTTAAATGCACAAAATTCTCAGTACCATCGTGTACCTGTGTCTGGAAAGAATGTAGAAAATCTATCAATATACAGTAAGTAGAACATTAGTAGTTGTAGTATACACCAAGATAACAAATTTGACTTCTATAATTTCTGCAATTTCGACTATAATTGTGAAAACCGCTTATGGTGAATTTATAGCAATAGAATAGGTTTTATTTACAAGCTCTTTCGGTTCATAATCGCTTACAAGACGATTATATAGACTATAGAGAATTGCCCTGGAAAATTTACAATTTGTATCGATTTTTCTAGATATACTTACAAGAGCAGTACTTGTTAATATTGTAATATCATTAACACAATACATAACGAAGACCCTTGTTCATAGAAATTTTTTAACGGAATTTATAATGCTATTACCAGATTACTTAGTCCAAATGAAATAGAAAAATCAATTTTAACAGAAGTGAGTAAATGTACTGTTCAGGACATAGTAAAAAGAGGATGTGTATAGAATAAAAAACAAGAAAATATACTAGCTCAAGTAAAATGGATGATTTTACAAAAGCCGTTGTTACTACAGCCATTTACGATAGATATTCAAAAAATATCGTTCATACAATAGAATCATTCTGGCAAACACTAAACAATGAAATGAATTCCAAAACAGTAAGACATTATTACTAAGATGTTTAAAGACGATGGGGCTCACTTATAAAAAGTTAGGTAATAGGAAGAGCTTTATAGAAGACCCGCGACTTGTAAAATTGAGAACAGAACATTTATCAAAAGTTGTGGATGAGGACGAAATTTTCAGCTCTGAAAAGGAAATTGACAGAGCTTTGTGACAATCGAGTTGAACAACCTCCTTAAGAGAGGATTTTTTGGAGCTGCAAACCTTCAAACTTTGAGATTTTTCATTGCTCAGACATGACATCACATAAAGCGATTTTTCAGGGGTCGGGGGGTGCGAATCTCTTCGGGATTTTTGGAGAACGTACAGGAGGAATGTATCTCCAGAGGGAATTTCCAGATTTTGGTTAACATGTCCTTGAAAGAAATGCCCCACATTTTAAAAACAGTCATTTTCTTGGTTCGGCCAAGTGGCTCGAATTTATTTTTGAGCAGTGTATATATGCTTAATAATAAATATATAAAAAATAATTTTATCATATGGAAAATAATCAGCAAATAAAGTAATACGACCCACGAGTAACAGCATCCAGTGAAACAGTTTGTTAGTGGTCATTTTTACTAAGAAAATTTCCACAATGAGAACTTCTCAGGTCAATTCTTTATAAAGTCGTTGTGTAAGCGATTATTAACCGTAAATAAAATCTATTTTCTATAGCTATAAGTTTGCCATAAGTGGTTTTCGCTATAGTAGTCGAAATTGCTGCCATTATATGTCAAAGTAATGAACTTGGCGTACACTATACCTCACCCTAGGTGTTAAATACAGTGCGGTGAAAATAACTTGGTAAAGGACATTGACCGTATCGTTTCCGTAGTTAAATATAAAAAGTGAAAACGAATAAAAGACAATAAATAATTTTTACGCGTGAAATGCATAGTTGGCGGGTTAAATAGTTCAGCCCCAGCAACATCGCGGTTCCCACTATTTATAGCCGAGATATATAGCTGAATCCGCGTTGCCAAAAGTCAAAACTATTGGCAGGGTTCAGTGCTTCTAGTGCGAACACACGCACCATTGTTGTCGCTGCATCTTACGGTCGCCAACAAACAGGTGGAATGCATTATTAACCTGAGTGTATTGTGCTGATATTAACATGATTGATTCGTTTGTAGTTTGATGTATTTTGTTGCTGTTTCTGTAACTTGCTTGCTGAGCGATGTGGAAATGTATACTATTTATTTTTGGACAGGTCACGTGATTTATTTGTGGGATGTGGAGTAATATGAAATGTATTTGATGTCTGAAATAGTTCGGTGTGTGTGTGTATTAAATTTACGAATGCCTATACTTGTTTACAAAATGATAATGCAAACAGTGGCATGTGATGTAACAATTACTATAATTTTTTCTCATGACTCAATGTTATTTTTAAAAGATGCTGTATGTTTAAATCATTATATCTGGTTACACGTGCAGAACACAAAAATTATTGCAAAGCAAACTGAAATACACAAATTCACATAAGTTTAAATAAAAATCAAACCGCGAGTAGAATGTATGGTGCGTTATATTTTTTGAAGCTGCATTATAAATATATCATAACGCCTTTTGCCCATTATTGGTGTGGCACTCTGCTTGCGCAGATCTCGGTAAGTGATATTTTTTGCTCATGTAGTGTTGTATCAGCCGTCAAGTAATGCCCCCCCAAATGTGTTAGTAGAAGATGAACCACAAGGGTAAATTTAAAATGGCAATTGTCGGCTTTGGGATTCGAACTAACGATCTTATGATTCACTGTCTGATGCGTTACCGCAGAGCTATTTAAATTTAATAATTATTTTCCATTGTTAAAATGACATTGTAGCAGATTCGATTTATCCCCAATAGAAACTCTATAGAACCTCATAAAA
Source organism: Poecilus cupreus (assembly GCA_963942605.1). Lineage (NCBI taxonomy): Eukaryota > Metazoa > Arthropoda > Insecta > Coleoptera > Carabidae > Poecilus > Poecilus cupreus. Next base: position 3,674,255 of record OZ012731.1, read on the forward strand.
AAATTGCGAAATCATACTGCAGTGCAGTGAAATATAGAAATACTGGAATGTGATAAAAACGAGTCTAAGACAGATAGCTGTTATGGGCCACCCTTCTTTGTTTAACACATATTTGTAGAACAATTGCTATGTGTTCGTTGAGAGATTACTATATAAAAACAAGTTGCACAGTCTTCTAAAAATGGTAAATTGTATTTAACAATGTGTTGTTCAATTAGTTGAACATTTATTTAAATTCACATACATAATAGCATAAAAGTTAATTGCACTCATTTGTTTTATTGTATTATTAAATTTTTATATTAAATATTTTGGTTGGTACCACGAGCTCGGGTTTTAGGTGTTTTAAGAGAAGAGTTTTAGTGCTGTGTAATGTAATTGTTTTATAGAAAAGAAAATTCAAATAAAAATGGGAGATATTAGGTTTGTTCCAAGTGGTCATTTCTGACAAGTTTGTGACATGTTTGTGATAAATTTCAGTGCGCCTGCGAAAAATGTAAACAAGTTAAATTTGAAACATTTCTTTTTTGTGGCGAAAAATGTATGAATTTCTTTATTTATATTTATATTTAAGGTTAGCTGACAAAACAAAATATGAGCATGCACATGCGCTTCATTCCATTCGCCGTTCCAGTCTATGTTTCAAACTTAACTTGTTTACATTTTTCGCAGGCGCACTGAAATTTGTCACAAACATGTCACAAACTTGTCAGAAAGGACCATTTGGAACAAACCTAATATATTTCTTATAACTTCTATTTGCAGCATTTTTTTTTTATAAATTAATTGTAGAACACATTACAGCGCTAAAACAGTTGCGAAAACACTTCTTTTAAAACACCCAAAAACAGAGCTTGTGGTACCAGCCACTATTTCTAAATCATTGAATATTAATTTCTTATCAACTTTCTATGCGGACTGTACAACAATGATTGGTTGGCTACTAATTACCTATCTCTCGGCTAGCATTTTCAACATCAGTAAGCGTTCAAGTATTTTATATTTCAGTGCTGCAGGAACATTCAAAGAATTATTGCGATATAGACGGCAAAAAATTGAGATTTTTTTTTATTCAGAGAAGACTGTTAAAGACTTGTGCCATTTACTAAGCAATTTAAAAAATAATATTAGACAGAGCAATCTTACGTTATACAATAAAAAAAGTTTGCCTTCTATGAAATTAATATAAGATACACTGCATTATACTTGTACTTGTTTTGTAAAAAAATAAACAAAAAATTTTAAACGGGCGAACTCATGTAAATTTGGACTACAAATAAGCAGTGTATATTTTGTTAATTAATCAATTGTGTTATGTTTGTAGTGACCACGAATATGAACCAATAAACCCACCGCCAGAACCAGAGGCGGCAGCAGCAAAGGGCAGCACGCCTGCCCCAGAAGCCCCGCCTCCGGTACACGTGACACAACTGACAGATCTCAGCGACGAAGCCCGCGCACCTCTGAAGACAGAGCCCGAGCTACGGCAGCTGCGCATCCCCTTGGATGACGAGCTGGTGGTGGCGACCGCCGAGACACCCGAACCTGATTCTGCTGCCGACCGCACCAGCTCGCCCGACACGCAGGCCACGTTCCTCGGCACGCCCACCACGACGCTCAGCTCAAGAACGGACGGCATCAGCACCAGTCAAGTCGACTCGGCTGCACTGGAACACCTCCCGCTAAAGAAGGAAGGCCGGAAGAAGAAGCTGGCCGAAATGGAACAAGCGGAACCACAAGGTCCTAACATACAAGAGAAACTGAAAACGCAAGCTGGAAAATTGAAGACTAAATTTAAGAGCATCAAGAAACCTACATTCACTATTCCAAACCCTAAATTTAGTCCGAAGTTCAAGAGGCCTAAATTTGAACGACCAAAGTTCCAGAAACCCAAGTTCCAACGACCTAAATTTGAGACGCCCAAGTTCTCGATGCCCTCTATGCCTAAGATGCCAGACCGACCGAAAATCAACTTTCCTTCGTTTAGTATTCCGCGTCCAGGTAGCATGGGACGACCACGTTCAACGGAGGACCGACACATATCAACGACGGAATCGAGCGCAGATTCCAAGAAAAATATTTTCGATTTTCGAACCTACCCACGATTATTCGAAAAATCGAAGAAGAAGAAAGCTGCTGCAGCTAGCGCGGAGGAACCAGCGCCAGCGCCCGAATTTGCGACGGTTCCTCGCGCCGCTGCACGCAAGAAAGGACCTGTCGGGGCACGATGGGTTCACCGCTTCACAGATATTCAATTCGCTGATGAAGAGGTCAAGAAACCTGCAAGCTACAGCGATGAATTACATAGTAAAGATCGGGGAGATTCCTTAGAAAGGCGCATGGAAGCAGACCTGCGCTATGAGGAAGCATTAGCTGAAGCTGACGCTGACGAAGAAATGAGAGAATATGAAAGAGAGAATCAAAACTTAAGTCGCCACTCACCATATCATGTAGATAATATGGAATTTTCCGAAAGATGGAGACATGGTAGTTTCCATCGACGTGAAGAATTGCGCAATGGAAGAGCGGATACTGAAGAAGTTCCGCTAGATCGAGCAAGAGACCAAATGGCAATGGAGTATGAAATGCAACAAAGTAACCGTGATGAACGTTCATCAGTCGCAAGTTCAGGTCATCGCGGAGTTATTGAAGAAATAGATTCAGATCAATTCTTCCTTCGAGAGAAAGGCATTTCTCAAGACAATCTGCAGGTTGGATTGTATCTAAGTTCCGAAATTCGTGATGCATTCCGACAACCTGTAAATGCCTTGTCACAAATGGAAAGAGAATATGATTTGGATGCTTCTGATATCTCTCTAACTCGACCTAGTCGTCCAAAAAGAAAACACTTGAAGAAAACAAAACGTGTGAAGAAAACTCCTCATGCTTCTCACGAAAAAATATCATTCGACCAAGAATCTGTAAACACCGAACCAGATGAATATATTCGCGACTACAATACGTTCCCATTGCCAAAACCCAGGCGTACCAAACGATCAAAAATGTTGGTAAAAGATGAATCTCTAGATACGTCACAAGGCGAAATGCCAATTGACGATGAAGTTCATTTGAACGTTGAAAACTTAAAATCGCAAGAAGATCTACCAGGAGAACTTAGTAGTGGATCTATTCCTAATATATTAGGATATGTAGAAAAAGATTTAGATGTATCTGAAGAATACAATCAGTACCTAAATGATGAATCTCTCATGTATGAGAATGAAATTATGCAAAATATTGAACAACCAGAAATTATAATCAATGCTGATCAAAAATACGAAATTGAATCAAAAGATATTGATAAATATTTAGAACACACGGGAATGGTGCAAACTCCGAAACCACCAACTCGGCGGCAGAAAAGTCTGAAGAGCTTAAACTTATCTGAGCACGACTCCATTTTAGGAGAATTTAACAAAGACAGAATGATGCAAGACATACTCGAACAAGAGGTAAGTGTACTGTTCTGAAATATGTTAAAGTCAAACTAATACATTATTTTTTTTTCAGTTGAACGTTTATAGAGTCGAGCACGAATACATCGCCCCCGAGGACGAAGGAAGACCTGTAGCACCACAAAGAACTCGTTCCCGTTCCCGCACTGAGTCGCAAGCTGATGATGACCGGACCTCTCACGGCGCAGAATCTCTTCTCACCGAACCCGAAGAGGTGTGTGAACCGCCTTGCCGTAAAGATCTACGAGACGCCATGGGTTACGCCATTATTGACAAATCGCAAAAGTATCGTGAACCACCACTCCCTACCACACCGCGTCGTCGTCGTTCAACAAAATCCAACAGGTCCGATAGATCACCAGTTGACACTAAATTTTTCACAGTGCCCCGATCTCTCAACGATACACCACCACAGCGCCCGACGAGAAATTATAGCACGTTAGGTCCAAATAGACCTCCACGGAAAAAGTCGGAACTAGATTTGACCGCGGAAGAAAAAGAAAACATTGATATTAGTCAGTATATTGAAATTGAAGACGATGAACATTCTAGAGATTTACAGTCTGGGGAAATAATAAATAAAATGAAAGGAAGACCATTGCCTGCACCACCTAGGCCTCCTAGAAAAACGCGAGATAGATCCAAAGAAGCTCTTCGTGATATCACGCAACAATCGAACATAATAAGTGATACTATAAGTGAGCATGAAAAAACACTGGATGTTTCTCCTGCTTCTCCGATGGAAGCAGTCGAAGAAATCGAAGTGTCGACGCAAACAGATCCATTGCCTGATGATTTCTGTTGCGAAGAATTTGTGGAAGAACCTACAGATAGAATAGTGGCGCCTACTCGAAGAAAACGAAGTATTCACAGAGATTCAAGTATACAAAGTCTTGATCGACCTAAAACACCATTAGAGAGGGATTCAAGTATTCCTAGAATTCATGAACGATCTAGGACGCCTTTAGAAAGGGCTTCAAGTCCTAACGCAATGATTATTGAACGAAGAGTTCAAACACCAATCGAAGATGAAACTGTTACACATGCTAGTTTACTAGTTAGACCTGTACCTGAATATCCACCTGATTCATTTGTTAGTAAACGATTTGGAGCTGATATTCCTGATATTCTACCAGATCAAATAATTACATCATCTACCTTACCTTATTCAGAACCTGAAGACATATCTCTTGAGCCTGAACTAGAAGAAAGTAGAACTGTACCAGTAAGTGAAACTTTAAGCAGTGACACTGCAACACTTTTACCTCAAAGTATATCTGAAGAACCGATATCTACAACAAGAGATATATCAGATATTTTAACTGAAACATCACTAACAACTTCTGCGCCATTAGAATCAGAAATATTCAGTGAAGAAATAAGTGAACAAGCTCCAGAAATTCCAGAGAAACCTCAAAGAAGAAAATCACAGGCTCAGTTAGCTTCAGCACCAAAACCAGAAACATCCCAACCACAAATCATCGAAAGAATAATAGAACGACAAGTTCCAGTATGTGTAACTCCTGGACCTGACACAGAGGTTGAAGTGTTGAGAGCACAACGACTTCAAGTAACTGAACTGGATGTTGATCGGTTAAATGTATCTGAACTACAAGCCAACAAGATCTTAGTGTCTGAAATTGATGGAGTGAGTTTGCAAATATCTGAGCTTACATCTAAGTCGGGTAATTTAGTGGTGAATGGACTTGAAATTCCATCTGGGTTGATACAAGAAATATTAGACCGATTACAACCATCATCACAGCCTCCTCAGCAACCGTCGTCCAGTACGGAACAGGTAGCCACACAAACTAGTATAGAGGAACCTGAACCTAACACTAAAGAATTTACAGAGCCCACCACGGAACAAGTAGCGACTCAAACAAGTATTGAAATTCCCGATGAACAAATTCTAATTAAACCGCCATCCGAACAGGTTGCAACACAAACAAGTATTGAAGAACAAGAAGACAGCTTAGTGCCTGAAGAATTTATGCAATTAAAATCAATGCCTGTGGTGCATGCAGACCACGCAGAACAGCATGAGGAATTGGAAGAAAGTATTGAACCTGAAGAGTTTGAGGAACTTAAAGCGATGCCTGTGATGCATACGGAACATTTGGAACAAGCTGGAGATACCATTGCTCCACAAGAATTAGTTAGGTTGTCAACTTCATCTCCAACTATTGTTGTTGATCCACCGGAACAACCAATAGAAGAACCTGAACCTGAACCTGAACCAGAACAGGATGAAGAACAAGATGCCATTGCACATATTAGAGAACGCATACGTTTTATAGAAGAAGAAATGAATGAATTTATAACTGATTTCACACCTGATGAAATGACTGAAATAAAATCTGAAATCGAATCGATTATTGATATTGCAAGTGACCGCGTCAGAAGAAGTAGAGAAGATATCACAGAAGAAGAAAATATAGAACCGGTTGAAATTCTATTGCCACACTTGGGTTTACCAACAGAAGAAATTATTATAGTTAGGGAAAATATTGCGGGAGATCTAGGTGAACCAGTAGAATTATTTGTTCCATATTCACAAGAAGACATTCTCGATTTAATGCCCGAACTCGAAACTGATGTTATTTTCCTTCCACAACAATTACTTTTACCAGATCAACATTCTGGTGTTGTTGTAGAAGAATACCTAGAACCTACACTTAATCCTATTGCACTCACAGAAATACCTGAAGTAACCGAAACACAAACCAAATCAGAAACACAATCGGTTCAATCTGGTGATAGTGTTGTACCAAAAGAATTTCACGAGTTAAGATCAGAACAAGCAGACATAATAGAAAATATACAAAAAGAACTTAAAACAGAAATTACTTCTGCCCCAACAGAAACCATTAAAACTCCTCTAAAAACACAGAAACCGGTGAGAAAAGAACAAACAGAATCGTCACACAGCACATCATCTCAACCAATAACACCACCTAGACCACCTCCCCCTGACCAAGAGCGCATGTCAGAGCATGTACAGCCCAGTCAAATATTCCATGAGATGCACTATCCACTTTCCTACTATCCAGAGTATGTAACATCAGTTCCACCGCCAGGTTTCTATACGTTGCGTTCTCCACATCCGCAAGACATGTCCGATGAAGAAGTTCCAGTTCATCGCAGACGCAGGCACCACAGGCATTTATCGCGATCAAGGTCAAGCTCCGACGACGAAAGGAGAACCGTTTCTCGGAGACACACTGCGCGCTCGCCTGAACCCTCTATTCCGCAGCTTACGGGACAGCTGGCGAGAGCATGCTCTACTTCTGTAGGGAGGGTGGTCAGGCAGCTAGCTAGTAATTTAGGTAGCCATCTAGGTACCCGGGAAGGAAAACACGATCTGCAAATCGCTTTGGTAATTTTGTTAGTTTTAATAGCTGGGCTGATTCTTCTAGGTTATGGAAGTGGGAAAACTGTTCATCTTCATCACTGGGAATATTTTAATCCCCCGAAAGAATTGTAATTTGTTACTTTTATGTTTTATTATGTATTACTTGTATATGATGCTGCGTTTAACTAATTTTCTTTATTTGTTAAAAGTGTGTACAGGTATGAATGACGTACTTATTTATTTTTATTCTCGTTAATAATGTTATTACTATTTCAGAAAGTCAGGAATCTCGCGATTTTTGTAAATGAAATATTCTGTACAATAAAATTAGGTCGTATAGTGTTATAATTATATATTAAGTATTTGAAATAAACGACGAATTGCGTAAATAAAATTCTATTAATCAAATTCCATTTATCCTTTAACTTATACATAGTGAGCTGTAAGTGGCTCGCACAAGTCCTTTATTAAATTATTCTATATTTTGGGAGCCCTTTGTTATTTATTTAAATGAGCAATCTTTGGAAGAATTTAATGCGCATCCTTACGCTAAATCTTTTTCGAAAAATCATCACTGGGCTATGGTTCATCCTAAAAGATCACAAAACGTGAAGTAGAAAGGTACATAAGTATTTTCTTTAAGTTGTTTTTACACATAATTACAAATTCTGGGCATTAATGGGTTAGGCAGATTTAATTATTTAAATTAAGAAAGAAACGTATAATAAGTATCAAAAGGTTAGTACTAGTAAATTGTTTACTGGAAAATAAATTAAATACTTCTCCAAACTTAACTTAAAATTTATTATTTATGTATAATTTAAACATGAATAAACTCATTGCTGTAGTACGCATCGTAATATGGCTTATATTTATCGAAATATGGCGATTTGTAATATTTTTCAAAATACGGAAATTTCCCCAAATATGACTTAAAATTGTAATTTTTTTTTATTACATTTCTTTATAATATTCGCGCCAGGAAACCTATTGCAGCAGAGCGCATCGTCATATCTCTAATATTTTTCGAGATATGACGATTTTTTATATTTTCCGAAGACCAACTTTAAGGGGCTGTAACTCGAAAACTATACAAGATATCAAAAAATATCAACAGCTTTGTGTTTTTCGTGCCATTTATAATAAATAAGTAAATTTTGAAAATTTTGAAATTTTTTGAATTTTTTTTTCAAAATTTCGATTGGAGATAACTCGACAAATATGAGAGATACAGACTTGTAGTTCATCACCAATCGATTCAGCTTGACGAAATACATAAACCCTGAAAATTTCAGAAAATTCGGACAACCGGTTGATATGTTAGAGCAAAAAGTCTGAAAGTGGCAAAATTCAGGCCAACGTCAAGGGGTACCCCTTGACTTTCAGGACAAAAAACGCCATTTTCAGGCTTTTTGCTCTAACTTTCCATCCCGTAAAGCGATTTTTATGAAACTTTGCATACTTATGTATTTCGATGAGCTGAATCGATTGGTGAACACTGCAAATCTGTATCTTTAATATTTGTCGAGTTATCGCCGATCGAAATTTTGAACAAAAATACAAAAAATTTCAAAATTTTGAAAATTTGCTAATTTGTTATATAAGGCACCAGAAACGCTAAACTGAAGAGAATTTTTAGATGTCTCGTGTAGTTTTTGAATTACAGGCCCTTAAAGTTGCACTTCGAAAAATACCAAAAATCGACGTATCTCGAAATATATTAGAGATCTGATGATGCGCTCTGCTACAATGGGTTTCTTAGCGCTTATATTATAAAGAAATGTAATAAAAAAATATTACAATTTTAAGTGAGGATATTCCGTGAGTTTCAAATTTTTCTATCGGTATGTGAATGTGTATTGAATGATTAATTATTACAGTTTCTGTTATTTGTTTGTTCCCATAGCAACTAAAATTAGTTTATCTTGAATATATAATTTAGTTTTTCTCAAAATAGGAAGCATGTACAAGTGCAAATAACATTTTATATTCCAAATATTATTGCTAATATCTTTAATTTGAAACTTTTTCTCTAAGCTTATTCTATTTTTGAAAAAAATTGAATCTATTGTTTTTTGTGTCCAGTAAAGTTCTTCTTCCGGTTGTTCAATTTCATTAAAAATCAACCCAGTTCTTCATTTTTTCATGAAACTTATAAATTCCAAGTTTCGTTCACATATCTTGTTTAGTTCATGAGATATTGCGCACACAGACATCCATCCATCCATCCTCACACACAGACATCATTTAGAAATTGGTCTTAACGGATTCAGTGGACGCCAAAATATGTATTTCCGCAAAAATCTCGTCAGCGATATTTTTCGTGACTCCAATACTTCCTTATACTTTGTATAAGAAAGTAAAAACTAAAAAGTATTTTCATGATTTCGTGCAACATCACAGAAATATAAAATAAAAATACATCGTAAGAATTAAGAACAAATATCTCGAGAAAATAATGAATTTAAAGTTGCGCAACTATTCAATTGTTTGTTTCTGTCAGTGACCTGGGATAGCAGTGTTGGTGTGTGTATAAAAGTCATCTTTTCGTATAAAATATTTTCGATTACATATATAAAACTTATATCAATCGATTAAGAATTTTTTCGTGGTCTTTTTAATGTATAATATTGCTGAAATAAAAAGGATAGTGATAGTTTTGTTCAGTGAAAAACATTCAACACTGCTTCAAATGTAAGTATTGGAATTATTACCGCTATGAAAGTTATCGATTAGACAATAATCTTTACTTCTAAATATATTAACAATAAATTAAGAATATTGAAAAAGAATTACAGATTTTTAAAAGTAAAAAAATATATACAAATTTAAAATAATAAAAACATTGTAAGAATTAAAAACAATTTTATCGAGAAATTACGAATTTAAAATTGGTATTGCGGTTCGCGCCAGCGGCAATTGTTTTTGTTTCTGTCAGTGAGCTGGGCAGCAAAGTGTGTGTGTGCGTAGAAAAATCGACTTTTCACCTAAAATATTATCTACTACATATTAAAAACTTATATCAATCGAATCAAAATTGTTTCGTGGTCATTTTAATGTATAAATTATTGCTGGAGTAAAAAATTATAGTTATGCTCAGTTGAAAACATTCAACACCATTTCAAATGTAAGCATTGTTTATTGTATTAGTATTATTACTGCTATAAAAGTTATCGATAAGGACAATAATGTTTATTTCTAAATATACTAGCACTAAAGTAAGAATATTTAAATATAATTATACCTTTTTAAATGTAATAAATAATTATTGTAATATTTGATTGCCGGAATTTTGATTCAACATGTGTATTATGTATGTGTACGTAGTGGATACGTGTTCATGGACCTTGATGACAATTAATTGACCTTAGTATGTATATTATCGCATTTCAGGATTCAATAACCATTGTTGCAAAGTGAGATTCACATCCGAGCAGCCGAGCTTCGCTGCAGAATATACTCGGGTTCTCGTGTTGTCCAGATGTAATGAAGACATAAAAAAAGATAAGTTTCTTTTTATTTATTTATCTCTTTGAAAATATAACGATTAAATGATTGTAATACAATTTAACATTATTTTTTAACTTTGAATACTTGAATTACTTCGTGCATTCAATAATTATATTCCATGATACTTTACTACATACTGGCGGTTAAAAAAGATTTGGATAATTTTTCTTTTGTCAAATATTTCTAAATTAATTTCAACAACAAATGCTTCAAGTAAATTTCCTTTATTTGCATTGATTCAAATATTTATTAATAAATATATTCGGGCATATACCTACATTGTAAATAATTTATCATTTATATAGTCGCTCTTTAGGTTAAGTTAGTTATAAGTAGCTACTCCTTCGTTCCGAAATATGCACACGTTAGTTGTAAGTCAAGCGACTATATAATTGTTGAACGACGATCTTTAACAATTACTTTAACAACAATAATATGCCGAATTAAATATAATAACACTGGTCATATAATTTGAAGCTCAAAACGTTTTACCGATGGATAAATAAAATTTGTTCATCTTAATCAGCTTTTATGCTGACTGTCATTGTGAGTAGACCTCTTGCGATATAATTATTGAATTCAGAAGGCAGTCATATTTAAATGTGCAAAGTTCACACACCATATAAACTATAATTATTTAAACGGTATAATTTTATGAATTATTGAAACAAGCCTGAATGTCTGAAGAGCAACTGGACAGAGTAACTGATGCCACGAAAATGTTGCAGATTTCAAGTTTACGAAACTCTCAGACAGTTTCATCCAGAGCAGATGATAGCTGTGACGAGGTCGTGGAGGTTTCTACCTGGAGAAGTGACCATCGAGGAAGACAACAGCAACAACCTTCGGTGCAGAATATACTCGGGCTCTCGTGTTGTCCAGATATATTGAAGACATAACAAAAGATAAGTTTCTTTTTATTTATTTGCTTCTTTCAAATTACAACTGTTTTGTGCGTTCAATAATTGTACCACGATATTTTACCACACACTGACGGTTCAGAAAGACTTGGGTTAAATATTCCCAAATTATTTTAACAATAAATGCTTCAAGTAAATTTTATTAATTATTATTTATATAGTCGCTATTTATGTTAAGTTAGATATAAGTAGCTCACCCTCCGTTCCGTAATACACATATTAGTTTTAAGTCAGGCAACTATATAAATGTACTTTAATAATTAGTTTAATAACGGAAATATCCAGCAATATTTAAATTGTAATAACACTGCACATTTTATTTGAAGCATTGTTCAGACTCAATATAAATTCAGTAGATATTTTAAAAGTTACAATTATTTAAACGTTATAATTTTATTGTATATTTAAAAATGCTTGAATGTCTGAACTGCAACTGGACAGTGTGATTGATTCCACAAAAATGTTGCAGATTTCGAGTTCACAAAGTTCTCAGACAGTTTCATCCAAAGCAGATGATGCCTTTGACGAGGTCGTGAAGGTTTCTACCTGGAGAAGTGACCATCGAGGAAGATGACAGCAACAACCTTCGCTGCAGAATATACTCGGGCTCTCGTATTGCCCAGATTTAATGAAGACATAACAAAAGCTAAGTTTCTTTTTATTTATTTGATTCTTTCAAATTACAAAACACTGTTTTGTGCGTTCAATAATTGTACCACGATATTTTACCACACACTGACGGTTCAGAAAGACTTGGCTGAAATATTCCTAAATTATTTTAACAATAAATGCTTCAAGTAAATATCCTTTGTTTTAAAATGTCAGTAATTCAATTATTATTTATATAGTCGCTATTTATGTTAAGTTAGATATAAGTAGCTTTCCCTCCGTTCCGAAATAAACACATATTAGCTTTAAGTTAGGCGATTATGTAAATGATAAACGAAGTTCTTTAACATTTAGTTTAACAATAAAATTAGTCAGAAATATTCAAAATGTAATAACACTACTCATTTTATTTGAAGCATTGCACAATTGTAAAATAGGTCACAATTATTTAAACCTGATTATCGAAAAAGTTTGAATGTCTGAAGAGCAACTGGACAGTGTGACTGATGCCACAAAAATTTTTCAGATTTAGTTTCAGTTTCATCCAGAGAAGTTGATGGTAGTCAGGAAGTCGTGGAGGTTTCTACCTGGAGAAGTGACCATCGAGAAAGACGACAGCAGCAACGTTCAAGGGAAGTAGATATTTCACTTGACAATAATTGCTTTCTGCATCAAGTATAATATTTATGCAACACATTGTTGCCTTTCAGTCATTTTAATATTAATTTTATGTATTCGTTACATTTATTTTATATTTATTTAGCTCTCTCCCTTTCGTACCGTTTACACATGATAATTCTTAAGACAAACGAATATATAAAATTATTTACGTATAAAATTAATAACACCTGTACTTTGATTTTTTATAAGTATAGTAGATTTAATAACTTAAAATTTATGAAACATTTTGTTCAGTTTGACTCCACGTTCTTCAACTCGAAACACAACCAGCCGTCGCATTACCACAGGAGTAGAATTGGGCCCTCGAATATGCACGTCTTCAGCAACGGAAACGACGAAGTAAATTTACACAATAAAATGTATTATATTATCTTATATTTATTGAAATATTTGTTTGTAAAAATTATTGTATTGCACGGCGGACTGATCCAAAGAGTAGATCGGGTCCGATATTCGATAATTCTTAAAGAAAAGACAATATGCTGGGGGGGGGGGGGGGGGGGATTGGGATTTGTGTTTTTATTGGTTTGCCTGTGAGCAAATATGCATGAATAGAATATTTTTTCGGAATTTATTTTACGCTTCACGTAAACATTTTTTAACTTCAATTATCTAAATAAAATCAATTTTTTTGGAAAATCGCCCAGCGTCCTACGCAAATTTTTTTTGAAAATTAATTTTACCTGAGAATTTTATAAAAACCAAATTTTTGAAAAATAACCCAGCGTCTCGCACAAATTTTTTATAAAAATTTTCAAAGTTGATTTTCACTTGTAGAAACAAGCATGGACATAATCAAAACATCAGCAGTACTACAGAATATTTACCCCCATAGAGGGTTACGTCTTCTATTGCATATTCATGCTGATTTGTGAGTTTAATTGTTTGTGATCTATGTTTTGAAAGTTCAAGGTAGGTCGTAATAAATGAAGATGTGTCCAGCATTGTAGGTGCTTACATTTACACCAATTAATAAAATAATATAGTTTTTGGCAACGTCCCACGCAAAATTTTTCAAAATTAACCTAAAAAATTGTAATATTAAGTTGTATTAAACGATAAATGTGTCCATAATAACTGAGAATAATTTAAAGAAGTCAATAAGCATTAAAACTATGACAACTGTCAAACTTAAACATAACTACTGTATATTTTGTTTACCATTGCATTTTGGAAATAGTTAAAAATTATATTTTACGTCTAAATGTATTACATCAATTTCAGACTTATTTGATGCAGTTTTTGTGTCGGAACATTTTTTGTATTTACACTTTTGTTCTTAAATCCATAGCAAACAAACGGCGTTTCCTATGACATAAAAAAGTAGTTATCCGGTATTATAATTAACATTAATATTTTTAATTGAACCGTGAGCAAACCTTTTTATTGAAAAACTCCCCACAACAAATTAAATAAAAGCAATTAACTATGCTACTAAATTTGATTTATTTATATAATTTCTTTAAAATTCACAACTAATTACAAAATGAAATAATACTATTCAAATATATCATCATAAACAACCAGATCCCGTTTATCCTTATGATTTCCTTTTTGCGAATGACTAGCAGCTATAAACAAGAAAGAAGTTCGTTATAAATTGTGATTTTAATATTAACATCAACTGATTTTACCTAACGTTGACCATGTTGAAGATGACGTAATATCATTTATCGGTTCAATTTGTGGTTGACGGCGAGCTAACGAAACTTTTAACTGTATTCCAGATACCATACTGCCATCCATCTAAAACATAATACAAAATAAAACTCTAATCATAAGAAGATACAACCACAATTAATCATTACCTCGGCTATGGCTCTCTCAGCAGACTCAACCTTGTCAAACGTAACAAACCCTCGACTAAAATATTTAATTAATTAAATGAAACAGCAATAAAATTAATAGTGTTACATACTTCTTTTCAATTTCCATAGAAACATTTACAATTTTCCCAATAGTTTGAAAATGTTTTTTGAGAAATTCCTCAGATATCTTATATCCAGAAACATAAATTGTATTTCCTTGTCTAGGTTTGTCAGGTTTCTCTCGTTTTTCAGTTATACCCCTTTCTTCACGATCTCGTGCAGTAGCAAATGTATCGTATAAATTTTTCATTCGCGGTGCTCTGCTTTCAGCAGTTTCTGCACTTCCATCTTCAGCTTGTACAGCTGAGAATGGTTGATAATTACTTACAGTTTTCTCAGCTATTACTTTTCGCTCTACTCCTCTGGGACGTTTAAAAGTCGTGCTTTGTTCTGGACGTTTATGAGCTTTGGATATGGCTGATATAGCTCCTGATTTAATTAATTTCTTTGCTACTTCTCTAGCATCCCTGGCTTCAGCAGGTCTTTTTGGAATGACTGGTTTTTCGGGCTCTGGCTTTGGAGCTTTAAGGGCTTGTAGAGCTTTTTTCTGCACAAATAAAATTGTTTAGCAAATTTATTTATATCATAATACATCAAACAGAAATACCTTTTTCTTTAATTTTTGATACTTTGCTTGTAACATCAATTCTTCTTCAGTAAAATTAGCTGGGAAATGTATATAAACCATTGCAATATCAAGTCAAGCAAAATGTCAACACAAACATAACCTAAATCTCAAGCGTAAACTGTAATTAGTTGCTACAGAAATAACAATTTATTCCATCGTTTTTTAAATGTAGTGAGAATCAAATTCATATAATAATGTGATTGTATTTTTATTATTGTTTTTAAAATTCACCTTCTGTTAGTAGTTCCTTTAAAACTCGGGAGATGTCTTGTCTGTAGCAGTTAGCGGTGAAATTTGAAATGCAGCGTAAATTGCATTTTGAAGGTGACTAGTAATATAATCAATTAATTTTGAACTTGCTATTTATTTTGGGGTAAATAGCTCCGTAGTAACGCATCTGACTGTGGATCACTAGATCTTCGGTTCGAGCCTCACAGCCACTGAAATATAGGAATTCCTATATTTCAGTGCTCACAGCCGACAAATTTTCAAAATTAAATTCTTAAATTTTCACCACATAAAATTACCCTTGTGACTCCGTCACCACTACCATTCTTGGAGGCCATGTTTTGACGGCTGGTAACCGCACTTTATGCGCAAAAATATATCATAATATAGAGATCTGCTTTGAGTAGAGTGCCATACCTAGAAATGGGTAAATGGTGTGATGATATTTTATTTAGGAGCAAGGAAAGAAGAGGAAAAATAAAATGACAATTTTGTACTTTAGTTTTAGTTTTGCTTTGAAGTCAAGTGTAAATTATTAACAATATATTATTTGGTTTTAATTGATTTTTATTGATATTTTTACAACAAATGCAGTGTATTTTAATATAAGTAAACATATAACAAATCCTTTTTAACTGTTAAAAATTATTTTTAAATATATACAAATATTTCGAGATATGCAAATACATTATAATAAAATTATCAGTCTCGTAAAATGCAAATAACTATGAAAATATATAAATACATAATTTAATTTCCTTCTTTCTTCTTTTCTTCTGTGGGTTCCTTGACAATTTTATGCGGCCCAGTTTGAGTAATTGGTATAATCCTTTCTTTAGCCTCAACTGTTGGCGTTTTCGGTGCCGTAATAGTTAAGATTCCATCAGACGACAACGATGATGCAACTTGTTGAATATCATGTCCATCTGGAACCTCGTACTTTCGAACAAACTGCCTGGAGATGATTCCATGCTCATCTGGTTTTTCATCGTGTTTAGCATCCACAACAATAGAGTTGTTGACAACCTTGACCGTGACCTCGTCTGGGGAGAACTGCTGCACATCTAGGCTCACCTGGAACTGGTCCTTGTTGCACTTTACCACGGAGCCGTTGTCCTGCATCCATCGTTGTCTTCTGCACGACCCGCGGTAGCTGGGGCACCGCAGCAGCCCGTGGCTGTACTGCGGAGTGGTGAATGGTGCCATGATGTCTGCATGTTTTAATCCCAGCCCAATGTGCTGGTCTAGAAGCTGCGACGGCTTTAGGTTGTCCAGGTCGCGGATGGGTAGCACAAATACTGCCATTGTTAATTAATAAATATAGAAAAATTATTTATATTCACTTATCACTTGTTGTAGTAATTCTAGCAAGTTTTGAATAGTTTTGAACTGGTCAGGGATCCGGCGCGGTTTATATAGTACTTGTTAACGCCTGCGCTTTGGTGGTTTTCTAACGCGTATTTTCTCGAACAAGCACGATCGTTAGAGAATAGCGCGGAATACTCATATGGATTAATCTAGGTAACATCGTCATTGTGCGCAAAATTCTTAAGCAATGTTTGGCAATATATATGACAAGTCTTACAAAAATAATTAAATACTTCAGGCGATGACACTATGTATGTGAATTGAACAAAACTGTAAAATTTCAATCAATCAATTTATATTACAATACGAATATTGTATTTTGCTATGTACGTCTTGTGCTAGCTGCTAATCGTGCTTTACAATAAGTAATAGGAAATAAGAGGCCTGATTATATATCATTGTAATTAAAGTGAGTCATGAACCATGTGTACCAGGTTATCAAAACAACATTATTACGACGCAACAGCTATCATTATTTACAGAATAATTCATTATATCTTTCTTTTTGTACCACAAATAAACAGTAAATTTAAATTTGTTTGCAGTTGTTCCACACAATAATAATAATAATGATCATTACTATTTTTCCCAAGATATATTGGGTGCAGAATTGAAATGTGGCGTATAAGAGTTTCAATGCTATATTTTTATTCACTTTATTGTAAAAGTGTAAATACAAAAGCTGTTCATTATTTAAAATGCATGCAATAAGGTATATTCCTTATAAAATAATATTACACAACAGGATGATTCATATCATACGAAAAGGATTTAATGTGTAGTTAGCCTAAAATAATGCTTTTCCTTAATAAACTTTTGGCAAAAACTCAATAATAAAAAAGTTACAGCACATTAAAGTTGAATCAATTAATGAGTAGTCAAAAACTACGGCAGTTAATTATATTTTAAATAGAAACTGGGAATACTTCAAAGAGTTGAACAACGTTTAGTTAAAAAAAATTAATAGAATTGTATTATAAAAGTTACGGCTATTTATATTTTTCCTTTATTGGTCAAAATTTACTGTCCACATTGTTGATAGCCACTTAAAAACAAAAACACAATTGGAAAACAAGTTGAAATTCATTTAAATGTCAATTCTTTAAACGTCAGATTATAATAAAATATTAAAGTGCAAAATTGTTAATACTTTCAGTAACGAGGAATATGTGCTATGTGGACACAATTATGGTTTATGGAATAAGTGTATTAATTATTTTTTGTTGAATGAGTAATTTAAAATTAAAATAACAGCAAATTATCAGTGTTGGATACCGGGTGGTATTAAAACAACACAAATACAATTTTGTTGTTTATTTGGAACAATTTGGGTGCAAACACTGTTGTTTACAACAATTAAGAATACTAACTAACTTATATGACACTCGTCTTTCTTATATAGGGTAGGAAAGTGGTTACGAAGTAGGAGAGCATCTGGTTCCCGTGGGAATCTTAACGAACTTTTCGGTTTCGAGATGCTTTTCTAGGAACCATACGAATAAGTGTCAAAGATGTAGGTGTTATTGCGTAGGAGCTGGACGGACTCGTCTGTTCAACGATACATTTCTAAGGGTCAGGTAAAAAGATATGGATAGGGAGTAATTTAATGTGTAAAGCAATGTTGTCACTAAATGCTAACAATAAGTTGCACTAAATCAGCATAGCATCTAACATCAGATTTGACAGAAACATATTTCTATGGAAATGAAAAATTTTCAGCGAAACTCAATAATTGGGCGTAAATTTAAAAGAACTTTAATTTGCTGTAAATTTTTGGTTATTGAGTTTTTGTTAAAAATTTATTAATGAAAAGGCATTATTTTAGGCACTACCCACAATTTTAAATATTTCCATACGTTATGAATCTCCCTGTATGATAGATAAATCTGTTTTATGAAATGTCAAATATTTTTCGTTTTTGTGTAATTTTCCATTCTTGTGTTACAATTTTTTAAATAAATATAAATTTTAATTTGATTGATATATCATGAAATATTAATATTTATATTACCAAAGTGCATATTTAAATTCTGAACTACTTCTGTATATATTTTAATTCTACACGCTGTATATTTATTTTTATATTGGTATTCGTAAAAAAATATGCATTTGTGTAATAAAACATAATAATAAATTGGAAGTAACATCACTAAGTATAATTAAATCAAATAAATTATTTTTCTAGGTGATAAACCATATGAAATTATGTATACACATGTCAATTCAAAACTAGTACTAATTAAATTAAAATTATTATTATTATTAACTGAAGTAAATTCATTCCAGAACAATATGATGCACGTGAACAATTACTCTTGCGATATAAATCTCTGTTAATTGCAAATTTTCAATTATAATTAAACGTTATGTAAACATATTTATGTGTTATTTTCTCAATACAAACAATTATCTCCTTTTTATCTGTTTTTCCAATAGAATATAATAAATAATTTATGAAAATAGTGCAGTTTCTGGTAATTTAACTGCCAATAAATTGTTTTATAATGGAAAATATTTCTTATTCTCAAAACACAATAACAAAATAACTGTTTTAAGAATCAATCCAATTATTCTGTGGTGTGCAGTTATAAATAATACTTGGCTCGGAGATAATTGCCAAATGCAATTAAAATTATTATAATTGTAGTAATCAACATAAATACTTTTTTACGAGTATAACTGATTAATAATTACATTATAAAATAATTAATATAAAATATTAAGCGATTAGTGCAATATTAGACTTTGATTAATATAACATAATAGATAATATTACATTGTTGTTGATTTATTACAAATAAATAAACATATAATGATAATAAAGCATCTAGAATAATTCCAGAATTTAAATCGTTCCTTGATACCGTACGATTCTCTAGAACAGTCGGGAACAATTCCATGCGTTCCCGGCGCATTTCAGCCTCCCCACTCCACGTTTCTCTGGCGTCGCGCGAGTCATATAAATACCGGCGAAAGCAACTACGCGTCAGATTCAAACTGCACCGGCAAAGTCAAAAGTGCATCGCGTGCTAAAAATCAATAAACTCCATCTGCATCAAAATGTCTGTATACTTGTTCCGTGATTGGATGAACGATTTGGAGTCCATGCGTCCGTCTCGCATCATGGACCAGCACTTCGGGATGGGGCTCTCCGCCGAAGACCTTCTGCGCTCTGCCCTCGTGCAGCACCAGGCTGTAATGCCTCGCCACTACTTTCGTCCCTGGCGTGTGGACAGCCAGGACGCCGGTTCCACGGTTCATTGCGATAAAGACCGCTTCCATGTCACCTTGGATGTGCAGCAGTTCTCCCCTGAAGAGATTCAGGTCAAGGTGGTAGACAATTCCGTCGTGGTTGAAGGCAAACACGAAGAGAAACAGGACGAGCATGGATACATTTCCAGGCACTTTGTGCGCAGGTACGTTGTACCCAAAGAGTACAAACTGGACGCAGTTGCTTCTAGTCTCTCTTCGGATGGCGTGCTAACTGTTTCTGCTCCGAAAGCTGAAGCTATTGAAGGCAATGAGAAGGTCATTCCTATCACTCAAACTGGACCGCATAAAGCTGTCAAGGAGCCAGAAGACAAACAGTAATGTCTTGGAAATGATATAATTACCTCTCATGTATTATTATTACAGCACTGAAATATGTATAAGTAGTGGTAACATTTTGTAAGAAATAGGAAAATGTAATTAAGAATTAAAGACTGAAACGATTTGCATGTAATTATTGTTTTTATTATAAAATTTACCAATAAACTTGTTCACTAAAGAATTTCTAGAATATTTGTAACTCAATCGATGTTCTGGTATTTAAATAATATGATTTGAAATTTTATTATGTAACTAGATGTAGTTCAAGTTCAATTACAGTAATTTTCAAATAAAATGTTTCAATAAATAGCTTTGTGGTACTCTATTGAACTGTGGAATCATGATTCCCTCTGTTTTCCTTCTGCAATAACGTCTTTGGGAGTTGTGACATAGCTATCTGGAATATTCTTGAATTAACATTTCGAAGCGGCTTCGAAATTAAAGGAACTTTCCATCTAGACTAGATCGTTCCCATAGCTGTAGAAGTTTCTAGAAAGATATGGAATATTATCGAAACACATAGAATGTTCCAGAAAAGTATGGTACATTCTAATAGATTTATACAACATACTGTCGCACATTGTCGAAGTTTCGCGAAAGATTTGTGTAGGGGAGGCGACCAGAAATCAATAAAAAATGAATATCCCACTCTGAGATCAAAAGCTGTAGGGATCCTCTTTACCTTTGCTTTAACTTAGATGCATTTATGCAAAGCCAAATTTTCAGCTGTTGTTAAATAGCAAATGTCGTTCAAAATCGATGTGGAGAGAGCGAGAAATCAGAGTGGCAGTGTCAAAACTTATTTCTCGTATTAAAAAAATGTGTAGCGATCAGCAAGCTTACCCGTCATATTAACTTATTGAAGGTTTTCACCATTTATTTCATATTTTTTGTATTTTCATATTTTTTATTGATTGTTTTAATTTTAATTAAATGTGAGGTTTAACTCAAGAATTGTTTTCATTCATTTCATTCATCAATTTCTACAAGGGCGCCGGGACAAAATTCTAAACCTGTAAGTGCGCCGCGAACTGATGATAAAGTTTGGATACCACTCATGGTCTCATGTTTATCATTTAAAATAAATTGTTAAACTCAAAAGGGTAAGAACAATCTACAGAATTATATCCAGCCCGAAAGTCTTAAAGTAATAAGAAAATATTTTAAATACGTATTTCAATAACTACATTACCACCATAAGTATATTCAGAGGGATAAAATCAAGATTACACAACTTGTAAGCCAAGTCGCTGATCTCGAGATTAAATTCACGGATTGATTTTATGCCTCTTGCATTTATACTGATGATGATAATTTAGATATTTTTTCATTACATTAAGTTTAAGGCTTACGGGTTAGATTAATTTTTTTTAGATTGTATAATATTTTCCAAGATTTGCGAAAGCAGAGTGCCTTACCCCAAATAGGTAAATGGCGTAATTATATATTTATTTAAAAAGAAAAAAAGAGAAATAAAACCGTATTAGTCTTTTTTACACTTCCTTAATTTCACACTTGGGTGATTTTTTATTTAAAATATATCTATTTATCTATTATGAGGTAATTTGCTCAGTTGTAAAGAATGGAACTGTGGGGCAACGTGAAATCCTTATTTACAAAAAAAATTAATAATTAAATCGCATACCAAACTCTCAACACAAGAAATAATTCTTTTTATTTATGTCTCGGATATATTGATATTTTTATATTAAAAAAAAATAATTATTTCACTGGTTAATTTAATTTTTTATGTAATTTTATGATTTATTATTTTATATGACAGAAGTGAAGTATAAATAAAAAGATATTTTTCATTAAAAGTGAAGATTGTTTGATTAAACACAAAGGAAAACAATTTTTAAAAGTTTTTTGTAATTTTATAATGCTAATAATACTCTTATATTCATTTAATGATAATAAAGCATCTAGAATGATTCCAGAAAAGTCGTTCCTCGTTACCGTCTCGATTCTCTAGAACAGTCGGGAACAATTCCATGCATGCCCGGCGCATTTCAGCCTCCTCACTCTACGTTTTTAAGGCTTACGGGGTAGATTTAATTTTTACCTGTCGCACATATATGTAAGGGAGGTATTGTGACGGGTCAAAATTTTCGGTAGTGAGTTTTCAACGGATAAGCACGTTTTGGGGTCCCCAGATTACGATTTTACTATTTTCACGATGACGTTTGTTTGTGTATGAGTGTTAGTATGTGTGGCGATATTTCGTCCACGATAACTCAAAATATAATAAAGATATTATTTTTAAATTTCATATTTGAAATAAAAATGTTAAGGTTACAAGCTGATTAGATTTTGCGTATATCTCTGTAAATAATTGAGTTACAGTAAATTTTGTCATAATAAGAAAGATGTGGAATAGCAATGGCTACAATTTTTATTTGAAACTTTTTTATATTTTATGCACCTTTCTGAAATTAAAAATTTGGGAAGTTATGTGGTGCCACATCAGATTCTAATACAATATCATTTTCTAATTTAATATTTAGACCTTGCATATTCAAATTGAGAACTGGTTAGATTTTGATGATTGACCATCAACCGGAAGTGGAAGTTTACTTGAAGGCCCATAAAGAATATTGAGAATATCTCAGTAAATATTGAGTTAGAATAAATTTTGTTATTATAAAAAAGATATTAATAATATCGGATACAATTTTTATTTGGAACTTTTTTCTATTTTGCACCGTTTAAAAATTGTTTAAGCGAGAGGTTATGTGCTGCCACATCAGATTTTTTAAGATTGTATAACATTTACCGAGATTTGCGAAAGCAGAGTGCAATACCCCAAATGGGTTATTGGTGTAATGATATATTTATTTAAAAAGGAAAAAGAAATAAAACCCTATTAGTCTGTTTCACACTTCCTTAATTTCACACAGGTGATTTTTGATTTAAAATATATTTATTTATCTATTATGAGGTAATTTGTTCAGTTGTAAAGCATGGAATTGTGGGGCAACATGAAATCCTTATCTGCAAAAGAGATTAATAATTAAATCGCATACCAAACTCTCAACACAAGAAATAATTCTTTTTATTTATGTCTCGGATATATTGATATTTTATATTAGCAAAAAATAATTATTTCATTGGTTAATTTAATTTTTTACGTAATTTTATGATTTATTATTTTGTATGACACAAGTTAAGTATAAATAAAAAGATATTTTTCACTAAAAGTGAAGATTGTTTTATTAAACACAAAGGAAAACAATTTTTAAAAGTTTTAAAGTAATTTTACAATGCTAATAATACTCTTATATTCATTTTATGATAATAAAGCATCTAGAATGATTCCAGAATTTAAGTCGTTCCTTGTTACCGTTTAGATTCTCTAGAACAGTCGGGAACAATTCCATGCGTGCCCGGCGCATTTCATCCTCCCCACTCCACGTTTTATTGGCGTCGCGCGATATAAATACCGGCGAAAGCCACTACGCGTCAGATTCAAACTGCACCGGCAAAGTGAAAAGTGCATCGTGTGTTAAAAATCAACAAAATCCATCAACATCAAAATGTCTGTGTATTTGTTCCGTGACTGGATGAACGATTTGGAGTCCATGCGTCCGTCTCGCATCATGGACCAGCACTTCGGGATGGGGCTCTCCGCCGAAGACCTTCTGCGCTCTGCCCTCGTGCAGCACCAGGCCGTTCTGCCTCGCCACTACTTCCGTCCCTGGCGTGTGGACAGCCAGGACGCCGGCTCCACGGTTCATTGCGACAAAGACCGCTTCCATGTTACCTTGGATGTGCAGCAGTTCTCTCCTGAAGAGATCCAGGTCAAGGTGGTAGACAATTCCGTCGTGGTTGAAGGCAAACACGAAGAGAAACAGGACGAGCATGGATACATTTCCAGGCACTTTGTGCGCAGGTACGTTGTACCCAAAGAGTACAAATTGGACGCAGTTGCTTCTAGCCTCTCTTCGGATGGTGTCCTGACCGTTTCTGCTCCGAAAGCTGAAGCTATTGAAGGCAATGAGAAGGTCATTCCTATCACTCAAACTGGACCGCATAAAGCTGTCAAGGAACCAGAAGAAAAACAGTAATGTTTTGAAAATGGTCTAATTTACCTTTTATGTATTATTACAGCACTGAAATATGTATAAGTAGTGCTAACATTTTGTAAGAAATAGGAAAATGTAGTTAAGAATTAAAGACTGAAACAGTTTGCATGTAATGATTGTTTTTATTATATAATTTACCAACAAACTTGTTCACTAAAAAAATTTCTAGAATATTTGTAACTCAATCGATGTTCTTGTATTCAAATAATATGATTTGAAATTTTATTATGTAACTAGATGTAGTTCAATTACTGTTATTTTCAAATAAAATGATTCAATAAATAGCTTTGTGGTATTGTATTGAACTGTGGAATCATGATTACCTCTGTTTTTCCTTCTGCAATAACGTCTTTTGGAGTTGTGACATAGCAATCTGGAATATTTTATAATGAACATTTCGAAGCGGCTTCGAAACTAATGAAACTTTCTATCTAGACTAAATTGTAGAACTTTGTAGTTTCTAGAAAGTTATGGAATATTGCCGAAACACATAGAATGTTCCAGAAAAGTATGGAACATTCGTGAAGTTTATAGAACATTCTAGTAGATTTATATAGCATAATATCGGATATTCTGGAAGTCTCGCGAAAGATCTATGGCTTAAAATAATAAGAAAATATCTAAATGCATATTTTCATAACTAAGTTACCATCATCGGTAGATGCTAGTGGGATAAAATCAAGAATACACAACTTGTCAACCAAGTCAATGGTCGAGATTAAATTAAATTATTTTTTATGACAGAAATGAAATACAAATAAAGAGATATTTTTCACTAAAAGCGAAGATTGTTTTATTAAACTCAAAGGAAAACACAATTTTTAATAGTTTTAAAGTAATTTTACAATTAATACTCTTACATTCTTCTTAACAGATTTTATTTTCATTTTACTAATTGCAGGTGAATGATTTTCAGATGAATGGATAACGTTTTAAAAACTTGTTAGTTTATATTTAATATATGCTATTTTTCTTATTATTTAGTGACATAAACATTTTGAGTCATCAAGGAAATGTTTGAGATGAGGTTTAATGGTGCAATCAATTTTAATTCATAATATTACAGGATATGAACACAAAATACATATTAGGTACTTGAAATATATTTAGAGTTCTGAAATGAAGAGAATAAAAACATGGAAATTAAAACATTTCAGTTTTAAGCATTTATACAAACACAAAATTAAATATACAGAAATTCAGTCTTCAAATACATATACCTTACAATATTTACCCAATCACTAGTAATTATATATATTTTAGCAATGTAACTATAAGTACTTGAAATTGAGATATTACTGTTTGGCATTTGGCTCTTTG
Organism: Poecilus cupreus; assembly: GCA_963942605.1. Taxonomy (NCBI): domain Eukaryota; kingdom Metazoa; phylum Arthropoda; class Insecta; order Coleoptera; family Carabidae; genus Poecilus; species Poecilus cupreus. The sequence goes on from OZ012731.1 coordinate 3,699,873, forward strand.
ACGGTTTTATGCGGACCGGTGCTCTTGATTTTAATGGGAATGACCTTCTTCGGAGCATCAGCAGCTTTGACTCGTGGCGCCGAAATGGTAAGAACGCCGTCGGAAGACATGCTAGAGGCGACAGCATCATGAACGTAGTCCTCTGGCACGAAGTATTTGCGTACAAAATGCCTGGAGATGTATCCATGTTCATCTTCCTTCTCCTCATGTTTGCCTTCCACCACGACGATGCTGTCCACTACCTTCACCTTGATCTCCTCGGGAGAGAACTGCTGCACGTCTAGGGTCACCTGGAACTTGTCCTTGTCGCAGTGCACCGTGGAGCCGACCTCTTGACTGTCCATACGCCATGGGCGAAAGTAGTGACTCGGTAATAGCTCTTGCTGATGCACCATCGGAGAGCGCAGAAGATCGTGAGAGGTGAGCCCCACGCCGAATTGCTGGCCCAAGAGGCGAGATGGACGCATGGACATCACGTCGTCGATGCAGCCGTGGAATCGAGACAAAACCATTCTTGATTTTGAATTTAAAATTAGTAACTCGTTAAACTTTGTGGTCTTGAAGTACTGGTGTATGAAGTTTGAATATGACGGGAAGTTGCATTTCGCTGGTATTTATACAACGCGCCACGACGTCATGCGCGGAATAGGATGCTCTAGTTTACAAATGCGTCGGAAATGTAACAAATTGATTCTTGCTAAAGTACAGCAAAACCAACTGGAAATGCACCTTGAACTGTTGTCGTCGCAAATTGTATACTTATAAAAAAAATAATTCAATGGAAGTTTGAATATTAAAAAAGAAGTAACGACAAATTTTAATCGAAGGCATCAAATCTATATTTTGTAACTTGCATGACTCTTTTCGAAAGAAGGGCCCAAATACATAAATGTTTCAACTAAATAACGTAGATAATTAAAATTTCAACAATTTCTTTTTTGAAAAATTTTCTAGCTAGAAATAATTTAAATCGAGAAAAAATATTTCATCTATTACAAAGCAAGGCACCATCTCTTAGATATTATTGTAACTATATTTATAGGTACATATTATCTTAATTCAAGTATATAATAAATAATTCTGGGAAAATTACATATGAAGTTTAATTTTTATCCTTGCTGTATGTACTCTTTCTTTTCAATCTATTTAGAGTATTTCGTATTTGGTACTTAAACTATCCTTCAACCCCACTTATATCATGTCAGTCAGCGGCATACGTCAAATCAAATAGTTAACCTAACCTCAAGTCATATTGCATAGCCAAGATTAAAGTTTGTAAATAAAATGACACAGTTATTCGAATTGCGGCCCAATAGATCATTATTAAATCCAGATTTCAACGGGTACAAACTCTCTTTGGAAAAAATACCGGTATTGAAGAAGGAATTTGAAATATCTGTAGACCGGGTTTTACCAAATTCTGAACAATATTCCTTATTACACGCAAGACTTTTCGGTTTGCATAATCATTTATTCACTGATTACATTGACAACGCTGTTTATTTTATTGATAGATTGTGGAATGTGCAAAAAGTTTCATTAAACAAAATAACCGGTAGATTAGATGATTTCAAAAAAGTTTGGGAGATACCTCCACGTAATGAACGAAAACCAGGGAATTACAATATTTCATTGCATTTTATAAACGAAAATTTAGCTGCTTTAAGTGATGGGGCTGGTACTTTGCATATAATAAATACAGGCGATAGATCAGAAGGGAATATGTGGCAAAGCATGTTTTCCGATGAAGTATTGGAAGCAGATACAAATTTTGTTGTTCAGGATGCAATATATAAAAAAAGTGATAACAAGAATGAATTGCATTGTTTATTAATCGATATAGATCGTACTGAAGGTAGTGAAAAATTTTCTACAGTAGTTAGTTGGATTACTTTAACTGAAAATTCTGATTCACAATGGGGGCAGGTTTCTTTAAGAGTTTTAAAAGCTACCGGAGTATTTTACTATTGTACATTGGAGCCAAACTGCAAATACATATACATTGCCAGTGACAAACCATTCAAATTTACTTTAGATTCTGAAAATCCTATATCAGAAACTGAAACACAATTAACTAACGCTAAAATATATACTTGGCTTCAGAACGAAGACGATATAACAGTCAGATTAAATGTAGATGTTAATTGTAACCGGTCTGATTTTGAAATAAATACGGAGGCAACTAAACTTCGAGTGAGATATAAAGATATCACTCTCATAGATGGAGAATTGGGGCATCGGATAGATGCAGAATTAACTACTTGGACCATAAATAATAAAATGTTAGAGATTATTCTCATGAAAGGAGAAAGTGGGTTCATGTGGCAAGATTTAATTCCAGGAGATGAAACTGGGGAACAAGTCATTGATCCTAATATCGTTGCTGAAGTACATGAGAGGCTTGCGCATTTGTGCAGCGAAACTGAGGTAAATTAATTCTATTCTTTAATATGTTTCTTTATGTATGATTATATTTTAGGTAATTCCAGCAGAAAGTGGACCCGCATTTAGTTCTCAGCAAATAGAAGAATGTGATTTTGATGGGGACAATACAGCTATATTTGAACGGATTTGCAGCACAACGCACAATGTCACTCATCGTACAAACTTAGGTTCGCACCAAGTATGTATACTTATTAATTTATATGTTCAAATTATTAATACATGTCTTCTTCTTACAGGTAATTATGTCAGTGAAGTTAGATGCACACTTACCTTCATCTCTCGCTATAAGACATGATGTTGATGCATGTCTCTGGTGCCCCCAAGAACAGAGCGATGGTCGGTGGGCCCTGAAACATGAAGGAACATTATTAGCCTTTGGTTATGTACAAGTATGTATACAATTAAAAATAATATATAATTATTAATAAAATCTTTTTGCAGGCTTCAAAACAGCAACGAAAATTTTCATCATGTTCCCCAGATCTTAATTATTCTGTAATTTGTGAATCTACTAGACATGTTTTTCTTTATCGACAAAATAAAGCTGTCACTTCCGGGGAGCTGAGAAACAGAAGAAGTGGTCATCGAATAGGAACAGTTGCTGAACAGCAGGTTGTGAGTCTCGGCGATGATGAAATTCTTGGATTGTCAGCAACTAATGAAGTGTTGTATTTGCTCACAGAAAATTATATTCTTGCATTAAAAATACAAGGTACTGAGGAATAATTTTTTATAATAAAGTTTGTTATTTTTTATTTCATTTATTAAACAATCAGTCTTCACAAAATAACACTTCCACAATGAATATAATATTCTTCATTACACATTGTACAATAAATAATTATAAAATTAATTTGAACACAAAAATTACGTAAATTGTTCAACACTAAAGATGTGCAAATTCTAAACACGCGCTATGAATGTCTGGGTACCGAAATTGGAAGCCTAAAAATTGTGTTCGTTCAGGTATTACACGTTGGCCTTGTGTTAACATTTTTGCTCGTTCTTCTGACAGAAGGAAATTGAGAACTTTTTCAGGAACAGGAATCCATGATGGACGATTCAACGCTCGAGCAAAAGCCTAAAATTTCACATATATTATTATAAAAACCAAAATGTTTATAATAATTAGAGATAGACGAATATCAATTCTTTCAAATTCGAACATTAACGGGATCTCGAATATTTTTATTAAATAATAGTATATTATTATATAAGGAATAATGTCTATAATACCGAATATAATACTGTCCTTTTTCTACTCTTGTAAATTCGGAAATAACTTTTGAAAATGATCGAAATTCGTTGAAAAACTGCATCATAAAAATACACGTCTACTGTCAGACGGTCGTAGCTTGGTAATTCACATCACGGCTTTAAAATAAACGGGAACAATAAATTTCTGGTTCTGTGATTCACTGTCGTGAATTATGACTACTATAATAAATCGAAAAAATTGAAATAATGGGGTAGTAAGTGTCAAAACGACGAAGAAGCACAATTGTTAATTTTATATCTGTCCAATGTACACAGCGCTAACTACACATATTGCGGAATATTCGAGATATTAGAATTTTTTGTTTTGATGTTAAAATTCGAAATCTCGAATACTTTCATTATTCGAAGTATTGGAGTATTCGCCCATCTCTAATAAAAATATTACTTTTGAAAATTCCTCATTAGTTATTTGTTGCGGCGCTACAGCATTCATAATTCCAGCAACATTCGCATTCTCAATTGCAAATATAATTAATCTGCAGATGTCGTGAATATGTATCCAAGGTAAGTACTGCGCACCAGTAGCTACTGGCCCTCCCAAACCAAGGTAAAACGGCAAAAACAATTGTTGGATCATACCTCCATTTCTTCCTAATACTACACCACTTCGTACTATTGATTGTCTAGTAGTGCTGCCGACTGGAAGAGTAGCTGCTTTTTCCCATGCATGGCACAAGGTGGAAAGAAAATCATATTTTGTAGTTGCAGCCGATTCGGTATATTGGTTAGTTAGACTGGGCTCATATATCCCAACACCAGTCATTAAAACAAATGATGTCGGTGGTTCTGGAGTTTTACTAATGGCTTGTGCAAGGGCTAGAGTAGTGTTAACTCGAGAATTCCAAATGTTTTGTTTGAAACCAGCGTTCCATTTTTGTTTCATATCCAGGACATTTTGCCCGGTTAAATTGACCACAGCTGTAGTTCCACATGGAAGACCATTTTTTGCTAGATCGTGCCAAGTGAATCGCTGTGGACCCGGCATACGTGAAATAATTTTAACGCCATATCCTTGAGATTGTAGTAATTTAGATAAATATGTACCCACGAAGCCGGATCCTCCTCCTGTAATTGTATTATGCTATTGAATATTTTTATTTTCAATTCTTCTTACTCCTCTCACCTATTACAACATTGCCAATAGCACTTGACATATTTATCTTTATGTTTACATCAGTCAATCGTTAAGATGTAAATTGAAATTTACAGTAAAAATCTAACATTTCAAGTTCAAGATCATTTTTGAATATTAGAGATACGACCTGTCAAAAAACAGGGAATTATATAATACATTAATTATACTTAAATTTCCCTATTCCTATCACAAAGGCACAAAATTCCGGGTAGTACAACAATTATGATTAAATATCCATTTATTTATATAATTAATACAAAATTGTAAATATACTTATACAATGTAGAAATAAAAGTATCCTACTTTATCAACACAAGTAGGATTTGTAGATTAACATAGAGAGTACACTAATATGATTACTCCATAACATATAAAGTTAAAAAGAGAAAAGTCTTATAACAAATTTCGTCCAAGTTTAATACCAATTTTGGTACTTTTGTTAATTGATGCTGCACAATACATTAGAATTGAAACATGCATTACATGATATTTTGACACAGTCTAAATACTTCATATTATAAGCATTCATACTGTGGTTTTGACATAAAAATTAACAAATATTTCTATTTCTGTAATAGAACAAAGCTTACAAATATTACTGTCATTAAGTTAAAAAACTGAACGACAAAAATGGCGGGTACCACGAGATCTGTATTTGATGTTTTAAGATAAGTATTTTAGCATCGGTTTTAGTGCTGTACAATGTTCTAAAATGATTTTATGATTTTTATAAAAATAAATGCTTTGAATAGAAGTTACAGAGTAATATATTTTCTACCACATTCATTTGAAACATTTTTTTTGTATAAAATAATTTAAGAACAGAGTACAACAAAACCAAGGCTAAAACACCCAAAAACAAAGCTCGTGGTACCAGCTAATATAATAATAATAACTATATATTATAGAATTTATACTGCAGTTTTGATATAAAAAAATTAACAAATATTTCTGCTTCTGTAACAGAACAAAGCTCACAAATATTATTACCATTAATTTAAATAAACAAACGATAATATAACTTAATAATAATTGTATATATAAAGTTATATAAACTTACGTAAATAAAAGCACTACTAATTGCCAGTCATTGTTTTCTGTACTAATTTCAGCTGCAAATTGAACGCAAATATTTTAAATCGCATAATTTTGTTGTAAATAATTGGAATTAATAAAATTTTACCATATCAATCATGTAAAAGTCATATTCATTATGACAAGTCATCCGACAGACAGTGCTATAACATGTACTTTTGCAATGAAAGATTATAGAATTTATACTGTAGTTTTGATATAAAAAAATTAACAAATATTTCTGCTTCTTTAACAGAACAAAGTTCACAAATATTACTACCATTAATTTAAATAAACAAACGATAATATAACTTAATTATAATTGTGTATATATATATAAAGTAATACAAATTTACGTAAATAAAAGCACTAGTAATTGCCAGTCATCGTTTACTGTACTAATTAAAGCTGCAAATTGAACGCAAATATTTAAAATCGCATAATTTTGTTGTAAAGAATTGAATTAATAATTTTACCAAATCAATCATGTAAATGTCATATTCATTATGACAAGTCAACCCTCAGACAGTGATATAACATGAATTTTTGCAATGAAAGAATCTTATTGTTTTGCTGCTTGACAACAAGAATCGCAAAAGCATCTATTTCTCCAGTCTTGTGGAGTACAATTAGCGTGGCATTTACAGCATTTCTTCTCTAATAAATTTACCTCAAGCTTAAAATCCCACTTATCGTATGGTGTAGTGATTCCCGAAGACAATAAACCTTTAATATTTAATACCATACGATCTGGACCGGTATAATAACCTTCGATATCTTTATATACCTTTTCTTTAAAAGATAATTCTGCCTTTTCGGTTTTAATTGTAAGCACATACTCAAACAATTTGGCATGCATTGCGGTTCCTGACATATGTACCTTGTAAATCAACTTAGTATTAGAAGTATCATACTTAACATGTACGAAAAACAATAATCCGTAAGCTGACATGTAGTATTTGTTGTCAATGTCAGCCGTTATGGTTGGCTTCATCTTCGATGGATTCTCTAGCACAAATTCGGGATGATTTTCTTCGTAATGCTGCTTCAAATCTTTCCGATATCCGGCCCATGGGCATTGCTTTTGGTAACATTTATAATCGCGGAAATCACACTCATCTTCATGGTTGTCGATTTCGTTGAGAGAATGTTCTTCTTCACAGCCGTTCTTTTTATATTGGCACGGTGCCATAACAGTATCCATTGCTCCTTTAAAATACCTGTAGTTAAAACAAGTATATTCGTTACATTCTGGCCATGTGCGCTTTAATGTGTTTGATTTTTCTCCTTTTGAATCAGACATTATTATATATTTGCTAAATGAACACGATATGTATACTTGAACTACACTAGGTAAGTGACTAAGTGAGTAATCAACTAAAAAGTCATGAGACTTCTTAGTATAGTCTTGTGATAAATTTTGAATTATAAACATAAACAGTAGCGTCGTAATCTGAGGGGGCATAGATATTTATATAATTATATACAACCCAATATACGTCTCTTCGACTTGTTACTTTAGATGGATTTTTGAGTTTAAATATGCTTATATAAATTACACTTTATTCAAATTAAAGCATTAAAAGAAATGAAAATTAATTTATATTACAAATATATTGTGAGCCACTGTACCTACTTGGGTGATTGGTCTAAGCAACACATACACTTCTCGAAAAATAATTTCACAAAAATACAAATCACGAAAATACATTTCTCAATAATTATACCAATGTTGAAACTTACGATGAGAAATGGGGTCCTTCACCATTTTTTAAATTTTTTCTTATGAAACTTTATCCATATAGAAGACTATCTACACTTTTAAAAAGTCTTAATTGTTATTCACTAAGCCACATTGTTTTTTTAAAAAATGTTGTGACGTCACAGTAGAGGTGTTGCAGGATCTAAAACAGTACAGATTGTAAATAATTGTAGTCGTATATTTTTTTACTTATTTTATTATTATTATTACAATAAAATTGAACATTTATGTAACAAATATTATTTAAATATCTACTGTTTTAGATCCAGCAACACCTCTACTATGACGTCACAATATTTTTTAAAAAATCATTGTGGCTTAATGAATAACAATTAAGACTTTTTAAAAGTGTAGATAGTCTTCAATATAGATAAAGTTTCATAAAAAAAATTTAAAAAAAATGGTGAAAGACCCCATTGTACATTTACCGAAAATACAAAAGTCCAATGTAGGAAATATTACAAATAACGAATGTTACAAAACTCGAAAATACAAAGGGCCTATATTTCCATCTACGAATAAACTTCCGAATAAATAAAAAAATACGCATCAAAAAATATCAGCTAGAACAATAAGTATCATTTGAGTTATGATTTCGATGCGACATTTTTCATTTATTCGGTACTTTATTCGTAGATGGAAATATCGGCCCTTAATGTAAATTTTGTCGAATATTACAAATGTCAAATGTTAAAAATCTCGAAAACACATTTCTCGAAAGCGAACAATTCCAAATGGCGTAGTTCAATCTAGTGAGCAGTGATTACAATACGACATTTGGTATTGTTCGCTTTCAACAAATGTATTTTCGAGATTTGTAACATTCGACATTTGTAATATTCCAGAAATGTTTTTTCGAACTTTCTAATAACCAAGCTATTCGACAAATATATTTTCAAGTTTTTAAACATTTGTCATTTGTAATATTTCCAAAATTCGACAAATGTATTTTCGAGATTTGTAACATTCGACATTTGTAATATTCCAGAAATGTATTTTCGAACTTTCTAATGACCAAGCTATTCGACAAATATATTTTCAAGTTAATAAACATTCGTCATTTGTAATATTTCCAAAATTCGACTTTTGTGTTTTCGGTAAATGTATAATTCTTCACCGTAATTTTCGACATTTGTATAATCGGGAAATGTATTTATGTGATTTGCATATTCGTGGAATGCGGTGTTAACCTTGGGGCGGGGCAGAGTTAATGCGCATTTCTTTTAGGGGAGCATTTTGGTTTGTCGACCTGATATGTTTAACAAATAATATGCAAGCTCTTCGGAAATAGTACTAATAAGCTTCAGGTAGAACGATTCTTTGGATAATCATATTGCAAAAAATTTATACGAGCTACTTAAAAGAAATGTAAATTTGGCAACACGGATTTAAAGAATTGTTATACTTATATCTGTCATCAGATAACTATGCAAATCGATACGAATGTTATGTCTACATTTGACATATGTACAGTCAGCGGAATGTGGAAATTGAAATTGTTTACATTGTTTCATATTCTTCTTTTACCATATTCGCATTCCCGTGGCAAAATCCAAATACCATATATATATATATATATATATATATATATATATATATATATATATATATATATATATATATATATATATATATATATATATATATATATACCGTGTGTCCCACGTAAAGGTTGGCATAGGCAAATAACATGTAAAATCAGTTTTTTGTAAATAAAAAGTGTCCGGCAAAAAATTATGCATCCAAATTTTATATCACAATACTGCCAATATCCCTACATCTTATTTAATACAGATTACTTTATTTTGATACCGCAATTTAATAAAATTAATAATAATAATTCCTAATTTTCAGCCTACTCTTTTTATTGTTACTGACGTATTGTGTTTGCAATTTGTTTTAAATATTTTATTGTCACTGTCATCAAGAATACATTAAATATCGAGAACCGTGTAAATATTATTAGAATGTATTATGAGGGCGCAGTGCAAGACAAATATCTGAATACACCACAGGAATGAACGCTGAATAATTTCCATCGCCAGAAATTGACAGTGACAGATTAAAATATTTAAAACAAATTGCAGGCACTATACGTCAGTAGCAATAAAAAGAGTAGGCGAAAATTAGGAATTATTATTATTAATTTCATTAAATTGCGGTGTCAAAATAAAGTAATCTGTATTAAATAAGTTGTAGGGATGTTGGCAGTATTGTGATATAAAATTTGGATGCATAATTTTTTGCCGGACACTTTTTATTTACAAAAAACTGATTTTACATGTTAACTGCCTATGCCAACATTTACGTGGGACACACGGTATATATAATATATCATCGTATTCATAGAAAGTGTACCTACATTATGCAATGTTTAATTAACCATACGAAATAAAAAAATCTGATGTGTCCAACACATAACCTCCCGCCCAATACTACTCTTAAACGGTACAAAATAGTATTTGATGATACAGAAACATACCTTCTTATTTGTTTATTTTCTATTAATATTTGAGAATTTTAATTTTCTTTCGTATATTTATTTAATTTTTTGACATATATTTCACTAAAAAAACAGGTTCACAATCACAATGACATGTGTCACATTTCGTAAAAAAATTAAATAAAATAAAATAAAATAAATATATCATCACGCCTTTTACCCATTAAGGGTGTGGCACTCTGCTTACGCAGATCTCGGTAGGTGATATATTTTTGCGTATGAAATGCGGTTACCAGCCGTCAAGTCATAGCCCCCAAAGTTGTTAGTGGAGGGGGAACCACAAGGGTAAATTTAAATTGGCAACTGTCGGTAGTGGGATTCGAACTGAGGATCTCACGATCCACAGTCCGATACGTTACCACGGAGCTATTTAAAATTAAAATATTTAAATGTTTCCATGGTGTACTAGGAATGAGAGATTTGTGAAATCTAATTTCTTTATATTTTATTATCTCTAAATCTAACGAAAATTATTAAAATTAGTGAAATCAAAACACATGTAAAATTAAAAATTCTTCAACTTTCAAAGTAACATAAATTGTTGAAAAAGGAAATTAACCGTGTTTTTACGAAAAACTTTTAAGGGCTACAAGTATATTGCTACTTCCGGTTGACCAATTTTATCCAAAATCTAATCAGCTCTTCATTTAAATATATGAAGCAATAATTCACAAAATTGTATTTTTTGGTATTATAGTATTTGAGTTATGCGAGACGAAAAAATTGCCACAAACTACACACACACACACACACACATACACACACACACACACACACATACACACACACGCGCGCGCACACACACACACACACACACACACACACACACACACATACACACATACATACAGACATCATCGCGAATATAGTAAAATCGTATTGTAGGGACCCTAAATCGTGCTTATTCATTGAAAACTCACTACCCAATTTTTTTACCAAAAACAATACCTCCCTTACCTAGAGGTAGGCGGGAGGTAAAAATCAAATAAATTTATTTTTTCAAATAAAAAACAGGAATCTTTCTACCTGAAGCATATCAATACTTTTCCGAATACCCTGTATAATATTGTTAGTTTTTGTATACAAACTTGAAAAGTTTGAAAATGGCATAATCATGGCAAATGGAACGATGCAGGTATATGGTACACTAGCTCCCCGGTGGCACATTCTGTAACCTCAGTGCTCCCAGGTGCAGGAATTCCCCTGGTCGACTCGCCATGAATTAGTACTTGCCGATACACTAGGCACGACCCTTTTGTGTGAATATTTTATGAGTTTCAAATAGGGTTTTCAACTGTCGACGCCTCCTGCAAACGACGTCCGAATTATTGTGTCTGTTTACCTTCCGGTGGTTGCTGCTACTGCTGGTATTGTTGCTGAATGAGTTTATGTATTTTAGTTTTAAAGTCCTTTAACCTTATTTCTACAAACCTCACAACATATTTTAAATATTTTATTTTTGTAGGTAAACATTACGGGCAAATTGATGTTTGTGGATAGCTTTGACCACTATGTTATAAAATGTTACCCTGTACCTCATAATAGAGTTATTTAAAGACTGAAATGCGTTTAGACACCTCAGTGCTGTATTACTAATTGAGAAGGACAATTAGACCACGCTTTCAAGGAGCTTGGAAGTTTGATTTGATTTTATTAAATCAGTTCTTAGCCTTAGTAGTTATAGTTTGTTTTATGAGAAATTTCTTTTACAGGTCACCAAACCGATATGCGTTTTTGGAAGATGTGGTTTCCAAGGACCTAGTGTCGCTTTCATCTTTTGTCATCATATTTAGTTCAACAGCCCGTTGGGAGCATTGACTTTCTGAAGTCTTTTCGATTCATTGCCATCGTTGTCCAACTTCATGATTCCATATTAACATCGATCTGCTGCTCGAATTACCAAGTCTTGATGTGAGGTACTAGTTTGGTGGATAAGGTGAAAATATAAAAATTACACTTAATTCAAATTAGAGCAATACGAGAAATAATCGAATTCATTCTTTACTTTACAAAGAGAGACAACTGTTGGGTTACCTGTCTGTGTTCTGTGTTGTATAATGTATTTACATAACAACCTGAAAGGCATGGATAGTGAGAGTGCTTGCCTCTAAGTACAGAGGTCGTGGGTTCCAATCCGGCTCAGTTCATGGATATAATTAACTAGGCAACTAAAAAACTTTCGGACACCGGCTAGTAGTTGTAACAAGGGCTTGCACCGGGTTAGTAACACGCAGGGTATCAATACAAAGTAAATAGCAATTCAATTACTACTACCACTACAGAACAACAACCTCTCAGTCTTAACAAACGCATAGAAACCGCTCTATTATAGTAACAAGTGTTAAACAAAAAAGGGTTGCCTTACAACATCTATCTGTCTCAGGTCGTTTTTCTCTCTCATAAAAGCGTACAAATGCACGTTTAATGCCCGGTTACACCAACGTTAGTTCAATTTTAAACTTGGTTTAAATAAATAAAAGCAAATCGAAGTTATATGTCATATGGAGTAACATTGATGCCAAAAATTAGATACGCTTTTATTTATTTAAACCAAATTTAAAATTAAACTAACGTTGTTGCAACCGGGCATCAGTAATACTACATTTCATTGGTGTTGACAGTCAACCTACATGAAATAGTGTTTCAATAAATGAATGAAGAATTTAAAGTGAATAATTTTGCAGCTGGCCAATTCATTTAATTTGTGGAAGAGATTCCAGTACATAGATCCTATTCAGTCGATCCAACAAAACAACAAGTGACGCCTTTTCTTGGGAATAAATGTGCGAGGCATGTAATCTCGCAGTCGCGGCAGAAGTGAGCCAACGCCAACGAAAGAAACATTCACACTCACTGCAGTAACCACGAAGCAGTCTTAGCGGGTTAGTGGTGGATATCTCTTTATTTAGGTAATGAAATTCCATTAAACCCTAACCGGAAACTTTGGTTGCGGCCCGGATACAGCTTCTGACCCTTTACTTTTCCGTTAACACCCTGATAGCAACAGCAAACCAACACGATGTTTCCCGAACGTTAATACACGCGGACGCTAACGACACTTGCGTGCAGTGGCGCAGAACGCGGATTTTCACCCAGGGAAAGATTTGTACCTATTTCCTAGCATTCTACAACAAACTTTAAAGAATTATTGTCACATATATTTTAAAAGTAGTTCATAAATAGAGAGCGGATTATATGCACGAAAAAAAAAAAAGAATTATATGCGCATATTTATATATGCATTGATTTTTTGAGAAATATGCACTATATATGCATAAATATGACAATATATGCAGCAAAAAATGCAAAAAAATATTAATTTTTAGATAAAAAGTATAAATGAACCATTATGAATTTCATTGCACAATACAGTCTTAATCCTGATTCACAATTAACAAATATACTTCTAAGTATAAAAACTTAATATTATAAGATTAGGGTATATTTACATAATTACAATAACAAATTATTCAAAATTTTCTAAAAAAAAAAAGTGAAACATAAGTGAAAGATATATCCAGCTGAGAATTCTCGGTCTTATATTCATTGTACCCACTTTTACTAGCATTCGTGTATACAATGAATACCTACCGTTACCGTTACAGGGATTTCCCTAGAAATATTAGAGTTTATTGGTTTGTGTATTTGCTTATTGTATTATTTATTGCTTTTCCGTTGCATTCTTTTATTTATTGCAGCCTCCTCCAATATTTGGGAATTATCAATGTGCATTACCAGAAATTTCAGATTGTTTATCACTAGACAAGGTCTTAAAAATATTGAAATATGCAATTATGTGCAACTTTTGTAAAAATATGCATAAGAATACCCAAATATGCAATATATGCAATTAGTAATTAGCATTAATTAACTCTAATCAAAGTAATTCGTCCAGAAAATTGATTTTATTTTAAGATATGCAAAAATTAAAATATATGCACTTTGCACATAATCCGCTCACTATTCATAATCATAACATATATGGCTTTGCGGATATCTTAATAAAATAGAAACAGATATATAATTTAATAAAATATTAAAATGGCAACAACAAATATTTACAGACTACAATAATAAACGACGACAACGTATGAAACCATTTAAACATGTTATTATTACGAAGAATGCTTTGAAATTTCTTAATTCTGTAGCGCATTGAAGATGTAGAGAAACGTCTTGTCTCTGTAAATGTAGTATCACCACTATCTTTTGAGTTTACTTATTTTTTGGATATAGCGTTTTGCTTTCGCAGATCTCGACAAATAATTTATATTTTTACACATGAAGTGCGCTTACCAGCTGTTAAAACTCGCCCCCAATAACTGTTAGTAGAGAAAGAATCAAAAGGATAAAGTTAAAAATAGCAAAAGTCGGTTGTGGGATTAAAACTGAGGATCCCGTGATACACATTCCAATGCTTTAACACTGAACTATTTACTCGCAAGTAATCGTAATAAATTCTTTAAAAAAATAAACAAATGTATCTACGTCAACCATAGATATTTATATATAAACTAGATACCGATACTTGATAAGTGAAGCCGCCACGGCAGCCATTTGTTAGAAAGGCAATATTAGAATATGATGTAGAGCAAATTGAAAATAAAACTCACATAAATTGTTATTAAATTTATTTTAATTGCTAAAATATGAAATGTAATACAAATATTACACTTTATTTATTGGTTTGAAAATAATATCAGTTTATATAATTCGTGTCTTTTACTCGCATTTTGTTTTTGATTTGACAATTTTGCTTTACTGTTTAACTTTACAATCAAAACTTAACTATATATTGTAATAATAGTATATTATTATATGAGGGATTATGAAAATCATTATTCACGAAGATGAATGACCATAATCCCGAATATAATCTATACTTTTTCTACTCCTGTAAATTCGGAATTAACTTTTGAAAATGATCGAAATTCGTTGAAAACACACATTGAAAAACGTCAGACGGCCGTTGCTTGGTGATCCTGTCACGTCTTTAAAATAACAGTGAATTATGGATTTCTGGATAATGTGATTGGTTGAAAAGATTGAATTATGGGTACTATAATTCATCGAAAAATATTTACACAGGAGTAGAAAAATACCTTTAAATTGACACAAATGTCACTTTCTGCCTTTGTAGCACATGGCCGCTGAGGCTTCACTTTTTCGTATCGAGTTAGGTATCTAGATTATATATATATAAACATCTATTATGTCAACTTGTATAAACATAAACATGGAATTATACTGTGACGTTTATTTAATGGCTGATTTAAATTTAATAGGAAGAAATTCGTCCATTAGTTTATTTGGTTGATGTACTTGTACTTGTATAATACCGAAATCTCAAGTTAAATTAGTTTAGTTTCTAAGTAAAATTTAATAGTAGATTATTATGCTTTATTATACCGGCCCTTATGTGGTCAATATTAAGACTTTTTGCCTAAAAGTGATGCAATTTTAACTTATTGGCTATCAATACGAACTATGTTTCATTTATTTATTTATTTATTTATTTATTTTAGTGAAGTGAATTGCTATTACCACTTTTAAAACGTTGGAGAGCGGCATAAAATTTATTTTAGTTTTCTCAATAAATAGAGCTCATAGTATTTTATAATAATGTTTTAAATATTTTTCTGTCCCATCTTTTTAATAAATAAACTATAATGATGATCTCGGTGGTGTAGTCTCTATGTCGCTAGCCTAGTACATCAGAGGACATGGGTTCAAATCCCACTGAAGAGAATGCTCGTTTGTGATGAGGCGGCATAAGGCTAAAGCAGTTAGTACGCTTTCCATTTTTGTAAAAAAAAAATACAAATAAGCTATACTTTTCGGCAATCCAAACGAGAGTTCAAAAAATTAAGTGTTATCAATTTGTCTTTCCTTGGAAAAAGAATTAGTTGAATTTCTAAATTAATATTGCTGTATGCAAATTGAGAATATCCCAAAGGTGGAGTCATTTATATTTGTGGAGTCTTGCGCCCCAGGAGAATGAAGTGCAAAATTGAAATTAGTAAATTTTGATAAAGTCAAGTAAAGTAATAAGTTTCAGAGATATTTGAAATATTTCTTGCAAAGGAACATTTCGAGAACTTGAAATTTATTCATTTATGTAAACTGAGTGTTATCTTTTGTAATATTCAGAACAGCGATAAATTTTATGGAGTAGAATAATTAGTTAATTATTCAAGACTATCTTTTAATTAATAAAATGCAATGGATAAAAGAAAACGAAAAGCTTGCTCTTCATCCGTAAATTATGCTTCCTGAATATTCGTTACGCATAATTTCACATCTGTTTAGATAACGAACTTAGCAAAATAATATCAACAACTAAAAAGAACGCACCAGAAGTAAATTCAATTGTCATGATTTCCGCAAAATCTAAAATTTCATATTCTAAGCACGGACACAATAAAACCGCATCCGAAGAAATTTCCCTAGAAATACGCCGATATTAACCCGATAACATGCTGCGTCGCCCGGAAGAAAGAACATAATAGCCTATTCCGGGATTAAACTCCGGCTCAGGCCCCATTCCACTGAAGTGATGCTGCCTAGACAAGATGGTTTGGTTTGAGAACCGAGTTCATGCATTTTGTTTTGTTTTTGTTTCTTTTTGTGAGCGATTGATTTGCATGTAACCAGTGGCGGGGAATTCTCAAAAAAAAAAAAAATTTTTAAGTAAGTTTGTTTAAAATAAAATGACCTTTGGTTTTAAGTTCTGCAAAAAGAACTTGTTTTATTTACAACCATTTAGTAATAAGTCAATTTCTGACTTTTAAAAAGTGGAAAAGTCAATTATTCTTATCGTTTACTTTCCTTCTGGTCGAAAAGTTACCAATTTCTAACCTACGAAAGAAAGAGCTTTGGATTTCAGTTTTGCAAAAAAAAAAACTTGTTTTATTCTCTATTTATTAGTAATATGTCTATTTCGAATTTTAAACAGTGGGAAAGTCAATTATTTCTATCTCTCAGTTTGCAAAAGGTCGAAAAGTTACTACTTTCAAAACTGCGAAATAAGTGCATATTGATTATAAATTGATATAGATTTTTCTGTTTAGTTGATCAAATTTCTGTTGCAAATCCTGCCACTTTTAAATAATCAAAAGATCGAGAATTTATTAAACACCTATTACATAAAAATATTGCACTAAAATTAATACATTATATTTTCTTAATTATGACCACGCATAACTATTTACAGAATAGTCCGATTTTGATGATTCTTTTTTTATTGGATAGAATATACCTTAAAGTTGGTCCCATTTAAAATTTTTTTTAAATCCACTCTTAAAGGTAGGAAAATGGGTGAGATGTAAGATTCTTCATACTAGCTGTCATAATTTTTCACATTAAAAATATTTAGTCTAATGCTCTTGGACCTTAGTTCATCTACATAAAATATTTGATATTCCGGCAAAACGTAATACGTTTCCTTGCAAATTTGGGAATATATAAAGTTCCTAGGAAGTGTACAAATTTTCGTCACATTTTCCAGAAAGAACAAAATGAAACTTTTACTCAAATATAGTGCAACATAAAAGAAAATTCATTCGTTAAAAAGTAGCCTGATTTAAATTCTTGTCGGGCGGATATTTTTCATTAGAAACTAAAACTTTTTATCTGGAAATGTTCGCGAAAAGACACGCTAGAATTTCCGTAAATAACGTTGTACGTATGCACGATGCGATTCGGAGCTAAAAGCCCGAAAGCAATTTTCTGAATCAACGGGTCGCTTTATCTCTTAGACACACCATTCAAATTGAATGTAGCGGCGAAACAAAGAAGTGCTGATGATTATGTACGATCCTCGTCTTGCACGCTTCGGTGGCTATCGCGCGCACTTTGTCGCTCACTGCAACTATATTCGCTCTGCAGCTGATGGCGAGCTAACCTATAAAATATTGGTTTTATTTGTTGTGGTTTGTTAATAAAGTAATTCCGTGGATAAAGCTATGTGCAGTGCTGTTGGTGTGATAGTTTCATTCTGGTAATTATGCTGTTTTAGGATGGTTGAAATACCTTGCAGTTTCATTGCATTCTGCTGACGTTAATTCAAAGGATCTAATAACGAGATTCCTGTCCATATATCCAGAAGTTAGAATTCTATGTTGTGCTTCTAGCAGAACATTTTCGATTGTTAAAAACTGAAACGGATCTGGTGAAGCTTGAAAAACGATTTATTTAAACTATTTAGAAAGGATTCATTTGAACCTTATGATTGAGGAAATCTATTATTACATGTTAAATGTAGAGAAAGGAAGAAAAAAAAAAACGATAGAAGACGAAACCATTGCACAATTATGGAAAGAAATACTAAAAGAAAGAAGCAATATTAAACATAAAAACATTTTAATAAAAAATTAAACCGATGAAAAGGAAACTGAAAAGCGAAAAATAAAATAAATCTGTTTAGTCGTCATAATTAAGCTCCTAAACTAATTTTGAGTCGGTGTATTTTGATTGTTTGTTTGAAGTTCAGTTAATTATACTAAAAAGGCTTATTTTATTTTTCGCTTTTTAGTTTCTTTTTTCAACGGATAATTTCATGAATCCAAGAACATGTGGTTACAGAGGAGGTTATGCGCACCGTAATGCTGCCAACCGCATATCACTAAATATCTCCGTTGACATGTAATTCATATTGTTTGGTTATTTTCTGAATAGACCACGCACGAGCAAATAAATTACTTAGTTCAAACTAAGAAAATTTTGATGAGAAACTATCCTTAAAGAAGAACAACTTTATAGAGAAATAGAGGCACCTCTACTTTAAAGAAACTTCTTATAGTAGCTTACTTTATGTGTAGAGGAAAGTAACCAAATATGGAATAGGATCTTAATTTGGAACACGCCATTTAACATTGCACAAATTAAAGACGTTTATAATATTATAATAATCAGTTGCTGCAGTTACTAACACATGCCATATAAAATTATATTGATAAACATTTAAAGAAAATCTTACGGATTTCTTTTGGAAAGTACCTCACACAAAAACTGCCATGCTCATGTCAAATGAATAAGTACATGATGTATGAATGCAGGAAAGACAGCGAACAAACAATACCTTTTGAAGGTTGAAGAAGGGGAAGAATGAAAATGAAAGACTCTTGTTCAAATAAAATTAAAATAAATGAATAAGTAACAATAATAATATGTTGTTAGTTGCCTCAATGAAGTTAAATATTGATGTACGCAGTCAGCATGTTCTCCTACTTCTCGTCATTATTATTGTCTTCCATCTTCTTCATTCAATTACAAATACATATTACATAGCTTCTCCGCATGTGGTGTGTTTGAAGGCATCCAAGTGTGTGCACATTTCGTTCTTGCGATTCACGAATGTTACGTTTTTCGCAATAAAAAATTTACATTTCAATTTGCTTAAATTGTGGGTAGCAGAGATTGACTGTTTTTATTACAGACATGAATGTTACTAGTGAACAAATTATGCTGTTTTTTTTTCGGCTTCCTGAAGCTGTAGAATCTTAGAAACAAAAATGAACTGAGACTGATAAGAGATTATAGTTTCAGAAAGCTCTACAGTCATCAATATTTAAGTACGATTATTTTTGACGTTTCTTGAAACCAATGAAATGCTTCATTGTATGTCACGTGTCTGCGTTTTAACCAATCCTGTCATTATTATACTGAGAATAATGCTCTAATATCTTTTTTGTTTTTGTTGACAAATGTCAGATGTCAGATAGTTCGATAAATTAGAAAACAATTCTCCAGTATCTTTCTCAAATTTGTTGTCATTTAGCAAGGTAAATAATAAATAAATTCGCAAATAGCATTATAGAATAATTTGTTTATTTTAGGTTTGTAATTCAAGTTTGACAATAGAGTCTGTGAAGTAAAATTTTAGCTACTATTTTGACTAACTTTGCGTAGTAATATCGTGTACTTTATTATCGATTTCTGAAAAAAAAATTGTGGACCACTCGAGTATATATTCTTTTTGTATATTAAGGTTCAGGGTATTTTATTAAATTAATTTATAGTCTTACATTTTAGAATTTATGATTTATGAAAACAAGAAGCTTTCCATCTGAGCTTCATTTCATCTTTCAGTTCATAATGATCTTATTGATTCATTATAAAAATGTAAATATATCAAACAATATAAATTAACGATGCTATCAATAACAGAGTAACAGCACCCAGGCTTTAAATCCTTTCGACAGACAATTTTTAATCCCAATATAAAGTATTCTTTAACAATATGAAACGAAATAATTCCAATGAACTTTCATTAAGGCATACGAAAACGAAAATCCTTTGAAGTATATAAACCATTAGTAATTGAATTATCAATCAGAGAAGAAGAGCTACGAAATCTGAGAAAGAACGGGTAGGTTCCGTCAGAAAAAGAGTTTAAAGTCCTTTGAGAGATCCGAGCCAGTCACGTCTTCTTCCGTTTATGATCTGAGGGAAAGTTATGGAAAGAACAGATGGAAAGAATTATCTTATTTCCATATTCACCCAATAAGAATGCGAATTATAAGAGACTATTACGCCCAGCGCCTCCACCAAAAATCGCAAGCGTATTGCACTGATTCTGAAGAGATATAATTTATCGGACTTAATACAGATCACATACAGTATACGTCTAAGAATATATAAAAATAATGAAAATTATAACCAAATTTGACACTTTGACAGTACTTTTTTACTACTGTTATCCCCGGCGCAACAGTTAGCTGACGTTTTACAAAAACATATTGCTATTATTTATGCTTTTAATTAATAATTTAACGATTTCGAAACAAATTTCTTATACACCTCGGCACTAAAGTATTATTTATTACTCATATGGATTATTCTCCGAGGCGATAGCCACATTCGTAATAAAAAATTATAGTTTAGTGCCTTGATGTACAACTAAATATTTTATGTACCGCCTAGCAACTTCATTAAAAAAATGTTAAAAAAAAAATAATTTTAATATAGGTTTTGGATACTTTCAGTTATGGTACGTTATAGATAACTGTCTCGATTTTCTACAGTTTTGCTTTGATCAACGGATTTTATAGTCTACTATTGGGATCACGGATTTCGAATATTATAACGAAAAAAAATTCTGACATTTTGCATCTGTCGAAATTGCTGTAAATAAACGCCGTTTTCGTATTTTTTTTTTAGAAAATACATCATGTTTAATAGCTGAAAGCGGTAATAAAAATAATTGGTATAACATGTCGTGATTCTAATACACTATAAAAATTGTTGCCTCAAAATGAAATTTCAAAATATTAATCATGTTAGTCTGCAGTTGACACAAACATAAGAAACCCATCTTAAATACCCAATTTAAAGATTGCAACCGGTAACATATTTAAATAATTGCATCTTTCGAAGCCGAAAATTAAAATAATAAATCATACACTGACAAATCATCATGAGAATGTTACAAACGAAAACATTAATTTGTATATAAAATATGACTTGGTAAGCATTACAAAAATGTCGATACGGAACAAATCCCAGGATGTCAGTACCAGACAATTTAACTTGAGCTTGGTTTCATGTACCAAAAAGCCATATAATACTGAAACATGCACGCAAGGCCTGTATAATGTGCAGCCGTCAGAGTTGGAAATAATATATACCGTGCGAAATCTGTTAGCGCCGGGACTGGGCGGGGTGTGGTCGGACGAGGGCGCTGCGGTCGCCGCCCTCGGCCCCCGGTCGGTCCGCAGACATTTCCGCTTGCGAATCGCGACAATGGCGGAGCCTGCATTCGGTACCATGGAACCCTTAATGACATCTTACAATTATTAAAATACGCCTGAAAATTCAATAAGGTCTCTTTATCCGTTAAAGTATATAGAATTCACGAGAAAGAAAAGTACCGAATTTTTCGGTAAACTGAGGATATAAGATGAATTTCTGAAAATTTATCAAACTTTTTAAATACTTCTAATAGCTTAGTAAATAATAATACTAAATTTACATCCAGTTATCCAAATAACAATAAAATTTTTGACGGCAATGTTAGTAAGTCGTAATAGTTATTTATATTACAAGCAATGTAAAACAGTTTTTACTGCTGAATGGAGGAAATGACCGGCGAGCCGATCAGGCGAGCCTGTCACCTCCTTGAAGCAGTAAAAACAGTTACCTTGCGTGTATTGTACAACGTTTTACTTGTTACTCATTTGTAAATCGAAATAAAATTAGTCCTGTCAGTTGCACACAACTGTTCTGTGAAAAATTATTTTAAATTATTCCGCATAAGTCTTGTAAGCATTACTGTGGCAACGTGCATTGTTTACCTTGTTTACTAACTTGTAAAAATTTTACAATGTAGCTGTCAAATAGTATCTTGTAAAGATTCATTTTCAAAGGCAATAGAGGGCTTGGGTAAGTTATGTTTACAAGTGAGTAACAAGTAAAATAATTTCCAAATGATGTGTCCTTGTTAAGAAATAAATTTACTATAAAAGTAAATGTAAGTAACAGTTAAATTTCCTAATAATACCGGACATTAATGTTGTATATTATGTAAACATTTGTTGGGTTTCAATCCTTTGTATTAAATATTTATTACTCAGCGTTTAGATCTCACATAGGTCATCCTCAGGAGTAAAGCGTCATTGTAAAATACTCGTAAAATACAATAAGGTTAGTAAGAAATTGGAAGAGAACCGTGGTTGCCCGACGTGTAAACCGCGCTAGAACCTAAGATCAATATATAGCAAGTAAAAGAGAAAGAGAGTCGAAATTATCCGACGTGACAATCACGCTATCTATATGAAGAAGTAGGAACCAACGTGTAAACCCTTGTAAAGGCCAAGAACAATCTTCGAAGAAGTTGGAAGAGAAGTATGGTTACCCGACGTGTAAACCACGTTAGAACCCAATATCAATATGTAGCAAGTAGAAGAGGAAGAAAGTCGAGATTATTCGACGTGTCAACCACGCTAGCTATATGAAGCAGTAGTAACCAACGTGTAAACCCTTATAGAGGACAAGAAGAATATTTGAAGAAGTTGGAAGAGAAGCATGGTTATTCGATGTGTAAACCGCTCTAGAACTTAAGTTCAATATGTAGCAAGTAGAAGAGGAAGAGAGTCGAGATTATCCGACGTGTCAACCACGCTAGCTATTTTATAGAAAGAAGTGGGAACCTACGTGTAAACCCTTGCAGAGACCAAGAACAATTGTTGAACGGTCGAAGGAGGAACTATAATATACATACCAACGTGTAAACCACTCCAGAACCATTCATATATGAATTTTTAAAATCAAATTGTTTTATTAGTAGTGTTTTATCTAGTTTCTAGTACAAAATTTCCTCACAAAATTTCTGTATCCGCGCCACTGTGTTGAATATTCCACGGTCGAAGCAGCGGGTCATACGTTATTTTACTTGCCCTCATCCCTAGGATAAAATCGTCCCAGAAATTCATCGACTAGCGACCAACTCCCAACTCATTCCAGATACGTGAAATAATTCTAAGTTCGCTAAGTTTTGTATCCTGTAACTTACTAAGCGGGAAATACTTTAATTAGGTTTTATTCCATACTGCAGATGTGCAGATAATAAGTTTACAGACTTGTAATAAGTTATATAGTGTTTCATGACATTTATATTTTACTTTGACGTAAAATGAAGATATAGTTCTATTTTAAGTTGGTTGTTACTGTCATATTGTTGAAATAGTCTCACTGCAAGTTGGATTTGTGTTATTAATGTGCAGTGTGACTTGCATGCAATAGTACAAATCTAGAAATTATGCGATTCTTATGAAATTGTTGCACGAAAAATTTGTACTTTATGCATACCGTATAGACAATTATTCAACTAAATCTGATATTTTCATTATCTAATTTCTCAACAGTACAAAATATAGAAAAATGTTTCAAATAAAAATTGTAGTCAATATTAATCTATATCTTTTTGAATATAATAAAATTTACTCTAAATTAATTATTTACTGAGCTATGCCCAAAAAACGTGATAGGCCTTCAAGTAAACTACCACTTCCGGTTAATGGATTACTACTAAAATTTAACCAGCTTATAACACGAACATCCAAATTCTATATTTAAAATTTGAAAACTATATCGGTAATAGATTTTGAGATTTTGGGGAAAAAAGAGTCGTCCCATGAATCCGAATTCCCACCAGTGAAATTTTTTACTACCTACAATATTTACTTTTCTGTTATTTATGTATTACTATGGATACCAGCTATATATATACCAAGGAAATATTTTACTTGTCATCATTTAGAGATGATTACTAATAAAGAAATAATCTGAAATATTATTTGGTACAACTGTAGTTAAAGTTTGAGAAATGTTTGTAATATGTTTATAATTTTGAAATTATGACTACAACTTCATTTCACATTGACAACCTGTGTTTCATTTTATCTGGTACAGTACGGTAACGTATGTAAATAGCAAAAATGTAAATGTTTCAAAATTGTTGTAGTTTTACTTTTGTTTCTATTCCTATAATAGTATATTGTGTCATTAGGAGTAAATGTGATACTTTGGGTGCTGAGCATGTACGTTTGAACGACGAGCGAAGCGAGTCGAACAATTACATGCGAAGCACCCAAAGACACATTTACTCCGAATAACACATGCTATTTTTTCTTCAAACATAGAAAATAAAATTATAAATGTTATAAAATGCCCAAAACTTCAAAAAATATTCTGTCTTATCTAGCATTTCAAGTTGCCGTAGAATATGCTGTTTTGTTATTTTTGTTTATTTGTTTCATTTTTAACTGTCAAATTATTGAAATACAACGTAACTATTTTTCATAATATTTTACTTTGTCCGCCGCCGGCGTAAATGTGTTGCCAAGGATACACTTTTACGCCGGCGGCGACAATATTGAACTTCTGCTTGTTGAATACAAATACATAACAACGTATTTTTATGACGTTTGAAGAAAAAAATATTTAGATATGAATGAAATAGGTTTTTTTAAGTCACTAGAGAATAATAGTTATTTGTATCACTAGTCCAGAAACTGCACTTTTGCGAGTCCGTGTATATTTTGACAGGCTTGCAAATTAGAAGCACTCGAAAAACAGTTACTGAACGTGTCATACTCATTACTTTTTTTATGTTGATTACATTAGATCGTTCGTTAACAAGGATACGGGGGTTTTATAAATATAAACAATTCATTTGTGTTTTTATTTTAATTCTGTGACATTTACTTAGTTGATATTTATTTAATTGTGCACTGCAATTGAAAATTAAATTAAATTAAATTAAATCTGAGCTTACAATTAACAATTTATTTCTAAAAACCAACGTACAAAATTGACAGCTAGTTGATACCAACCCTAATCCTACAAAAGTCCTTAGTTTATACCGGCCTAGGTCTGAAAACAAATAGTTTCTGGATGATTTTGTGATTTGTAAAATTAATGTTTTTGGACGGAGGCACGAAATAGTATATTAAGGAAGAGAAGTGTATGACTTTTTTTCCGAGAAGTAAATTGAAACACGAGCCGTAGGCGAGGGCTACAATACGACAAGGGAAAAATACTTTTCTATAACACTGTTTTGGAAACTGGGCATTCCACTACTAAAAATTGTTATGGAATCACTAACATTCCATGCGCGGCGTATGGAATATTTTCGACGAATCAGAACCGCTTATTAGCGCGACATATGAAGTATCTTGATTCAGTTACTATGGTTACGTCTGTTTGTTTTAATTTGATTTATTTGAGTTTGACGTTTTCAACAGTTTTATATTTGTATTTTTGTATAATTTCCAAAACCTTTTTATAGAAAGTATAGTCTACAACATGTAACGGAATGGCCTATCCCACGCTCGCAAACCGTAGCCCTCGCCTTTGGCTCGGGCTACAAACTTTTTGCTTGCGTGGAATATGTGCCATTCCATTACTTGTTGTAGAATATACTATTCTCTCCTGCGGTATATATACTATCTTTTTCACGACCCAAATATTTATGATGATTAATTCAAAATTGTTTGAATTGTAATAATTTATGATAGTTACCTTCGATTTGTTCAATTTTGTTGATTTCACGTTATTTGAGCACTTTTCCTCATGACGGGAGAGAATGCACACAAATCTTCTGTAGATATGAGATTGGCTGTTTCTGTTATGATTTTGGTAACATAGAAACCAAGTTTCTCTCCCGGTCGTGAAAAAATATATTGTTATCAGTGCTGTTATATTAAAGTCAGTGCAAAAATCTAAATTAAATGACAGGTTGTAAAGAATTTTTCTGCGATCAGTCTGGAATATTTCTTGTTTTTAATGATGTTTGGAAATTTCATTTCGTAACAAATGTATTTTTTAATAAATACATGTCAATAAAAAGTTTTCCTCTCTTTTCGATTATTTCAAATTCCAATCAAAGTGGGAATAAAAAGTAACAAGAAGAAAAGAAGGCGAAATCAATTTAATTTCATGAATACAAAACAAATCAAAACGCCGAAGTTCATTCCAGGTATTTTTATTATTAAATTTCATATTACAATTCCTGGGCAAAGCATAGTGGCAACAAAATAAAAGTCCTGCTTTTTACAGCAGCGGCTCCAAATTACGCCGTGCGTACCAGCAAAATAAAAATCGCAAATTAAATTTTATATTTCCGGGAAGAATTCAATAAAAGAACTTGGTTCGCGCATGAGTCCCCTAAATAAACTAGGAGGCAATAATACGTCCCTATAGGAATAAATTGAATTCTGAAAGAATTATCATAAATAAACAGCAGTGCAGCTTGAGATAGGAATGACAGTGGCGAGTGCCGTTGTCATCTTCGACAATATCGTGTTTGTGTTTGTGGAAGCGTCTGATTGATTTAAATTCGGTTACAGCGCCATAATAAGTTGTTGTCTTTGCCGTTTCGCTGCGCATTATCCTTCCTTCCATCGTATTGTTTCAACAGATTATGTTGAATGTGGTTTGTGATCGCCTAAATTTTCAAACAGTTTAAAGATAATTTATTGTAATTAACTCTTCTACGTGTAAGGGAGGTATTGTGACGAGTCTAATATTTTGATTCAGATAATCTGCTTTTAGGGATCTTTAGAATACGATTTCATGTATTTACGTAGAAGTCTGCCTACGATAACTCAAAATCGAATGTCGGTATCGTTTTAAAATTTCATATTTAGAATTTGAATGTTCATGTCACAAGTTAATTAAATTTTGGTAGCAATTTATCAACCGGAAGTATTTACCAGTTATAATTACCTGATTACTTGATGGTTTTGTTTATTCGACATGTTTCAGTAAATAATTGACTAAGTACTGTTAAAATTTGTTATATTTAAAGAAATGTACTACTATATTTATTTGATTTTTTTTCTCTGTTCTGAACAGTTAAAGAGCTATTTGTATATTTGGAGTGCAAAGTTATGTTTTGTCACTCGAACACGTATATTGCAACGTGTCATGTGAGAGCGGCATAAATACTTTGCGCTCGAAATATATACACAAAATTTTTTCGACAACTGATTGTAAGAAGAAAAATATTGATTATTTCATTAAAATAAACGTATGTATGACATCCCTATCACTCTGTCATAGATTGATGTAGCTGTTCTTTTATTTCGTATCCATGGTGATGAAGTAATAATAAAAAAAAAAAACAGAGACCAGCGACAAAATAAAATTCCTCAGAAAACATCAACTTTGCGTCGACAAATGCAAGCGCCAAAGGCAACTTTCTGTAGCAGTCGTCGGAAAAAGTGGTTTTATGTTAGACTGTATAATATAATCACTTTTTTTTTTAATTACGAAGATAGAAATCATACTAACTGCTTTGGCCATATGCCGCCTTATGAGTGGATGATTGTGAATTTCTTATGACCAACACAAACGAAAGTGCTCTTCAGTGAGATTCGAACCCACAACCTGTGAGGTCAGAATGATTAAGATATGAAATGCCAGCTTGCGCAATTTTTTCGAAACAAATAATAATAAATAATAAATAACTTGGCAACCAAAAACAATAGTACAAAAGCACTATTTCAGTGATGCGCTTTTGAGAAAATGGCCGCTCAGTGTCCGCTGATATGTTGATATTTTAGTAACCATAGACAAGTGTCAGTGTCAGTTGTTTCTGTCAAATATTTATAAAATGAGTGCAAAACACAGACGTAAACTTATTGTACCATGAAAAATAGTAGGAACTTTTATAGTACAAGAGAAATAATATTTTATTTCATTTGCAACTGACAGTTATTAAAATTTGCCACCGTATACTGCTACTGTCAATATGGCCGCTCAAAATATATCAAAAGTACCGACAGCGAGTGACTTTACTAAGTGAATTCTTATACTGTTATGAAACTCAAATTGTTTCTTGTCAACGTCATGTGTAAAATATAAGCATTATTGTAAATTAAAGAAAAAAGATCTGCAATGTTGTCAAATATATAATATTGTATGTAACACGTACATAACAAGATTTTATGGACACATTTAAGTGCCTCATCTCGCTGTGCTGGTTCTCCCCTAAACTGTCTCGTTCATAAAACCCTAAATTATGTACTTGTTACATAAATATCTATTAAAGTACCTATTTAAAAAAACACGTTAATTTTTTTAAAGTTAGTGTATTTAGAAAAAGATTTATGGAAACATTAAAAGCGGAATAAATAAAATAAAGGAACGGCAAAACAAACTTTCATCAAAAAGTATTTCAATAAAGACAATTGAAAACAAAATCAATATTGTAATTCCGTTTTGATTACATTTGCATATTGCAATGACAGCTCCATTCGGCAAAAACTAAAAACAAAAAGTGCAGTTAAAAGTGCATAAACCGACCATTACAAATTCTGTTGCAATGAAAAACGCAATTTAAAACGAAATATGTTTCACGGTAGTCATTTCATCAATGTTTCATATTGACACAGATCTGCTCTCGTCACTCACAAAGTGAGCCATGGATTCCACAAAACGCGATATTTGCACCATAAATTGATTAAAAACAGCCCAATACCAAACACTATAAGTTAATTAGTAATAATGTGAATTCCCGCCAGCAGTAATGATTTATCGAAACTGTTATTTCATAATTAAATGTAAAGCTTTACGAACCAAACACACCAAACTTGAATAGAGCATCAATATTCGTCAAAACAATGTACTCGTATAACCCTTAAAAAAGAAAATCGTATGTTAAGCGGACAGAAGTTTCAAATAAAAATTGCCGTAATACCATTAACCCATTTCTGGGTGTGGCACTCAGCCCAATGCAGATCTCAGTATTATGATATATTTTTGCGCGTGAAGTGTGGTTACCACCCGTCAAATCTCCGCCACCAAAGATGGTAGTGGTGAAGGAACCATAGGAGTAATTATTTAGAGAATATTTTCGAAATTTATTTTCAAATATGAATATAAAATAATTACTTAATTATTATTAATTCCAAATCGGCAAAAAAATATGTATTCTACTCGGCACCAAATACTGCTTCGGCAGTCTCTAATGTAAATCTGGTATTTTGGTGCCTAGTTAAACAAATAATTATTAATAGACGAATATGTAAAGAGAAAAACTCTCAAATACGCCATTATATCTTTAAAATCTTCTTCGAAATTTTTACAAAAAATAATAGAACACTGTAATTATCAATTTAAATCCGTTTTATGGAAATTTGGTTTTACTTTAATTATCCATGACCGTGTTGCAATTTTTCTAATAAATATTAATTTAAATTTTATTGATATATCGTGATATAATTAGACAACCAAATAGGCCTTATTGTATGAACATTTTAATTCTGAACAACTGTTTTATTTATACTTTTGCTGTAAAATAAATAAATAAAAAGATACCGCAATATAAGAAATAGCTTCTCTATTATATACCGTATACGTGCGAGAAGTAAAAATATTAAAATTTGAATTATTTTTGTTGTAATCCATAAACTATAAATCCCCTTGGAATGAATATTGAGTTGGCGTGATTTGTGTTCTGTGTATAATTTTTAAAAATATTCAACAAAATAGGATAACTAAGGTATTATTTATCATTAAATTATGTTTATTTGACTCTTATATCTCCAGTATATATTTGAGGAAGTTTACATATATTTAAATAGCCTGTGGTAAATCTACTGCTGCAGATCTCTGAAGATCCCAGCGTATCGTATGGTGACCATTCGTTGATGTCATCAGAAAGTAGAGCAGGGTGGGATTTAGAGCAATTTTAATATTAAAGTAACTCTTTTTGCGTTTATTTTGCAAAATATATTCAAATGAGTGGTTTGCACCTTAATATTCAATATCCTAGCGTCATCTATGTGTTACAATAACAATTAACTCTTACGAGCACGAACTAATTACTCAATGACATTTCATTGATAAAATGGCAGTATTATTTTATAATTTTGTGATAGTTTGTTGACATTTAAAGTGCTTTTGAGGTATTTATATAAGTTTACCATTAAAATTGTACTTCTATGTTGTGCAAGGTTCTCCAAGAGTACTTAAAAATAATCTAAATACTCTTATATACTGTGAGTATTGTTTATAAATAATACAGTATATACCATTATTTAATGAATATGCATCTGTACAATTATATTTCTTTATTAATATTTTAGGTACTGATATTTACAATAATTTGATGATAATTCTAGTTCATCGTAAAGTAATTGTAATTTTTCGTTTGTAGGTTACTTTCTCTACTCAAAGAGTCAAGTAAATATATCTACATGCCTAACCTAACCTAAATATCAATATTTTAGGTCTACAATTACGGATGTCCAATGTACAACTTTCTCGAGCTTCGAGCATAGTCTGTAGTCAACAAATGTCAAATTATAACACTCAGGACGAGATGAAATAGCCTGAAATATATGTAGAGATTCTATGCTTTCAAAACTTTGATTTATTCCACTTGCCTGTCTTTCAAATATAATAAGGACGTAGGTAAAGTAATAAAATAAACATTTAATTATATTATTTATTTATATGATTTGGTGACTGATTGTAATGTTTCAGTGAATGGTGTGAGACTGGAACAAGCGAATGAATTTGTTATTTGGGTAGTATGTTTTCGAGGAATGGACGTATTGACCGGGAGATTGAAAGGCGAGTGTCTGCAGGGTGCAAGGTATTGTCTGTGGGTACATTTTTTCGATTGAATATTTATAATGGTGTGTTAGTGCCTATATTGATGTATGGTTCTGAATGTTGGGTGTGGATGAAGAAGCATGAACGATGTGTAACTTCTGTAGAAATGAGATATTTAAAAGGAGTGTGTGGGTATACGAGACGTGATCGTATACGTATTACATTGGTGTATGGTGAGTGTGAGATTGAAAATAATGTTAAGAAAGTGGGAGTGAGTCAGTTGAGGTGGTTTGGATATCTAGAGCGAATGTCGAATGAAAGGTTGATGAAACTAATATATGTGAGTGAGATTGAAGGTAATGGAATGTGTGGGCGTCCAAGGAATAAGTGGTTAGGTATGATTGGTGGTTTGTTGCGTGAACGAATGATTCCGAGTATGAAGAATAGACGAATATGTATGAATGTGGACGAGGCGAAAGTGGTGTGGCAGGATAGAAATGTTTGGAGGAGACTGATTGTTGGTTGACTGTGTTTCTAGGTTCGTGCTACCCCAGTGAGTGGCATATAACGTATATATTTAAAAATAAAATAATAATAATAAGTAAGCAATATATATATATATATATATATATATATATATATATATATACATATATATATATATATATATATATATATATATATACGTATATATATATATATATATATATATATATATATATATATATATATATATATATATATATATATATTCGGAATCAATTTGAATGTTGTTTCAAATCTATGTATGTTTTTAATGCATTAATAACATTTGACTTATATTTTCCAGAGTGCAATAATGGAAATATTGCACAATGAGATCGTCAAGATTCTGTGAGTTCTGAAACGTCACAACACGGTCAACTCAAAGAACATCTCTTCTTCTTGTTTCACTGCTGAACGTAGAACGACCATACTTCTACGAACCAGACAAACATCTGCTGATTCTTCGCCGATGATACACCTCAATATATCTTTTGAGTTCGCCAAGGACCAACATCTCTACATCATCTGCGTACCTGGAAGAAAATCTTCAGTTGTTGAATCAATGAATACATAGTTCAATCATTGAAAATTGTGATTAGAAAAATGCTTAATATTATTTCATAAATGTACGATAATACGTAGAATATTTTAAAGATGAATAATTTTCTTCTATTTATTTCTTGAATAATATTCATCTACCACATTTATTATTGAAATATTTTTTACACAGTGCCATAAGGATTAGATTTATACTTTTTTTTTAAATAAAAAAATAATGAATTTGTAACAAATGTATGATTGCTTGCAATTAAGCAATCACAATTTTTTTTTATAATTTCTCAAAACTGTATTTTCTAATATTTCATTGATTGAAATTATGAAATTCCTGGCAAAAATAACAATAGGAATAGTTAGATTTAGTAAAAAAAAAAAGTATGGCATTATAGGCAAACAATATTTTACAATGTGACGTCATACTGATTTTTTTATATCGTTAATATCTCTGAAAGTATTGATACTTTCATAGCAATTTTGAAATATATGGATGAAACACGATGTCTAGTATTAGGAATTATTAGATTTGGTACTATTTTATATAAAACTAATGATTTATTAGCGAAATCAAATTGTTAAGTATTAGTAGTAGTATATTGAAATTTTTAGTTTGTAAATTTCTTGAAAAATATTTGAGCTAAAATTTTTCAGTCTCAAAATTTTATCTGTAGATTAAATGTAATCTTAGGAAATATTATATTTGTTTATTAATTATTCTTAATTAGGAATATATAGACCATGTAAAAATGTTCACGTAGCCATCGTGGCGGATATTTTTTGATTGTCGTTTATTCTTAAACTATATGAGTTAGACTACTGTACTCTATAAATAATAACTCTAGATAAATTGTAGTATTAGGATATATCACATTTATTAATTGATTATTGCTAATTAGAAAAATATAGGCATATAAAAATGTTCATGTAGCCATCATGGCGGACATTTTTTGATTGTCGTTTATTCTTAAACTATATGAGTTAGACTACTGTACTCTATAAATAATAACTCTAGATAAATTGTAGTATTAGGATATATCACATTTATTAATTGATTATTGCTAATTAGAAAAATATAGGCATATAAAAATGTTCATGTAGCCATCATGGCGGACATTTTTTGATTGTCGTTTATTCTTAAACTATATGAGTTAGACCACTGTACTCTATAAATAATAACTCTAGATAAATTGTAGTATTAGGATATATCACATTTATTAATTGTTTATTGCTAATTAGAAAAATATAGGCATATAAAAATGTTCATGTAGCCATCATGGCGGACATTTTTTGATTGTCGTTTATTCTTAAACTATATGAGTTAGACTACTGTACTCTATAAATAATAACTCTAGATAAATTGTAGTATTAGGATATATCACATTTATTAATTGATTATTGCTAATTAGAAAAATATAGGCATATAAAAATGTTCATGTAGCCATCATGGCGGACATTTTTTGATTGTCGTTTATTCTTAAACTATATGAGTTAGACCACTGTACTCTATAAATAATAACTCTAGATAAATTGTAGTATTAGGATATATCACATTTATTAATTGATTATTGCTAATTAGAAAAATATAGGCATATAAAAATGTTCATGTAGCCATCATGGCGGACATTTTTTGATTGTCGTTTATTCTTAAACTATATGAGTTAGACCACTGTACTCTATAAATAATAACTCTAGATAAATTGTAGTATTAGGATATATCACATTTATTAATTGATTATTGCTAATTAGAAAAATATAGGCATATAAAAATGTTCATGTAGCCATCATGGCGGACATTTTTTGATTGACGTTTATTCTTAAACTATATGAGTTAGACCACTGTACTCTATAAATAATAACTCTAGATAAATTGTAGTATTAGGATATATCACATTTATTAATTGATTATTGCTAATTAGAAAAATATAGGCATATAAAAATGTTCATGTAGCCATCATGGCGGACATTTTTTGATTGTCGTTTATTCTTAAACTATATGAGTTAGACTACTGTACTCTATAAATAATAACTCTAGATAAATTGTAGTATTAGGATATATCACATTTATTAATTGATTATTGCTAATTAGAAAAATATAGGCATATAAAAATGTTCATGTAGCCATCATGGCGGACATTTTTTGATTGTCGTTTATTCTTAAACTATATGAGTTAGACCACTGTACTCTATAAATAATAACTCTAGATAAATTGTAGTATTAGGATATATCACATTTATTAATTGTTTATTGCTAATTAGAAAAATATAGGCATATAAAAATGTTCATGTAGCCATCATGGCGGACATTTTTTGATTGTCGTTTATTCTTAAACTATATGAGTTAGACTACTGTACTCTATAAATAATAACTCTAGATAAATTGTAGTATTAGGATATATCACATTTATTAATTGATTATTGCTAATTAGAAAAATATAGGCATATAAAAATGTTCATGTAGCCATCATGGCGGACATTTTTTGATTGTCGTTTATTCTTAAACTATATGAGTTAGACCACTGTACTCTATAAATAATAACTCTAGATAAATTGTAGTATTAGGATATATCACATTTATTAATTGATTATTGCTAATTAGAAAAATATAGGCATATAAAAATGTTCATGTAGCCATCATGGCGGACATTTTTTGATTGTCGTTTATTCTTAAACTATATGAGTTAGACCACTGTACTCTATAAATAATAACTCTAGATAAATTGTAGTATTAGGATATATCACATTTATTAATTGATTATTGCTAATTAGAAAAATATAGGCATATAAAAATGTTCATGTAGCCATCATGGCGGACATTTTTTGATTGTCGTTTATTCTTAAACTATATGAGTTAGACCACTGTACTCTATAAATAATAACTCTAGATAAATTGTAGTATTAGGATATATCACATTTATTAATTGATTATTGCTAATTAGAAAAATATAGGCATATAAAAATGTTCATGTAGCCATCATGGCGGACATTTTTTGATTGACGTTTATTCTTAAACTATATGAGTTAGACCACTGTACTCTATAAATAATAACTCTAGATAAATTGTAGTATTAGGATATATCACATTTATTAATTGATTATTGCTAATTAGAAAAATATAGGCATATAAAAATGTTCATGTAGCCATCATGGCGGACATTTTTTGATTGTCGTTTATTCTTAAACTATATGAGTTAGACTACTGTACTCTATAAATAATAACTCTAGATAAATTGTAGTATTAGGATATATCACATTTATTAATTGATTATTGCTAATTAGAAAAATATAGGCATATAAAAATGTTCATGTAGCCATCATGGCGGACATTTTTTGATTGTCGTTTATTCTTAAACTATATGAGTTAGACCACTGTACTCTATAAATAATAACTCTAGATAAATTGAAGTATTAGGATATATCACATTTATTAATTGATTATTGCTAATTAGAAAAATATAGGCATATAAAAATGTTCATGTAGCCATCATGGCGGACATTTTTTGATTGTCGTTTATTCTTAAACTATATGAGTTAGACCACTGTACTCTATAAATAATAACTCTAGATAAATTGTAGTATTAGGATATATCACATTTATTAATTGATTATTGCTAATTAGAAAAATATAGGCATATAAAAATGTTCATGTAGCCATCATGGCGGACATTTTTTGATTGACGTTTATTCTTAAACTATATGAGTTAGACCACTGTACTCTATAAATAATAACTCTAGATAAATTGTAGTATTAGGATATATCACATTTATTAATTGATTATTGCTAATTAGAAAAATATAGGCATATAAAAATGTTCATGTAGCCATCATGGCGGACATTTTTTGATTGTCGTTTATTCTTAAACTATATGAGTTAGACTACTGTACTCTATAAATAATAACTCTAGATAAATTGTAGTATTAGGATATATCACATTTATTAATTGATTATTGCTAATTAGAAAAATATAGGCATATAAAAATGTTCATGTAGCCATCATGGCGGACATTTTTTGATTGTCGTTTATTCTTAAACTATATGAGTTAGACCACTGTACTCTATAAATAATAACTCTAGATAAATTGTAGTATTAGGATATATCACACTTATTAATTGATTATTGCTAATTAGAAAAATATAGGCATATAAAAATGTTCGTGTAGCCATCATGGCGGACATTTTTTGATTGTCGTTTATACTTAAACTATATGAGTTAGACTACTGTACTCAATAAATAATAACTCTAGATAAATTGTAGTATTAGGATATATCACATTTATTAATTGATTATTGCTAATTAGAAAAATATAGGCATATAAAAATGTTCATGTAGCCATCATGGCGGATATTTTTTGATTGTCGTTTATTCTTAAACTATATGAGTTAGACCACTGTACTCTATAAATAATAACTCTAGATAAATTGAAGTATTAGGATATATCACATTTATTAATTGATTATTGCTAATTAGAAAAATATAGGCATATAAAAATGTTCATGTAGCCATCATGGCGGACATTTTTTGATTGTCGTTTATTCTTAAACTATATGAGTTAGACCACTGTACTCTATAAATAATAACTCTAGATAAATTGTAGTATTAGGATATATCACATTTATTAATTGATTATTGCTAATTAGAAAAATATAGGCATATAAAAATGTTCATGTAGCCATCATGGCGGACATTTTTTGATTGACGTTTATTCTTAAACTATATGAGTTAGACCACTGTACTCTATAAATAATAACTCTAGATAAATTGTAGTATTAGGATATATCACATTTATTAATTGATTATTGCTAATTAGAAAAATATAGGCATATAAAAATGTTCATGTAGCCATCATGGCGGACATTTTTTGATTGACGTTTATTCTTAAACTATATGAGTTAGACCACTGTACTCTATAAATAATAACTCTAGATAAATTGTAGTATTAGGATATATCACATTTATTAATTGATTATTGCTAATTAGAAAAATATAGGCATATAAAAATGTTCATGTAGCCATCATGGCGGACATTTTTTGATTGACGTTTATTCTTAAACTATATGAGTTAGACCACTGTACTCTATAAATAATAACTCTAGATAAATTGTAGTATTAGGATATATCACATTTATTAATTGATTATTGCTAATTAGAAAAATATAGGCATATAAAAATGTTCATGTAGCCATCATGGCGGACATTTTTTGATTGTCGTTTATTCTTAAACTATATGAGTTAGACTACTGTACTCTATAAATAATAACTCTAGATAAATTGTAGTATTAGGATATATCACATTTATTAATTGATTATTGCTAATTAGAAAAATATAGGCATATAAAAATGTTCATGTAGCCATCATGGCGGACATTTTTTGATTGTCGTTTATTCTTAAACTATATGAGTTAGACCACTGTACTCTATAAATAATAACTCTAGATAAATTGAAGTATTAGGATATATCACATTTATTAATTGATTATTGCTAATTAGAAAAATATAGGCATATAAAAATGTTCATGTAGCCATCATGGCGGACATTTTTTGATTGTCGTTTATTCTTAAACTATATGAGTTAGACCACTGTACTCTATAAATAATAACTCTAGATAAATTGTAGTATTAGGATATATCACATTTATTAATTGATTATTGCTAATTAGAAAAATATAGGCATATAAAAATGTTCATGTAGCCATCATGGCGGACATTTTTTGATTGACGTTTATTCTTAAACTATATGAGTTAGACCACTGTACTCTATAAATAATAACTCTAGATAAATTGTAGTATTAGGATATATCACATTTATTAATTGATTATTGCTAATTAGAAAAATATAGGCATATAAAAATGTTCATGTAGCCATCATGGCGGACATTTTTTGATTGTCGTTTATTCTTAAACTATATGAGTTAGACTACTGTACTCTATAAATAATAACTCTAGATAAATTGTAGTATTAGGATATATCACATTTATTAATTGATTATTGCTAATTAGAAAAATATAGGCATATAAAAATGTTCATGTAGCCATCATGGCGGACATTTTTTGATTGACGTTTATTCTTAAACTATATGAGTTAGACCACTGTACTCTATAAATAATAACTCTAGATAAATTGTAGTATTAGGATATATCACATTTATTAATTGATTATTGCTAATTAGAAAAATATAGGCATATAAAAATGTTCATGTAGCCATCATGGCGGACATTTTTTGATTGTCGTTTATTCTTAAACTATATGAGTTAGACCACTGTACTCTATAAATAATAACTCTAGATAAATTGTAGTATTAGGATATATCACATTTATTAATTGATTATTGCTAATTAGAAAAATATAGGCATATAAAAATGTTCGTGTAGCCATCATGGCGGACATTTTTTGATTGTCGTTTATACTTAAACTATATGAGTTAGACTACTGTACTCAATAAATAATAACTCTAGATAAATTGTAGTATTAGGATATATCACATTTATTAATTGATTATTGCTAATTAGAAAAATATAGGCATATAAAAATGTTCATGTAGCCATCATGGCGGACATTTTTTGATTGACGTTTATTCTTAAACTATATGAGTTAGACCACTGTACTCTATAAATAATAACTCTAGATAAATTGTAGTATTAGGATATATCACATTTATTAATTGATTATTGCTAATTAGAAAAATATAGGCATATAAAAATGTTCATGTAGCCATCATGGCGGACATTTTTTGATTGTCGTTTATTCTTAAACTATATGAGTTAGACTACTGTACTCTATAAATAATAACTCTAGATAAATTGTAGTATTAGGATATATCACATTTGTTAATTGATTATTGCTAATTAGAAAAATATAGGCATATAAAATTGTTCATGTAGCCATCATGCGGACATTTTTCCATTGTTGTTTATTCTTAAACTATGTGAGTAAGAATAATCAAGTACCAATTCCTCAACAATAGATTAGTTGTAGAGGTAGAATATATCGCATATATTAACATATTATTGTTAATTAATAAGATATTGACAAATTAAAAGTGTTCATTTTGTATTGTTTGTAATATCTTTTGTTTAATTTTATAATTTTGTAATAATTGCTTTATTTTTTGCAATAAATAATTTAAATTATGCTTGTGTTTTATATTCGCATCCTTCCCTATCCTTGTTTTATTGAATAAGCCTTTAAAGTAAGGGATTCCAGGTCTGTGTCAAAGAAAATATTTTCAAAGGGTTTTAGTTCACTGATGCTTTCAGGGTCTTCTGACCGATTTCAAATGCGAGTTACGCAAGAAATATTAACCCTAGGCTATTTTAAATCACAGATTCATAATCTATGGACCTTAATGAAGGGTGTAGCGCCCTTATCTCAATTTTTTTACCCCAAAATTTAATAGTAAAAACACCAAGACTAGTCCAACTTTTTTTTGGAAATAACCCAAAAAAATCGAGTTAGGGGTGGATTCGTATTGATTCAGCCCTAAAAACTCCCGTGGCGGTCTCGAAAATTGGCGCTCACCCTTAAATTTGGGGTAATTCATATCCAATTTTATGTTCTTTATGTAGTATGTATATAAGGTTCATTATTGCATGTCACATTTCCTCAGCGTACCAGCAATTTTATATATTATGAACGGCAAGTCAGAAGTGATATAAATTATGAACCACAAGTCCGCAGTGGGTCATAACATATAAAAGTTAAATGCGAATTACGTAAGAAATACTAACCCTAGGCAATTTTAAATCACAGATTCGGAATCTACAGACCCTAATGAAGGGTGTAGCGCCCTTATCTCAATTTTTTTACCCCAAAATTTAATAGTAAAAACACCGAGACTATAGTCCAACTTTTTTTTGGAAAATACCCAAAAAAATCGAGTTAGGGGTGGATTCTTGTAGATTCAGCCCTAAAAACTCTCGTGGCGGTCTCGAAAATTGGCGCTCACCCTTAAATCTTATGTAATTAAATAAAGCAAATTAAATACTGCTCTAATTATTTAACTACACATCCTATCGCAAAATGGTTGGTGAAATTGTATTCAGCACATTCTAAAAGGGGTATACAATCATTTCCAGCCCTTTAAAGTTAATATTAAGGGTGATTTTTAAGGGAAACTATTCTGAAACTTCAAAGCGTCATATCTCGGAAACGGTAAGAGATATAGCAAAAATAACGAAAAACCGCGGTCCCGCTTTTAGTACCCTGAAGAATCGACCCTTCTCTACAACATATGTGAGTATGAAGGGCGTAGGGCCAAGGGTTAAAAAACCGCTAATTAATCAAGGTCACAGTTTCAAAAAACGAGCATCTTCAATTAGTTTTAATTATCAAATCGAAAAAATTTGAGTGCCGAGTTACCGCATCCAGGTAGTGCTGCCATCTCGTGCAACATTTGTGAACTATTGTTGTGAGTAGCGGGCAACAATATTTTCAAACTGCGATGAGTTTTTGTAGTTTAGGAACCAATATTTCTGAGATAAAATAATAGATGGCAGCACTAAGATTAAAATTGAAAATAATAAAATAAAATTATGAATTTCATTTCATTAAATGACAATATTAATTTTAAACTATTGTTCTGCATATTTTAAAGTAAATAAAACACAAATCATTTGTTATAATTTCTTTATTATCTCTATCAATAAATACATGTTATTATATTTCGTTTATTTAAGATATTTATTTATATTATATATAAGATAACAGCCTTCTAGTTACAAATAACATATATGTAATATAAAAACTAGTATATTGATGTTGCTGGCAGCGGATGTCGGTCCTGATCATGTTTCTGTAAACATCCAGAGCGCTCTGGTGAAGACGCAGGCTCCGAAGACACTGTTGAAGGTGGTCATGGCTCCGGTGACGTTGTCCAGGTGTCGCTATTAACATAAAAACAATGTATTAGATAAAAGAATAACTGGGAACCCGAAGAAACATACATTGCATGGTTAGGAACAAATATTTGTTGATGTCTAAAGAAATCTGAGGCATAAAAATAGGAACTTAAACATAAAATGAAAATTTTGATAATTTTTTTATGAATAAAAATAATTTTCTTACATCGTAATTACTGGCAGCGAGCGTCAGTCCTGATGAATTTGATGCCGGAGGGTTTTTGATGATGATTAAAAAATGAGCTTTAAAACGCACTACCTCAGCAAAAAAGCTGGGTACCTTTGACCTGCTTAAAGCTAGGCGCAGACGAAAACCCACATGGTCGGTCGAGGTAATGTTGTCCACGAGTCCCTAAAAACATAAAAACAATGTATTAGATAAAAGAATAATTGTGAACCTGGAAAAAACATACTATAGCTAGGAAGAAATATTTGTTGAAGTTATCCACATGTCCCTAAAAACATAAAAACAATGTATTAAATAAAAGAATAATTGTGAACCTGAAAAAAACATACATATTTTGGTTAGGAAATATTTGTTGAAGTTTGATGATATCTGCAACATAAACTCAAAATACAAGGCAGTAAAATAGTTCAATGAAATAAGTTATGGTAATCATTCATTCCACAGCACACCATTCATCCCACAGCACACCCCCATCGTTGGCTTCAATGATGACTTCAATGATGGTTTCATTTCTTGACTTGTTTCTTGCCTGTAACCCTACCTAAGTGGTTGTCTAAGTGTAGCTAACTTATAAACTAAGGCGCAATGACTCTAATGACAAACAACCGGTGTTGTTGTTGTCTCGTTAGCAAAAACGTTCGACATATGCCGTGTCGACGACCCACTCCGGGAGCTCCTAGTTACGCGAGCGAGATCTGAAGGTTTCACGCCTACCCGTCAGGTTGACGAGGGGATCAGACCTCCCCTGGACTCCAGGGCCCACAATTGGTGGGGACTCCCCCCGAT
Source organism: Poecilus cupreus (assembly GCA_963942605.1). Classification (NCBI taxonomy): domain Eukaryota; kingdom Metazoa; phylum Arthropoda; class Insecta; order Coleoptera; family Carabidae; genus Poecilus; species Poecilus cupreus. The sequence continues at coordinate 3,742,080 of OZ012731.1, forward strand.
CCCCCAAAAGGTGAAGACCTACACGCTAACACAGACTCGCTTCCCCAATGGGGCCCGAGACCCGGTTCTCCATCGCGAATAAGCGCTTAATAATCGACCGCACTACGTTGGTCCAGGTGGACAGCGCTTCGCCCCAAGTCGCGATACACCCCCCACGAAACGAAAGCACCGAATTTAACATATGATGGCCCACCTAATGTGGACATAGAGAAATGATCGCGGAGCGAGTGTCTAGCACACCCGCACGACGGAATGATGGCGGCCGACTGGCTGAAAGTGACCTAGAAATATTCAAGTTGCGCAGTATCAACGACGCTGCGACGAACGTCCCACAAGCCAAGCCTATGCTTACAATGCACAAGAACAGTGGAAAACGTACAGCGGCGCTAGTCACACACGAATATATTCAAAAGGTTTTACACTGATCCCTAATGAATCCAGTTTGGGCTGATTTAAGTTTTAATTTTATGAAGAATTTATTCATTAGCTGCTTGCTAAACATAAAACAAAAATTATAATATTTATACATAGTTCATATGGAAATACTCGCATGTGTACCTACATTCATTTGAACTTATTTTCAAAAGTTGCTTGTTAAAATTTGAAATTAATAAACAATAATTCTAATAAATTAATTTCGATCTCTCCATAACTCAATTATAAATGTATAGTTCAATTTTATAACACATTAATATAAATGTTAAAAGTTCTTTTAAAAGCCATAAATCACATATATTGTTAATAAAAATGTTTATTTTCAAAATATAAAACTGACGTGATGCATATATTGATACATTGAATAACTGACACATACTGATAAATTCATGAAAATATATCTTGCAGTTGTACGAAATAGCAGAGACCTAGCTTTATTTCGTCACAAATTTAAATTTAAAGCTTTGCGAACCAAACTCACCAATCTTGAGGCAACATCAGTCTAAATAATATTTTATTATTATAAACAATTACCACCATAACATTACCCCTGTAGTACTTCTCTAATAAAATAAACAATCTCCTTTGTATATATCGGGTATAGAATTGAAATCTAGCGTATAGGGATTTAAGTGGTATTTTTTGATATTGCTGACAATTTTTGCCTATTCACATACAGCAAAACGTAGGTACAAAAATTGTTCAAAATAAGGCCCATTACTATATCATGAAATACTAATATTTAAGTAACCAAATGGACCTTATTGTATACATTCTGAACAACTTTTGAATTTACATTTTCACTGTAAATTGAATTGGTAAAAAATTACTGTAATATCAAAAAAAAAAATAACATTGAAATCTCTATATGCCACATTTCAGTTCTATACTAAAAATGTTTAAGAAGAAAGCGCACGTCATCAAAAATATTACTAGATAATGACGTCACTATGCAACAACGTTTATATGGGATACTAATTTTTGTGCCGTCATTTTAGACGCGATTTGTGCAATGAACACAAATTGCTATCTGTATATATTATAAAACACTGTAATGTTTGACAGTAAAGTGACAGATCGGTATGGATTTTTGTATAAATTAATTACAAAATTTTAATAACTGTAACCTTATTTTTGTACGTTTTTTTAGTTTCCCGATGAAGCTAAAAATTTGTTTGCGAAATATTGGACAAAATAAAATTAATATTCTCTTGAGCTTTAAGATTTAAAATCATACTGCTTCCAATTTTGTTTTTTTATCTAAACATTAGCATCCTTCAATCAACTCTACAAGTTATTTTTATTTATATGCCTGCTTTGCTAAAGATATCGGGCACCGACTAGTGGTTGTAATAAGGGTATGTACCTGGTGGGCAACACAAGATATCCACGTAACGAAGAAAGTGGTACTGCAAGAAATTTTATTTTACTTGTTACTCAATTGTAATAGCTATTAACATTCCTAGTGATGTTATGAGTATCGTAACTGCCGCAGATGTCAGTTGAAATCCGAGCTCGTAGAGCGAGGATTTTAAGACATCTAAGGCCTGTTATAACTCATAACATCCGTGGTTTGTTCAATAGTTTACCGGTTTCAGAATATGAAGACGTTAATGTCATTAATAAATATTATTTATTGAAATTCTTTTATGAAAAACGTCTGTCATAATTTTACAAGGTGATCAAGTAAGTCTGTTTGTTTTTATTTAACACCATGGTTACACTTCTTTTGTATCATATTTAAAATTATATTTTTACTTATACGTCAAATGTGTTCTTTATGGCTAGATAAAAAGTGGAATTTGGCGATGTTGAATTGCCTGAAAATATTTGGAACGCAGCAGGTGAATCTCTGAACAGCTAATTCCGTGTGTATTAATAAATAGCGTTACATTATCATTGTGTATTATTTTCATTTTCTTGACTGTTTTGACAGATCAGTAAGGTAATATTACCCTACAGAATAGAGTTATGACATACTTACCCTGCCTACTTTTGTGCATGTAAACATAGGTTTAATCTCCTGAAACCGGTAAACACTATTTACCCAAGCCCTCTATTGCCTTTGAAAATGAATCTTTACAAGTTAGGTACTAATTGACAGTTGCATTGTAAAAATTGTACAAGTTAGTAAACGAGGTAAACAATGCACGTTGTCACAGTAATGCTTACAAGGCTTATGCGAAATCATTTCAAATAATTTTTGACAGAACAGTTGTATGGTACTCCATGGTTGTATGTAACTGACAGGACTTGGTTATAATTTTAATTTGATTTACAAACGAGTAATAAGTAAATGGTTGTACAATACACACAAAGTAACTGTTTTACTGCTTCAAGGAGGTGACAGACTCGCCTGATCGGTTCACCGGTCATTTCCTCCATTCAGCAGTAAAAACTGTTTTACCTTGCTTGTAATGTAAATTACTATATCAATGTGCCTGTCCCTCCTAGGAATATAATATTTATTTTTGGGAATATCTGTATAAATGTGAAAGTCTACAAAAACTATACACATAACCTAGAATTATGGGTCATATTTAAGATTAAAAACAAACAGCTCTTCAAACAAGAACAACACTTTCATGGCCTTCGCGTCGCTATTTACAGTCACCATTACATTGTTTATGGCACACTTTGCAACCCTTTTACTTCAACACATTAAAAACTCAAGCGAAGCATACGTCAAGAAATCTGTGTTTCCCCAAATACCAATAGAGGCGCCAGCGTAAAGCACCCCACCCTTCTAACGAGTGCGTTTCGTACATAAAACGAATGTGAATTTAACGACCTGTTTTTTCCTCTAATGTTTGTTTTGTTTTTCCTTTCCACTTTTCACATAGTTTGTTCAACAAACAGCCTTAAGACGATGTTGCCAAATTTACTCTTTTGATATCAAGTTCGCAAATATATGGCTGCAGACGAAATTTAAATAGCAGTGTTTGCTTTGACTTCTTTCATACTTATTTATCAGGAGCCAATAAGGCCACATTGTATTTCCAAATACTTACGGATATTTATAAGTATACTATATTAATATACAAAACATATTATTTGCACAGAAGTAACGTAAAATTTACATTGGGCTCAAATATGATCTTTTATACAGAGTTTCAGAAAATAGAGGTCAATAAATTAAGGGTGTATAAGTATAATACATGTCAAAACTATAATACAAGTTAATATCGATATCAAACTATTTTGTTACCTCCCGCCTACCTTCAGTAAGGGAGGTATTGTTTTTGTTCAAAAAATTGGATCTCGAGTTTTCAATGAATAAGTACGTTTTAGAGTCTCTACAATACGATTTTACTATTTTCACCATGATGTCTGTCTGTATGTATGTGTGTGGTCTGTGTCGATTCTTTCGTCTCGCATAACTCAAATACTTAATACCACTATACCTAAAAATACAATTTTGTGTATTTTTGTTTCTTATATTTATAAGAAAAGCTGATTAGATGTTGGAGAAAATGGGTCAAAAGGAAGTAGCAAAAAACACAGCTAAATGTAATTTTTCAATAATTTACGTTATTATGAAAATTATTGAATATTTAATTTTACATCTGTTTTGATTACACTAATTTTTTAAATTTTCATATATGTCAAAAATTAAATAAATATACGAAAGAAAATTAAATTTCTCAAATATAAATATAAAATAAACAAATAAGAAAGTATTTTTCTGTATCATCAAATACTATTTTGTACGATTTAAGAGTTGTATTGAGCGAGAGGTTATGTGCTGCAACATCAGATTTTTTTACAATATATTCTACTTTAAATTAAATTTTATTTCTGTTAGATGCTGTGTCTGTGTGTGTGGATCTCTGGAGTTACGGTTTCCAAAAAACCACTGAACTAAAATATAATATATTTTATTTATATTCCTCTGGGTAGATCTGATTGTTTTATCCGATAATCTGATAATCAAAGGTGGTAGCTTTTTGAAATATGTCAGTAATTACGGTTTAATGACAATTACTGCTATTAGAATACTGTTTCAAATGTCTATAATTGTTGCTTGAAACATTGTTCTCTTACTGTGAGCATTTAAAAATTAGAGCACATTCAAGAAAAATTATATTTTGATAAAAAATTATGAGCAGGTACTTTTGCAAATTCATCATTAAAATGTGTTATAAAAGTGCAAAGCAGAATTCGTAAAATTTGCATTTAATTGAAAAAAAAAAACAAATACATGGTCAAACTACCCTACTATTAAGGCAACTTTTGTTTAATTTAATCAACTCTGAAGCTCTTACGGTTCTCCAGATCCCAATGCATTCGTGCCTTACATGGGACAGTCTAGTGGCAGAGATAAGAAACAAAACAAAATTCTTGTCATACAAATTAAAGGTTGTGAAAAAAACTGCGAAACTTAAGATTATGTATCTATTTTCACGGCAGAACATATTTGACATTTGGCATAATTAATTGAATTTCGTATGTAGTATATCCTTGTTGAAGACTAAAATTGCTTTTATTTCTATAAAATATATTCCAGCAACATATTTTGCGCTGCAATGTGCAGTACGAACATATAATAGCCGATATGTTCGATTTTACGATGTGTCGTTTAACTTTAAATATATTTTTGTCTTCCAGCATATCTGCTTTAGTTTATAGTCATTTTTATACCCAAATAATTCTAGATTTAACCACCCTATAAACTCCTTTTTTATATAAAATAAACAATGAAATGTTATTAACAGTAAACTATGTTTAGTGTAAACAGGAAGATAATATCGGCCGCTGAATATATTTTATGTGTAATATATAAAATTTTAATAGCAAAATACACGATCGTGCTAATAGCGAAATATGTACTCATATATTTGTTTTTGTTGGGTACAATTTATTGAATGTTATTCAATATTGTTTGTTTTAAATATTGGTGCAATATAATAATGATGTACTTGGTTTGACGACAAATAATTTATTTATAAATATATTAATTTGTCCATTACTTTGGGATTGACACTTATTTGTTCAGATCTCGGTAAACAATGAATTTTATCTATGACCGTTGTTAAATATAAATAAATAAAAATAAATATATCATCACGCCTTTTACCCATTACGGGTGTGGCACTCTGCTTACGCAGATCTCGGTAAGTGATATATTTTTTTCGTATGAAGTGCGGTTACCAGCCGTCAATTCATAGCCCCCAAAGATGTTAGTGGAGGGGGAACCACAGGGGTAAATTTAAATTTGTAACTGTCGGCAGTGGGATTCGAACTGAGGATCTCACGATCCACAGTCCGACACGTTACCACGGAGCTATTTACCCCGTTGTTAAAAGAGACGTTTTAACTATTACTTAGCAAGATAAAAGTGTCACTTTCTGACACTAGTGTTAAAAGTTACATAGCAAAGTGTTAAAAGTGAAAAACACGTTCCTAACAATTTGTATCAATAAATCAACAAATACCTGTCAAAATATCGTTCTACATTTTTTAGTATTTACTAATACACTAGGAAGATAGTAGATAAAATTTTGTATGATATACGTGTTAAAAGTGGTTAATTTCGTTCGTGGGGATGTTTCACTCGGCTTCGCATCGTTTCACAAACTTCCCTACTTACTCATAAAATGTTACTTTTAACACTTGTATCATAAATAACTATTTTCTAGAGATGGGCGAATATGAGTTTTATTATATATATATTAACTGAATCTCGAGTATTCGAAGTAAATAAAATATAATTAATAATAGTTATTTACTTTGCCCACGTGTGAAGTATAACGTTTTATCCAACAACTCTTAATAAATGCAAAATTTATTAAAGAAATATTTTCTGATAGTGACATATGCTTTAAATTTTTTAAATTAAAATGTCAATCGAAGTGGTTACCAAGGTGTTGTGTGTTATTATTATTGTTATAAATAAAAAAATACTCACTAGTGGATTTTCTCAAAATTATACCCACTAGTGGGTAATCTGTTACTTTCCTAGTTTAAAATCGCCATAGTTATAGAGCATTTATTAAGAGGTGTTGGATAAATTATTTCATTTTCGTCATACCCAGATTTTCTATGTTACCAGGTTCAAAAGTAATAGTCAATAATAATCATCTCTTCAACCTTTTTCTAGTACTTAACAATCTAGTATAAGAATGAATTCCTAAAAAAAAAAAACGATATGAGTAGAATCGACAATCATAAAAATAGTTTTATCTTGAACTGTATTTTTATACCAATTTTTGAAATTGATTTATGTTCTACATTAATATTCTAATTTTAAAAGTGAAGCAGTGAAAGTAACCAAAAACAATATTATTTAATACTATTTGTAAATATATGAAAATAACTCATGCATAACATTTTAATTAGGCTTTGTGAAATGAATATTCCAAATAAATATTATTTTCAATTAGTCAAACAATTTTAATTAAAATGTAAGTTGATATATTTCACTGCATATCACTGCAGTTTGAAAAATAATTCAAATACTACCGTGTTAGTTTTGAAGCGTAGTAATTAATCATTAAATGAATTAAAAATTGTAACGAACTGATCGATTACAATGAAATATTGATATTTCTACTGATTTAATTTAGTTTTTAATTAATAAAGTACATTAATTTAAATCTCGCACTATATTTTAATTTATTGAATCAATTGATTAGATTTTTTTTCTATTTTGTTTTTGAATTTATTTGTAACTATTAATTTATATTTACTTGTAAATATATAGTTTATTTAGGTAATGTTTGCCAGGGTAAAAATATAAATGTTTGTATGCAGTGCGAGTAGTAAATATTTTTGTTAGCTTTTATAAAGAAATTAAAGACCTCTCAGTGTTAATTCTGCTGAAAAAGTTGTAAAAGCTGTAAAAACTTGTTAGGCATAACGGCACAAGCATGCTTAAAAAGCTTTGTAGAAAACGTGACTTTTAAAAAATTTCAGAAATTTTTACATCCCTGCTTTAAATCCTTTCGTAAACTTTTTTATATCTACAAAATATATGTACCCGTTATATACATTCCTGCATGAATTTACTTCGGAATATGTACTAACAAAAATATACAAATGAGTATTCGAGCATACATAGGAACACAAAAAATGTTAGAATATAAAAAATCTGATGTGTCCAGCACATAACCTCCCGCCCAATACTACTCTTAAGCGGTACAAAATAGTATTTGATGATACAGAAACATACCTTCTTATTTGTTTATTTTCTATTTATATTTGAGAATTTTAATTTTCTTTCGTATATTTATTTAATTTTTTAACATATATTTCACTAAGAAAACAGCTTCACAATCACAATGACATGTGTCACATTTCGTAAAAAATTGAAAATTTTCCATGGTGTACTAGGAATGCAAGATTTGTGAAATCTAATTTCTTTATATTTTATTATCTCTAAATCTAATGAAAATTATTAAAATTAGTGTAATCTAAACAAATGTAGAATTAAATATTCTTCAACTTTCAAAATAACATAAATTGTTGAAAAAGGAAATTTAACCGTGTTTTTCACGAAAAACTGTTAAGGGCTTCAAGTAAACTGCTACTTCCGGTTGACCAATTTTATCCAAAATCTAATCAGCTCTTCATTTAAATATAAGAAGCAATAATTCAAAAAATTGTATTTTTTGGTATTATAGTATTTGAGTTATGCGAGACGAAAAAATTGCCACAGACTACACACACACATACATACATACAGACATCATCGCGAAAATAGTAAAATCGTACTGTAGGGACCCTATAACGTGCATATTCATTGAAAACTCACTACCCAATTTTCTGACCAAAAACAATACCTCCCTTACCTAGAGGTAGGCGGGAGGTAAAAATTAATTCGTACATTATTTGAAACATGAATAAATATTGCACAATTTAAAACCAGAATTCCAATAACAAATCAAATACTCTGTCTATAGGTATACAGGATGTAAGTTTAACATAATTTCACACTATTTTAGTGATACTTGTTTAAGTTTAGCACAATTTGTGAAATATACAATATTCGGCAACTGATAACTTGTATAAGTTATAAGTTAATTCAATTTTTGATGTATTAAAAAGAGCTATTACAATAGCATTATAATGTGTACCTGCTTAATGTACGATGCAATTTATTTTTGGATTCGTGTTCAGTATTTTATACAATATCTACTATTATTTTTATTTACTGAGGCATTGAAAGCCTCTGTATAAGGGAGCCATTTTTTTAGCTAGTAGAATACAGTGAAAGTCACGAATTTTAATATTATCTGCTTTAGAGTGTTATATAGATGCAGAGTTAATATAAAAAAAATATTTAAGCTTATAATAGTTCAAGAAAATTTTACAACTATTAGTTGTGAATAACAATAATTTAATTTTAAATGTACTTTCCATTTTATTTGTACATATTCCTGCCATGTTTCTAAATCTCAATTTAAAAAGCTACTAATTCGGCTCCTCCACCAAAAACGCATTTGAATTTACTGGATCAAAGACGTCGCATGTTTGAACGAAATTTGCATTGTTTCTTTCCTAAAACTCACGTCGTTTTAATCTTAATAAAAAATAATAGCAACCAATTTTGTTTTGTTCCCGAAATTTAAAGATACGAGAAAATTCCCCAAAAATTTCCCAAGGAATTTCAAATGTGAATAAATATTAATAGTTATTTACTAAACAAGTGGGCAAAGTACGGAATTATCCTCGAGAGAAATTTTAGCACACGAAGCCGAAGGCTGAGTGTGATAATTTTATCGAGTGAGTAATTCCACTTTGCTCACGTGTGAAGTATAACGTTTTATCCAACACCTGTTAATTAATGAAAACTTTATTAAAGAAATATTATTTGACAGTGATATATGCTTTAAAATTTTAAAATAAAATGTCAATTAAATTAGTTACCAAGGTATTGTGTGTTATTATTATTGTTATAAATAAAAAATACTCACTAGTGACTTTCCTCAAAATTATACCCACTAGTGGGTAATCTGTTACTTTCCTTGTTTAAAATCGCCATAGTTATAGAGCATTTATTGAGAGGTGTTGGATATATTATTTTTGTTATTGTTTTCCCGGGAAATTTCCAAAAAATATTTCCGGGATTTTTCCCGAGGAAAAAAGTAATTCCCGTTAGGGATTTTTTGTAGGTACATCACTAATTTTGACATATTTACAAACATATTTTTGGGCCAATTGTGTTTTCAAATAATTATATTAAAATTAGTTTTTAAGTACCTATAACAAAAGTTTTGCTATTCCTAATAAAAAATATAAAATTATTATGATAATCGTAAGTTTATTAATATCAGAATTTTTGTACTGTTGAGTACAAAAGTACCCTACTTAAAGTAATTGCCCAAATTTTACTTAGCTAGCTATTTTTTACGAGAAAAGAAGAACGTCTTTATTAATTATAAAACAAACATTAGTAGCACGTTGCAGATGCAGTATTGGTTGTAATTTGTTGTGATGGGTTAAACATTTTCCATGTGTAGTGTAAAATCGCAGGCAGTCCGTCCCTGAATTTAATATCCCCGCCTATATGTCAGGCGGCTGAGTCTGGCGAACAACGAAAGAACGACAGAGTAGAACAGCAGCTCGCATTGAAGTATTTGGTATTCCGTTTGCAGCCGGCTTCCTTATAAAGACTAGAAATTATACTTGTATTCGTCGTTTCCATATATTAACGGGCGTCATGTAGCAGTGGCGCTCAGCTGGAATTCTAAAAAATTCATCCCCTTTGAGCGCACGCAGAACGAAGATTTTTTTTATTTGCGCTCTGTTTTGCATTCTGTGGTTTTGTATTTCATGATATGTTTTGATGTACTAGCCCGGCTGCAGAGGACGCACAAGTGACTGTGGTTTGTATGAATCTGTTTCATTTTGTTCAACAATTTTAGTTTTTGATGAACGCTACAAAAAGCACACTCATGTTACTGTGTTATGAAATAGAGGAAATTGTTTCAAAATTGTTTTGCCATGCGAATTTAACTCGAAAAATGTTGTTTCTCTCTTTCGACATTATACTCCATTTTTATCAAAGAACAATTAGAAAAATTATAGTCGCCATTTCTGACAAATTTTCAAAACAACATTGTTTCTTCGATTTTCATTTGGAAATCTATGTAGAATTTTTTTCTTATGTAAAATGGGATAAATATCCTTATTCTCGCAATGTCATAAATGAAAGAATGAACTTCATTCTTAAACGATTTTGGGTAACATGTTATAGTGAAATATTGAGACAACAGAAAAAATCAATTACAAAGTTGTATGACTAATTTAGCTACTTTACAAATTAACGAAAATGTGTTCTATTTTTACAGATTGAAAACTTTTTTTAACCATGTTAACAGTAGATAATATCAAATTTTACATAAATTATCCATTAATTGGGCGGCATATGACTATAGTATAGTTAGTCCGCTTATCATCTTCATAATAAAAAAATAAAAATATATCAATACTGTGGAAATATAAATGTAGGCGCTATCCCTTTCCTTAATTTATCTTTGCAAAGAAAATCTGACGGAATATATAACAAATTATATATATTAGCTCTTTTTACCTCCCGCCTACCTCTAGGTAAGGGAGGTATTGTTTTTGGTCAAAAAATTGGGTAGTGAGTTTTCAATGAATAAGCATGTTTTAGGGTCCTTACAATACGATTTTACTATTTTCGCGATGATGTCTGTCTGTATGTATGTATGTATGTATGTATGTATGTATGTATGTGTGTGTGTGTGTGTAGTCTGTGGCAATTTTTTCGTCTCGCATAACTCAAATACTATAATACCAAAAAATACAATTTTGTGAATTATTGCTTCTTATATTTAAATAAAGAGCTGATTAGATTTTGGATAAAATTGGTCAACCGGAAGTAGCAGTTTACTTGAAGCCCTTAACAGTTTTTCGTGAAAAACACGGTTAAATTTCCTTTTTCAACAATTTATGTTATTTTGAAAGTTGAAGAATATTTAATTCTACATGTGTTATGATTACACTAATTTTATTAATTTTCATTAGATTTAGAGATAATAAAATATAAAGAAATTAGATTTCACAAATCTTTCATTCCTAGTACACCATGGAAACATTTAAAAATTTTCAATTTTTTACAAAATGTGACAAATGTCATTGTGATTGTGAAGCTGTTTTCTTAGTGAAATATATGTCAAAAAATTAAATAAATATACGAAAGAAAATTAAAATTCTCAAATATAAATGTAAAATAAATAAGAAGGTATGTTTCTGTATCATCAAATACTATTTTGGACCGTTTAAGAGTAGTATTGGGCGGGAGGTTATGTGCTGAGCACATCAGATTTTTTACATTATCATTCTTCTTAAACGTTTTGTACCATGAAGTGTTTATTGAACAGTGCAACCAATATTAGCCAGAAAGAGGAATTTGAAGAAGAATAGAAAAGGTTTATAGATATTTTAAAAATGAATGGCTATGAAGAAAAGAAGATTTGAATGCCTTTTTTCCAAAAAGATTAAAGAACATCCTTGAGTCAGAAGATAATAAACGTTTGTTTGCTTCTCTACCCTACGCCCAAAATGTTGCGGACAAGATTTGATGAATACTGTGAAGAAGTTACAAATTTCTTGCCATTTTATTTTATAATGATATAACATACATATTATTATACATGATTATAAAGCAAATTTAACGTTCTTTCCAAAATTGTAAAAGAAATATCCTATATATAACAATAATAATAACAAACAACACCTTGGTAACTACTTCGATTGGCCTTTTAATTTAGGGCCGGTATTTCCAAACTCCATTACCTAGAGGATACATTTATCAGCTATAATATCCCTAGGCCATTGATAATTCGAAATAATTTTATCACAGTTACCGAAAGAACGTTGCTTGGTAACCGCCCGACGCCGCAGGCGGAGGGCTGTTACCTTCAAGCAACGTTCTTGAGGTAGTTGTGATCAAATTATAAGTATTTATCAATGGTCGAGGGATATTCGATGAGAAAATTTTTTGCGATTATTATTATTATTTTCACTTTCATACCGTGAAAATAACATTTTGAAATAAACAAATCAAATATTGAATTAACTGTCAACCGGCTGTCATCAACTGTTACTTAGCAACAGGTGATAATTTCCCGGGGAAATTATCAGTGTAATTGTGACCTGATTGGTTACTTTTGCACACGTGATCAGAAATACAGGGATTCGATTGGATATTTCTTTAACCAAAAAATTTTCAATAGAATAAACAAAAAATATCGCATCAAAATCATAGCTTAAATGATGATTATTTTTCTAGCTGTCATCTTTTGATGCGATATTTTTTCCATTGATAATTTATTCTATAGTTTATCTGAGGTTGGAAATACCGGCCCTTAGAATATTTAAAGCATATGTCACTGTCAAATAAATTTTGCATTTATTAAGAGTTGTTGGATAAAACGTTATACTTCACAGGTGGGCAAAGTGGAATTAAGCACTCAATAAAATTATCACACTCAGCCTTTGGCTTCATGTGCTAAAATTTCTCTCGTGAGTAATTCCTTACTTTGTCCACTTGTAAAGTAAATAACTATTATTGAATAGTGGCGTTAAATAACTTTTCTTGAAGATAGCAGTGGCAAAGTAAGAAATGTCGTATATGAGAATTGATCTTGATCCACTCGTAGGTAAGTTCCAACCCCCAAAGACACTTTCCTGCATCCTGCCACTGTTTAAGTCCTGCGTCACATAAATCCGAAGTCCGCTCATCCGGAAATGAGAATCAATCGCCGCGGGGTGCAATCGGGATTGAAATCGATCGAAAGATGGATCGGCTACGTTGCGTCCATCCCAAACACTCTCCAGCCTCTTTTGCATCGTTACGTTATGTTGCGTTTGCGTTACGGTCAAGTAACGCATGGAGTTTGTGGATTATGTAAACGGTTAATATATACAACGAAAAAAGTAAATTGTTTTCCTGGTATTCGAAGATAAATTAGGATGGTTTTTGCGTAGCTGAAGGTCCTGAGAGATGACCGGAAAAGATTTGTTTTTTGATAGAGACCATGGTTTACCGAATTTTGTTTCTGTAGCTTATTTCTTACGAAGATGAGTTACAGGCCTCCTGCTAATAATAGGGTTAAGGAATGCTAGCCTGGATTGTTTAATATGTAAGGTAAAGGGTTAGTGTAATTCAAGAGCACCAGGTTTTATATCAGTAATGTTGTTGCTTGGTAACAGCTGACGAGAACATTTGATATGACCAAATAGCTTGAATAGTTTTACCTCAAAGGAGTAATGTTTAAATGAAGGAAATTAAAGTTTGTCCTACAGAAACACTAAACTTTGAGTGGTGTTTAGTAAGATAATTCGGTGATTGTAATTAAGGTAAATAACAGTTGATCCACTTGTTAATAGCTCAGAACAGTTCTTCGCCAACCATTGTTGATTCTAGTTTAGTTTTAACTTTTCGAGTTCATCCTACAGCATGATTACGTTCGACTTGATAGTGAAAGTGATTCATATCGAATCACTTAACCATGTATATTTTTATTGTTTGACTGTATGATCATAACATCATGTAACCTTTACAATTGTAATTCTTTACGCTGAAGAGATGGGGGAAACTCTCCCGAAACGTCCAACAATAAAATATGTGAAATAATTTTATCATCTTTGGATTAATGGATTTCTTAAGCCTAACCAAAAATTTAAATACTTAAGATTATTTCTCAAATAATTATTATAATCAAGAATTGTATAAAAGTCGAAAAGAGTGTAAAAAAGTTTACAAGAATGTTGTGCAAATGGTGGCACAAAAAGGATATCTATAATAAATAATAATATGGTTAGCGATAATATACAACAGGATATTGAACGACTAGTATTACTCCTTCAATTAAAAATCTGGTGTGGGCACCACACTACTTTCTTATACAAATAAAACCAACTGAATATGTATGACTTCTTCCTTATGTATAACTATTGTGACATGTATTTGACATATGGATATTATACCTGTTTAATTTTGTGTTCTCAGCTATGATGTTATTTTAAAATATTAATTAATATCTAGTCTTTAAAACTGTCTAACTAATAATACAAATATTGCTTTTATAATATTTAAAACGACACATATTTTTGACACTTCACTATTATTTGACACGTTTGAAATATAGATGTTAAAAATATTATAGTTTTTGTTCCCAGTGTAACTAAGATTACTGAAATGTATTACTAAACACATAATTTAGTTTTTCCCAAAATTTGAAGCATGTACAAAAAAAGTGCAAATAACATTTTATATTCCAAATATTCTTGCTAACATCTTTCATTTGAAACTTTATTCACAGATGATTCTATTTTTGAAAAAAAATTGGAATTTATTGTTTTGTGTTCAGTAAACTTCCTCTTCCGGTTTTTCAATTTCATTCAAAATTACTCAGCTCTTCATATTTTCATGAAACTTATAAATTCCAAATTTTGTATACATATCTTGTCTCGTTCTTGAGATATTGCACACACGGACATCCATCCATCCATCCATTCATCCTCACACACAGACATCATGGCGATTTGTAATATTTTTCAAAATACGGAAATTTCCCCAAATACGACTTAAAATTGTAAATATTTTTTATTACATTTCTTTATAATATTCTCGCCAGGAAACCCATTGCAGCAGAGCGCATCGTCATATCTCTAATATTTTGCGAGATATGACGATTTTTTATTTTTTTCTAAGAGCAACTTTGAGGGGCTGTAACTCTAAAACTATAGAAGATATCGAAAAATATCTGCAGTTTTGTGTTTTTCGTGCCATTTATAATAAATTAGTAAATTTTAAAAATTTTGAAATTTTTTTGATTTTTTTTTCAAAATTTCGATTGGAGATATCTCGACAAATATGAAAGATACAGACTTGTCCAATCGATTCAGCTCGACGAAATACATAAAACCTGAAAATTTCAGAATAATCGGAAAACCGGTTGAAAAGTTAGAGCAAAAGTTTGAAAATCTGTATCTTTAATAGTTGTCGAGTTATCGCCGATCGTAATATTGAACAAAAATACAAAAAAATTTCAAAATTTTAAAAATTTGTTTATTTATTATGTACGGCACCAGAAACGTTAAAATGGAGAGAATTTTTAGATATCTCGTGTAGTTTTTGAATTACAGGCCCTCAAAGTTGCACTTCGAAAAATACCTTAAATCGATGTATTTCGAAAAATATTAGAGATCTGACGATGCGCTCTGCTGCAATGGGTTTCTTAGCGCTTATATTATAAATAATAATATAAATGACAATTTTAAGTGAGGATATTCCGTGAATTTCAAATTTTTCTATCGGTATGTGAATCTGTATTGAATGATTAATAATTACAGTTTCTGTTATTTGTTTGTTCCCATAGCAACTAAAATTAGTTTATTAAACATATAATTCAGTTTTGTCAAAAGAAGCAAACAAAATCTGGTGTGGGCACCACACTACTTTCTTATACAAATAAAACCAACTGAACACGTATGACTTGTTCCTTGCGTATTACTTTATTTTAAAATAGAAATCTATTAATATCTAGTCAGAAAAACTTTCTAACTAATAATACAAATATTACTTACATTTATAATATTTCACAAGACACATATTTTTTACACTTCACAATTATTTGACACGTTTGACATTGTAACTAAGATTATTGAAATAGGAAAAATTAGTTTATAAAATATTTAAATAAAACTATTTGTTAAGAAACAGCGCGTGCCCCAAGATTCATCGCGAAGCCTTCCTAGCTTCCTGCCCCCGGAGGCGGGCGCCGCTGCCCGAGCCGCGGTATTTCCTCGTGTATCCGGTGGCTATTTCTCTAGCCCTGGCTTTCGCGCAAATCCCTTAAATGTAAAATCACGATATTCTATTGAATTTTGTTTTTCCCGTTTTTCGGTTTTTGTAGCGCGGGTTTTGTTTATTTTTGTTTTTACAGATTTTAAGGGTATGAAATGTGGTAGCGACTCAAGTCGTGTTGAGATAAACTTGGATCATGTTGAAATGTATATATTTTTTCAATTTCTTTTTGTATGAAATCTGGTACTGTGTTTATTTTTCCAGCGGGATATATTTTGCTTTTTATTTTCATTATCGAAACGGAAACTTAACACCAGTTGACACAATAAAGTTAAATGAAATTTTACAAATTTGAGAATTTAATAGTTGCCAAACTATGTTTATTTTTGGTGTTATCTATTAATTTTTATTCATATATATAACAATCCCGAAAAGTGTTAGTGAAGAATTAATTTTAATACTATAATGTATTGTTCCAAAACATAATTAGTTAACAGAATACAATGGAAGTTTAAGAATTGTGGTCCTATGGTTAAAACTACGATAGAATGGTTTGGAGTCTACTGTAAATAAACTGATATGAGCAGTACATAACTTACCGGAAACTTTAATTTCTAGACGGCACAAAATGTTTCAATAAAACGCTAATATTATTCTGTCTTTTTGCTATAAGAAAGGGAGAGAAAAACAGAGAAGGAGAAAGAGATATCGTATTCTAGTAACCCCAAAAAGTAATTATGAATTTGTTAAAACTTACAATCGCAAATTTTAACCCATGAAATACATCCCTTACATACCTATATTACAGTATAAGAATTCAGACAGTAGCGACATTTCAAATATTTCATGATCCCAATATTTCAGTAGTGTGCTTTCGAAAAAATGGCCGCTTAGTGATCGCTAATAGGCTGATATCTTAGTAACTATAGAAAAGAGAATATAGTATGTCAGTGTCAATTGTATCTGTCAAATATCAAGCCACAGTATTTCTGTCATGTTAAGTTCATAAAATAAGTGGAAAACAAGGAGGTAAACTTATTTGTACCATGTAAGAACTTTTATTGTGCAGGTGAAATAATATTTTTTTATTTTACCCCCTTTGCAACTGACAGCTATTCAAATTTACCGCCGTATACCGCTGCTGCTAATATGGCCACTCGACTCAAGGTCATCGATCGATGCGATGTAAAGATCTAAAGTGCCAACAGCGAGTGTCGCTACAGTGTGAATTCTAATATTGTGCGTATATTATGAACGGGAGGTAAAAATAGTACTCAGATTGGAATTTATTCCCTGTTGTTCCGAGTATGAACTGATTAAAAGAATTAATAATGTTAGGTTATTCAAATAGGTGTGGTAGTCTTTGTTTATTTAGGGCCGGTATTTCCAACCTCAGATAAATTATAGAATAAACTATCAATGGAATAAACAAAAAAATATCGTATCAAAAGATAACAGCTAGAATAATAATCATTTAAGCTATGATTTTGATGTGATATTTTTTGTTTATTCTATTGATAAATTTATTCTCTCTCTAACTAAGTTTGGAAATACCGGTCCTTAGTAAATAAATTAAGACAGTTTAGCTCCAGACGGTAGAATTTAAAAATAAATTTAGAGGATTGCTCGTAAAATAATTTGCATATCTGTAAGTCGGAACATAGCACGTATGTAAGATATGAAAATTCAGTATAATTTACGTGCACCATTTATTACGCTGTTGGTTATATATTATCACATTTGTTTCATTTACTATTTGAGTTTGAATATTTTCAATTGTAGCAGGAACGTAAGGAATGCCCGCTTGCGTTTCGACTTCAGAGCGAAAGCAGAGCAAACATTACGCCATGGCCATTACCTGAATGCTGAATGGTACATTCATGTAGCAACAGCAGCGACGCGATGGGAGAATTGCGAAGCTGTTTTGTTTCAAGGAAATATGTAAAACGTACACAGCTAAGAGCGTCTGAGATACTAAGTTATTTCGACCGAATTATTTAAAGTGCACATTTCAAAAATAGATTCTGATAATAAAGTAAAGTTATAAGTAGTAACTGTCGACTGCGGGGTTCGAACTAAGGTTCTCATGATTCACAGTCCGATGCGTTACCATTCTATATTAATCCAATTATAAAACTTGTAACAAGACAAATAATTGTTGTACTCACACAAAGTTTCCGCTTCTAGTTTCTTATTTCTGTTCCGTTTTAATTAAAACTATTAAAGAAGTTTTTTTTGATTGCAGATAAAACGTTAGCGTAATTATAACATTAAGTTGACTAAGTACGGAAATAAATATTAGAAGAAGTAGAAGAATTATATCTAATGGCAGAACAAAAGTTTCTACACTGAGGAATTAATATGACATTGACGAGAACCATGTAAAATTTTAATAATAGTATATGTATATCTAGAAAGAATAGTGAGACATTTCCGGACGACTGTAGTCTAGTAATCGGTTTCTTACAAGATATCATACTATATTTTCTCCGATCGGAATGGAGGGTTATACAGAAGCAAATTTTCGTGCTGCCATCTATTGATGTTTTCATGGAACTATTATGAAATTCACGTGGGTGAAATACAAACAAACGCTGTCATCTTGACAGCATTTTGTTTGTATTTTAAAATGATGCTAAATATGAAAAATAAAATGTGTGTATGGATTGTGCAATAGTGACTCCCGTTATTACTATAAATAATATATGGCCAGTGTTACATTTATTAAGTTTCCAAAATAATAAACTTCAAAAATAAAACATAACCTTGTTAAAACACCATCTCAAATGTCAAAACATCGATGTTTGTATAATGAATTTCCATCTCAACTTGTACCTCATCTTTTTCTTTCTTGCCTGTGACGTCAAAATCATAACCCTCTATTACGAACAGTTAATTTTAATTTAAATAAAATGTTTTCTAATTTTAACCCCACAGCTTTTGTAAGCGTATATGTTGTTGCTTAACTACGGTAAATATGGCACCATTAAAAAAATTTTTTTTTATGAAACTTTATATTGAACACTATCTACACTTTTAAAAATTCTTAATTGTTATTCATTAAGCCACAATGATTTTTTTTTAAATGTTGTGACGTCATAGTAGAGGTGTTGCTGGATCTAAAACAGTAGAGATTTAAATAATTTTTGTTACTTAAATGTTCTATTTTATTGTAATAATAATAATAAAATAAGTAAAAAATATATGACTACAATTATTTACATACTGCAATGTTTTAGATCCAGCAACATCTCTACTATGACGTCACAACATTTAAAAAAAAATCATTGTGGCTTAATGAATAACAATTAAGACTTTTTAAAAGTGTAGATAAACTTCAATATAGATAGTTTCATAAAAAAAAAAAATTAAAAAATTGTTCAAGACCCCATTATAAATAAACATATAAAATATAAAATCTTAATTAAAATAGAAATTAAAAAGGCTACAAGTTTATTTATTATTGGATTGTAGGGATTTTAGTTGCAGGGATTTAACCCACCGGAGGTTGGCGTCCTGAATATTGAGTCTAACCTGTTATTGACACGAAGTTAAATTTAAAAAGCAAATAAATAATTTTAAAAAGTCAAAGGAAGTTGAACTAAAATGAAACAAAACAAAGAAAAAGAAAACTTCTCAATATAGGTAGGACATGAAGTGAAAATTTAATCTCGGCAGGATATTGTTTTTGCGAGAAGGAAGTTTTAATTTAAAAAAATAAAGTTCACTTCCTGTTATTCCTATTTCTTCCGTTGTAATACATATACACTTTATTGATAAGATAAGGACAGGGAGTGGAGAAAATGCCAAAAATTCAATTTACGTGGATACAGAATGCAATATACAAATTTTCAACAAAAGCTCTTCCACAGTGGCAAAATAAGATCAAGATACTGGAAGGACTTGCAGAATATCTTCGTAGCTCGCTTCAAAGCACTCGCATTTGACAAATTTTACCAGAATCCCCTTTGTTGATATCGCTGTGTTAGTGGAAGTGATCCAGAAAACAGACCAACTAAATATAAAGATGCATGTTTTGATCGCCATTCACGACAGCCTAATACACTTTTTCACGAAATCTGAACGGATCTCTACAAAATACTTTTATGTTTATTTTGTGATGTTAGATATAGCTGTAGGTACAGCAAGATAGATATACCATTCACGAATGCGATTGGTGGTGGCAGTACAGTTCTCGTCAAAACTTTTTAGAACATAAACATAAATTTTAGATTGTTCATATTTAAAGTGGAATCATTGGAGCAGTTATACAAAGTGTTGTTACCTACATTGTTAGCTAACAACGTGATAAAAGTTGCAAAGGATAAGGTTTCGTTATTTTAATTCCATAACTTAGGATTTACAGTTTAAAATTATCCATTTTTAAGTAAACAACAATAGTGCGATAATATATACAATAAATTAATAGTTGAATATTTTTTCTTACATTTATGTCTTGGCATGAAACGTTAGAATTTTGACATTTACATGTGCACTTTTATTCAGATTAAATTTTTTTCCGTACATGATTACTTAACAACGCTTTTCATTTTTATGCTATGTGTTTGTAATGAAGTCATTACGAAATCGAATTACGTATTGAAAGAGTCTTACGCAATTTTTTGTATTGGAAGGTTAAAATAAAATGACATTTTCAGCTATAATATCCCTAGGCCATTGATAATTCAAAATAATTTTATCACAGTTACCGAAAGAGGTAGTTGTGATCAAATTATGAGTATTTATCAATGGTCGAGAGATATTCGATGAGAAAATTTTTTGCAATAATTATTATTATTTTCATTTTCTAACCGTGAAAATAACATTTTGAAATAAACAAATTAAATATTGAATTAACTGTCAACCAGATGTCAAAGACTGTTACTTAGCAACAGGTGATAATTTCCCGGGGAAATTATAAGTGTAATTGTGAGCTGATTTGTTACTTTTGCACACGTGATCAGAAATACAGGGATTCGATTGGATATTTCTTTAATCAAAAAATTTTCAGCTATAATATCCCTAGGCCATTGATAATTCGAAATAATTTTATCACAGTTACCGAAAGAACGTTGCTTGGTAACCGCCCGACGCCGCAGGCGGAGGGCTGTTACCTTCAAGCAACGTTCTTGAGGTAGTTGTGATCAAATTATAAGTATTTATCAATGGTCGAGGGATATTCGGTGAGAAAATTTTTTGCGATTATTATTATTATTTTCATTTTCCAGCCGTGAAAATAACATTTTGAAATAAACAAATTAAATATTGAATTAACTGTCAACCAGCTGTCAACAACTGTTACTTAGCAACAGGTGATAATTTCCCGGGGAAATTATCAGTGTAATTGTGACCTGATTGGTTACTTTTGCACACGTGATCAGAAATACAGGCATTTGATTGGATATTTCTTTAACCAAAAAATTTTCAGTAATAATATAACAAGAGAGTGAGAATAAATTGAAAATAATTTGACAGATCTTTCGAAAACTTGTTGCCAGGCAATAGCCACGAAAGCCCGTAGGGCTTGAGTGGCTATTGCCAAATGGCGACAAGTTTGAGAAAGATACTGGAGAATTATTTTCTAATTTATCGAACTCTCGAGTTATATTTAATTAGATTATTTTTTGATTTCATCATCAGGCACGCCACTAAATCTATCTTTTTTGCTCATTTTTACTTGTGTTGATGATAACTATCTGACATTTGACATCTGTCAACAAAAACAAAAAAGTACAGAGAAAATTGCCGGGAATAAAAACAAGAGCATTATTCTCAGTATAATAATGACAGGATTGGTTAAAACGCAGACAGGTGACATACAATAAAACATTTCATTGGTTTTAAGAAACGTCAAAAAATAATCAGTGTAATTGTGATCTGATTGGTTACTTTTGCACACGTGATCAGAAATACATTGATTCGATTGGATAATTTCTTAACCAAAAAATGTTTACTTAATTTTTTCTTTTAAAATTTTGTTCATTTATTAGAATTGACATAAATTTTCAAATAATTGAATATATAGCTTGAACCAAAAATATTAGTAGCATAGGTAACAACTGATATCGTGTTGGTGCTACTGAAATTGTCACAATAAATTGACAGAAAATTTAATGTGTAAAACGAACGATAATATTTTTGTTCTTGACAATATGTTAACAAGAAATCTTGAGCAATTTGCTGACCTATAAATTGCGTTTCGTTGAATAGGTATAAGTGTTTTTCACACTTGTCATTTAGAAAAAAGAAGCACGACAAAAAACATGTCGTATAAAACTCATGTTTTCATACTGTTATATTATTATTATATTACTTTGATGTATATCTGCATTTATTTCTTTATTTTAATATTAAGCAAGGTATGCAGTTGTTTTTCTATAAATAAATATGTCATTACGTCTTTTATCCATTTTGTGTGTGGCACTCAGCATTTGTAATGTGTACAAATAAATCGTTATATATCTTTAGTCTCTAGCTGACTTAAATCGGTTTGTCAAAGTACCTATATTTGATGGAATTGGTGATGAAATTTTGTTGAAAATGTGTTCATTTAATTATATAATAATCCGGTAAAATAAAGGCATTTATTTTTTCCTGTACTATGATACTTGAGGTCATAGTTCGTTTAGATCTATCGCGTCATACATGATGTTAGTCATTGTCTCAAATCATCTCTATAATTTAAGATTTGTTTCCTTCTCTTTCAATAATTTACGAGTGGAGATAAAACCAGGAAACAGATTTTGAATATTTCAGTATCAACAAAAATAAATCTACAGCTACAAAAAAATCATAGTAAAAAATCACGTGACGTATCAATGTTTCAAGTTCAGCAAACGACGAAACGAAGTAGGGCAAGATTATTCTACATCCATTTCATCAGTCCCCCGATTCAGGAAATGGGGTTAACCGGAAAACGGTTCGTAGCTTATTTGTCCCGGTGGAAAGGGGAGCAAAGAACACTCTGTAGCAACGGCTCTGCGATTCGCTACTGTTTTCGAAATCTGCGTCACGTATTTTTTACGTTCATCATAGCGGCGTGATGGATGCCTCGCCTTCAGCTGTCGAATTGTGATTGCGTTTTTCTTTTATTGCGCTGCACAGATTTGTACTTTGTGTTACTAAGGATTTTATAGTTTACCCTGACAGTTATTTTAGTAGAGTAGAGACATCTTGAAGTTAATATTTAAACTTTGTTTCAAGCAACAAAGAAACAGTCTTTTATTTCAGTAGTGATCATTCGGTACCACTAAAATATAATAATACTGGAATGCTAACTTGTAGGCAGTTATGAGAGCGAAAAACGAGTCTGAGACAGATAGATAATGTAAGGCCACGCTTCCTTGTCTACACTCCATTTAAAAATGGAAGAGTAGTATTGAATGTATGACAGGTATGCGACAAATAAATTCAATATGAAAAAAATACACTTCTCTCATGCGGTATTATACTAATTTTTTCACGACCCCAATATTTATAATGATTATAAAGTATTTAAATATTATATAAAAATGATTTGAATTGCAATATACTTTATAATAGTTAACTTTGATTTGTTTTATTTTGTTAATTTCTCACAACAAATGCTAGTACTTCCCTCACGACGGGAGAGAAAGTATACAAATCACCCGTAGATATAAAATTGGCTGTTGCATAATAGTATATTGTACAACGAGCATGGAATGCTACTCATTTCCTACGAGTATGAAAGTTTGTAGCATGAGCCGAAGGCGAATACTGCAAATCATACGAGTATGAAATGGACATTCCATGCGAGTTGTACACTATACTTTTTCTACGACCACGATATTATTTCAAAATTAATTTAATTTTAATAATAAATTTGTCCCGCTTTCACCATTCCAATATTTGAAAATTCTAAATAAGTATCCTAGCAATGGCACTGATCTGTATTGAAATACTCACAAAACCAATTCATTTCGCACGATGTTTGCAATGTACCTCATATCCCTAGCAATAACAAATATACAATTTCTCAGTGGTCGTAGAAAAAATAGTATATTGTGTCATTAGGAGTAAATGTGATACTTTGTGTGCTGAGCATGTAAGTTTGAACGACGAGCGAAGCGAGTCGGACAATTACATGCGAAGCATACAAAGTCACATTTACTCCGAATAACACATGCTATTTTTTCTTCAAACATAGAAAATAGACATTAAAACATTAAAAAATGCTCAAAACTTCAACAAATATTCTACCGTATCCAGTATTTCTAGTTGCCACAGAATATGTTATTTTGTTATTGTTTTATTCTTAACTGTCAAATTATTGAATTACAACCTTACTATTTTGCATGATATTTTTCTTTGTCCGCCGCCGGCGTAAATGTGTTGCCAAGGAAACACTTTTACGCCGGCCGCGACAATATTGAACTTCTGCTTGTTGAATACAAATACATAACAACGTACTTTTATGACGTTTGAAGAAAAAATATTTTATTTCAATTCATTGAAAGTTAATTTCTTATCAACTGTTTAAGCCGTCTGATCAACAAAGACAGATGCCCCAGCAACTATCTATCTGCCTCGGCTCGCATTTCCAGCGTCAGTAAGCGTTCCAGTATTATTATATTTCAGTGTTCGAAACCAATAATGGGGCAGACGATTGAAAACTGATATTCCACAAATCCACATGTCTATAAATCATCATCCGAATGAAGATGTAAATGTGGTCCATTAATTTCATATCTTCAGAGTTGGTAATCCATTTTGATGTATCCAGAGCCCGATCCCGGATTCAGAGCTGGCTGGATTTGATCAGCGCTTAACGATTTATTATCTCATTTTTTTCGTGTTATTTCTTTAGTCGTTTCCGATACTTTTACCCCTGTAAAGAGGATTAACACTAATCTCGATCTAAAATTAATGGCGGGTATTTCGGTTTATTGCGTCATTAGTCATTTGCTAATATGTTTCTTATCCTTATTAATTAGCACTATTAATTATCAATAGGTGTTATTAGGTAACAATAAATATTCATATATTAAGTCCTAATTGATTATTCCCGGTACAATACTTACTTAACTATGTATAATGAAGAACGGTATTCTTAACAATCATATATCGTCATGCCATTTGCTTATTTTGGATGTGGCACTCTGCTTATGTTCTTTTTTTTTAATGACAACTCTCAAAGATGTAAGTGTAAAGGAAACCATATGAATACATTAAAGAACTAAAGATTTCATAAAGCCTTGTTCACACATTAGCTCATACAATACTATAAAAATTCTTCGTTGTTTCTAATTTGGTACATACATACATAATATTGTACGACGAGCATGGAATGGTTCTCATTTCCTACGAGTATGAAAGTATGTAGCATGAGCCAAAGGCGAATGCTGTAAATCATACGAGTGTGAAATGGACATTCCATGCCAGTGGTACACTATACTTTTTCTACGACCCCGATATTATTTTATAATCAATGTAATTTTCATAATAAATTTCTCTCGCTTCCATCATTCTAATATTAGACAATTCTAAATATGTATCCTAGCAATGGCACCTGTACTTAAATGGAATGACCTGTATTGAAATACTAACAAAACAAATTCATTTCGCACGATGCCTTGCAATGTACCTCATATCCCTAGCAACTACAAATATACAATGAGCAGATTTCTAAGTGGTCGTAGAAAAATACATATACATAACGTTACGCTGTATCTCAGTGGGGTTGCACAAATTCATAGAAACACAGTCAACCAAAATTCAATCTCCTCCAAACATTCTGACACACCACTTTTGTCCACATTCATAGATGCACGTCTATTTTCACACTCGAATCATTCGTTCACGCAACAAATCATCAATCATACTCATATACCCAACCACTTATTCCTCTCTCACGCAATCGTTGATCCTCAATGTATTCCGCATATATTAAATCTTAGTTTCACGAACCAAAAATCAATCTCCTAACCTGACACATCAATTTCACCTCGTCCACATTCATAGTGCGATTCATACATGCTTTGTCTATTATTCACACTCGGAATCATTCGTACATGCAACAGACCATCAATCATACCCAACCATTTATTCCTCGAACGCCCAAGTAATCGTTCATCTTCCAACTAACTTACTCTCACTTTCTTAACAACATTCTCTGTCTCACACTCACCATACACGATCACGTCTTATACCTATACCCCCAAACTATTCTCAAATATCTCATTTCTACAGCAGTTATACGTCGTTCATGCTTTTTCATCTACACTCAACATTCAGAACCATACATCAATGTAGGCACTAACACCATCGTAAACACTCAATCGAGCATCTCTAGATACATTCACGTTTCGAACAAATGTACCCAGATCATTTAATACCTTGCATCCCATAGATACTCGCCTTTCAATACATCCATCCCTCGAGAACATACTACCCATATATACAAATTTATTCGCTTGTTCCAGTCTCACACCATTCACTGAAACATTACAATCAGTCACCAAATCATTCTTCTCAAACACGAACACTTTACATTTATCGACATTCAATAGCAGATTTAAACGTTTCCCTACTTCATTTATGCTCACAATCATTCTTTTCAATTGCTTCTCAGTCTAACCCAACACTTAATAGACCACCCAATATATTTTTTTAAATACTTTAATTAGAATTTACTTACCAAATACTGTAAATATTCAGGATGTAATTTCTATAGGTATTCTTGTTCATGGTTCGAAGATCCATCTAAAAAATAAAAAAAAAAATAAAATTATTGAAAGAATTTATTTAACATTTAATATATTAATAGGTAGGCTAATTAATTATATTTATTTATTATTTTTTTTATATGTCATTTGTCACATTTACAGAGCCCTGAAGATGACAGCAGTTGCTATCGATACGTCGGCATAATTTTTAGAATAAATATTTGACTGCTAGTTCGTTGATTTGATTTTTTCCAATTTTCCGCACTCATTAAACAAATTGAAACTCAAAAACAAATAACAATGTTTTTGCTTTGTAACTCATACGCTAGATTAGCAAAATAAATTTTCAATTAAAATATACTTGACATCAAATCAGATTCAGTGATTAATTAAATATGTTATTCAAACATAATTTGAATGACTCGAGGCGGTCAAATAACAAAGCTTGTATCTATATTTTCTACAGGCTAATAAAAACATAAAACAACGAATATCACCAACGTAGATGGCGTAGGAATCATTAATCACTCTTTATTGATATCGATGCTCGACTTTCGAAGTGATCAGATAGTGACAGAAGGTGCAGCGGGCACCCAGGTACACGCATTTCTGTCACGTAGTGTCATTTATCACGGACGGTATTTGAGATTAGAAATTTCAATTTCCGTTTGAATGAATTCTTCTTTGTAGTAAATAATAGAATTGTTTTGTTTTGCGAATTTATGAAGTCGTAAAAATCTGGGTTGGGTTAGTTTGGGTAGAAAAACTATTCAGTCATATTTCTTCTGCAGATTCTGCTGGTTTTTTATTTTTTTAAATTAGGAATTTTAGTTTTTCTCGCAGTAAGTTCAAATGAAAATCAGTAATGGTAAATTGTACAACAAGCATGTAATGATAATTATTTATCTCTTTCAGTGAGAAATGTAGATTCTGTATAAGTTCGTAACGAGGATAAATTTATAACATATATTTTTAATAAATACTTGATAAGATAAATATTAGACGTATAAAGATAAATATATCGGTTGAAATAAATAGTTTTTATTCACAATCACTATAGTAATAAGTCAATTCCAAACCTTTTATAGGTTGGGAAATACGTTATTCCTTATTAATCTCTTGGGTGCGAAGTGACAGATTTATCTCATGGGAGGGAAGTATTTATATAGAATTGCATAGTAACATAATCATAAATCTCTGAAAATAAGTTGAACAGAGCTGTCAAACATATCGATAAAACCTTATAATTTTCAATAACACAACAATAAATACAATATTAATATTGAACAGAAGTTTTTTTGTTATAAAGTATCATAAAATTCTAATGTAAAGCTGTTTTATTAGGATTTGAGTTTCTTGAACTTTTGACACATGTCAAATCATTAAAATAAATTTAAACATTTGTTTTCATAGACTACTACCATACATTACCTTTGTTTGTTGGATATACGAGTAGAATGCGAAGTTAATTTTGATAATTAAGAATGATTGTGAATAAAATAGTGTAATATAATGAGCCCTCGTCTATAATGAGATATTTCCCACCTCACATGTAATATACTATTGTGTATTTAAATAAATAAGTGGAAAATAAATAAATCATTTTTGTTAGATATAAACTTTTGTATATTTTTTCAACTTCACCGAAATCGAGTAACGAGTAAAACACTACAATATTTTCAATGCTTGTAATCCCGCGTACAGTCATATCGGATAATGGTGTTTAACATTGCTTCCGAGAATATACTAAGTTATTGTCATTCTTTGGTGTGAAATATTCGTCAGTATACAGTAAGCTCATATCTTAGTGGTCTTAGAAAAAATAGTTTTAAATTTAACAAGTTCAGAATAACTGGTGCATTCGATAAAGAATTCTCCCCATGAAATCAATGTAAGATGATAAACGCTGGTATTTTCTTAACGTCAGCCTAGCACGTCAGTGGTACCTATAAATCGCTGGGTATAAATGTGAACTTTGACCCGTAGTCTTTGCTCTCGCATCAATCTAGCTTCAGTGCTTTCTTCGTCCATCACCGACGGACAATTTGTCAAGAAAAATCTTTAAAGATTTTTACAATCGTTTGCGGAAACCGGAAACTAGCGCTGGAGTGCAAGCCATGCACATGCGAAAACAAATAGCAATCGCATTTATCACCTACTCGTGGCCCATTACCTACTTGCAACTGTTTTTAACCATACCTTTTTGCGCAAATATAACTTATTCACATGGTTTCTTAGAAACCATGATCGAATATTTTCACACCACATGTTACACATTTGGTACGTTTATTTTATAATTTATAGTTTATTGCTAAAAATTATACAGCAATATAGGTTTGACTATTAACATTTAGATATTTATTAACTATGGTGTATTTAATTTACTGTCTTAAAAATTGTACTCCTCGCAAAATTAACATTATTTGAATATATTATAATATTTTGTTTTCATAATCTTTCTTGTGACTACATACATAGCATTACGCTATATCCGACTAAGTGAGGCAGCACGAACCCTGAAACAGAACTAATTTCGCCTCATCTACATTTATACATGCTCGTCTCTTCTTCATACTTGGAATCATTCGTTCACTCAACAAAGCATCAATTATATATAACCATTACCCTCAACTAACTCATTCCCACTTTCTTAACAACATTCTTCTCAATTTCAAATTTCTACAGCAATTATACGTCGTTCATTCTTCATCATCCACACCCGACATTCTGAATCATACATCAATGCAAACACTAACACATCATTATAAACACTCAATCGATCATCTTTAGATACATTCACATTTCGAGAAAATGTACCCATTCTTTTAATTTCAATATATCTTTAACTGTAGTTAATGGGTTTATTATTCAATTTTTTTATTCAAATGATAATCTAAATAAATATAACTAGAGACTTCGATAAATTAGAAAATAATTCTCCAATATCTTTCTCAAACTTGTTGCCATTTAGCAATAGCCTCCCATGCCTTATGAGCTTTCGTGGCTATTACGTGAAAATAAGTTTACGATAGATCTGAGAAATTATTTTCAATTTATTCTCACTTTCTTTTCGTATTACTGATGATTATTTTTTGAGGTTTTTAACCAATCCTGTTATTATTATACTGAGAATAATGCTCTTGTGATTATTCCCGGCAATATTTTCTGTAGCTTTTTTGTTTTTGTTGACAGATGTCAGATGTCAGATAGTTATCACCAACACAAGTAAAAATGAGCAAAAATATAGATTTAGTGACATGTATGATGATGAAATCAAAAAATAATCTAATTAAATATAACTCGAGAGTTCGATAAATTAGAAAATAATTCTATAGTATCTTTCTCAAACTTGTCGCCATTTGGCAATAGCCACTCAAGCCCTACGAGCTTATTTTCAATTTATTCTCACTCTCTTGTTATATTATTACTGAAAATTTATATATTTTATATTTTACTTTCGTATTGTGAAGAGCTGATTATTACTGCTGAAAATTATTTAATACAAATCAGTTTTATGCAAATGTATTCATGTCACAAAAACTCCGATTTTTGGTTACAAATACGTGTGTACAGTACCAACTTAATAACTTTTTATTTGTTTTGTTACAAATTATAATGGAGTGAAGTGCAACCTATATAGCTTACTTTTCACCTTAATAGAAACTAGTTGAAATTCAAAGCCAATATTCTTTTTAAGTCTATAGCTACACATCATGCCATAAAATTAGAATGTACGTGGAATTGTAACCACGTCCATCTTTCCAAAAGCAATTATTTACTTGTAATTAAATTACATTAGAAAAATAAAAGACAGCGTGTGTGCGCAAGAGTAAATTTATGGTTTCAAATGAGATAAAGGACTCGTGACACACAGGCAAGATAAATGGTGTAAAATTGTAAATTTGTTGGAGAACTTATTCTGGGAAAGGTGCGATATTTAATTACTGTGTTTTATTCTTCGCATAGTGAAAATGCCGCGGGTGTGCCAGAAAGATTACTACGTTTGTTGCGCGCTAGTTTTTATTTATTCTGCTTCCGTTTCTATTTTGACAATTTCAAAGAGAACTAATGAAGCTTGATAAGCGGATTTATTTTTGTTTTATTACTTCGTTTAGTCATCTTTGCGTCAAATTTTACTCATGAAAAAATTATTAATTCGCATTGACGGCCGTTAAATTTTTCTGTTCATTAAATAAAATAAATGAATATATACTACACCATTTGCACTTTATAAAATTACTTATTTTAAAATTGTGCTTTAGAAATACTATTTTCATAGCTAAATAATAATTATTTTTAACTAAAACCTCTGGCACCTCCACCAGATATTCAGCGAGTATCAGCTATCAGTAATGATTAACAAATAAACTAAACAATTAATTATTAATAAGTTAATAGAATATTTTTAGTATGTAAGCTTCTTGACTAGGATTTGTATTAAAACAAAAACTATTTCTGGATTACATTCACAATTAAAATTTTTTTATTTCAACCTCTACCGGTTTTTACCCCACATGGGTCTTCTTCTATCTATTTTTGTAGTAGGTGAAAATATCAATTAATATTACAAAATAGAATTACTTTTTTCTACGACCGAGCAGAAAATATACATTTCCAACTGTCAGTTGAAAGCAGAAAATTGACGTTTGCCGCTTGCCAAGCGGCAATAAGATTTTTGCCGAGCGGCAATAGTTATTTGTGTATCAAGTGCGGATAGAGCATTGTTTGTTGCACGCGGCGAGAAATTGTTGATCGAGGCGAAGCCGAGATCAACAACTCGACAAGTGCACCGAACATGCTCTATCCGACGAGATACACACAATATTTTTTCTACAATCGTTGAACAATGTCAAGCTGTAGAAAAAAATTAATTTAAAAATTATATTTGGTCCCGCCTATAACAATTCAGTAAAATTGTAGTTACCCATGTCACTGTAATCATGACAACGTTTATGAACAAAATAAAAAAATTCAAAGAAATCATAATTTGACATATGGAGTACATTTAACATAAAGTCTACAGAGTGAATACGT
Organism: Poecilus cupreus; assembly: GCA_963942605.1. Lineage (NCBI taxonomy): Eukaryota > Metazoa > Arthropoda > Insecta > Coleoptera > Carabidae > Poecilus > Poecilus cupreus. The sequence continues at coordinate 3,774,015 of OZ012731.1, forward strand.
TTATGGTGATTAAGTTGAAGTGTATGTACGTATATGCCAACTGTATTTGCAATAGTAAGGTTATTACCAGAAAAATCCAATGCATCATTTACTTCTTTTACCTAATTTATTTTTGTTTTGTTTTTGTCGCGCTAGTGCGACAATGTCACTTTGTCGCCCTAGAGCGACAATTTTGAACATTTCCTAACCAAAAATAGAATAACAATGTCGATATTGTGCAACGATTGTAGAAAAAATAAATTTCTCTAGTAGAATAGAAAAATGGACAGTTGTTATGGAAAATTTTAATTTTCAAAGAAAACAGTTCATGATAACAGTAGGTAATATTTAACAATAGTATCTTATAATAACAGCAAGTTTACTTTTAATGACAAGTTAGTTTGAACAAGGCATATTTTTTCTCATACCTATTCTTCGACTTTTCAGGTAATAGATTTAATATTACATTCTTCGTAGTTTCTTTGATGTGTGGTGGAGTACATTCCATTTCACATTCGTCACTATCCATCATTTTATGATGTTTCACAAAATTTTAACGTCATAATTGAATTGATAAATTAATATCTGTTATGCGATTCCAACAAATAACAGAAGAAACAGTATCTATCACCTTGGAAACCGTTTAACATGGCTAACTGTAAAATGGATCGGAATAAAAGTTTAGACAGAAAATGGCAAATATAATATTTTCATCCTTTTTTTATCATTATTGAATCGGTCGTAGAAAAAATGGCAGTGATTAGTATTCCATAAAATTCTAGTATTTCAGTTACCTACAAATGTCGCTTTTTAAAATCTTGCAAATGAAAGGCCAGTGAGATCAATAGTATAAACGAATGCAGACCAAACAATAATCTTTTCAGCTCTCCGCGAAAAGTCTGCCAACGAAGTGGAACTGGCAAAAAATATGAATATTCATAAAGCACACGGAATATTTTATGCTATATTTCACGTTGTTTTCCTTGGAATTTTGATTTCCGGGATTATGTTATTTTTACATTTATGCTGAAAAGTAAACGTTTCGTTTTTCTTGACTTTCTTTCTTGATTTAAGTGAATGTCAGCTTTCAGTTTTGAAATATTGTTAAAATGTTTCAGATTTCTTTCACGGCGCAAGTAATTTTTTTCGGAAATTTATTTTGGGGAGAACAGCCCTAGAAATTTATATCAGAAATTATTCATTTATAACACGACTATTAGTCGCAAAATTTTAAAGCTTCTTTATTTCTCTTTAAAGTAGTTCTTATTCATTAAAGTCCAAAAATAAGCAGTTCTTATTATTAAAGAATCGTAGACAGAAATAATACCATGAATGTGTTTAAACAATCAGATTAGTTGCTGTCAGATCTTTAATAATTATTACTGGTTTTATCACCAAGTTTATCCGCTTTTTTGTTATATTTTATTTAGTTTGTTGAATTGATGGTCAATTTGAACATTTTTATAAATATATTTATTGTTTTATTTTCATATGGCACACTTTCCGTGTATGATTCATCATTAATAAAAACATGAATCTGTACTGATCGTTTTAGGACTATAATGAATAAGAACTGTTTTAAAGAGAAACAATTTTGCAAAAATATATAGGGTGCTCCATTTAAAAATATAAAATTGCATTTCATTGTGCGAAAATAGAACACCCGATAGGAAAACATATGCTGCAAGTACGTTGGCATTTTGATGTAAAATAAGTTTTGTTTGAAAATTTTTTCGGTAATATTTAAAATAATAGCATAAAATAACAAAAATACAATTCGATGGACCAAGTTCTGTATAATATTGTATTTTTATTATATTATGAGTTCTGAAAGTTTCTGTCAATATTCTAGTAATATTATTTTCTAAAATTCTTGGACACTCAATTGATATACAAGGAAAACCCTTTGTGCGAATCTCCGCATATTCTCGTTCCTTGCTTCCAGTTGTGCCAACTTGAAAACTTGCAACACACTCGCAACAAATGCACTTTATACATTTTCAATCGTATCGCAATCTCTTGATCTGAGTTCTCGGTTCTCGTCTGTAACATCGCCGTGAAACTTCACTACAAAGTTTCAATATTGGCCGCAATAGTAAATTTCCAGCACTTGCAGAATTCAGTTAAAAAGACATTTGACAGACTAGGCATTGCGCCATCTTCGCCGCCGGCTCCAGACGTCACAGAAACGCATTTCCGATTCCGCTGATGGAATGTGGAACGTTCAATGTTTCTGCGAAACGGTGAAAACTGCATTCGCTATGAATCGAGATGTGCCGGAGCATCGCAGGTGTTGGGGGGATGGAGGCGATTTAGAAGTCTCCGATTCTTTTATTGGCTGCTGTTAGACGTGACATTTCTGTTAGTTTCTTGCAAAATGTAATAATCACTGAATCACCTTTAAAATTTGTAGCCTAAGAATATACAGGGTTAAAGATTTAAAGTGGCTCTAGGGGGCTCAAAATAATGTGTTTTCCTTAATTTTGACAAAAACTCAATAGCAAATTAAAGATGTCCGGAATACATTGTTGAAGGGTGAGTGTGAGATTGAGAAGAATGTTGTTAAGAAAGTGGGAGTAAGTCAATTGAGGTGGTTTGGCCATTTAAATGTTCCAGTTACAAGTTAATTAAAGTTTGGTAGCAATCTGACATAAATGAAGTAGGGAAAGGTTTTTAAATCTGTTGTTTAATGTTGATACATGTAAAGTGTTGGTGTTTGAGAAGAATTATTTGGTGACTGATTGTAATGTTTCAGTGAATGGTGTGAGACTGAAATAAGTAAATGAATTTGTATATTTGGGTAGTATGTTTTCGAGGGATGGACGTATTGACCGGGAGATTGAAAGGCGAGTGTCTGCAAGGTGCAAGGTACTGGGTGCTCTGGGTACATTTGCTTGAAACGTGAATGTATCTAGAGATGCTCGATTGAGTGTTTATAATGGCGTGTTAGTACCTATATAGATATATGGTTCTGAATGTTGGGTGTGGATGAAGAAGCATGAACGAAGTATAACTGCTGTAGAAATAAGATATTTGAGAGGAGTGTCTGGGTATATGAGAAGTGATCATATCCGGAATATATTGTTGTATGGTGAGTGTGAGATTAAGAAGAATGTTGTTAAGAAAGTGAGAGTGAGTCAATTAAGGTGGTTTGGCCATTTTAAGCGAATATCGAATGAAAGGTTGGTGAAATTAATATATTTGGTTGAGATTGAAGATGAACAATTGCGCGGGCGTCCGCGGAAAAAGTGGTTGGGTATGATTGATGGTTTGATGCATGAACGAATGATTCCGAGTGTGAAGAATATACGATCAAGTATGAATCGTACTATGAATATGGACGAGGCGAAAGTAGTGTGTCAGGATAAGAATGTTTGGAGGAGATTGATTGTGTTTCTGGGTTCGTGTTACCCCACTGGGTGGGATATAGAGCGACGCTATGTTTAAATGTATCAATTAATAATCAGTTGTTACAAACTGCAACAGTTAATTATGTTTTAAATAGAAATGTGAAATATTTGGAAGTAAATTGAACAATGTTTAATTAAAAGAAAGTTAACGGCTATTTCAACTTGTGTTTTATTGCTCAAAAATTAATTGGGAAGCCCATTACAAAGTTATACGTAATAGAAACAGGTAAGAAATCAATCATCCTCTATTTTCCTACCTCTAGGAATAACATATAGGGCTGTAATTTAAATGGGACCAACTTTGAAGTATAATCTAACCAATAAAAAAGATCATCAAAATCGGATTACTTTGTTAAAAATTCTGTGTGTATGTTATATACTATTATACAATTTTACAGAATAATTGGTGCACAACCCCATTATAAGCATCCATACTCTACCAGGAATTCTAATCTACATATCAAGCAAGAACATTCGTCATTTGGTTATGAAAAGATAGTAGCATTAATATTTTTCTTTTATTTATATTATTATTGTTTTGATTGATGTTTGACCATAAATGAGATTAAGTATGATTGCTTGAATGTCGAGAATTGAAGAAGTTTTATTGTTTTAGAAATAGAAACACATATGGTTGAGTCATTATATCAAGAAAAAAGTTGGAGACTTTCAAGTTAAGTATATAATAACATGCTATATGAAAATAATAAAAACCATTTAGATACGATGTCCTGAATGCTATAATTTAGAAAAGTTGAACAAGCTGACAGATTTCCGTTTCTAAAAATACACTTTTAATATTGTTCGACATAAAAGATTTGACTGTTAATATTTTTTCCGTTCCATGCAGGATATTAAAAATATATCGCTGTATTCCAAACCAATAATTTCAAATCCTCACCACGAAATCTGTGCCACGTAAATGTTCTTACCGAACAGATTAATTCTCCATTCTACAGCACCCAAAATAACAATTTAGTTTCGGATATAACAAAAGTTCTACACAGAAAACAGCGCAACGCGAAGCAGACGCTAAACTTTTGGTAATAATTTGTCTCTGGTGTAAATGATGGAAGTTGACAGTCCAATGAGTACCTAATTCCATTAAACAGATTACGCGTACGTCTTTGCGTAATGGAGGAGATATGTCGATCAGAGCATGCGTAGACAACGCAGAAGATGCAGTAACGGTGCGTAGTGCGTGGAAAAGGGAGATACAATTGAGTGGAAACTGGGACGAAAGTCTGGAGAAGTGCGTCGTTGTAGAAAAAATTCTGGGTTGGATATGATCTGTAGCGGAAAGTTTTAGGGGTATTATGAGTAGAATGATTTTAGGGAGATTTTTTTAACTTTTCTTACTACTATTTATTTAATCTCTTAAATTTTGTAAAATTTGTCTGCAATTATTTATAACTTAAAGTAGGTATTTAGAATATAATTCAGGAAATATATCCTGAATATTTGTTATACAGAGTGATTCATAACGTACGGAAATGATTAGCTAGATAGATCCTTAATAAACTTATGACAAATATCTATTTAATAACCAATTTTTTTTTCATATCCTAAAAAGGATAAAGAATATGAACTGGCGTCTTACAACGGTGAATTCAACGAGTTGAAATATGTAAATAATAGGGTGGGTCGAAAATTTTAGATTTGAGACGGGTAGTGAAAAAATGATAGTTTTTGTGATTCTATATAAGGGAACGGCCGTGGTTTCGATCCTGGGTTCACCCCCAGCTCGCACAAATGCCTCAAAAATGGCCATTTTTGTAGTTTTTTCATATTTCATCCAATAGCTCATACTGTACATGTTATATGTGCGAATTTTTGATCACAAATTACTCCTGGGTCCTCAATCTTTAGATAAAGTCCATTGGGACCATCTTTTGATGGTAAATCGGTAGAGTTATTGCCCTTCTAAAATATTGATTTTTGGGGGTAAAAATAAGAGGTGATTGTTACAATAATAAACAGGTAACAGTTAGTTTCTAAACTACTCCCTGTACTAATTCAGACCCTAAACTGCACCACAAGCGCATGAAGTTGGTTTTCGACTGAAGAAAAACTTTGTTTTTGACGTTTATTTTCGACTATTTACCTCAAATTGGCGAAAAATCACGAGACTCTTATTAAAGTGATTAATAGGTGATTATTGGTTTCTATGTCACTCATTGTATACATTTAGAATTTAAACTGCACTGCAAGCTTATGTAGTTGACTTTCGACCGAAGGAAAACTTTGTTTTTGACGTTTACTTTCGACTTTTTGGCTTAAATCGTCGAAAGTGTCGAGATGATTATTGCTGTGATAAATTGCTATTTTTGACTTTTTATTTCCTGATGTCCCGATGTACGGTTTGGTTAACAAAGTGTTGTATACCGGGTGGTGACCGCGACCCCGGAACAGGACTTTAACATGTAAAATCATAATTTCGTAATTTCCTGCTTAACAAATTATATTAGACAAAAAAGGTTCAAATAAAGATGAGAGATCATAAAATTATACATCAGAATCAATAAACAGAATTAAATTTACATGCCCCACAACGCCAGAAATTAAATATGAAAATATTAAAAATTAGCTAAAAAATCGGGTTAGCCTTGGAAATGAAACAAAATTCTAAAAAAAAATTAGTCAATTATGCAATTTATAATAATAATTAATAAAAAAATACAACATTTCCAAAAAGCTAACCCGATTTTTGAGCTAATTTTTAATATTTTCATATTTAATTTCTGGCGTTATGGGGCATGTAAATTTAATTCTGTTTATTGATTCTGATGTATAATTTTATGATCTCTCATCTTTATTTGAACCTTTTTTGTCTAATATAATTTGTTAAGCAAGAAATTACGAAAGTATGATTGTACATGTTAAAGTCCTATGTTCCGGGGTCGCGGTCAACACCCTGTATAGTGTACTAAACTAATTCTCTATACTCATTGAACACATTAACTTGATATCAGATTCATAGAATATGGAATTAAGCAAAATGATACATTCGCAGTACATGGAGTGGTTTAGAAGCTAATTGTTACCTATTTATCATTGTAACAAGCATCTCGTATTTTTGACCCCCAAAATCGATATTTTCAGAGGGCAATATCTCTTCCGGTTTACCATCAAAAGATGGTACTAATGGACTTTATCTAAAGGTTGAGGACCCAGGAGTAATTTGTGACCAAAAAGTCGTACATATAACATGTACAGTATGAGCTATTGGGTGAAATATGAAAAAACTACCAAAATGGCCATTTTTGAGGCATTTGTGCGAGCTGGGGGTGAATCCATGATCGAAACCACGGCCGATCCCTTACATAGAATCACAAAAACTACCATTTTTTCACTTCCCGTCTCAAATCTAAAATTTTCGACCCACCCTAGTAAATATATACTTGCAAAATACTCGTATGAACATTTTTTCATGTTTTAAAATATTTTTTCTATAACACTGTTTTGGAAAAGCCTTCGGCTCGGACTACAAACTTTTTGCTCGCGTGGAATATGTGCCATTCCAATACTTGTTGTAGAATATACTATTTTCTACTCCTGTGTAAATACATCCCCATTATTTAAATTTTTCGTTTTCAGCTAAGATGCAATGCGTACTTTTCTGTTATTATTGTTGGATACTATTTAATATAACCGTACTATTGCAGGTAAAATGCAACGTAAGTTGTCAAGGTTAAACCAATTTCATGAATATAACATAAACATCATAAGAAAATGGTAAGATTAAAAAGCGTATTTAATATTGACAACCTATGTAGCATTTTAACTAGAATAGCACGGTGATATGTAAACTGGTATTCAAGTGGTACATTAATCACAAAAAAGTTAATTGACAGAAGGTCCGATAAGAGAGGAATTATGACAGGTTTTATAAATAATCAGTGGGAATTCTTACCTATGAGATGATTTTTCTGTCACGATAACTCAAAATCTAATAAAGATATCATTATGAAATTACAAATTTAGAGTTTAAATGGTCTAGTCAAGGGCTGACTACATTTTGGTAGGTAGGTAAAAAGTCAATATTTTCATAAATTTCCAAATTTCCCTATTGGTTGGATTACAGCTTCAAAGCCTTGGATTTTTTGTATATTCAACAAATAGTATATTGTGTTATTAGGAGTAAATGTGATACTTTGGGTGCTGAGCATGTAAGTTTGAACGACGTGCGAAGCGAGTGGGACAATTACATGCGAAGCATACAAAGTCATATTTACTCCGAATAACACATGCTATTTTTTCTTCAAACATAGAAAAAAGACATTAAAACATTAAAAAATGCTCAAAACTTCAACAAATATTCTGTCGTATCTAGTATTTCTAGTTGCCACAGAATATGTTATTTTGTTATTTTTGTTTATTTGTTTTATTCTTAACTGTCAAATTATTGAATTACAACCTTACTATTTTGCATGATATTTTACTTTGTCCGCCGCCGGCGTAAATGTGTTGCCAAGGAAACACTTTTACGCCGGCGGCGACAATATTGAACTTCTGCTTGTTGAATACAAATACATAACAACGTACTTTTATGACGTTTGAAGAAAAACGAATGTATAGATTGGATCAGCAATGGACAATTAATTTTATTTGTAATATAGAACAATTTTATAAATAAATAAATTTACATCACGCCTTTTACCCCTTATGAGTGTGGCACTCTGCTTACGCATATATTTTTGCGTATAAAGTGCGGTTACCAGCCGTTAAATCATAGCCTCCAAACATGTTTGTGGGGGAAACCATTTTATAAACCATCAAATTCAAGAATTCCATTGCATATTAAAGTATTCCATTTATATTTAAATATATCGGGTGATTAAATAAAAATGTTATCAAAATCAAGACAAATTTTTCGTAGGTCATAATTGACAATGACACATGTCACCGATTGTTTATGGAACGGTTGTAGACGATGGGGATGTAAATGAAGACCTTTGTTTCATAATTCGCAGATAAGACCATTTTTCTTAACATTTGTAATGAAAACTCACCACATGGTTTTATTTGATAAGGAAATAAATAAATTAAAAACCAACTGATATTCAAATCCTATAATAGCAATGAAGTTAGACACTGACCGTAAACTATGATGTCAATCGTAAAGCTAATCTGTAACGTTCGTCGATACAGTTTTCTGCATAGAATTGCATTTATCGTAAATCTGTAACTTCTAACTTGACTTGTTACGATTGTCTCGTACACTACAGTTTTACGATTTTACGATTAAATATAAAAATTGCACCATACGTTTAATTAATAAAATTAATAAAAAAGAATCTAAGAAATTTTTAAGATGCCTTTAAGTGGAAACCCTCTTAATAGAAAATCGAATACAACATTCAAATTTTTAACATATTCATGAAGCCATAAGTCTATAAATAGCCGGAGAGAAATATAAGTTATTAATGTCTGCAGTGTCTCCACGCTCTGCAGTGAAATTATGAGGCTCTCTCAGCAGAAGCCATTTCGGTTTGTCCTGTTGCTGAAGTGGAACGTCTGCCGTAACTGGGATAAAGTTCTTGCCGTAAACACACGTAGTACTACTATGTAACGTGGTGGTAACGGAGTGAAGTTACCATTTGCTTATTAACCTAAATTATTAACCGCGCCTGTTTATACTGCCTTCTTGCCATCTCTCTTGCTCTTTGCTGGAGTTTGTGTCCATCCCAGAGGTGTTTATTATGCGGTTGCCACGTTTGTCTTTTGTCATTAAATAAAGTTCTTCCGGCCTAATTTAATTTTATTCATCTTACTTTTACGTTTACGTGTTTATGTAATAAACGTTGTCAAGTGCACGAAACTTCACAAGGGTAACACAAAATAAGGGGGTGTTCTTGGTTGGAAAATCTCGTAAAGTGAAACTTACACTTTAGAAGATTCTCTGATCAGCATTGGTTTGTAATATTTTAACAATTTGTTTGTGGAAATTTATATTTTAATTAAAATTAGACAATTATTTTTACAGTTTGTTTATGACATTTTAATTAACTTCAATGAATTAATCAGAGTTCAAACCTTTATTAATAAAACAGATACAAAAATATTTAATATATTTTCAGCAAATGTGACTTTTTAAAAGATCAAACAAAATGTACAAAACAAATTTTATTGGGACTAATATGTACATGGGAAAAAGAGTACCGTAAAATTTACTGAACTATTCGATAAGCTGAGGATATAAGATGCATTTTTTGAAAATGTTATAATAATTAAAACAGTAAACACGATTATTTATTAAGCAATTCGAAGCATTTACAAAAAAGTTTGGAAAGTTTTCAGCAAATAACGTGTGTTTTTAAGAGGTTTGTTTTTCGAATTGGCAACACTTTTTTCAGCGACAGCCAATTTGACAGTTTGACAATTTGAAGTCAACATTTGGTATGATATTGCCGATATACGGCCCTAGCTGCCTCGAAAAGTTATCGAAAATTAGATCTCCAGATTACGCTTAATATTTTCCAAAATCATATTCCAATACAAATGACATGAAATTATCTCTTCAAAAAAGCCAATACCATGGGTCTTTACCGCGATTTTAATGTGATTTATTTAATTTTGAAGTTCTATGCCCTTAAAAAAAATACTCGTTATATTTCTTACATCCTTAATTTAACGAATAGTTCGGAAAAATTCTAAGGGACTCTTTTTTGTGTAGAGTAGATGAGTATCAAAATGTATTGCAACAATATATTTGTAATAAAATATCAACATTCCGAATATCAACAGTTTTAAAAAATGATATACTACCTACAGACTCGTAGAGTCATTATACAACCAATACAAACGTTCACACTTAAAAAATTACGTCATTTATTTGTAACTTCTGATTGAGAAGCTTGCAAACTCCGAACTTTCCACTTACAATCAGTGGGATAGAGATATCACATTCTCTTTTTTTCTGTCAGAAAAAACAAAAACTTCTAATTTCTACGATATAACAATATCTATAATCTTATGGGAAGTAAAATATATTTCTATTTAATTTTAAAAATTTAATTAAGATAATTTTGACGTGAGTTGCCTGGATTTGAATCCAAATACAATTATAACATTAAACAAACAAGAACAAAATTATAATTGCAAACTATGCATTTCCGCTACCGTTAAGTTTCCCGTAAAAAATTCAAAATTATGACAAATCACCCAATTTAATAACACAATAACTGTCTCCCCAATCAAATCTGTGTGAATTTCGACACCACGAATCAAGTGTGTATCTTGTAAATCCGTGACATAAAAAGCAATTTACCGCTTAAAGAAACACTATTAATCACGTTGATTGATAGAGTTGTCCCGACAGGGGGCCGAGGGTGGCTTCCAGGGTGGTCTCACGCCTTGCTGCGCGGACTCCCGAGCGTGGGGGCGTTGGCAAAGGTTTAGGAGCCTTGATGATGTCACAACAGACACGGGAGGAAGAGGATTTAAACTGGTTAATTAGACAAGGAGAGACTAACAATTTACTAATTAAAATAGCAAGATATACAATATTTATGATAATTCATCTCATTTATACAAACTTCTATTATATTGGTCACAAGGAGGAGAAATATTTGCAAGTGAGTAAGCTTTTATTTAAAACGATAATCGTTTAGATTCAGGAAATTATCAGCTACAATATCCCTAGGTCATTGATAATTCGAAATTATTTTATCACAGTTACCGAAAGAACGTTGCTTGGTAACCGCCCGACGCCGCAGGCGGAGGGCTGTTACCTTCAAGCAACGTTCTTGAGGTAGTTGTGATGAAATTATGAGTATTTATCAATGGTCGAGGGATATTCGGGGAGAAAAATTTCTTACCAAATACCGATGTTTTCTTTCCCATTAAGACAAAGTTTTATTTTTAATCATACCTGGTAGCTTTGAAATAAAAAGAGTCGAGTAATTTGATATTAGACAATATAGCCCTCGATATGTTGTCATCAAGCAATCTCGTTTTCACAAATAAAATTTATTCGACAAAATCTAATGGCCAGTTATATAAAGCGTTGTTAATTTTACTGTTAGCTAACAATCTGTTACAAGTTAACAATAGCCAAAGAAGCTGGCTCCATATTTTACACAATTTGTTATTTTACATACATACATACATAACATCACGCTATATCCCAATTAGTGGGGTAGCACGAACCCAGAAACACAGTCAACCAACAATCAATACCTTCAAACATTTCTTATCCTGACACACTACTTTCGCCTCGTCCACATTCATAGTGCGATTTATACATGCTAGTTTATTCTTCACACTCGGAATCATTCGTTCACGCAACAAACCATCAACCATACCCAACCTGTTATTCCTAGGACGCCCACGCAATCGTTCACCTTCAATCTCACCAACATATATTAGTTTCACCAACCTTTCATTCGACATTCGCTCAACATGTCCAAACCACCTCAACTGACTCAATCCCACTTTTTTAACAACATTCTTCTCAATCTCACACTCACCATACATCAATGTCTCGTACACACTCCTCTCAAATATCTCATTTCTACAGCAGTTATACGTCGTTCATGCTTCTTCATTCTCACCCAACATTCAGAACCATACATCAATGTAGGCACTAACACACCATTATAAACACTCAATCGAGCATCTCTAGATACATTCATGTTTTGAGCAAATGTACCCAGAGCACCCAATACCTAATACTGCAGACACTCGCCTTTCAATCTCCCGGTCAATACGTCCATCCCTCGAGAACATACTACCCAAATATTCAAATTCATTCAGTTTTTCCAGTCTCACTCCATTCCCTGAAACATTACAATCAGTCACCAAATCATACTTCTCAAACACCAACACTTTATATTTGTACACATTTAATAGCAGATTTAAACCTTTCCCTACTACATTTATGTTCACAATCATTCTTCACAATTGCTCCTCAGTTTCACCCAACACATCATCCGCATAAGCTAACGCAGGCACTATACGTCCACCAATACGTACACCATCAGTTCCATTCAATGCCTTTCGTAACAACACATCCATATACTAATTAAACTAACTAAATTAACTTTATAATTTATAATTTACAATTTAAAAATTACACTTTCCATATTTTCCATTGCTAGTAAAGCTAACAACTGTATGGACACACGCCTAAATCTCTTTATGGTATACACCAGATTTATTTATTTTGGAGGTCGAGATTTTGAGGATGGTAACAGCAGTATATGAACAGGTAAAAAGTGTATAACATTTTTTCGCCCTTTTACAATGAAAGCGCAAACAAAAGCAAGAAAACAAGAGCTTTTGTGGATACCGTACATGCATGAGTAAGTAAAAACTTAGAACATTAAAAAAATTCAAATAAGTAAAGTTTAAATTGGGCAGTGTAAACCCAGAAACTAATTTAACAGAGTGACGACCCAAGTTGAAATGTTTTACATATGTACGCAATATTAGATGAAATTAACAATCTCACATTTTATTGTAATTTGGGGACCTAGATTCATGAATATAAATTGTGTGTAGGAATATTTTGTATGTGCAAATTAAACTAAACTTAAAATTGAGTGGGGTTATTTCCATTTTAGTGCAATTTTCCCAAGAAATATTAGCAAGTTCAATTTATATATTTTTTTTAGGAAAAATGCAATACGGACGTTTTCAATATATTTATTTATTTATTTATTAATAATAAACTATGATCGGACGTTTGATTATTACTTAATATATTTTATTTGAAATCGGCACCAAAGTGCTCAAAAATTAAATGCGCAGAAATCGTCACTAAAGTAACCCATTACACGACATTGAGCAACCCAGTGTTGGCAACCGTTAAATAATTATTGTACAATTAGGATAATTTTGGCAGATATATTAACGTACTATAGTAAATTTTGACGTAGCATGAAACAAAATTTGCAAGAAGAATTAACTAATTAATTCCGATGACGAAATTGAGGACAAAACACATAATTTTGAATGTTTTTACAATAACTTCACTTCTCGAGGTTTTCAACACTGACTGTCAGTTTCAATTAACAACTGACAGTTGTATAAACAACCTATATTGTAATTTTTTTACATTTTATTTTCGAATTTTAGATTTCAAATAAAACTTAATATGTAGGTACCTCGGCACTGAAGTTCCTTTTTATCACTCACATGGTTTATTTTCCTCGGCCCTACGGGTCTCGGCAACTAAATTCCATATTCATGATAAAAAATTGAATTTCAGCGCCTTGATACAAAAATAACTATTTCAGACTTAATTCATATTTAAAATGTACGAAGATATGACAAGCCATAAAAATATATTAATCAAAAATTGTATTATATTGTTAGGGCTCACACTAGAATCAATTTGATATCGTATGTGGTAGGACATATAAAAATAACGTATGAAAATGTTACAGAAAACAATTAGTAAGAGCAGTCGAATATATCCAGTATAATATTTTGAAATAAATCACGCGATGAACAGTCATGAAATATTCGCACCAGCAAATAAAGAAAAATGGCAGCACCATGAATCAAATTCAACATTAAAGGGTGTCACAGAACTAGCCATAAAAAATGTGGAACACGTTTTCGCAATTCATTTTCATTTAAAAACTGCATTGCGAATAGAATTAAAAATGTACGTATTTCATGAAAGATTAAACGTTGTAATATACCATATAATGTACTTGCAGATGTGTTTCAATTTTTTAAATGATGTTTGAACATTTTGTTTAACAAGCTTTGTCGTTTATTTCTGGGTGAGTAATGTATTAAAAGACCAAAAGAATTCACTTTAAACGGTTGTATGCTTGAATGAAATTTAAAGATAAAAACGAAGTCTTTATTTTCATTTTTGTTTGTCTTTTACTGTATTCGCAAATTCAGTTGTAACAGAAAAGTACGTATGAAAAGGAATCAAAGAATTACTTAATAACGCAACGAATTCTTTGATACATATAAGATAATATTCATAGAAACCAATCAATTTATTTATAATTGTTTTCTGAATAGTACAAATAATAGTATATTATGCAACAAGTACAGAAAGCTATCTATTTCACGCGAGTTGTGAGAGTTTTAGCACGAAACATAGTCGAGTGCTGAATTCACACGAGCGTGGAATAGGTAATTCTGCACAAGTTTACACTATACTTTTTCTACGATCACACTTTTGTCAAGATTTAATAATAATAATTCTTTCTCTTCAGAAACAAGAAATGACATCTCAAACACAAATTATTTGACGTTTATGATTACAGCATGAAGGCGGCGTAAGCGCAGATGTGTGAAGTGTTACCAACTATAAATCTATAGATAGTAATGCAAAAACTAGACATATTTTATTAAAAAAATTCTTATTGTATTTTCTTTGTGATCTCAATATTGAAAACGAAGATTTATATAAACTCTGAAATAATTATTAATTATTAATATAAATGTAATTATACTTGACAATCAAAAGATTTAAAATAAATCTGGTGTGGGCACCACACTACTTTCTTATACATATAAAATCAACTGAACACGTATGACTCGTTCCTTGCGTAGGACTTTATTTTCTCAATTATTTGACATACAGATATTACACCTGTCTAATTATTTCTTCTCATTGTAACAGTGATTTTAAAACTTTCAGTTAATAATACAAATATTGCTTTTATAATATTTCAAACAACACATATTTTTGACACTTCACAATTATTTGACACATAGATGACAAGGAGAACCAGGAGATTTCACTTGCATAGGAAAATTAGGTTCGCGTTGCGCGTGCCATCTGCCGGATCTGGCCGCACTTATATTTGCTTATAGAATATTAACGTAGGCTACGATTTATTTAAAACAATTATCAAAATCTGTCACATCTGTCACAATTTTTGGATGTTAAAATTGATTTAGTTTTTGTTCCCATTGTAACTAAGATTATTGAAATTTATTATTAAATATATAATTTAGTTTTTCTCAAAATTAGAAGCATGTACAAGAAAAGTACAAATAACATTTTATATTTCAAATATTTTTGCTACTATCTTTCATTTGAATTTTTTTCACATCTGATTCTATTTTTAAAAAATGGAATTTATTGTTTGTGTGTCCAGTAAACTTCCTCTTCCGGTTTTTCAATTTTATTCAAAATCAGCTCTTCATATTTACATGAAACTTATAAATTTTAAGTTTTGTTTACATATCGTTCATGAGATATTGCGCACACGAACATCCAGCCATCCATCCATCCTCACACACAGACATCATTTAAAATGGATTCAGTGGACGTAAATTTATGTATTTCCGCAAAACTATGTTCAGTAATTATTTTCATGATTCCAATACTTCTTTACTTTGTATAAGTAAAAAAAAAACAGGCCAGTAAATCGTCCGTGTATATATTCGAAAAGTAAAAAAATCTTTGTATTAAACTTCTGTTGTACTAAACAGTAATTATTTCAAGCAACATACATCGACACCTCCACCATTTAATCAGCGAGTATCAGCTATCAGCCGTGATTACCCAATTTATAAGCAGCCAAACTAAACAGCTAATGACTATAATAAGCATGAGCGTCCAAACAGGGTGACGCTAACAGGCAGCTTTGGAAGATGATGAACGCTTAAGACTGCGTTCGAAGTACTCCATAATTTCAAACATACAAATCTCGAAAACTATGATAATAAAAAAGCTGCGGTTTTCAAATTTATACGCAGTATTTAATTATGTATGTCCCTGTATATAACATTTTTCTTATTGTTTAAATAATTAATGATTCAATTAAATTAATCGAAGACTATAGTGCTAAATGTAAATAAATTAATCTCAGGACAAAGAATGTATGATATTGTTTATAAATATATTTATAAAAGTAGTGTACATTATATAGTTTTTAAAATTTGTATGATTGAAAAAATATACGGCTTGACGCCCGCCAAAATGAATTTAAGAGAACAAATAGTTCAGCTTCTTGCCGTTAGGATAGCTGCCGGTTAAGAAGATAACGCTAATAGACTCGGCTGACATGTTTGTTGTATCACAAATGGTGACAACCTAAAGGAAAAGAGAGATAGATAGATCTGTCTCTGTTTATTGATATATTTGATTTATTTCACAAAACTTTATTTAGTAAGAATTTTTCTTTCATTTTTCTTGAATTTACGGCTTTCTTAATTTCTTAATACAAATCTAAAGATTAAACTTTAATCTCCTTTCAGCAATGTTTAAAATGTCGAAAGTACCGCTGAAACTATAATTGTTATCAATATGGTGGTGTAATTACGTATGTTAATTGCATCTGTAGGTTCCTTAATCCTGTATTTTACATTTCTCCGCTTTGTCCAATGTATAAGGCATTCCAATCTCCGTATTTAATTTTTGTAAATTCCTTTTAATCTAGCTTTTAAGGGTTTAACCCATTAGTGCATAAGATCCGATAAATGAAAAACAAAAATAATCTTATTAAACTATAGGTCTAATAGAGCGTCAGGAAGGTTAATTTTACATCTTACTTTGTGTTTAGTATCATTAGAGATATATTTTTTTGTATTTGAAAAAACATGGCAGCGGACCCGTCTTGTTATTCTAATAGACACGGAGGATAAATTTTATTTATTTGTTTCTTATATATTTTATTGTTTTATCTTCCTTAGGTTTATTTGATTTATACAAACTTCATGAAATATTCCTATATCGTATTTGGTCATGAAAAAACCACGAAATGTAGAAATAGCAACATCTATATTACAAATCCGTTATGTCGCATATTAAAACTAGTGTTTTAATGTTTATAATTTTAATGTGCTCATTACGGGCTGATCACACTTCTATCAAGTTTATCATACATATGTCGGTAAATTATTTAATGTATGAATAAATAGGGCAAATGACAATGAATATCCTGTAAATGCCTAGCTTTTCCATAAAACTATGACAATCAGATCCGTAGCTAATATTAGCGCCCTTTAGAATAAAAATTAAATATAAAAGTATTATTTGAAAAAAACATTCATTACCGAGGCTCTGGTTACAACTAAGAACAAGGATTGCTCGTAACTTTTAATATTCAGACGATTAATAATTAATGCAATGCTCTCAAGATAAGATAAATCTAACAGTAAACAAAAACCCTTAAAAACAGAATTTACAAAATTAAATTTTACATTTTACAAACCGGTAGAAATTTCAAATAGAGGATTAAGGAACATACAGTTGCAATTAACAAATGTAACCACCCTACAGGTTTCTCCGACCACAGTATTGCAAACAACCATTGTTTTAGCGGTATTACCTCCGACATTATACACATTGCTAATAAGGGATTAAGGTTAAATCTTTTAGAGGTTAAATCTTATAGAGAATAACACTGAAAATAACCAATTAGATGTTAACAATTTACCCCTCCTTAACAAGTTTTGAGTGTAAATATCTATGTTCTCTATATACACGTTATTATAGTCTGTTGATATCCGAAAGGACGAAGCTATATTAACCAAGTGATTTTGTTCTTATTAAACTTGTGAATATACTGTGATTTGTGTTTTTAATACTACCGAAATTTGTATTATTCAACATGGGTCGTAAATCTAAAAATGTTCCGAGCAGAATTATTTAAAAAAATAGGAAGTCGACAGCTGCAAAACTCAAGTGGAAACTTAAAAAAGTCATGAATAGGTAAGTTTATTTTAAATTAATTATTTATTACTAGAGCACGGATATAATGCAACAAAAAATAAAATATATGCGCATCAACAAAATAATTCAATCGTAACAATATTTCATACCTTATTTTAGTTAGCTTTGAAATAAAGATAAATGATTAAATATTTTTGTATAATCGCTTAGAAGCAATATTTTTGTATCACACCAAATAGACTATTTTCCATGAAAACAATAATGAGGCAACCATTGCTTAGAAGTAATAATAGCAAAAATTAGGTATCACGTCTCCTAGAACTGCAGTGGCATCACGTCATATAGAATTCTATCTAAATGGTATTTTATACTGACTAGACACAATTTTGATCCAATAACCAATAGTTATATCACGAGTGCTAAGAATTTAATCGATTAAATTTACATGTCTAATTTATGCAAAAAATTGCTTAAAAAGTGTTTGAGTACATAATAATTTGAAAAAATTCCGAGACCGCAAGGATAAAAAAATATTTACTTCGTGTGGTAATTGCATAGATTATTCAACAATATTCACTTTTTTCATTAATTTTATTATTCGATAAAAAAATATTTTCTTCGTGTGGTAATTGCATAGATTATTCAACAATATTCACTTTTTTCATTAATTTTATTATTCGATAAAAAAATATTTTCTTCGTGTGGTAATTGCATAGATTATTCAACAATGTGCACTAATTTCATTATTAAATAGAACCACTTCCAAAACGTAAATTATCGCACATTTAGGGAAAAAATTGACACCAGTATAAAATAACTCAGGTTTTCATGAATTGTACAGATATTTATATAGTTATTTACGATACAAGTACGTAAAGCTAGTCTTTAGTCTCGAATGACCCCTGAGTGACTAAAGACGCTTTACGTATGTGTATCGTACAAAATTTTATCTACGATATAATGAAAAACCCCAAAAAATATAAAAAAAATATTTTTATTTATGAAGTAGGATCACAATATTAAATCAACATCAATTTTACACACTATCGTAAATAAAGTAAGTTTAATCTGTTGCTCAGTCCGTGTTCTTATTACATCTAAAGATTTGTATAGTAATTTTATTTTTTGTAATATTACAGTGAAACTTCCCACAACGAAGACAATATCGGACCTAATCCAATCATAAGGAATAGTAATGAATTAGCAAATTCCGAGTCCAATAATTCAAATATTATATCGCAAGCAGAACCCAGTAGTAGCGATGATTGGGTATCACAAGCTGAATATGAAAGCATTAAGACCCATTCATTAATTTTTGAAAAAGATACCACAGAACACGCACCAATTCTTAGTGGTAGTAGAATTATTGATATAAATTATTTTTTAAAGAAAATATTGGACTTGCAATATACTCATGCGAAAATATGCACTTATGGCAAATTAGAACCCACTGGAGAAAGTTCTTACGGCACCGGATTAGTAAGTAAAATAAACTTACAATGTTCTGGGTGCGATAAAGAGTTTATTTGTTACACTGAAGATCCTGATAAAAATAAATCTGCTATAAATGTTTTGGCAGTATGGGGTACACTTGCAACAGGAAGTACATTTGGACACATGCAAGAGTTTCTCAGTGTTTTAGATATACCACCAATGTCATATCATATATTTTCTAATATTGAAAATGACCTAAGTGGTATATGGAAGGACTCTTTGTGGGAAGAGTTAGCAGAGAATGGAAAAGAAGAACGCGCAAAAGCTCATGAAAATAATCAAATAGATGAGGATGGCTTTCCTTGGATTCGAGTACACGTAGACGGAGCTTGGAGCAAAAGGTCGTATGGACACAATTATAACGCGTCTTCAGGTATTGCTGTTATTATTGGTGCTGTAACAGGAAAAGTTTTATATGTTGGGGTTAGAAATAAATATTGCTCAATTTGTGCACGAGCATGTAATAAACAAACTCCTGTTGGCCAACATGTTTGTTTCAAAAATTGGACAGGTTCCTCGAGCGCAATGGAGGCAGATATATTAGTTGAAGGATTTCAACAAAGCGAAACGATGCATGGTGTCCGTTATTTGGAAATTATTGGAGATGGGGATTCCAGTGTTTTTGCAAATATTAAACAAAAAGTATCATACGGACGATATGTACGAAAAATTGATTGTGTTAATCATGCTTTAAAAAATTATGTGAAGGCATTATATAGAATCAAAGATGACAAAACAATAAATACAACCTGCAGAAGATTTTTAACAAAAAACATTATTTCTAATTTGCAGAAAATTGCGCAAAAGTCTATTTACTTCCATACTGGAGCGAATGTTGAAGAATTGAAACAAGATTTAGAAATAGGACAAAAACATGTTTTTGGAGATCATTTAAATTGCAAAACGTATTTTTGCGATAAAAATAAAGAAACAGGGCCAAGTAAAATTTTAGAAAATTCTATTTACCTTCATGTTACTGCCGCTCTACAAGGTTTATTAAAACAATGCCATAAATTAATAGAAAACCAAACAAATAATAAATCTGAATCTTTTATGTCAATTCTTGCGAGATTTAATTGCGGAAAAAGACTCAATTTGACACAAAGAGGGTCTTTTGAGAGTAGAGCATATATGTCTGGGCTACGGTATGACAACAGTTACGCTTGGCATAACACGACTTGGAAAAAAACTATGGGCAGTAGCCCTGGAAAAACATTAAAAAATTATATTGTAAGACACTGTAGAGCAAAAAATCTTGCTTTGTGCAGAAAATTGCAATTTAATTCTGATGAAAAGAAATGTAAGTCTACAAAAAATGAACCAGAAAACAAGGATTATGGGCCCAAAGCTCTTCAACCGGATTTATCCGATATCGAAATGGAATCGGAAAAAAGTAGAATATTAAATAAACTGTCGATCACTATGGAGCAACAACAAAGTATTGCGAAATCAACTATTGGACAATTTGGAAATCCCAAATATGAGTTAGAGAAATTAAATAGATTAACAGCGTCTAATTTTGGCGCAGTTGTACGTCGAAGATGTAAAACACCATGTCATAATTTAGTTAAACAAATTTTATTTAGTCAACAATTTTCTAACTGTGCTATTAATTTTGGCAAAGATAAAGAATCGGTAGCAATTGCGAAATTTTCAAACAACACTGGATTACCAGTACTACCTTCTGGTCTTTTTATCGACATAGATAATCCATTTTTAGGAGCTTCACCCGATGGCATTATTGATGACAAAAATATTGTAGAAGTGAAGTGTCTCTACAAATTTAAATCATATACTGACACACTTCTCAATGCAGTAAAAGAAAATAAAGGAACTTGTTTGGAAATTTTTAATGGTACACTGCGTTTAAAAAGATCTCATAATTATTTTTTCCAGATCCAAGGGCAATTAAATATAAGTAAAAAAGAATATTGTTATTTTATTGTATATTGTAATGATAATGTGGACCTATATGTAGAAAAAATTGAAAAAGACGAACTTCTTTGGCAAGAAGTGATGTTACCAAAGTTAAAATATTTTTATTTATATTGTATGTTACCTGAAATTGCTGATAGCCGAATAAAGAGAGGTTTACTTTGTCGTAATCCTCAATAGATTAATACAAATTTATGTTTTGTTTCATTGTAACTAAAATATTCTAAACCTACTTGTACTTTCTAACGATGGTGTAAATACCGAAATTTTTTAATAAATGATTATTGTTAAGTTTGTTAAACAAAATACCAATTGTTTTTTTTTTATTTATCATTTTATTTATCATGTTTCACCTAGTGCCAAAAGTTTCATCAGTTGAATTTATGAAAATATTTTATTTTTCCAAACTCATTATTAAATTCTAAAAACTAGTTCACTTCTTTTTTATATACATTTTACTTTTACATCATTCGAAAAGATATTATTCAAGCTATCTGGGTAAGTATGGATTATCGGTACTTCAATACGTTTTTGTCAAAATAAATACAACTTTGCGCTGCCCGCTGCATGATTCTCTACCTGGGTTTGGCCCTTCTACCTCTTACCCCCTTACCCTCCTGGTCCCGTGAATATTAGAACCGAGATGAAGACTGTCGATACCAGCATTATTACAGGGGTCTGTAATAACAGTGGTAAGTTAGTTTATCTATCGGCCGTTCGTAATATTTGTCGTCTTAACATGCGTCTTCGCAACGCATGCGGACGAGCACAGATAATCTCCAACTTCGAACGCAGTCTTAAGAACTTCATATAGCACATCACATTGGCGACTAGCGACACTAGCGACACGACACGAGTGAAGAGTGAACAGCGAGGCAGTGACGCAGGAGTCAAGAACACAGCCGGTGTTATCTCCTGGTCGCGAGATCTTCGTTCATTTAGCGGAACTCAATTAACTGATCTCCGTGAACCAGACGAGGCGAGGATGGATTCTGAAATAGGCGGAGCAGTTTGTAACGTGCTGGTTAGGGACATACAACATTAAAATGTCTCAATGTTGTGTCCGCCATCGATTGTTGTAGCTGGTTATGCTATATTAGAATCAAAATGAGCCAGTGGCAGACTCCCAAGGGAAGCTACAGAAATCTACCAGTGAGTTAGAATGAAGGCTACGAGTTGAACAAGACCAGGGCCTGCATTAAAAAGGGTAAAACATTATTTACTTTACAAGTGGGCAAAGTAGGGAATTATCCACGAAAGATTTTAGTGAGTGATAATTTTATGGAGAGGGTAATTCCACTTTGCCCACGTGTGAAGTATAACGTTTTATCGAACAACTCTTAATAAATGCAAAATTTATTGAAGAAACATTATTTGACATATGCTTTAGATTTTTGAAATTAAAATGTCAATCGAAGTGGTTACCAAGGTGTTGTGTGTTATTATTATTGTTATAAATTAAAAAAAATACTCACTAGTGACTTTCCTCAAAATTATACCCACTAGTGGGTAATCTGTTACTTTCCTTGTTTAAAATCGCCATTGTTATAGAGCATTTACTGAGAGTTGTTGGATAAACATTATTTACGTTCGCCTCTTCGGCAACAATCACTTAAAGCGCTTTCTATACTTTTCATTGAGAATGATCTGTACTTTTAAAACGTTAATAAAAAGTTTACCAAAACCAAAACCAGAAAACGAAGCTTAATATGAAGAATTAATAATTAATGTTACAAATGCTTTATTATTATTGGCTTATTTCGATTTTCATTGATTAAAAACTTGTATCTAATCAATTTTGTTTTTACATCTCACCATACATCTGTAAGGGAGATATAGTAATCATGCTAAAAATTCAGTAGTGAATTTTCAGTGGATAAGCACGTTTTAGTGTTCCTAGAATACCACTTTAATAGTTTCGCGATGATGTCTATGTGTGTGTAAGTGTGTGTGTCTGTCTGTTTGTCTGTGTGTGTTGATCTCTGGAGCTACGATTTCTCAAATACTAGTAAACTGAAAACTTTTATATTTTGTACATATCAATTGCTCGTGTTTTAATTGACCCATTCGTCACTAAAGACTAGCTTTACGTTCTTGTATCGTAATAGTTATTTATGTATCTAGAACGAAAAGTGAACCTTTAAGGTACTAGCAAGTTGTTTATGGCCGAGGCGTCAGCACGAATTATATCTTTCACAAAATCTGTTGAAGAATTAGGTAGAATTATTCGAAATGTTATATTTTATTAGTATATATTTATAGAGTGCCACACCCATAATGGGTAAAAGGCGTGATGATATATTTATTTGTGTATTTTTATTTACAGAACTTAATCCAAAAGTCTTTATAATTATGATAAGTAAACAATGTAAGTTGATTGAACTTCTCTAAATTAGTTAAAGAAAAGTGTTCAGAATCAGCACATCCCATTTTCATTCCAGTTCCACCCTTCCCCTCGCCGCCATCTTGTACCACCCCTCCTGACACCTAATACTCCCTAGCTGTGCTCCTTCCGTGTAAAAAACTACACTGGCTTTTTGTAAGGAACAAGCATTGTTTGTTTTATGTTTTGATAAATTGTGTTTGTGATTTAACAATGTATCATGCCTTGAACTTAATTAATTACGTGCACATTGTTAAAGTGTAGATGTTTGATGAATCTTAACTATTAACTGAAATTTATGAGTTCTAGGAACTGGGCGAATTTATTAAAATTTCCTATTAATTAAGGAGCATTAACCTATTTTGGTAGGTTATTTTTGGTTATCATTTGGGAAGTTTAAAAGAGAGCAATACAATACCTTAGCGTTGTCTAAGAATGTCCTTTTGTAAGAACACCTATAAACTTACCAGCGTGAACTTAAAACAAGCGACAAAATGAAATAAACAAAAGAAGAACAGACAAAAGAAGTACAAAAATAAAAACTGAGGAATTAGATACGACCCAAGGGACCTATAACGATATTTCTTTACAGTTGCATCACTTGTGTGCCCTGGTTTTATTTTGATAAAATAATTTTTCCTCTTTTCTTTAACAATCTGGTTTATGCCAGGATCCGTGGATAACAATACTCGTAAAATGTTTGCTGTTTTTTATTCTTGTGTCCTTTTATGGTTATTTTGTTAGTAAATCGAAATTATGTCTTTAATAAACGACTCTATCCCCAGTTCTGTAGTTAGGTTAAGCGGGCGAAATAAATTTTTATGCGACCATCGTTCGCTTTAATAGCTCTTAATAAAATATTAATGTTCTTCTTCATTTGCGATATTAATTTAAGTACACATGTTTTCGGGTTTTATTTACCATTAATCTCGATTTCTGCAACAGTACTTGGATTATATTAACACTAATTTGATGATTTTTCTGTCTTAAAATCGTTGATTTGTAGCCATCTTAAGTTGTAGGGCCGATCATTCCATCTACGAATAAAATACCGAATAAATTATATTCCCAGAATTGATGTCGCAAAGAATACAGAGTTTAACAGTAATAGTTCTAGCTATAATTTTTTTATTTATTCGACGAATATCTTATTCGGAAATTTATTCGTAGATGGACCAGCCCTTAGAAGATTTAATAAACTGATTTCGTTTCTTTTAAAAATAATTATAAGAATCATCAAAGGGTAAACAAAACTTAAAAACAACATTAAATTAAGAATGTTACTTTTCGAAAATAGACTGCAAGAGTTGAAATTTTGGGTTGGAGAAAATAAGACAAAGTAGAAAGTACCCAATAAAAATATATAAAATATTTGTACATAGCATTAGAAATAATAGTTATTTGTCAAACTAGAGAGGAAAGCGCTTCTTTTTCCCCCTCGAGTTCAAAGTTTGCATTTCGAACGAGAGTGGAAGAAGAGCTTTCCTCTCGTGTTAGACACAACATTTTTTTCACGACATGTTTCTAAAAACGATTTGCTCGGACCTAAAATACACTTTAAGAATACAAATGACAGACTGATACGTTGAAAGTTAGGTTATCAGACACAAGGCGGTGTAGCAGTGTTGCCAATGAACCAATCTTAAATGTCTTTAATAAGTTGTCAAATTGTGATATAATAAGAAAAAGAAAAATATAAGACATAATTGTAAGATAAGTATGTATATCACTAAAGTAAGGATTTTCAATAAAATTAGGAATTTATTTATAATTATTATAATATATTTTTTATAAATAACATTCATATTGGTAACACTTCTATATTTTCCTCTCTAGAGAGGAACAACACATTTTCCTCACTATTTCGGGAGAAGAACGGTGGGGTTTCCTACCATGGCGTGAAAAAATGAAATTACTACACGATAATGTAAATAAAGATAATGCAGAAATTTGAACACTGAAAGGTATAGTACCGTGGTATTTGATTAACGACCAATTCATCCTGGAGCAGAATCTTAATCTCTTTGAGGGCCTTTGGTTTTATTATAACCAAAGCGACATCAAAGAAGTTCATGTGCAACCAGAAAATAATTATAAAAATATATAAAGAAAATTTGTAAAATATTAAACTATATAATTTGAAGTTCCCTTTGAAAACATGCACAACTTTTAATGCAGGTAATGTTTTAATTTCCTACAACAGCTTCAGTATTTGCAAATTAGTTTTATAAAATTTCTAAAACAATTTGTAACAAGAAGTGAACGTGAACATGAGAACATGCTTACAAAATTAATTTCTTATCAAGCGCAGCATGAAATTATAGCCGACAAGTAGTTAATCTATAGATAATGAAAGTTATAATTAAACAAATATTGAGCTCTCAAAGCGATTATCCTGCGCGCTTTAATTCATTTTGCTTACAGTGAAAATTACTTACAGGATTTTTATTTGTATTCCTTAATTAAGATGATAGAACTAACGTTTTACTTTGTAATTGAGTGTTTGTGATATAAAACCGTCTTCTCGAAATAAAACAGTATTGTAGGTATGAGGCGATTTCGACTGGCACCGGTTAGTACTTGGTCACAGGAATGGTTAGTAAATAGAGTAACCAATTGATTTCGACTGACACTTTTATTATGTCATATATAAACGGTGACAGTTTTGGTATGTCAAATCAGTAACATGCTCGAGAGCTCGGTTCGTCCAACCGTTAGTATTCTGATTGGTTGAATTTAACTTATTTGTGACTTCAAACTAGTACGCTGTCATATTTTTCATGTTTTCTGTCAAATTTGATTAATGTCAAAATCTACCGCGCGTTTTCAGTAACCGTTCGGTCAGTGTGACGTCATTGTTTGAAACCAACCAAACACGTAACCGGCAAGTAACCAGTGCCAGTCGAAATCGCCTATACAAACTAAAAATAATTGAGAAATGGCCACCTACATTTAAAAACCGTTAATTTGTGCTTTATAAATTGACACAATTTATAAATTGACACTTTTGCCTTTTTAGCAAATGGCCGTCGAGGCTTCATTTTTGCGCATCGAGTTAGGTACCTAGACAAATTTGGAATGTCAAACTTTTTAGAGGAGATTGATTATGGATTTAAAAATGTCACATTTGCTATAAAATGTTATAATTACTAGAAAACCAAACAATAATTTATTATAGTTTCAAATTTGCAAAAAGTAATTTTATTCCATGAATAATAATAATAATTCTCCAAGGATCCTAAAAAGTCATGTGATATTGTATCGTTTATTCATAGAATAAATTTATTTTACGTCACTGTAACCTGTACCATAGTTCAAAGTTCACGGATCACTTTTCCATTGGATCATAAAATAGACTAGAACTGGAATTTAGATTCAATACCGAAAACAATCAATCTTTAAAAAGTATTTCAAAGTTTCAACCATGAATACAATTATAACAAATAACAATAAAGAATATGGTAACATAAAGAATTTTACAGTCTTTTTCTTATGCGAGTAAGTTTGCAGAATTAGTAGCAAGGAGAAATGCAGATCGCACTTAATGTTAATCAATTCGTCTTTGAATTTTAGTGCGCACGTAATCCGCTATGTAAGCGCTAGTGAATATTTGGTTTCTAATAATTTTAGAATACTCCAATAAATTTTAACAATGTCATATAAATCAACTGATAAATTATCAAAAGTAATAATATGTAAAAGTGCCTGATTTACAGAACAGCGAGTTCAGAAACCTTCTGTTGCTGCTCCATCCTGTCAAATTTATTTGGGGCGTTTTCCAAATCATTATCTTATGAATGTTTGCACTTTTTCACATGTTGTTCAGCTTATTTGAGATCATGAATCTTTTAAATCAGTTTAAGATCGGGGTAAAATATGATCTGATCACAGCGTATTTAATAGAATGATTTGGACTGTGTCGAGAGTTAGCCAGAGTCTATAGTAAGTACTGGAAGAATAACACTACAACACTAATGTGAAGATTACACATTAATTAACAGTACATTAAAAGAGCAAAAATCACGTTCTTATTCCATACAAAAAGTCCAATGTTTGATACCAGAAGATTTATTTTGCAGACGAAATTTTTTGCAAATTGATACTGACATCTGGATTTAGTTGGCAATAAATTAACAGTTATTAATTTTCCTATTTGCCTAATTTCGAGTGGTATTCTCATTAATAATATAACAAGAGGGTGAGAATAAATTGAAAATAATTTGACAGATCTTTCGAAAACTTGTTGCCAGGCAATAGCCACGAAAGCCCGTAGGGCTTGAGTGGCTATTGCCAAATGGCGACAAGTTTGAGAAAGATACTGGAGAATTATTTTCTAATTTATCGAACTCTCGAGTTATATTTAATTAGATTATTTTTTGATTTCATCATCAGGCACGCCACTAAATTTATCTATTTTGCTCATTTTTACTTGTGTTGATGATAACTATCTGACATTTGACATCTGTCAACAAAAACAAAAAAGCTACAGAGAAAATTGCCGGGAATATTCACAAGAGCATTATTCTCAGTATAATAATGACAGGATTGGTTAAAACGCAGACACGTGACATACAATAAAGCATTTGATGGGTTTAAATAAACGTCAAAAAATAATCAGTAATAATATAACAAGAGAGTGAGAATAAATTGAAAATAATTTGACAGATCTTTCGAAAACTTGTTGCCAGGCAATAGCCACGAAAGCCCGTAGGGCTTGAGTGCCTATTGCCAAATGGCGACAAGTTTGAGAAAGATACAGGAGAATTATTTTCTAATTTATCGAACTCTCGAGTTGTATTTAATTAGATTATTTTTTGATTTCATCATCAGGCACGTCACTAAATCTATCTTTTTTGCTCATTTTTACTTGTGTTGATGACATCTGACATCTGTCAACGAAAACAAAAAAGCTACAGAGAAAATTGCCGAGAATAATCACAAGAGCATTATTCTCAGTATAATAATGACAGGATTGGTTAAAACGCAGACACGTGACTTACAATAAAGCATTTGATTGGTTTAAAGAAACGTCAAAAAATAATCATTGGAATTTGTTCTTCAGCTTCATTATCGTTTGAATACAAATATAAAATTTAGGTTAGCTTTCACGACGAAAAATAGATGTCAAGTGCAGTACACTAACGCCATCTATGCAGTCATATGTTCTCCATTGGTGGGTATTACAAAATTTAAAGAATTTTAACTCGAAAACTAGATGGTTAAGAAAAAAAAGTTATTAAGAAATATTGTTGTTCTCGACGAGTTCTATCACTGGTTAAATTTAATGTACTTATTTATTTTACAACCTGTATGTTAAGTAATCCGAATCCATGATTCCATTTTTATAGTATCTCACGGCACAACAATACATTGTCAGCCATGCGAACATAGCAACATATTACCGCGTATCTCGGTAGCATGGATATGCCTCATCATTTTCATGTGAGAGCCACTCCGATCCGCTAACAATTATAAGTCTTTTTAATGACAGGCACAATTTACGACTTCATCACGTTTTATAACAGCTGCTGTCGGCGTGAACACGGCCTGTTTTCCGCATTTCCGAGTCCACACACTGCAAGCCACGCGTCCACGTTATTACAATTTCCATTTATGGATGCGCCAATATGATCAACGATCCGCCATTCAATATAACGATCATAAAGTCGATCACGACGGGTTGTAAAGTATTCGCAGTCAAGTTGATACTGACGGAATTATCAATATTACGGCTCTGCTACAGTCGTAACCATGGATATAACTTTGTTGCCCGTATAAATTTCGATATCTTACGACTGCAAAGAAATTTGGGTTTGTAGTCCAACTGGATAAATGTCCGTAAAAAGTTTATTTGATTTCTCTGCAATTTTCAAACTTTTATTCCAAATTGAGTTATAGATTTTGTTCAAAGTAATATGCATAACGTTACTTTTGCTTTAAATGAATCGAAAATCATTTGCAAGATAAATGATGTAGTAAATGAATATAGCCGATCTCGTTTAGTGGCTAGGGCATACGTCAAACACGCCAGAGGACATGGGTTCGAATCCCACTAAAGAGCGTCATCCACACATGAGACATCATATGATAATAGTAGTCAGTCCGATTCCCATCTTCGTTAAAAATAAATTAATAATATAAATATATCATCACGACATTTACCCATTTCTATTTGTAGCATTCTTTTTAGAAAATATTTGACTACATGATACATTCTTGAGTGGGATATGAGGTTACCACCCGTCGAATTGTACCTCCTATAGTTGTTAGTGGAGCGGAAGCATACAAACATACATAACATAATGCTACATCCCACATAATGGGGTAGCAGGAACCCTGAAACACAATCAACCAACAACCAATCTCCTCCAAACATTCTTTCCCTCTTGTGTTGTTCACATTTATACGTGCTCATCTATTCTTCACACTTGGAATCATTCATTCTTCTCAATTTCACACTCACTATACAACAACGAGTTTCGGGGACACTATAATCACACAATCCTCTCAAATACCTTATTTTCATAGTATTTATATGTCGTTCATGCTTTTTCATCCATACCCAACATTCAGAATCATACCATCAATCTCTTGATACATTCACGTTTCGAGCAAATGTACCCAAAGCACCCAACACCTTTTAATCTCCCGGACAATACGTGCATTACTCGAAAACATACTACCCAAATATACAAATTCATTTCCTGAAACATTCTTCTCAAGCACCAACACTTTATATTTATGGCGTGATGATATATTTATTTATATTTACATACATATTCAGTGATACCTTTTGACAACTAGATGACATAGATAATTATACAGTAATTAGTAATACTTTAGTGTGAGTTAAATTATAGAGTTATAGATACACTGATAAGAATGTTTTCTTGGAACAAACAAATTCCTCTTAAATGAAAAGAAAAATTGATTTGAATAGTGCCAATCCGATTTTATTTTCATTGAAATCCTTTGTAGGTTTAATAAATAATTCTTGTATAAAATCAATTTAGTTTTGAAAGAACATATATCAAAGTTTTTAACTGCGACTCATTATGGGAACGAAGTAGTTTGAATAGGAGTAGTTTTAATTCAAAATATTATCATTTAAAATAAAAACGTTTTGTTTAAAATTAAAACAACTTTTTTTCATTATTTTTAAAAACAAATTTTAAAATAAATTCATTTTCTTTCAATGCAAAAAAAAGAAGATTAATAAAATTTATATTCAAAATTAATATTTTTTTGGATTGAACTTAATCATTTTGTAAGATATAAAATTTTCTTCAACTAATGCATACAAAAGGGAAACAGAAAATTTTCTTGAAACAAGTTGTTATTTTTATGAGTGTACTTAACATCTGTGGGTATCTCAAATTAAGAGGCACTAACTCCACTTCAAAGAGAAGTATATTATTATTATTATTATGGGCCGGTCTTTCCATCTACGAATAAACTTCCGAATAAGTTATTTCTCGAACAGCAAGAACAGTTATAGGGTATTCCTGTCTAACTGAATTAGCATAAAATAATAATAAAGTATAGTAGTTGCCTGGAAAATTTAAGTTCATTCATAATTTTATATTAAAAAATATGCATTTTTTCCCGGCTTTAAAATGAATGACGTAAACTTGCCTACTGCTGCTCATTTCAAACAGATTGAATTCATAACAAATAACCTCTGATATGAAACTTTAAGGTTATGATATCTGTGCAAATGTCATAGGCAAGATGACGTCACATGTTCCATATGTGATTTTAATCATTTTTTATAAATTTAATGTCTCACTTAATACTTCGAATTGTTCACTAAAATTTGGATTATTGTAGTAATTATTACTATCATTTCAGCTATGATTGCAATGCGACATTTTTCAATTATTCTACGAATAATTTATTCGTAGATGGAAAGAACGGTTTCAAAATAAATAAACAAATATTGTTGTAGAAATTCTGATAAAAACTTCTGCATTTTCCGCAGAAACCCCTTTCTTTTGTGTTTGAACAATGGAGGAATAAATCCGACCAAAAATTAAGAAAAAGTAATGCATCCACGTATCTTTATTATTTTCATAACATGTCAGCATAAACCCGGCAGATATCTTTGCGGGATGTTTTATTTAACGGGCGGTGCGCTGGTTTTCATTAGATATGTATTCTCTCTCCGGATGAGCGAGATGTACTGCGTAGCATTAACGGTTTAATCTCTCTGCTGTTCGCCAGCCTTTTTCTCTGCTGGTGTATCTTTACGCTAAGGGAGTTGTCTGTTTTTAAACACGCCAGTAATGCTCGAAACAGAAAAAAAAGGCTTGTTTAGTAGCGCTTGTAGTTTCCGAGTGAAGTGGTCTTCTCAGTATCGCTGAAGGTTTCGCTAGCTTATTTGCAGCTGTTGGATGAAACTTGCGCTTTTTTATTTGCCAAGTAAATTTTAAGACATGAGCAAATCTGGCCTCACTTAAATAATTGTTGTGTTTTAAGAAACGACGTGTGATTAATCATAAATGAACTATAAAGAAAAGAAACTTCTTACGTTTACAGTTATGATATTTATTGTAGGGAATATTGCTTCGTAAAAAAATTAATAAAAAAATACGTGTGGCACTCGGGGACTGCCGCGGTAAAGCTATTGCATAGCATTTTTATCAACTTATGCAATTATAATTATTTATTTATTTTATTTATGCAGTATTTTCTTTCTTTGTTTTTCTCTTTGATATTAATTTAAATTACACTTTTTGAGCGTGGTGACCGAAAAGAAAACAAATTTTAGCATTGTGTCTAAAGAGATAGAATCAGTTATGAACAGTTAGCAGCTAGTCTACACGTATACATCTAGTCGCACGCACACAAACACCGTGCCGAAGTCTGCCGAACTGAAACGACGTTAGACGATGCCGGTCGGAGTGGGGAGTGTCAGGTTTTTTTCGTTACGGAATTTCTTGATTCAGTCGCCGCGCTCAAAGCCCGCGATAAAAGCTATGCAATAGCTTAAAAGGAATCTCCTTGATAATTAGAAATCAAATTTATGATGGCCCAGAAATATGTCGTTATTTTATTGCATGCTATCAGCTTGCCGTAGTTTCCCACCGAATTCAAATTAAAAGTACATTTATTACCTACATATTATCATAACAGTACGTGACAATTTCCATTGAATGCGTCATATGCAAAATATCTGTAATATATGTTTGCATAATACATTGAATTCAATTTCTGAAATGTAGATGTCATATTAATTTTTACCTACGAATACAGGTTTAGCGCAAAAAGTGTGAAACTTGATGAAAAGCTTTAAAAATTCACGAGAGAAACGTCATGTGCAATCTATACTCACGGATGTATTTGTTGGTATATTAGGCCCTACGAGAAATTGCTGAATTCATTTGTAATTCATATGCGAAAAGTATATTTTTGGTAGTAGCAATGACCAATACTGATGAAGTAAGAGAATTAATTAATACTTTTTATAATAATTAATTACTAAAAAAATAAATAATAAGGAAACAACTTTTGATCTATAGTTCTGCCATTTAAAAATAATTTGACATTTTCACGTATTAGAAGTATATTTACAGTCAAGAAAATTACAAGAAAACTGAAAACCAAAAGTTATTTCTTACGTTATGAATTCTGTCAGTTTTTTCAAATTACTATAAGTACTATTTGCTGTAATTTTTTTTCAGTGTAGATGACATTGACATCACAACATATTATATAATTTGTTCTCTCTTATGATGAGACAGTAGACTAATTAGTCATGATAATTAATAACAGTGATATGATTTCACTGTTGAGATATGAACGATGATAAAGGCAATATATAATTAATTATTTCATTTCAATTAAATTTACATGAAATTACAATAATTATTAAACAAAATCAGATACAAAAGCTGATACAAATAAATATTAATTACCTATATTTAAATAATACTATTACAATAATTATTTGATTTATCATAGATTATAATTACGGGATAAATAGCTCCGAGGTAACGAATCGGACTGTGGATTATAAGAGCCTCATAGCCGACAAATTTTCGAAATTAAATTTCAAAAATTTTCTCAACAAATATTGTGGCTCCTTCACCACTGTCATGCTTAGATGCAGTCATTTGACGGCTGGTAACCGCATTTTACGCGCAAAAATATATCATAATACCGATATCTGCTTTGAGTAGAGTGCCACACCCAGAAATGGGTAAATAATTAGGCTAACATCTTGAAGGACATTTTAAAATATTATTATTCACATTCGGTTGGGTTACACTACGCTGATGAGTTCCAATAAGATCGAAATGCGTCCGTAGTTACTGATTGATTGGATTGGCCGATCTCTGAGACTTAATAATTTAGTTATTATTCAGAGACTAAATTTGATGAAACTTTTTTTTATTGTCTTTATGTTTTTTATATATTACATATTTCATAAACAATTTTCTCTTTTAGAAATCAATTTCGAACTTTTAAAATGTTGGAAAGTCACTTCTTAACCGGTCGACAAGTTGTTACTTTCCAACCTGCGAAATCAGTGCATCTTTTTATGTGGCAGCTCTATAAAAATACTATTAATAAACTATAATTAACCTACCAATAAAAATAAATAAATAAATAAATAAAATATGAAATGTTTAAGGGTAACTTTCGCACATTTTAGCTGACACCAAAATCTCTAACAGACGAATGGCTCCATCGACTAAATATAGGAGGATGCAATCCTAAAAATCCTTCAAAATCTAGAAGGCTAGTAAGTTTCTTCTACATTTTTTACAACAGTGTAATGGTGCTGCTTATGATACTAGATTCCGCTTTCGTTAAATTTGAAAGTATTGGGCATTTTGCTGAAGGATTGATAATTACTCTAGGATTTTTTCAGGTAATTTGATATAGTTATTTACATTATAAGCAAGGTAAAACAGTTTTTACTGCTGAATGGAGCAAATGTCCGGCGAGCCGATTAAGCGAGCCTGTCACCTCCTTGAAGCAGTAAAAACATTTACCTTGCGTGTATTGTACAACATTTTACTTGTTACTCATTTGTAAATCAAAATAAAAATTTAGAAATTATCAGTTACACACAACTGTTCTGTAAAAAATTATTTGAAATGATTTCGTATAAGCCTTGTAAGCATTACTGTGACAACGTGCAATGTTTACCTTGTTTACTAACTTGTAAAATATTTACAATGCAGCTGCCAATTAGTAACTTGTAAAGATTCATTTTCAAAGGCAATAGAGGGTTTGGGTAAGTGGTGTTTGCAAGTGAGTAACAAGTAAAAGTTATTAATTAATAAACTAACACACCCTATTTCTATGTGTGTGAAATATTTTTTAGGAGATAGTAAAGATAATTACATGCCTCGTTAAAGCCAAAATTCTATCGGAAATGATGGATATAATCTGGAATAAATTTTGGTCAATCAAGAACTCCGATGTGGAAACCCAAGTCAAAGTCTTAAAAATATATAAAATACTACGAATGATCGCACGGGGTTATGGGTATAACGTAGTCGGTGCAACAGTTTTCTATATCATCGGAGCAATGTCAACAGGAAACAGATCTTTACCCATGGACATCTGGGTTCCAAACAAAGATATTTTAAAACAAACTCCTTATTATGAAATAATTTCTTTGATTGAAATTGTATTTACTGTTACGTCCGCTATATTTACTCTGATTCCCATTGATGCCCTGTTTATTATTATGATAGGGTTGGTTTACTGTCAGTTCATTATTTTGAATGAGAAATTGATTAAGATTGGAAATAAATATGGCGACGAGGAAAAAGAATATGACACAGTTAAAGAATGTGTTGCTCATCATAACTTATTGTTAAGGTATTTATACTTTTCTAATATATATTTACCCTTTTTCTAATTCATATTGTATTTAATGAAGCTATAGATATAAATTAAAGCGATTTGGAATTAATATTAATTTAGTGATTAGTGTATATACATATTTTGAAGGTTATCGCTGTCAAATACGTTGCCATGCATTTGTTGAACGGTTGCTATACATTTGATGATGGTAACTACGCGTTTGTTGAGTATTCTTACACCTAGACACAAAAGTGACACTTTACAGACCATTAGCGGTACGTAAAGTGTCACCTTTAATGTCAATCGCCAAATAATTTATTTTTCGGAAATCGATACTAAAGTGCACTCTGTAAGTTTGCCAAAGTAGTAGCTAAAGTAAAACTTTACAGACTCTTATGTCAAAATTTAACTTTACGGACTCATCTGTCAAATTTTTAAGCACTACCAGAAATAAAAAATATGTATATTATTTTCTAATACTATTGGTGAATTCATTTATTGTTTACCTTTAATAATAATTTATCGGATTTAATGCAGTTCACAGAATGAAAATTATAAACAAATATTTGACACTTTGGCAGTATTTTTTTATTACAGTTATCCCCGTCGCAACAATGCTGACGTTTTAGGTTTTACAAATACACAATGCTATTTATTAGCGATTTTGGAAAAATATAATGTATACTAATTAATATCTTTTTGAAAGCATTAAAATTTATGCCCAAAAAACCTGATAAGCCTTCATGTAGACTACACCTTCTTCCAAAATCTAATCAGTTCTTAACATGAACATTAAAAAAAATTTTTCATTGATTGTTTTGCAGGTTTCTTGAAAATATTGAATTGGTTTATTCGGGAGCTATCTTACTAACTATTGGTTCAAACTTATTGCTAACAACTTTATCAATGTACGGAATCGTAATGGAATCAGAAACGTAAATATTATCCCATTTTATTTTTTGCTACAATGATCAAATTACTAACAAAAATTTCAGATCTCGAATAATAACATTCAGCGGTGTGCTCGTTGGGGTGTTCGTACAATTATACTTTTATTGTCAGACCGGACAGCTAATTCAAGATAAGGTAAAGATATGAATTTTATTATTGCCCAATTTCCTTAAATTCCTAATTTTAATTTTTGTTGAGGTTGAGAGTATAGGAGAGGCAGCTTACAATTCTAATTGGACGAATATTTCTGACAGGAAGATAAAAATGTCTTTGAAATTGATTATTCTTCGGTCTCAAAGACGGTTTAATATTACTATGGGCGGGTTCATGGTTTTGAACCTGGAGACATTTGCAAAAGTAAGTTTTGATTTTATGGTTTTGTAGTTTTATTTAATAGTAATTTTGTTTTAGGTTGTACGAGCTTCGTTCTCGTTTTTGACGTTTCTTGAAAACGTAAAATCATAAAAATATATTTATTTATAATTAATTATATCACTTCTACTTGCAGAGCACAAATTGACAACATTGTTAATTAGTTTATTGTGTATTCTAAAGCACTTCAGTAAACAGAATTAAAACTTAAAATTTATTTCTTATGTATAATTTAAACATGAATAAACTCATTGCTGTAGTACGTATCGTAATATGTCTTATATTTATCGAAATACGGCGATTTGTAATATTTTTCAAAATACGGAAATTTCCCCAAATATGACTTAAAATTGTAAATTTTTTTTTATTACATTTCTTTATAATATTCGCGTCAGGAAACCCATTGCAGCAGAGCGCATCGTCATATCTATAATATTTTTCGAGATATGACGATTTTTTATATTTTCAGAAGAGCAACTTTGAGGGGCTGTAACTCGAAAACTATACAAGATATCGAGAAATATCTCCAGTTTTGTGTTTTTCGTGCTATTTATAATAAATTAGTAAATTTTGAAAATTTAGAAATTTACTTGAAATTTTTTTTAAAATTTCGATTAAAGATATCTCGACAAATATGAAAGATACAGACTTGCAGTGTTCACCAATCGATTCAGCTCGACGAAATACATAAACCCCCATAAATTTCAGAAAATTCGGACCACCAGTTGAAATGTTAGAGCAAAAAGTCTGGAAATGGCCAAATTCAGGCTGAACTTGACTTTTTGGACTAAAAACGCCATTTTGAGGCTTTTTGCTCTAACTTTCCATCCCGTAAAGCGATTTTTATGAAACTTTGTATACTTATGTATTTCGACGAGCTGAATCGATTGGTGAGCACAGAAAATCTATATCTTCAATATTTGTCGAGTTATCGCCGATCGAAATTTTGAATATAATTACAAAAAAATTTCAAAATTTTAAAAATTTGCTAATTTGTTATATAAAGCACCAGAAGCGCTAAACTGAAGAGAATTTTTAGATATCTCGTGTAGTTTTTGAATTACAGGCCCTTAAAGTTGCACTTCAAAAATACCAAAAATCGACATATCTCGAAAAATATTAGAGATCCAACGATGCGCTCTACTACAATGGGTTTCTTAGCACTTATATTATAAAGAAATGTAATAAAAAAATATTACATTTTTAAGTGAGGATATTCCGTGAGTTTCAAATTTTTTTAAAAATGGTCATCAAGGCAAGATTTCTTGTTTATTATTTGCACTGTTTTATATACTCTAAAACTATGTGGCTTTAAGAATGAATTACAAAATTTTAATAGATACCTACCGAAAATATTTAATGTAAATATTCTACGTTTGAATAATTATTTCATTTTAAACAAATAATAAAATAAATTTTTATTGTTGATTAAACATGATTATATTTCACTGAATATATATGAAGTTATAATGTATAAACGCACAGTAATAATAAATTTAAGCAAATAAATATTTAATTTATCTCTACCTCATAATTATACAAAGCCCGTAAATAAATTTCCAAATGAAATTAAAAATTAGAACTGTAACAACATCAAACAATTACGATATGCGATAAAAAAGCAAATAACTTGAACTTGTACATTTCCATTTCGGAAAATAAACAAAATTAACATTTTTAAACCGTGAATACAATAACTCGTTTGATATTAACATGCGGTCGGATCATTTCGACCCTGACAAGTTTTAAAATTACACTAACCACATTTAAATTATTTCCATACAGAAGCACTGGGGACATATTTCAAAATGTTGATATCTAAACAAGTCTGGAAAATCTCGTAAAATACTACTATCGCCCAGTGGCGCACCCAAGATTTTTCCCCATTTTAAATAATGCATTTTAATTCGGAAATAATGTTTTAACAGTTGTTATGTTTGAAGCCAATTATTTCCATACTTTATTCAATTGAATATCATGCTTATCATTGCTAAACGTTTAATTAAATTACATGATTTTCCGTCCCCAAATTTCTATTTCCCTGCTACGCCACTGCTATCACCATGTAGGGTTAAATTTGTTGGGACACCAGCCCAGCGCGATACGCACTTGTTTCTGGGGTTTGGGCTGTAACAATTACGATAAAAAACGAAGGAAGATAAAGCGAAATTTGAAAGTAAAATTTAGTTGATATATTGTAACGTACTGCCACATATACCAGTATGTAAAATACCTCTATTTACAAGTTTCAAAGCTTTTGAATGCGTGTTAATAAAACTATTTTGGTATTTAAATTTCAGCGGAAATTAGCCGTAATAATTGACTTGTACAAGCATATATTATAAATTCCTACATTTTCAACAGAAAAATTCACATTATGAATTTATCATACTGTCTTACATTTAATGTAATACCGTTTTCATGAATATAATATTCAAATATTTGTTTCATTCTATATGTAAGGGAGGTATTATTTTTGGACACATATTTCATAGTATCATAAGTTTTGGCGTCCCTACAATACGAATTTAATTTGATTCTTTATGTTCGGTTTAAATAGAACAATATTCAAATCCCCTAAATGTGGCGTGCTATTTAAAAAAAAAATTATATTATAGGTAATTCCCGGTCAAATCGGCAAGAAAAATTTCGATTATCTTCAAATTGATCAAAAGTGGCATACATTGTTTACTTCCACCTAAAAACATACGAGAGTAGAAAACCTTCGTTTTTTAGAAAGTAGATATAGAAATAATGTTAAAAAACTTCCTTTTTTTTGATAAAGTATTTACTGTAAACGACTTTCTTATCTTCCTGGTATTTATCTTAAGCAGACATGGCAATATAGATCACTGTAAAATGGTGGTTTGATCTTTAAAATTTAAATAAAAATCCATATTAATCATCTTCGAATTTAATTTTTTTTACAAGAAAATATAAGAAATTTGATTTATATTTAGACTTCAACGGTATGGCTTTTTGATTTAATCATCTTAATGTTAATTTTATTTAAAGTAATTATAAGGATTTATATAAAATCCTCTTTTTTAATTTGCTGTAATTTTGCATATATTTAAGGATTAAAACATCAGTTGAAGGTAAATTATAGCTCAAGAAGAACACTTTATATGCTCTATTACAAAGATTTCTTAACGATTATGTAGGTGGCGCTATTGACGATTTTTTTAAATTTCAATAAAACTAATATTTTTCAAGGAAGTGACAGGCTCGACTAATCGGCTCGCCGGTCATTTCCTCCACCCAGTAGTAAAAACTGTTTTACTTTGCTTGTAATGTAAACTACTAAAACATATTTCAGTAAAGATTTAATTTATGATAAAGACAGTGTAAAATAGTATTAGCAACAATATTTATCAAACACCTATCAAAAATTGTAACTATGGCGATTTTGAACAAGGAAAGTAACAGATTACCCACTAGTGGGTATAATTTTGAGGAAAGTCACTAGTGAGTAATTTTCTATTTATAACAACACCTTGGTAACTACTTAGATTGACATTATAATTTAGAAAATTTGAAGCATATTTCACTGTCAAATAATGTTTCTTTTTTAGATTTTGCATTTATTAAGAGGTTTGGATAAAAAGTTATACTTCACACGTGGGCAAAGTACTTTGTTCACTTGTAAAGTAAATAACTATTATTTGAAACTATTTTCTCTATTTTATACTGTATTGTCTTAGTGAAATTATATTTTCTAACAAATTTTTGCTTCGCTGCGATATAAATAAAGACCGTCAACATCTGCAAGAAAAGCAACCTCAAATCTTTATTCCAAACCTTCAAACAGTTCAATCTCCAATACCCACAACATTCTTCATCACATTCTTCACTCCTCAAAGTTCAAAGTTCCTCGTCACGTATCGTTTTCACACCGAAAGCCATCCCATCTCTGCATAGTAACTCCCTATGTCGCATGTGCTGCCGTTGGCCGTCACTGCCCGTTGACGTTTATTTGGCATCAGTCGCTAAAGCGGTAAAGGATACTGAAACTCCGGATGTCTCCCGGAAAGGGAACAGGACACCAAGTATACCTATATACACGTGTCGGAATGACCACAAACCGTGTAGTTGTGTAGTGGTCAGAGCAGAACGCCGCCGGCAAAAGAACAAATAACACGAAGTCAACAAATGGTCTACGTGCAGGGAATATGAAGCTTTGTATTGTTACTGGTTTGTGTTGTTTTGTTTCTTTGGGATGGCGATTTTTTGGCGGGTTAATAAGGAATTACAATTGGGATACGAAAGAGGTGCTGCCTTATTTAATTTCGCTTATAATGATGTTAAAATTGAAATAGGTTGTATATAATTTTTATGAAACTTTATCTAAACTGAAAACCATTTGGTTACCGAAATATTAGTATTTCACGATGTATCAATCAAATTAAAATTAATATTTGTTAGAAAAACTATAATACGTCCATCGAATGACATTCACACCAACAAAATTAATGGATTTATTTGCAGGTACCATTTATAATTAATGAGATTGAAATATCTGTCCTCGCTTTTTTCATAAATCACTTAACATGGCAAATAACATGACATGAATTCTTTTTAAATAAGTTTTACACATAAATTATATAGTTTTTCTACGACCACTTAGAAATCTGCTCATTGTATGTTTATTGTTGCTAGGGATATGAGGTACATTGCAAGCATCGTGCGAAATGAATTTGTTTTGTTAGTATTTCAATACAGGTCAGTTCATTTAAGTACAGGTGCCATTGCTAGAATACCTATTTAGAATTGGCAAATATTTTAATGGTGAAAGCGAGACAATTTTTTTATTAATATTAAATTAATTAAGAAATAATATGGTGGTCGTAGAAAAAGTATAGTGTACAACTCGCATGGAATGTCCATTTCATACTCGTATGATTTACAGCATTCGCTCATGCTACAAACTTTCATACTCGTAGGAAATGAGTACCATTCCATGCTCGTTGTACAATATACTATTTTCTACTCCTGTATAAATATATCCCCATTATTTCAATTTTTTCGATGAATTATGAGTCATAATTCTCTCTTCTCGGCCAATCACAGAGCCAGTAGACCATAATTCACGGTTATTTTAAAGACGTAATGTAGATGACCTGACAGTTGACATGTAGTCGGTTGTCATTGTGTATTTTTATGTTGACGTTTTTCAACCTATGTTTCCAACGAATTTCGATAATTTTCAAAATTTATAAGATTAGAAAAACTATAGTATTATATTCGGGATTATGGTCATTATTCAGTCGGATGATTTACAAACATAATCCCTCATGTAATAATATATAATTTTACTACAAATTCTACTTTATTTATTGCGATATAAAAAATTGATCACTTCAACAATACGTATATCAACAGATGTGATAAAATTCTAAGTATATCCATATTTTAAATCGGTATTTCCAAGATGATTCAACTGATTACTATCTGT
The DNA here is from genome assembly GCA_963942605.1 of Poecilus cupreus. Classification (NCBI taxonomy): domain Eukaryota; kingdom Metazoa; phylum Arthropoda; class Insecta; order Coleoptera; family Carabidae; genus Poecilus; species Poecilus cupreus. Next base: position 3,816,416 of record OZ012731.1, read on the forward strand.
AAGTAATAATTGTAATTAATTTTTTCCCTATATGTATTGTAAGACAATAAGAATTCTTAATTTGCACGATAATTTTACAACTATAAAATTTAGCTAAAATCCCAGCACCATATCCAAGTCACCCATTTGTTGGTATTTAAAATTTTGCCATTTAAACAGCTAGTTTCATTATTTTTAGTTAAATTCAAGAAATAATCAACTGAATATAACTCGAGACACGAAATTATTTGGTAAATTTCCTCATAATTCCGGCGTCGAAATGACAATCTAATTTTTCTTTCTAAATTCGAAATTATAGCGCTAAATTCTTGGTTCTCGGAATATTACCTATGATAATTGAATTACTCCAAAAGACGCTAATTTCTATAATTTGAAATAGTATGAGGAAATTGTAAAACCAGACGTAAAGAAAACAATTTCCTCAACACCAACAATCAAAATGTAATGCTCCAGATCAAAAGAAACAGCCAGACAAACATATTAAAAAGTAGAATGTTTAATAAGTTGTAAGGTATAGTTTCATATAAAGTACTAATTAACTAATTAGTTGCTCTCGTGGACCTCTATATTAAACCAAATAAATCTTAAGAATATTTGTTAGTGTTGAAGGTACCTTAGAGCAGAAATTATAATCCAGCAATATTCTTGCACAAATAACGAAGTTTTCCATTTTCCTAATTTAAATTCTATCGCAGAGCCTTCCACGGTATACGCAGGTACTTTGAACAGCAGTTACCATCCGTACATGATAATTATGAGGACCAAATGGAATCCGTATTATAGGTCACGCATTCCTTTATCCCTATTCATGGTTTAGTAAAGTACGCACTGCTGGGAAGCCCGGCGCAAGGCATAGGCCGCGGAAGGTTCGTATTAGATGAGCAAAATTTCTGCCGCGTACAGCAAAAACGTTGCAGAGTTTTCTAAATGTTATTCACGACGCAAATTATGCTGCAGACATGCTTGAAATTACGAAAGGAATATTTCCCTAAGTTGAAATTACTTTTACATTTATTTTATATTTAATAAACGAATATAAAGGGAAGACAATCATACAAATAGGATGTCTAACTTCATTACCTCCCCCTACATCCTGTAAAGAAGGTATAGGAATCATGCTAGAAACTCAGTTGTGACTTTTCAATGGATAAACATATTTTAAGATACTTAGAATTCGATTTTAATATTTCCGCAATAATATCTGTACATGTGTGAGAGCTATGGTTACCCAAAAACAGATGAATTGAAACTTTTATATCTTGTATCTCCTTAGGAAGAAGTTTGGGTTTATTCTCTAAAAATATCAGTCGTAACAACTTGCAAATTGTAACAAAATTAAATAGTTCTTTTTTACTTTTATTATTTATTATTATTCTCGGATTTATTAACATGTGTATTATAAACAAATGACTGTACAAGAAGGAATGAAGGGATAGGAGAGAAATAATATAAAACAAATTTGACAGCGGTGGGATTCGAACCCACGCCCTTTCGGACTGGTGCCTAAAACCAGCGCCTTAGACCGCTCGGCCACGCTGCCTTGTACATATATTTCTTATCAGTAATTTCAGCTGCTATGATAACAAAACTCGCTACTTTTTGTATTGAATATTAAATATAAATATACAGCAGTTTTTATTAGATATATTATTTAAAACTGTCTTTTGTTTCATGTACAAATGCAATATAGTTTAAATTTCAAATTGACAGTAATAATACTAAATCAGTTCATTCAAATTAAATATCAAAGTTCATGAATAAAATCAATATAAGGTCATGCCATTTGTAAAGACTATTACGTCAATAGATATGTTTTGGTACACGACGTCTCTAAATATCATTATAATTTCCATGTTCAATATAATTTTCTTATTTACAAATTGAACAGCAATATTTTCTACCCTACGCCATTAATGCGTGAAATAATAAAATATTGTATTCGAATTGCAAAATTTAGACTTGTACAACTAGATATTAAAGCCATTCGTTATGGATTTTGATGGGTGGCGGTATTGCGGTATTTTTCTTCTCAATTATATCTAGTCTTTGAAACTTTCTAACTGATAATACAAATATTGCTTTTATAATATCTCAAACGACATATTTTTGACACTTCACAATTAACACGTTTGACACATAGATGTTAAAAATGTTTTAGTATTTGTTCCCATTGTAACTAAAATTATTGAAATATATTATTAAATATATAATTTAGTTTTTCTCAAAATTAGAAGCATGTACAAGAAAAGTGCAAATAACATTTTATATTCCTAATAGTTTTGCTAGTATCTTTCGTTTAAAATTTTTATTCACAAGTTTTTGAAAAATGAAACTTAAAAACTTCAAGTTTCGTTTACATATCTTGTCTCGTTCATGAGATATTGCGCACACGGACATCCATTCATCCATCCTCACACACAGACATCATTGACAAATTGGTTTTAGCGGATCTTAACGAATCTCGTCAAAGACTTTTTTCATTATTCCAATACTTCCTTATACTTCGTATAAGAAAGTAAAAATTATCAATTATGTAGTACCATATAAATGGTAACATCTTTTTGGACCATTCTGTATAATAATATAATAAAATACTTAAACAGATTACTCTAAAAAAATCGATGACTCTTATAAAATGGATTATCGGAACGTTTATAGCGGCATTCTTATTGTTGGAGAAGTAAGTTTCGTTCTAGATATAAAGCGAGCGGTATTCATTGAGCATCCTAGTATAGTTTTATTTTATTTTTCTGGTGGATTTATTTAGTGCATAGCTGACAAAAATCCAATACTACTCTTGTATATTGTGATTTATTAATCTCATTGTCAAATCTAGTATAAACATAAATAGACGTTTATGTTTTTGAGCATTAGCTACATATAATTGTTTAAGGGTAAGAAAGGTAGTAGGCGCGCCTTGATGTTACATGTTTTTAACCTACATGTGTCACACAAACCTGTAAATCCATTCTCCTTTTAGCATCCACACATCACACACAAGATGACACCCTACTTGTCAAAACACTTGACGACTCCTCCGCATTCCTCAGTTCGCTTCCTAACCAAATCTCACGCTGCCTCATTCCATTCTCTTCCATCCAACTCCTTCTCCTCTCGTATCAATATTCTTCAGCGCCTTGGGAATTACCCCGCCGCCCTACTTCCCTTTCCGGCAGCGATGGGGGCGGTAATAACACGCAGGGAGCGAGGGGAACTCGCCGACTACTTTGATATTCTGTACGTGCCGCCAGCAGCCGACACAAAGACTGGAATTATACTTTATTCTCTCATGCATTCACTTACACTAAAAGACGAACGGATGTGGAAATCTAAAAACCCGGATTTCTTCTTTGATGCCGCTGATGGTGGTGCTTGGTGCCTCGTGGTGTCTGACACCTTCGAGGTGCTTTGCTTTATTTTCTGTTTGCGACGCGTGGCGGGTTTGATGCTACGTTTTTGAAAAGCGAATTAATATAATAATTTGTGTGAAGGATCCAAAAATATTTTAATTTTAACCCTGGAATGCTATACTGAAGTCTAAAAAATCCCACGATTTTCATCTAATTTTTTACATGCAAAACGTTCGCAAAACTTCGATGCTATCTCGTTGTAAATTCAGTTTCTATAATCCTAAACAAATATTCAACATGATCCCTATGAGTTTATTTTCATAGTCCAATATAAAAAGTTAAGTTTCGGAAAAAAAGCAGTGTTTTAATATTTAATAGGTAAAATCCTTAGAAAAATTGCATCCGGTTAAGGGAAACTAGTTTTTCTTTTCTTGGGGTGTCCCAGATTACAGTGTAACGTTTATATTGTTACTAGGGATATGAGGTATAATGCAAGCATCAGGTCATTTCATTTCAGTACAGGTGCTATTGCTAGGATACTTATTAAGAATTGCCAAATATTGGAATGGTGAAAGCGGAACAAATTAATTATTAAATTATGAATGATTTAGGAAATAATATCGTAGAAAAGTATAGTGTACAACTCATTTCATACTCGTGTGATTTGCAATATTCGCCTTCGGCTCATGCTACAAACATTCATACTCACGGCAAATGAGTACCATTCCATGCTATTTTCTACGACCACTTAGAAATCTGATAATTGTAAGTTTGTTTTTTCTGGGGAAATAAGGTACATTGTAAGCATCTTGCGAAATGAATTAGTTTTGTGAGTATTTCATTACAGGTTATTTCATTTCAGTACAGGTGCCATTGCTAGGATACTTATTTAGAATTGTCAAATATTGAAATGGTGAAAGCGGATCAAACATATTAAGAATGTAAAAACTTCATGCAGTAAAATCTATACTTTCAACATAAAAACAAATGTATTGAGTAGTAAGAACTTTTCAGTTTCAGATTATAATTTTCCAGCTGCGCATTTTCTTTTAGTTGTGGTGCAGTGCAGATAGAGAGTTCAGTATTTTTTGCATCCCGCATCTGTCTTTTCTTTAAATTCTTTGCAGAACAAGTCAATTGCTCGCAGGAAATTAAAAATTCTTTTTGCACTGGGTTGCAGAACGAACTGAAACCGACAGTCAGCCACAGCCACAACAAACAATAAATGTCAGAGAAGATTTCGAACAATGTCGCATGTTCGGCTGTGCAGTTTACTAAACATTCTAAACATTGTAAAGACCCCAGTTTCTGTTCACGTCCAGAGAGTTTTAAGTTGATTAGAATTCTGACTATATGGACGAGATAATTATTATTATTTTCTGGTAAAATATTAAAAGAAATAAATTTCAATTATTTAAATATTTATCGACAGTTAAATACCTTCATTAATGATGGTGTTAAAACAAAGTTACAATATTTTTTTCGATCAGACGAAAACTGACTCCTTTTCGGTGTGTTTTCGAACCGCAAAATGCATTAACCCCGTATTTTAGTGTCATTGATAGATTACGATAAATTACATTATGGGAATTTTTTTTTTATGACCACTTAGTAATCTGCTCATTGTATGTTTGTTGTTGCTAGGGATATGAGGTACATTGCAAGCATCGTGCGAAACGAATTTGTTTTGTGAGTATTTCAATACAGGTCAGTTCATTTCAGTACAGGTGCCATTGCTAGTATACTTATTTAGAATTGTCAAATATTGGAAGGGTGAAAGCGGGACATATTTATTATTAAAATTAAATGAATTAGGAAATAATATCGTGGTCGTAGAAAAAGTTTAGTGCAGGGGTGGGCAACCTTTTGTACAACAGGGACCAGAATAAGATTTAGGTTTCGTACGCGGGCCGTAGTTGTTAATTGACATATTTTTGTTACTTAATAATTTTTGTTTCTGAAAAAATAAAAAAGCAATAATAAACCAAAATTAACTAAGTTCTACATTTATTTCTTAATTTAAACTAAACGAATTATATCGAAAATTAATCTGCAATTCTCCCCTTTTTCTTTATGTTGGGTACTAACCTAATTTAAAATTTTTGTTTTTGAAAATATTTATTTATTATTTCTTTCAAGATCTCGCGGGCCGGATTGAAACTTACGCGGGCCGGAGGTTGTCCACCCCTGGTATAGTGTACAACTCGCATGGAATGTCCATTTCATACTCGTATGATTTGCAGCATTCGTCTTCGGCTCATGCTACAAACTTTCATACTCGCGGGAAATAAGTACCATTCCATGCTCGTTGTACAATATACTAATCAAATAATTGTTCTACCTAAAGGTTATCACCCCTTTTCCAAACATTATGTATTATCGAAAATAAAGGTTTTTTCCACACAATCTCTGCTAAATCAATAGAAGTTTGCCAACCCTACATGGTATAAAAATTGCAACAAACTTCTTTAAATATAACTTGTACGATACTTCAAAACTTATTTTAACTTTTAATTTATCTCTACCCTGTTTAATAAAATCATAAATAAATACGAGAACCCTTTTAAAATCAAACCTAATGTATTAAATGATGCTACTCACTTTTACTGCAAATATTTACTATATATCTTGAAATAGAAGATTAAATACCTGCAACAAAAAACATTCAATTATTAGAAATCCTTAAGTAGTAATTGTTGTTTTTAAAATTTTGAAAATCGAGGCCGTTTGTACCTCTTAAAATTTAAGTACAGCTTAAAAACATTAATCAATTGCATAGACTTTTAAGGTGACCTTATCTCAACAATTCTAGCCCTTAGATTAATCGGAAGACAATCTACCGTTTAACGTTAAAAATGAATTTTGAATATGATGATTCGGATGAATTGGAATTAATACAAAATTAAAATCAGCGGAAAATACTTATATGATAGTGCTGAGTATTTAATTTGTATTACGTTTTACGATTTCGCATGACAAAAAATACTGCGTTATTTGAATTAGCCAATATAGAACATGAGATAGAGTGTATGTATAATTTGTAACTAAATAATTATAAATATAAATGAAAATAACAAAAATTTCGTCTTATTGTTCTTCTAAGATACCGTAAACTAAGTTTCTAATACATTCCATTCATCCAAAACTATTTAACCTACATGGATACCATAAAAATTATGCAACGCTTTACTAAGGGGAGTATTTAAGTGGAGTCGGTATAAACGGCCATTAAAGATGGTGAATTAAGCACAGCGAGAATTCACACAGTAGCGACACTTTTGATCTTTACTGGCATACTATGTTCTCTTTTCTAGGGATCAATCTATCAAGGGATTCTGAGCGACCATCTTTAGGTAGCATACAACTAAAATATTGGTATCATGAAATATTTAAAGCGTCGTTACTTTGGGAATTAAGTATGTACAATGGTGGTTACCTACACTAATACCTACATGGTAAGTATTGAATGTTAGGTGCAATTTTGATTTATTATTATTTATATTATATTATTACTAGATCAATGAGCATAGCTGGGCATAGCTCCAAACAATTTCATTAGACAGTTCGCAAGAAAAACATCCGAAAATTCTTTCCAACTTCCAACTCCTAACTAGGTACAAAGTCAAAGCTATCATTTTATTCAGATAGTGAAATTCAATTAGGCTTGTATCCGGCAAAGTTCGGACGTGAAGAAGATGTTCTTCCTGTCCTGCTTATCCTTTCGCTTTCTCCGAACTCACCCAAAGCGGGTGCAGGGCAAAGGAAACACGAGATAGAAAGACCGCTGTATAGAGTTTTCACCGCTTTTCACAAACATCGCCGTCCCACGTCGGCTGTATTGTAATTTGGGCCTTTGTTTTATCGCAGCCGGACAAGAAAAGAAAAAGGTCGGTGGCTTGTATAACGAGTTTAATGTAGATAAGAAGATGTTTGATTTGATTAATTGGTTTGTGGGAGATAAAGCAAATGAACAATAAGGAAATTACTTTTCAGTGCGATTTCTTTGAAACCAAAGGGTAATTGGATTTTAATTTTTTAAGTGCCATCGCCATATGCCATACTAACAAGTTTACTATCTGTTCTGGATGATGATGAACGCTTAAGAAAAGCATATTACACATCACATTTGTAACTGGTCGGGAAATGAAACAAAACGAATGCACAGTGAAAATTGTTGTCATTTCCCATTTACCCATTTTGGGTGTGGTACTTCGTAGATCTCGGTATCGTAAAATGGGGGAAAATTGACCACTGACTGACTGACCTACATTGAATTTATAATAGTATATTGTACAATAAGCATCTAATGGTTATCATTCCCTACGAGTATGAAAGTTTGTAGCATGAGCCGAAGACGAATGCTGCAAATCATACGAGTATACAAATGGACATTCCAAGCGAGTTGTACACTTTACTTTTTCTACGACCACGGTATTATTTCTTAATTAATTTAATTTTAATAATTTGTCCCGTTTTCACGATTCTAATATTTCACAATTCTAAATAAGTATGCTAGCAATGGAACCTGTACTGAAATGAAGTGACCTGTATTGAAATACTCACAAAACAAATTCATTTCGCACGATGCTTGCAATGTACTGCATTTCCTTAGCCAAAACAAACATACAATGATCAGATTTCTAAGTGCTCGTGAAAAAAAATAAAGAATACTATATTTCTTCACAACAAATAAATAATAGTCAAAATATATCATTACTAAACATGAGTATAAAAATAAAGTTACAGATGCATTCTAACACTAAACTAATTCTTTTAAGCTTTCATATGAAAAACTTAAAAATTAAAATGGTATGCCCAAGTAATAATTGTTTTTGAATAAACCAATAATTTAAGATAAAAACTTCGATATCATGCAAGTAATAAATTGCTTTACCTTTCATAGTTTAAGGAGTTTGTACATTTACGCACTTTTTGAATTCAGCAGGTTGAAAGACAAATAAATAACTAGATTTAAAGAAAATACATACGTCAAATATGTTAAATTCAAAATCGGACGTTGCGGAACATATTTTCCATAATATGTAATTAATTCAAATAATTTAAAAGAATTAAAAACAGTAAGTAGCAATAAACGGTTACATGAATTTGAGAGTTTTAACATATTGAAAAATAAACAGCATTTGATAAACTCTGTTCTGGATCCTACACCTTATAGTAAATTATTTGATTTATTATGGAATTAGTTATTAGGTTGATTCAAACTTTAAGCTTTTAGTTATTTCCTTAATTATTAATTGTTAGTTGGCAAGGTTGATTGCTTCCTTGTATCTAATATAAATTAGGTATGTTTATTTCTTAAGTTGGATTCAGCCTTGACCACTGATTTGGTTATCCCCCTTGCATCTTATGATGATAAAATAGTTATCCAAATACGGTTAGATTTTTTTAAATTAGAAAACGTGTTTATCTCCTGCAAATGTACTACGAAATTTTATTGTATGGTTGAAGGAAAAACCGAAAAAGCTATTCAAAGTTCAATACAATTCCAGTGTAGAATAAATCAACCCCCTCCAAATCCCTAATAATCCAGCTGACATGATTTGCGTAATCTCCGATTTCCGTATTTGTACTTGTATAATGTAGTTTTCACGGCAAACGGCAAGGATCTGTTTGCTGTTTACAGTGCATTGAATCTGACCGAAACAACAAACAATAATACTGCGTTGTTTCAATACAGGACGGTAGAAGGATAACATAATAGTTTCATTTGACAGAACGGCATAGAATTGCATGCATGCTTCTGTAGGATTCTTTTATTTTGCTTTGCAGTGAAGAGAAAATGAGTTTATTGTGCGAAGAAAGAAGTTACAATTTAAATAACCATGAAGAATTATTCGTACCTCCCGCTACATCCTGTAAGGGAGATATAAGAAGGAATCATGCTAAAAATTCGGAACTGAATTTTCAGTTGATGAGCACGTTTTAGGGTCCCTAGAATACGTTTTCATAGTTTTGCGATGATGTCTGTGTGTGTGCGTGTGTTTGTATATCTGTCTGTCTGTCAGTCTGTGTGGGTCTCTGGAGTTACGGTTTCTCAAAAACTACTGAACTGAAAATTTGTATATTTTGGAAGAGCTGATTAGTTTTTGGTGATAATCCAATAACGGGAAAGGGGTGGTTTACTTGAAACCCTAAGTTATTTTGAAATATCTGAGTAAATTATGATTTAATGATATTTTTTGTTATGAGAATGTTTCACATATTATTATATACAATTATTTTTTGAAACATTTTTATCTTATTGTCACCATTTACGAATTAAAACTCGTTAAAGAAAAATTATATTTCAACATTTTCGTTTAAATCTGCAAACCTATGCTTTTTGGTAAAAACAAAACAATGGTTGAAAAATGGATAGTATTAGAGATAGATAGGATGAGGCACCGAAAAAAAGAATCTAGTAATAATAATTTGTAATCTGTATCTGTATACCCGTATTAGAATTCCAAACAATTCCGACGAAAATGTATCATAATTCCCAAAAAAATGGGTTCAATTAGTAAATGTCCTAATTGAGTATGTGAATGTAATAGATATTTACGATATAAGTGGGATAAGAGCATTATTACATGTGAAATGTCGCCTTTTTATGTAACCACATAAGTATATTAATAATGCATTATCACACGTGTATTGTAATATATTTTATCTACGCCCGCCCAAAGTTAAAAAATTTAAATAAATTGACTTTATTTTTTTGATAAGTAGAAAATTAATCCAAATAGTTCCTGTTAAAGTGGTTTTAAATCCATGACGACCACAATTTGTCATTAAGCAATTAGGTAGTTGTTTTTCATAAATTTTTGAACAATTTCGTGAAAATGAGTGATTTAGAAAGTATTTCGTCGGATATAGAAGAACAAGCTTCAAAATTATTAATTGGTTAAATAATAATTAATTTAAAGAATTGTAAAGTTTGTTTTATCAACATTTATAATATATAGTACATTAATGAAAACGAGTTAATGAAGCTATTAATCCACACAAAATGAGTGGGTTAAATGACATTTAACTCACGGGCGTAGATAAAAAAATTTAGAAAGAAATTTATAATTTAAAATACTCTTATACAAATATAAATCTTGTAATAAGAATGTTATAGTCATATACATTTGTGTTTTAAGAATTATGTTAAAAATTGTGTAAATTGTAAATAAAAATAGAGTGTTAAAATAAACTACAAAATATAAAAATATAAAAGATGACCAAGCATATTATCTTCCGGTGAAACAATGAACTATCTTTAGTTGTAAATAAATGTAAGACCAAACTCTAATTTCAAAGCTCGAAGCAAATATATGTTTCCTGGCCAATCTACTATATATTTAAAAATATTTAATTATTAGTTCTATGAAATTTATTACAGTATGGTAAGATTTGCCGCATTCAATCTCTATTTCCATAAAAGGGAGGAAAAGTAAAAACGAAGTATTTTCGCATTCACTACATCCTTTACATTTGCTCACTTGCATTAAACATGAAATCAGCTCTGATCAGTAATTATTTAAATTCCTAGAAGAAAATTTCTAACCTAGAAGACTAGAATCTAGAAAGAAACGCGCAGTTTCCCAGAAGCCATCTTTTAAATAACGTTGTACGTATGCACGATGCGATTCGGAGCTAAAAGCCCGAAAGCAATTTTCTGAATCAACGGGTCGCTTTATCTCCTAGACACACCATTCAAATTGAATGCGCCGTGGAGAAACAAAGAAGTGCTGATGATTACACGGCATCTCTCTCCCGCCAACGAGGCGTACACGAGCGCTGTCTCACTTTCACCCCGGTGGCTCTTTTGCTTGTTTGTGTTTGGTTTCGGCTGATGCTTGCTTAACACGCAATGATAAAATGTCGGCTCTGACGCGTTTAGTCAACCCATTTGTTGTGGTTTGTTAATAAAGCGACCCCTCAATGCTTTCCAACGATTTGGAACTGTCTCATGACGGCTTTTAAACGACTTTTCTCTGCCTCAACGCAGATTATTTATCGTTGTGTCTATGTGTCTATTCGGACAAGTATTTGTCAGGGAAATAGATTTGTTTCAATTTCCTCTGAGAGTCTTCAGTTAAGATTGACATCACTGTTTACTGCAGAGATTCTTTAACATTTTTATCGCGTTGAGGCATATTCTACCAGCAAATATAATAGTTGTATAAGGAATAACCCACGAGATAAATTTTAGCACACTATAGGCCCTATATTGTAATTTACCTGTTAATTTTCAACGGCCTATTAAGACTTTTAACCAATAAAAATATATGTGTCAAATGGATTTTTCATGTTTTATTCAGAGACGTCTGTTATCAATAGTTGAAATTTTTAACAGGCCGTTACAAATGAACAGATACGTTACAGAATAGGCCCCTACCGGTTAAAAATTGTAGCCGATAGAAATATATGTTTCGAATGAAATTCCGTGCGCTCTATTATCATTGATTAAAATTTTAGACAGGCCGTTAAAAATTAGCATGTAAGATACAGAATAGGTCCCAAAGAGACGTCACTGAAAAAATATTGAAAAATTAATTTCACACATATATTTTTATTGGTTAAAATTTTTAACTGGCAGTTAAAAATTAACAGGTAAGAATGGCCCCAAAGCCGAAAGCCGCGTGTGTTAATTTTATCGAGTAGGTAATTCCACTTTGCCCACGTATGAAGTATAACGTTTTATAAAACATCTTCGAATAAATGCAAAAATATTAAAGTAATATTATTTCAAAGTGACATGCTTTAAATTTTCCAAATTAAAATACCGACCGTAATAGTTACCAAGGTGTTGTGTGTTATTATTATTATAAATTAAAAATTACTTTCTAGTGACTTAGCTCAAAATTATACCCACGAGTGGGTAATCTGTTTAAAATCGGCATTGTTACAGAGCATTTATTGAGAGGTGTTGGATAATAGTATATTCTACAACAAGTAATGGAACGGCACATATTCCACAAGAGCAAAAAGTTTGTAGTCTAAACCAAAGGCGAGGACTACGGTTTACGACACAAATAAATAAAATTAAAACAAACAGATGTAACCATAGTAACTGAATCAAAATATTTCATATATTGCGCTAATATACTGCACTGATTCGTCGAATTTATTCCATACGCGGTGTATGGAATGATAGTTATTCCAATACAATTTTTAGTTGTGGAATGCTTAGTTTCCAAAATATTGTTATAGAATAGCATCACAATGACAAATGACTACATGTCAACTGTCAGACTGCCGTTGCTTGGTGATCCACATCACATCTTTCGTATTAAGTGATTTTACTGTTACTTTTAACATGTTGCTAACGATTTGTATCAATAATTTATCAAATATAACCCTACCTGTCAAAATATCATTCTACATTTTCTAATATTTACTAATACACTAGGAAGATTGAAGATAAAATTTTGTATGACATACGTGTTAAAAGTGATTTATTTCGTTCTTGCTGTTTCACAAACTTACTCATAAAATGTCACATTTTACACTTCCATCATAAATAACTATTATTGGCAATTACAAATTTGACTCGTTTCCATTAATTCGCGCAGTTCAAGAATAGCGGCGAAGAACTATGCATTGTGTCATTATTTTTTCGATTTTCTACGTACGCCCAGCGGGCATTTATTCACGTTTAGATGTTCAGTGTTAACTCGGAAATTTCCTGCCTACAAATCTATAAATGTCTAGAACTAAATTCTGCTATGATGCATAGGCCACACAAACGCAAATAAATATTCTGCACCTGACATAAAACAACCTTTCTTTTTATTCTTTTAAATAACGCTTCGAATGCTGACCTCACATTTTTAATAGGTACTCTATAAATCTCAACGACTATATATTTCAGAAAAACATTCGGATTCAATTGTACGAGGGGCATTACACTGCTACATACAGACTTATGTACACGTGCAATTTATTAATATTAATGGAGCTATGAATACGTTATAGTAGTGTATATTGTGCATGGCCGAAATATGTTCGATTTTTCTTGGATGATCCTATGATTGAGCTACCATTGAATCTTAACCTGAAAATATATATGATATGATGGTAATAGACATTACATTCACCATTTAAACATGGTTTACAAAATATCTAATCTGGAATAAACTTTCTTAGTTCTACTGATGATAACTCAGTTTTCGATTTTTTATTATAGTTTTAGTCATATTGGTGATTTCATTGTATTAAATTAGTCAATTGCTGAAACTATATGTAATATAATCAAATAGATTTTATTCTAAGATTGAACTAACTAGGAAAATTTTAAAAACTCTGATGGTGCCAAAAAAATTATCTCCTAACTATGTAGGTTTATAGAAAAACAATTAATAATCTTGCTGAGGCAACGACATGGCAGAGGGCGTTGATTCTGGTTCACTCGATAACGCAAGTTAAGCAATGCTGTCCGCGGTTAGCAGTTGGAATGGGTGACCGCTTTGCGAAAACCCATAACCGTGCAGTTGAGACCGCTTTTCAAAAAAAAAAACTTTCTGAATCATATATTTTAATCAAAACACAGCATTTTACCAAAATATAACTTTTTTATTTTGGACTATTAAGAACAAACACATGGGGATTTTACATTGAATATTTGTCTCGATTATAGAAACTAAATTTACAACGAGGTAGCATCGAAGTCATGCGAATACTGCGCACGTGGAAAATTAGATGAAAATCGTTGGATTTCTTAGATCCCAGTGTAGCATTCCGGGATTAAAATAGTAAATTTTAAACCTAAGATTTGTGGAAGATGAATAATAATACAACATAATTAAAACTATAACAAATATTATTACAAATTAATTCAAGATTCAAATGATAATACGAATAGACTATAGTTATATTTTAATTATCCAATTTCCAGTGAGAAATTCTCGTGATAACAGTTTATAAAACGTTTGAGAAATAAAAAGTTGTCAGTAAAATAAGCACAAGGACTCGGTACAGTATAATTTTCTTTGCACCTGTCACAACAAATAAATCTGCAGCGTGCCTCGTTCCACGTAACCGCGTTCATGAATTTTTAGTAGTTTTTACAATGTTTACACTACGTAAAGCTTTATACTGCTTTGTCACTTCTCAAGTACATCAAATGAAGCTACTTTTATACCTTTTAAACATAAAACATTGAACTTTGTTTTGAAACGTTTAATATAGAAGTAGGAAATAAAAGGAAAAAGATATTCATATACACTGAGAAAAAATACTAGCGTTCAATCAATTTTAATACATTATTTTACACGATTGATATGTTTGCCTCCCGCCACATCCTGTAAGGGAGGTATGGGAATCCTGATAAAAATTCAGTAGTGAGTTTTCGATGATTGAGCACGTTTTAGGGTCCCGAGAATTCGATTTTAATAGTTTCTCGATGATGTCTGTGTCTGTCAGCCTGTGTGGATATCTGGAGTAACGGTTTCTTAAAAACTACTAAACAGAAAATTTTTATTTTTTGTTTTATATCAAGTGTATTCCCTTTGGAAGAGCTGATTAGTTTTGGTGATAATTCAGTAACCGGAAGTGGTAGTATAAATCTATTAACCTGTTCTTTTTCAAATAAGAAAAATGTCTATTTTTGACAGTGAAATTAAATTTCAAAAATTTTTGCAGCATACAATTTTCATTGTGGCTTATTCACCACTATTATTCTTGGAGGCTGTGATTCGACGGCTGGTAAGATTTACTTTGAACAGAGTGCTACACCCAGAAATGGGTATATGGCACGATGACATATTCATTTATTTATTTATTATGTAGCAGAAAACATACGACTCGCAAAGATGTTAGTGGTGGGATAATTGAGGAATTACCACGTGAATAAATATGTCTGATAAAGTAACCCATTTAACTAGGAGCGAAGTTGGAAGATCTTCTATTTACGTTTCGAATACTAAACTCATAGTAAGTTTATGATTAAAAATGAAACGTATAACCTAAAAGTTTCGTTAAATTTTTAAACTCGTATTTAATTTAAATATTTAAGGAATAATTTCTGTTCAAGAAAAAAGTAAACAAAATGGCATTATCGGAAGAAAAGTTCTGCAAACTTAAATTCAGTTTTGAACTAGCTACTATTTAATGTTAAGTTGTTAGAGTATTTAATTGTGTACGTAGTGCTGAATAAAGACTGTTCGTGTGATTACGAGAGAAGTTACACGTTTTAATTAACAGCGGGGGCAGTTGACCCGGAACTAACAAATGTAACAAAACACGAGAACGAAAACGAAAACGAATTAGGTATTCTAACCCGGCGGATTCGCTCCGAGCTTCGTTAAAAGTGTTCGATTTGGCACTCGGCGCTTTTTATTTACGCATATTAATCTCTCTTCCGAGCGGAATTCGCCGATACGAAGCGGATTTGACGACATTACAACTCTTAAATTATTCAGTGGCGCAGGGAGCTCTGTCCTTCGTTCCGGTTAACACATTTTGTTTGATGGCGGGTGTCGAAGGGAGAAATCAAATTAGGCAGCGAAAGTGAACCTAATTTTAGAAAGAATAAATATATTATTGCGCCCAATTTTGCGCATATCACCCCTTCAGTAATACGGTCTGTTTCCATAGTTGAATAAAAGAAATAAATTATAAAAATAAGTAAATTAATCATTTTGTTATTTCATCATTATAATAGAAATTTGGAAAAGGTTATCGATTCTTGGAAGTGTGCACTTCCAATTAATTTATAAATTAGTGTAGTGTAGTGTTCAATTATTTTTTATAAACTTAACTTCATTATATATTATGACTTCATTATAAATATATTTTGTAATTTAAATTAGACCTGAAGATGGCTGTAATCATAGCCGAAACGTCGTCAACGACCATATAAGTTGAAATAAATTTATTTCAAGCAATGTTATCCAATAACATATAGTGAATTATTTACTGTTTTCTTCATTGTAACAGAAACTAAATATAATCTTGTAGTTTTATGGTACTTCCAAAATGAAATTAACGCCTTAACGTAACCTAGTTTTGATGGAACCAATGATGTCATCGAATGGAGTAAATTTTGAGATAGGCCGAAACGCTGTGGAACTGACGTAGTATAACATAAACAATACACGTGCAGCGCAAAGAAAGATTTGAATCAGTCTCTTTCTATAAAAATATGTCTGTTTATCTTTTAACAAAACTGAGTCACGGATCCCTTCCCCTAATTTCGCGGAAACCCTAAATAATTTATCCACTTAAAAAAATCTGTTTCTTATCAAACAATGCAGGAACACAGACTACCACTATCAAGAAACGCTCATCCCTTCAAAAATTAGTTTTCAATTATAACACATATCAAAAACAGGTATTATACAATTGTTGTTTTGTTTTTTTTTTTTTCAAAATGCACAGTTTATCAGATTTAAATGAATATGTCAAAATTTAATTGTTCTTTAACGTGTTGTAATTTATTTATAAATGGAAACAGTAAGAGAAAAATGTTTTAAACAGTATTTGTAGATAATAATATTTAAAATATTATTCTAATAACAAAAATTGTTATTTAATCATAATTACTGAGATATTTCAAAATAACTTGATAGGGCTTCAAGTAAACTACCACTTTCGGTTATTGGATTATTATCAAAAACTAATCAGCTCTTCCAAAGGGGTTACAATTGATATACACAAAATATCAAAATATTCTGTTTAGTAGTTTTTGAGAAATCGTAATTTCACAGACCCATACAGACACACAGCCAAACAGACAACACACACACAGACATTATCGCAAAACTATTAAAATCGTATTTTAGAGACCCTTAAACGTGCTCATCCAATGAAAATTCACTACCGAATTTTTGGCATGATTCCTATACCTCCCTTACAGGATGTGGCGGGAGGTAAAAACGCGAGTATTTTATTTTCTTCCTTAATAGGCTCTTACCCCATTTTGTAGTTATTATTGACTACAACAAAATTCTATAATAATATGAGTCCAAATTTTGATTGCCATTGGCATGAATGAGTTTTCGTTCAGTCTGTCTTTCACAAAACTGTATTCAATATAATTAACCTAACTTTCTAGTGTGTAAAACAGAGCATTTTTTAATCTTTTTTAATTTTAAATAAGAAGAACAATGAAAAATAATATAAATAATTCGTAATGTTAACACAGCTATTACCTTAAAATTAGCTAATAAAATATGGCATTACAAGGAAAATGGAAACAGCTGTTGAGCAAAGGAAGAAGATTTGAAAGTACCAAGAATGTGGAATAATGTGTCAATAGGAAGACAGTAATAAATTTCTTTAAACTCTTAAGGTTTTTGTCAAAATTCAAAGGTCTAGTATTAATATTACATGACTAATTCCAATACGTTACTGTAGTGAAGGGCCCCATTATGAACTTCCTATGTGAAATGGCAATCATAATCATCAGCAATGCAGAGTACATGCGGATATCCACCAAAAGCTGTAAATATTGCACCAAATACCTACAAGCATATTCCTGGAATATGCCACAGGAATATTACCTCCATCTGAACCAGTATACTATATTATCCTGGTCATTTCAATCAGGACCGGATGTGGTAATCAAACAGAGTTAAAAGCAAGCTGCTGAACTGCGTTTGACGTTTATAAGTCATTCAGTCGAATGGCGGTAATGTACATAACCATATCCGGAGGAATAGGACGATGCGGGGCTGTTTGACGTAAAGCAAATGATTGGATTTCGATTTGAAGGCTTATTGCACTATTTATAGTTACTACAATAAACGTGAGATTAACGTTAGAGTTTCGGCATACTTGCAACAATTATGGTATTAAATAAGTTTAAAAAAAAACTTTTAGAACTCATATTTGTAAAATTGTAAAAGACTTTTCTTGATGAAGAATTCGAAACGGAGTATTTAAATTTAATAGTAATTTATGTAACAAGACCTGAATGTGATACTTTACTGGGTGAGCTAGCATATTACTGAGCGAGTCGTAGGCGAGCTTTTGAAGCTTGCGAGCCTAGTGAAGGCACATTCAGGTCATGTTGGGTACAATATTTTTTTCGCGATCCTGAAAAATAAGCTGTTTCTGATCGTTTTTTAGACCGAAAATTCCTTCTTTAGCGAGCTAGCACAGAAAATTCCTTCTATGAGCGATCGGAAAACCATATTTCCATAATGACCAGTTCTTTATTTATTTATTTTTCATTCATGTGTCAAATATTGCAATAAGGTGTAAGAATTATTATTTCTTTTTTACAGTATTTAAATCAAGAATTTTTTAAATTTTTACAATTATAGTTTATTTCACCTAAGAAAAAAAATCCAACTAGACTCATATACTGTATACAGGTTGATTTTTTTAAAGTAACCAATCAATTTTGCTGGCTAACTAATAAATTTAGAGAAAAAAAATATAAATGTAGGCTTATATAGAAAGAAGGAGGGGGTAAATTAGGGGGGAATGAAAGTTATATATTCTTAAGGTCAACCATACGGGCTGAAGATAGCTCAACATGAACATGACTTTTTGAAACAATATATTATTATTATAATAAATGAAACATATAATATTTTATACCAATATTTGTAGGTAAAAGTCCAAAGTTTTGTAATAAATTTTAAAAAGCTAATTTTGTTTGCAAATTATACATGAACATAATTTTCAAAGTAGTAAAATTTATGTCACACATTCCCATGAACGACTACAGTAATGCAAATAATTTGTATATTTATAAATATAATCCTCTATAACACACTAAAATTATTTTCCATTTGAATTTACAGTTTTTGAGAAACAAATAAAAATAATACCAAAAAGTATGTTTTTTGGTATATTTTACAGAATAAAAATGCTACTTTTTCTTGAATTATTATAATTATCTACATAACACTTTCATTTATACCTTTACTGTGGTAGACATCTTCAGTTAAGTTTATTAAATAAATAGGGTAAAATTGTGTAAAATTATAAAAACACATATTGTAGTATAATAATGAACTATTTCAGATTAGGCAATTTACCTATAGTCTCAACAGGCCAGAATTAATGATAAATTACGCATTGCAGGATATAAAGAAAATGTTATATTGTACCTACAATAAACAGACCGGTAATAGAGGTAATAATGTTTCTTTGTTGTCAGGTGCACGTTCTGGTTTCTGAAATATCTGCAGGTAATTTTATGGTTGTATGTGTGTTCATCTGTACATGACAAGGTAATAATTTGTAAACTTTAGATCGCAAGCTGTAGAAGTTGTTTCTAAAATCAATATTATCCATAAAATGTTACGATTTAAATCAAATTATTCTCAATAATTCTGTAGCAAGAAAGTCATTCCATTCTACAGTTCTATTGGAATATATTATAAATAATAAAAGAAATTTGTATATCCCTGTGATTTTGAGGAAACATCAGTTGTCACTTACTTACAAGGCTTATACGAAATCATTTAAAATAATTTTTGACAGAACAGTTGTGTGTAACTGACAGGACTTGGTTATAATTTTAATTTGATTTACAAATGAGTAACAAGTAAAATGTTGTACAATACACACAAGTAAACTGTTTTACCTTGCTTGTAATGTAAATAACTATAATATCGATTTGATTTCTCGTTTGTTTTACTATTTCAGCAAATCAGATTATTCTAAAAAGTATCATGTGATACATGAATTTCGTTGTAATATTGCGCATTTTTCAAATGCTTGTTTGAAAACCTGTAATATCTGTTTAATTTCGTGCTATAATTCTGCACAAAAAAAATAAAATATACGTAGACTACAGATGCCATTGTCATGATACCTGTAAGCAAACTCTAGTCTAAGTAGCATCGCCATTCTCTGTCCAGTCCAGCTCCCAGAATCCCCTTCTCTTCCGGACACAAAAAGCCAAACATGGCGTCCATTGTAGCCCCCTCCGGAAGCGGATGTGCGGATGTTCGGGTATCCGTCGAAGAATCGACTACCTGTCCGTACCTGGGTAACAGCGGCAGCAGGAGCTTACAGCTGTTAGTGGTGGCATATCAGATCAGAGGCATTTCGTTCTGTGCGTGCATGTGACAGATCTAATTAATATCACAATAACTCCGTGATGGCGTTTCGTGTTTCAAACTTAAGTTTGATTTTGTATGCCTATGTCTTGCGAACTAATTGTGTGGATCAGTTAATTTAATTTGAAGGAACGGGAGGGCAGTATTCTGGTAATTATTTAATGATGGTTAAAACTATAAATACCAGGTATTTATAGTTTTAAATTCTGACGAAGAGATTCATCCATTTTGTGTTGTTTATATTTATTTATTCACATTTTAACATGTTTTGTATTAGTCTCTATTAACACCACCTCCTGAAGAAGATGTATGTGGCGTCGAAACCGGTCTAGGTAGTATTGATAAATATTTGCTGAATTCCAGTAGTTTTATTTATATACACAGGTGGTCCATCGATCTGTATTTTGTATTTTATGCTATTATTTTAAATATTACCGAAAAAATTTTCGAACAAAATTTATTTTAAATTAAAATGCCAACGTATCTGCAGCATGATGTTCCATTTTCGCGCAATGATATACAATTTTATATTTTTAAAGGTACATCCTACATATTTTTGCAAAATTTTAAAGAAAATTTGTTTCTCTTTTTTTTATTACGAAGATGAGAGACGGACTAACTATTATGGTCATATGCCGCCTCATGATTTGATGATAATGAATTTATATGAACACAAACGACCATGCTCTTCAGTGGGATTCGAACACACGACCTCTGGCGTGCTAGGCTAGTGACATAGCCACTACGCCACCGATATCGGCTTGTTTCTCTTTAACAGTTTTTATTCATTATAGTCCTAAAACGATCAGTGCAGGAACTATTCATGTTTTTATTAATAAAGAATAACACACGGAAAGTGTGCCATATGAAATTAAAACAATAAATAAATTTATAAAAAATGTACGAATTGAACATCAATTAAACAAACTAAATAAAATATAACAAAAAAGCTGATAAACTAGATGAATAAGCAAATAATAATCATCTTTAGATCTGAGAGCAACTAAGCAACTAATTTGATTCATGGCATTCTTTCTGTGTAAGATTCTTTAATAATAAGAACGTGAATAGTTTCTGTACTGATTTAATGAATAAGAGCTATTTTAAAGAGAAATAAAGAAGCTATAAAATTTTACAAAATTATATAGAATGTTCCATTTAAAAATATCAAGTAGCATATCATTGTGTGACAATGGAACACCCGGTAGAAAATATTTGTAATATTTAAAATAAACGCATAAAATAAAAAATACAGACCAATGGACCATTATGTATATCGTATATAGGAATATTAATGTTATGTTCCTTTAATAATCGCCTTACCTAATTTATTTTTTTCTTGTAAATTGTTATTGAATCTTTAGAGTGTAATAATGAGCATATTATAGCTTACATTACAATATGAAAATTAAATATCAGTTTAATTCTAAGGTTTTTGTATTGTTAATAAGGACTTTACAACATTTTATTGGTCAACACAAAGCATAATTCTCCATAATGTTTGTATTGTATTGTAGTGATTATTTGACAAACTTTTTACTGAAGAATACCTACATAATATTCCGTTGCATGCATATATCGTATCTTTCACAAGATTAAAATTGGGTCTCATCGGCATTTAGTATTACAGCATTATCCTCCTTCCAAGCGCGAAACGCGATCCCATTAGAGCTATCATTGATATCCAATCCTTACAAGTACCTATTAGCTTCACCTTCGGTATCTGGTTAACGGATATGACGTAAGATGATCCTTTGCTGAATGCGTAAGCACAAGTGCTTTTCTGAGATGAATTGGAATCTGGTTTGAAGGTTTGGTCCTTTGGGCTCGTGGGACGCCCTCGGGATATAAAGGTCAGTCCTTTGTGGTGTGTATTACAATACAACGTGTTACTAGGACGCGGAATTTTGTGGCGAATATGGTGGATAGGACTCACTACGACAAAGTATTTATTTATTTGAAATTTCTACACAACACGAAGTACTTTTTTTACAATTCATACGGATGCAGTTTTATGTAATGTATACACCAATCCAAAAGTATGTCATACGAAGTTACATTTCTTATCTTATTTTAAAATATACCGTGTGTCCCACGTGAAGGTTGGCATAGGCAAATAACATGTAAAATCAGTTTTTTATAAATAAAAAGTGTCCGGCAAAAAATTATGCATCCAAATTTTATATCACAATACTGTCAATATTCCTACATCTTATTTAATACAGATTACTTTATTTTCATGCCACAATTTAATGAAATTAATAATAATAATTCATAATTTTCCGCCTACTCTTTTCATTGCTACTGACGTATAGTGCCTGCAATTTGTTTTAAATATTTGAATCTGTCACTGTCATCAAGAATACATTAAATGTCGAGAACCATGTAAATATTATTAGAATCTACTATGGGGGCGCAGTGCAAGACAAATATCTGAATACACCACAGGAATGAACGCTGAATAATTTCCATTGCCAGAAATTGACAGTGACAGATTAAAATATTTAAAACAAATTGCAGGCACTATACGTCAGTAGCAATAAAAAGAGTAGGCGGAAAATTAGGAATTATTATTATTAATTTCATTAAATTGCTGTATCAAAATAAAGTAATCTGTATTAAATAAGATGTAGGGATATTGACAGTATTGTGATATAAAATTTGGATGCATAATTTTTTGCCGGACACTTTTTATTTACAAAAAACTGATTTTACATGTTATTTGCCTATGCCAACCTTTACGTGGGACACACGGTACCTATGTTTTTTTCTACGACCACTGAGAAATCTACTCATTGTATGTTTGTTGTTGCTAGGGATATGAGGTACATTACAAGCATCGTGCGAAATGAATTTGTTTTGTGAGTATTTCAATACAGGTCAGTTCATTTAAGTGCAGGTGCCATTGCTAGGATACTTATTTAGAATTGTCACATATTGGAATATTGAAAGCGGGACAAATTTATTATTAAAATTAAATTAATTTTGAAATAATATTATGGTCGTAGAAAAAGTACAGTATACAACTCGCATGGAATGTCCATATCATACTCGTAGGAAATGAGTACCATTCCATGCTCGTTGAAATATACTATTACATTTCAGAAATATTACACACAATTACTCAGTTGCAATGAAATATACACAGTAAAAAAAATTGATATGCGATTTGTCAATTTTGCGGTTGTTAAGTATTTTTAGTTAATATTGACAAATATATTGTGTTAAATTAATAATTTAAACAAATATGACAATTTGATAAATTAAAATTTTGTCAATTCTGAATTTTTAACAAAAACAATTGTTGTTTTTATTTATTTGATAGATTTATAAAATTTAACAAATCGACGCGTCAATAATAACAAGTAAATTTAGCTAACATCAATTTGAAATTATTAGATAAAGTTTGAATCCTTTGTGACAACTTAATTTGTTATAATAACTATGATTTATTGTTCTGCTTCAATATAATTACTAAAACATTTAGTCAAAAGCACATAAATATAAATGTTAATATTTAATATATCACAAATATATTTTGTTACGAAATACACAAAAATAATTTGTTACTCCCTAACAAACTTGAATCTACTCTGTATTCCAAGATCTCGGTAAGTTATTTATTTGTACACATGAAATATTGATTTATTTACTAGTATAGGCAAACCTATTATCCAAATAATAATATTATAATAAATAAAAGGTATTAAAATATTCATATTTTGCTAATACATATATACTACATATACTATATAGAAATTAATCATTTTATTACTAATACAATCATAAACATAATTGTGTAGCGTGAAATAATATAAATATTATTATACGGCATACAATAATATTTTATTTGTTTTATATACCACTGGTGGCAGCACCTACAAGGGCAACTCTGAAGAGTGATAGTTATATTGCGTGGTTCTGTCAAATTTTATATTTTATTGTTTAAATAGCAGAAAATTGTTTACAAAATAAATGTAAATTTTACCACATAATAAATAAAAATATTTTACTGGAAAAAGCAAACGTTAAAAATGAACATTTTTTTTGTGGTTCCTCCACTACTACCATCCTTGGAGACCTTGATTTAACGGCTGGTAACCGCACTTCATGCGCAAAAATATATCATATTACTGAAATTTGCTTTGAGTATAGTGTCAGATCCAGAAATGGATAAATGTAATGAAGAAAAAAAGAAAAACAGGACATCTACTAAAACTAAATTTAAAATATACTAATAACTTAGTTTAAGAATTGTATTAATTCTGAAATAATTTACGTAGCAGTTCTAATAAATTTACTTAGTTTACGAGCAAAGCAAACAATATTGCAAAATAAGTTTAAATCATATTTCATTTCATGAGAAATTAAATTTGATAAAAACGTAAAAACGAGAAAACCGCATTTCTGCATATAAAGTTACGCTGACAAGATAAAGTATAACGATAATTCACTTCTCCAATACCAAAAAATTTATACGAGAACTTAAAATCTTACAGCAAGTCTCGCATATCTTCCATTTCAAAGTTTCCACTGCGCAAACGTAAATTAATATCACAATTTTTAGTTTCGGTCACAAATTCCGAACCAGGTTTGCAGAATGTGAACCGCAGTACGGACCGCGGTAATATAAAACTGTTATATTTCATCGTTTACCTTATTGTTTATGTTAGTGACTTTTTTGTCACGTTGGCCGCTTGGTTTTTATTGTGCGTTTTTTCCGGTTCCGCTGGCGGTTCATTAGTCAAGTTTTTCATTTTCCGTTGTGAGATATTTGCTTCGGGAAATGCGCCCTGCAACTTATTAACGGATTATGCATTGTTTGAGGTTATAATTTTCTCAAAGTTTTAATCACAATTGTGCAAATGAAATAAGAGTTTCTTCTTTGTTTTACTTTTTAAGTGGATGCAGCCAATGCATTTTGCTCATTTTGCTACGGAATGTAATTCTCTGCCTCAATTATTATTGGGAATATTTTGTTGGTTAACATTATTATTATTACATTTATTTAATGAGGATATAACACATAATTGTATATTAATGAGGGATATCAATTTCATATTAATTACAGTAATGCTAGATGAAGAGATTGTACATACAAATCCTATTGATTATCTGAACAGGCCTTGCAGATTTAATGCACTGATAGAAAATTAATAGTTCGATTCCAGAAACATTTTGACGTTATATTAATTAATACAGAGTTACTCGCGCCTGTAAACAATTTACGGGATGGATAATTATTTTATTAATAAAAATATAACTAATTAAACATATGCTAATTTGTGTCTCTGTACACGAAAAGTAAAATTAATTTATGCAATAACAAAAATGTATCTTACGTATAGTGACAGCAATTTAGATATTTCCAATAACAATATTTATTTGAAATCGGCACTAAAGTGCTCAAAAATCGTCATTAAAAGCTCAGAAATCGTCACTAAAGTAACCCATTATACGACGATTTTGAGCAACGCAGTGTTGGCAACCGTAATAGTATATTCTACAACAAGTAATGGAATGGCACATATTCCACGCGAGCAAAAAGTTTGTAGCCCGAGCCAAAGGCGAGGGCTACGGTTTGCGAGCGTGGGATAGGCCATTCCGTTACATGTTGTAGACTATACTTTCTATAAAAAGGTTTTGGAAATTATACAAAAATACAAATATAAAACTGTTGAAAACGTCAAACTCAAATAAATCAAATTAAAACAAACAGACGTAACCATAGTAACTGAATCAAGATACTTCATATGTCGCGCTAATAAGCGGTTCTGATTCGTCGAAAATATTCCATACGCCGCGTATGGAATGTTAGTGATTCCATAACAATTTTTAGTAGTGGAATGCCCAGTTTCCAAAACAGTGTTATAGAAAATAATTATTGTACAAGTAGAATAATTTTGACAGATATATGCCCTATTGTAGTAAATTTATACGTAAAATGAAACAATACGTTCAAAAAGAATTAACTAATTAAATGCAATGAAGAAATTGAGGACAAAACACATAATTTTGAGTGTTATTTACGATAACTTCAATGTTTAAGGTTGACAACACTGAGTATTAGTTCCAATTGACAACTGACAGATGTATAAACTTAACCTATATAATATTTTTTTACAATTTTTTTTTTAATTTTAGATTTCAAATAAAATGTAATATGTACCGCAGCACTGAAGCTCCTTTTTATCACATGGTTTATTTTCCTCGGTAAAGTAAAACTTTACAGACTCTTATGTAAACATTTTGCTTTACAGACTCATCTGTCAAACTTGAATTAGAAACCTAAAATAACAATAACAGTGTAGTCAAAAGTGCTTAACGTTATTTCCGAATTTACAGGAGTAGAAAAAGTACAGTATTATATTCGGGATTATGGTTATTATTCAGTCGGATGAGTTGCAACTTCATCTACATGAATAATAACTATCATAATCCCTCATATAATAATATACTATTATTTGCCAAACATTGAAAAAAATATTACATCTATGACTAATTTTCATTTTTATTGCATGTTCTGATCATATAGTTTCCCTTCAAAATTAGGCTGGTAGCGTTTTAATAATTTTCTAAGCGGATTGTACAAAAAAAACAGGTGGCCCAATGACTAGCCGTCTCTCTCGGCTCGCATGTCAACGTCATTTGGCTTTCTACTACCATTATATTTCATTACTTAAAATATACAAATAATTTTTTATCCCTTATTGAATTGATTTCTAAAGCCCTGATCAAAATGAATAACATTAATGACAAAAGTTACAATTATTGTTATTAAAAAATTAACACAAATAAATCCTCTATTGACATCCGTAATTGCGCAGTTGGTCGCGCGATAAGAACAGGGATTGAATGATGACAATAAAAAATCGCAATTTTATATAGGGGACAACAATATCCATCATGTCGGCCATGATGAACGCAAAAACTACGTGATAGCGAGTGCGATACCTAACCTAACATCAACCAACACCTCTGACTGTGACGTCACGCCACGAGGAGAAACCGAATGATGGAACACTTTTTCCTGCCTCCTTTTCTTCTTTCCTTTTCTTTCTTTATTCTTTTCTGTTTGTGATTTAAATGCTTTTATTATGTGGTAATAAATTTTCATGATAGTAAAATATTTTTAGCTTGTTGTTATGAGTAGACGGTATTTTTCCTTTCGTCGGAAAAACGAAGAAAAGACAAAGTTTCTTTTGTTCAGAATATATTTGAGATTTAGAAAAATAGTAATTAGACTTAAGGTAGGTTTGATATACTGGGTGGACCATCGGTCTGTACTTTTTTATTTTACTCGCTTATTTTAAATATTACCGACTATTTCCCTTATAAAATTTAAGCCAATCAGAATTCTGACATTTCTGAATGTTGTCCAATCAACGTACAATTACACGATAATTTTACACTAGAGCAAATTATCGATAATTCTCACTACTGCAAATTACCAATAATTT
This sequence comes from Poecilus cupreus, assembly GCA_963942605.1. Taxonomy (NCBI): domain Eukaryota; kingdom Metazoa; phylum Arthropoda; class Insecta; order Coleoptera; family Carabidae; genus Poecilus; species Poecilus cupreus. Next base: position 3,844,235 of record OZ012731.1, read on the forward strand.
AGAGGATAGGTTTAAAAAACACAATTAACTTTATAATTTTGATAGGTGACAACTAGAAAATTAAATGTAGAATTATTATAAATATTTTTCTTCTAATATTTTTGCCACCGTATTCTACAACGTCTTCACAACTTCCTCTTTGTAATTGGTTCCATCTTGCTTCTTCATATTAAAGCCGAAATCCTTCATTGTAGCCAATTTGACAGTTGTTTCTTCATTTAACTTATATTTTTTTTTTCAGAACAAAAATATTCAAATTGTCTCCACGCTAAAGGTCTCGATTTTAAAGTATTCAAAGGCGTAAGATTTTATATATTTTGGTCAATTTCATTAACAAAACTTCTTCCGAAATGGTCACACATTTTCATACAATTCAAGAAATCACACTTTTTACTTTCTTATACAAAGTATCACGAAAAAAATCGTTGACGAGATTTTTGCGGAAATACATATTTTGAGGCCCACTGAATCCGTTAAGACCAATTTCTCAATGATGTCTGTGTGTGAGGATGGATGGATGGATGGATGGATGGATGGATGAATGTCCGTGTGCGCAATATCTCAAGAACGAGACAAGATATGTAAAGTAAACTTGGAGTTTATAAAAAATGAAGAGCTGAGTTGATTTTGAATGAAATTGAAAAAGCGGAAGAGGAAGTTTACTGGACACACAAAACAATAAATTCCATATATTTCAACAATAATCAGCTATGAGAAAAAGTTTCAAATGATAGATGTTAGCAAAAATATTTGGAATATAAATAGTATATTGTGTCATTAGGAGTAAATGTGATACTTTGGGTGCTGAGCATGTAAGTTTGAACGACGAGCGAAGCGAGTCGAACAATTACATGCGAAGCACCCAAAGACACATTTACTCCGAATAACACATGCTATTTTTTCTTCAAACATAGAAAATAATATTATAAATATTATAAAATGCTCAAAACTTCAAAAAATATTCTGTCTTATCTAGCATTTCAAGTTGCCGTAGAATATTCTGTTTTGTTATTTTTGTTTATTTGTTTCATTTTTAACTGTCAAATTATTGAATTACAACCTAACTATTTTTCATAATATTTTACTTTGTCCGCCGCCGGCGTAAATGTGTTGCCAAGGATACACTTTTACGCCGGCGGCGACAATATTGAACTTCTGCTTGTTGAATACAAATACATAACAACGTACTTTTATGACGTTTGAAGAAAAACTAAATTATGTTTTTAAGAATATATTTCTATAATCTTAGTTACAACGGGAACAAAAACTAAAACATTTTTAATATTTATGTGTCAACCGTGTCAAATAATTGTGGTGTCCAAAATATGTGTCGTGTGAAATATTCTAAAATTAATAGTTGTATTATTAGTTAGAAAGTTTTGAAGACTAGATATTAATTAATTTCTATTAAACAGGTTTAACATCTATATATATCAAACAATTGTCAAAATAATGTCATACGCAAGGAACAAGTCATACGTGTTCAGCTGGTTTTAATTATTGTATAAGAAAGTAGTGTGGTGCCCACACCAGATTTGTTTACTTTTGTTTTGCTATTAAAAATAATTTGAAAACAACTTGGATACGACGTACTGTCAAATGAAGTTTTCAAATTTTGCTTTATTTTTCATGAGAGAAACAGCGGATGGCTAAATTTTAATCGGGAAATAGTCCTTCGAATATCCCTCGTGCATGTTATTCTCGATAATTTTCTCAAGTGCGCGAATTTGACATGCACTTGGGGTATGATATATAAAAATTTCTTCGAACAAAATTTCTTTTAAATTAAAATTCCCATATATCTGCATTATTAATTCTTCTAATAGAAGGTCTTAGACACAAATACATCAAAAAGTACAAACTTATTGCCCATCCTATATAAATAAATAAATCCATTGAAATATTCATCCTAGGAAAACTTTTAATTAAAAATAATTCCATTACTTCTTTGTGCTCGTAGAACATATCGAAAACACTGAAAAACAAGCAGAAACTAATAATACAAATACAATACTTGGCTTGGCATTGCGTCTAGTTTTAATTAAATTTATAACAAAGTGAACAGACACAGAGCACAAGTTTGTTGTTTTTTCTTTGGGCGCGGCTTCTCCCTTCACGCGGGCCACTTTCTCAGGACAATAATATTATCCTGCGCCAGAGCCGCCGCAATGTTGCAATGTACGCAGGGCTAGTCACGTCGGAAGCAATAGCCACTGAATCTGCACGGAAACGGAACTGCTAGTTGTTATATACGCTGGAGTTATGTAATTTCGTGCGAGTGTGCTGTATAGATGTAGGTTTATCGTCTGCGAATGCAGTGATATTGGTTTCACGGTATGGTTTCTGTTGTTGAGAACGTGGATGGTTTCATATTCGTACTTTGAAGTATGATCGGAAAATATAGCATTTTTAATAAATTGACTATAAAACAACTACCAGGTGGTCCATCGACCTGTATTTTTATTTTCTTATACAAAGTATAAGGAAGTATTGGAATCATAAAAAAACGCTGATAGATCTTTGCGGAAATATATATTTTAAGGTCCATTGAATTCGTTTAGACCATTTTCTTACAATGTCTGTGTGTGCGGATGGATGAATGAATATGTCCGTGTGTGCAATATCTCATGAACGATATAACATATGTTTTTGAAACTTGAAATTTGTAATTTTCATGAAAATACGCAGAACTGAGCTGATTTTAAATGAAATTGAAAAACCGGAAGAGGAAGTTTACTGGACAGAATAGTAAATTCATAAATACAATTAGCTGTGAAAAAAGTTTCTAATAAAAAAATGTTATTTGTACACAAAATTATGTATTTAATAATATATTTCATTAGTTCTAGTTACAATGGGAACAAAAACTAAAACAATTTTAGCATCTATATGTCAAATAATAGTAAAGTGTCAAAAACATGTGTCGTTTGAAATATTATAAAAGCAATATTTGTGTTATTAGTTAGAAAGTCTTAAGGACCAGATATTAATTAATATTTTAAAATAAAATCATCGTTACAACAAAAAATTAAACAGATTTGACATCTACCGGGAGTTTTTTCTATCAGTAGGTATACATAGGGATGTGTCATTACCATAATTACAGTCAGAATGATTGACAGCAATTATTAAAGCGTTTTTTTTTTTTATGAGTGAACATAGGGATAACTTAGTCATTAAAAATAATAATTCCTATCAATTCAAAATATAATTTATTAAGTACTAAAGCAATTAAAACAAATTTCTTATTTGTTTAAACTTGCATTGTTTGTTTCACTATGATTAACTATTATTAATAATCAATGTAAATTATCCCTATGTTCACTCTTAAAAAAACGCATTAATAAATTGCTGTCAATCACTTTAATTGTAACTATGGTAATGACACATCCCAATGTATACTGAAAAAAAAAAACTCCCGGTATATGCCAACTTATTGACAAAATAAAGTCATACCGCAAGGAACAAGTCATACATGTTCAGATGGAATAAAAAAGATTTTTATTTTTTGCGATATCTTAAATATTACCAAAAATTATATCCACATATCACAGTATAAGTATATCGGCAGTATAAATTTTCTATCGGGTGTTCCATTTTCACTACAGAAACTATTCATGTTTATTAATGAAGAATTACACACAGAAAGTATGTCATGAAATTAAGAACAATAAATAAATTTATTAAAAAGATCGAATTAAATATTATCCTTCAAACTAAACAAAATACAACAAAGAAAAGTTGATAAACTAAGTGAAAAAAGCAAATAATAATTATTAAAGATCTAGCAACTAATCTCATTCTTTAAACATTCACACACAATTCATTACATTCTTTCATTGTGCGATTATTTTATAATAAGAACATGCATAGTTTCTCTACGGATCATTTTCGAAATAGGCCTAGCTAAAAAGTAGATAAAATTAATAAATATAGAAGTTTTAAGAGTAAATTTTATGACTTTATTTAGTCAAGAGCTGATTCAGACATAATATAGAATGGTTTCAGAATTGTAATAGTTTTTTGAGTAATATAAAAATACTATCCCATGCGCAACAATAAAGTGTGCGGTATCCATAATTTAAATCCGAATTAAATAATATTGATTGGCTTTGAAGTTACTGGTTGTCAAATTTAGGAGATTTATGAATATATTCGATTTTTCTCTATCTACTTTGATGGTTTATAAAATTTGTATTTTCTGAGATGCTATCATAAAAATGTACATAGAAAATAAATAAAGTACTCAGAGTACGCCTATTAAAAGCAATATTAATAATCTTCTATAATTTTTGAGATACAAGCAAACAAACATTTTTTGAGAATTTTTCCTGAATTCAAATACCGCATAAAATCGCTCATATTTCAACAACTAAAGCTAATTTATCGCAAAAAATACTTATTTCGTAAGTTTCGGGTCGAACATAAGGGATAGGGTATAAAAATCAAAATTCAAAGAGATAAAAATTTTTGGCAAAATCTCTATACCTACCCCTTGGATTTTTTCGAAATTTAAGCCTTTTTCAGACTTTTTGCTCTAGAAATTCTTCACGTAGAGCGATTTCAATGAATTTTTGCATACTTATGTATTTCATCAAGCTGAATCCAATGGTATAGTTCCCAGTACTGTATCTCTTTTCGTTGTTGAGATACTCGTCCTGGAATATTTGTACGAAGCCAATTTCGAGTAAAATTTCCAAAAAATAAAAATCGCTGAAAATGTATTTATAGGGCAACTAAAGCATAAAACTTTCAAAACTGGAGACCGTTTTGCGATATCTCGCTTAGTTTTTAAGTTACGGTTCTACAAAATTGAAAATTTAACAATTTTCATAGATATTCAGCATTTTTCAGATTTCTTTCAATATATATTTTTAATAAACCAAATGTGCTAGAAATTACTACAAGAATTAGTTGAAGGATTAATCTAACTGCGAAAATTCAGAAAACAATACATTTCAAACCTGGGGGTTAGTTTCTAAATCCAATCAATCACAACTAGACAGGGAAACAAAAAACTGTGACAACAATAGGATGTATTTAGATTGTCAGTTAAACTGATTTATTGTGATTTCAGCGCTGTACAATGTTCTAAAATTATTTTATTAAAATATTATTCGAATAGAAACACCCAAAAACAGAGCTCGTGGTACCAGCCATAATGTCACACTGTTACGACTAAAACAAGACAACAATTAATCTTGATAAGCTAGTGAGTTAATCATAAACGATAGCGACATCTTCAAATGATACATTAGTTCAAAAAACGTGAAAAATAATTAACAAAATTTAATGGCACCGTAAAAACAACTCTTACAATAAATAACTCTTAAAACTGCAAAACACAACAATTAATTAATCAACAAAATAATTTAACTTATTAATCAAAAATATTAAAACCATAAATCCTTCTGTTTGTCGACACCAGCTATTAATCAAAGCTAAGCAGATAGGCGAACCGGAACCGGAATAAAAATAATAACCACGGACTGCATACATGCACCTCATCATTTATCAGTCTGCTGCACTATGTGATTACTTAGCGGGGTGCATGGCATACACATTCACCCCTTGTATGGCAGGTAAATTAAGGTGTAACACGCATCGGGTTTAGTGCATGATCGCGGACAGAGATGGTGTTAGGCAAGGTAGTTAGAGAGGGAAAGGAATAATGGTTTGGGGTTGTGATATAGTTATTAGGTTATATGGTGGATGGTAGTTATTGTAGAGCTATTTGGGGTAATTTCGAAATTTGGAGATATTTAAGTTAATTGGTCCTGAATTGCGCTCGTGTTTCCTCTTTCCTATTCGATTATCAATGTATTTATACATGGTACATAATTCCCAAATGATCTATAAATAGGATGTAAGAAAAAAAAACAAGACACATCCATTATTTTCTTTGTTATGAAAAATAAAAAAATAATGGTAAAGGACAAAGTTGAAGTAAACCAAGAGGGACACTGGCATGTAAAAGAAAATATTTTTATATACATAGAAGTCAGCAGTTCTTAAATCACATAACAAAGTGCTTATAAATAAAAATATAAGTATGGGAATAAATGAAAAAAATCGCTTGCGAGATTTCGTGAAAATACACTGATAAAATGTTTTCTTGAAACAAACAGATTTCTCTTACATGAAGAGGAAAATTGATTTGAATAGTGTCAATCCGATTTTGAATTCACTGAAAACTTTTATAGGTTTAATAAATATTCTTGTATGACTATTAATTTAGTTTTGAAGGAACATATCAAAGTATTCAACTGAAACTCATTATAGGAACGAAGTAGTTTGAATAGGATTAGTTTTAATTCAAAATGATATCGTTTTAAATAAAAACGTTTTATGTAAATTTGAAACAACTTCTTTTTTATTATTTTTAGAAATAAAATTTAAAATGTGTTCAAGATAATAATAATACTTCTTGTCTTGGTCTTGTCTTGATTTCAAGACAAGATCTAGAGTATATCTTGATTCTTGTGAAACACTAGAAATAATGGAGGATTTTATAGTACATTTCTTTCTGTTATAAATAAATGAATCTAAAACTGTATTATATGAAATATCTAATAAATATTTTTATCCAACACCTCTCAGCAAATGCTCTACTACTATGGCGATTTTAAACAAGCAAAGTAACAGATTACCCACTAGTGGGTATAATTTTTAGGAAAGTCACTAGTGAGTATTTTTTTATTTATAACAATAATAATAATACACAACACCTCGGTAACTAGTTCGATCGATATTTTAATTTAAAAATTTAAAGCATATGTCACTGTCAAATAATATTTCTTTCATAAATTTTCATTTATTAAGAGGTGTTGGATAAAACGTTATACTTCACACGTGGGCAAAGTGGAATTACCCGCTCGATAAAATTATCACACTCAGCCTCCGGCTTCGTGTGTTAAAATTTCTCTCGTGAGTAATTCCTTACTTTGCCCACTTGTAAAGTAAATAACTATTAGTTTCTATTTTGTTTTTCATGACTGTGTACAATTTATAAATAAATATGAATTTTAAGTTGATTGATAAATCGTGAAATAGTAATGTTTAGGTAATCAAATTGGCCTTTTTGCATGCATTTTAAAATTCTGAAGAATTTTTGTAATTACAATTTTGCTGTAAAGTGAAGAATTACAAATTTATAGCAATAATAAAGAAATTTAATTCAATTCTACAATGTGCAGTGCAATTATTAAACAAATAAAAATTTAATAAATATATCATCACGCCTTTTACCCACTATGGGTGTGGCACTCTGCTTATGCAAATAAACATATTTATTATTAAGCGATGTCAATTGCTGAGGTTATATGCCACATCGGAACCTCGTTTTCGTTGGAATTGGTTTTCGCAAAGCGGTCACCCATCTAACTACTAACTGCGGGCAGCATTACTTAACTTGCGTTATCGAATTTAAATTCATATGATGTCTACACAAAATTTTTTGAAATGAAAATATTCTCCAATATAAATAAAGAAATTTAAACAAATATTATATAAGTTGCATTATATACTAGTCTTTGGGTGAGAAAAGAAATCAATCGATTGGACAATACTTATACAGCATGTCCCATAACTTCAGGTACATATTAGAAGGGCATATAGTTCTTAATGTCCTGATTACGGAGCAAAGAGAATTTTTTTCAAAATTCCTATAATTAAGGGTAGTTCACTTAAGAAGAACATTTTTTGTACCCCTGGACACTATAATATTTGGAATAGTGAAATTAGTAATAACTATTACATAAAATAATCGGCTACTAGAAACCTAATGAAATGATTGTATTATGCAAACATTTCTAATTAATTAGATATAATACAACGTAATATTGAAGGTGACCGATTGCGCGGGCGTCCGAGGAATAACTGGTTGGGTATGATTGATGGTTTGTTGCGTGAACGAATGATTCCGAGTGTGAAGAATAAACGAGCATGTATGAATCGCACTATGAATGTGGACGAGGCGAAAGTGGTGTGTCAGGATAGGAATGTTTGGAGGAGATTGATTGTTGGTTGACTGTTTTTCTGGGTTCGTGCTACCCCACTAAGTGGGACATAGCGTGACGTTATGTATGTATGTATGTATGTAATATTTAATATTAAAACTACCTATTCAACCAGTGTCCCAAAACTGTTTCCTTCAAAATCATCAAAAATTAATTTTTGAATTTTGAAAAAATTCTTTTTGTTTCGTAATCAGGACATTAAGAACTATATGCCCTTCTAATATGTACCTGTAGTTATGGGACACTCTGTATGTTTTGTGTATTTTGTTGTACATAGGTTTAACTGATATCAGAAAACTGTAAAAACCAACATCGTTTAGAAAACAATGTGCCTTTAAACAGGTGTGTAAAGAGTTGAAACGCACCGAATAACTTTTTAACATCATTTAGTATTTGCAGAGGCTGTAAAGAGGAAATGTAAACCATCTGCAAGAATTTAATATGTCGAGTCCACGAGTAGGTATCAAAGTAATCCTCGAGTAAAACAACACCGAATTTAATTTAAAAAAATTGGGTGTAATGAAATCTAAAGTATGTTTACTCATCCGGCATAAATTATAAAATCCACGTATTTTCTGCTTACCCAGGGCGAAAGTTAGGTTTTTAAAACACTCCAGGTAAACTTGCAAAAAACGCGGAAAAATTAATGGGCAGAAACACAAGTTTACTAACGGTGCACTGGAAATAAACCAAAATAAACGAAGCTACATGTGAAAAAATATTAAATGTTACATTCGCGTTGAAACTAACGGAAAATTGACTACATGAAAATATGTTTCTGTCTCTGTGCTAACAACTGCTCTACAGCTCCTTGTTTATAGTTTACTTTATTATGTATGATGGCCATAAGGCTCTCAGCGTGCACTCTAGATGCCGTCATACTCACAAGATCTAATATGTTCTGGTGCATTCTTTATAGTTTGTATTTTACTAGCTTATTTTACGGGGAATATAAGTAACGTTTTAAGACAGAGATGCCGATCTCGGTGGCGTAGTGGCTATGTCACTAGCCTAGCACGCCAGAGGTCGTGGGTTCGAATCCCACTGAAGAGCATGGTCGTTTGTGATGTTTACATAAATTCACAATCATCCAATCATGAGGCGGCATATGACCATAGTAGTTAGTCCGCCTCTCATCTTCGTAATAAAAAAAAAAAAAAAAAGACAGAGATATAATATTGGTGAGCTTATTTACACTACTCATACATGATACATTTATGAAATGAAAGCAGAAAAATAGAATTATATTTTTTATTTGATTGTAGGAAGTAATGGGTTCTAATACTAATTTTTTTGATACTGTTGTAAATTTTTACCTATTCACTTATAAAAGTGTAAATATCAATGTAGTTCAGAATTAAAAAATGCATGAAATAAGGCCCATTTATTAACCTAACAGCCGAAATCACCATTCCCTGATCAAGGTCTGATTCACTGATCAACGCTGATCCGTGACTCAATGCAATTCACCATTGAAAATCAAGCTAATCCGGTGATCAAATTCAGTGATCAACTGATTCGGCGGATTCCATGAATCAAGCGCTGATCACTCATTTTGATCCGTATTTTGACAATTGCGATTTTTACAAGTGTATCTAATTTCCATTAAAAAAGTGTTGGGGGCGCCGAAATACATCCCGCCATAAATTTCTTATCAAGCAATGCAGGAATATGGACCATCAGTATCAAGAAACGATCTTCCCTGTAATAAAACATAACAATTATGACACATGTCAAAAATTACATTTTTCAACTGTTGTTTTGTTTTTTCAAAAAGCACAGGTTAGCAGATTTAAACGAAAATGTCAAAATTCAATTATTCTTTAACATGTTGTAATTCGTAAATGGTAATAGTAAGAGAAAAATATTTCAAACAACAATTGTAGATAATAATATTTGAAACATTATTCTAATAACAAAAATTGTCATTAAACCAAAATTTACTGAGATATTTCAAATTAACTTCATGGTGCTTCAAGTAAACTACCACTTCCGGTTTTTGGATTACCACCAAAAACTAACAGGCTCTTCCCAAAGGAGTACAATTGATATATACAAAATATCAAAATTTTATGTTTAGTAGTTTTGAGAAACCATAGCTCCAGAGATCCACATGACAGACATACACATAAAATCTTTCAAAACACTGCAGAACCATGAACGGTTCGAGGAAGATTATACCGGGTGTTGACCGCGACCCCGGAACATAAGACTTTAACATGTAAAATCATAATTTCGTAATTTCCTGCTTAACAAATTATATTAGACAAAAAAGGTTCAAATAAAGATGAGAGATCATAAAATTCTACATCAGAATCAATAAACAGAATTAAATTTACATGCCCCATAACGCCAGAAATTAAATATGAAAATATTAAAAATTAGCTCAAAAATCGGGTTAGCCTTGGAAATGAAAGAAAATTCCTAAAAAAAATAGTCAATTATGCAATTTATAATAATAAGTAATAAAAAATACAATTTTCATTTTCAATTGAATACAATTTTGTTTCATTTCCAAGGCTAACCCAATTTTTGAGCTAATTTTTATTATTTTCATATTTAATTTCTGGCGTTACAGGGCATGTAAATGTAATTCTGTTTATTGATTCTGATGTAGAATTTTATGATCTCTCAACTTTATTTGAAACTTTTTTGTCTAATATAATTTGTTAAGCAGGAAATTACGAAAGTATGATTTTACATGTTAAAGTCCTATGTTCCGGGGTCGCGGTCAACACCCTGTATCCTTTCGATATTTATAATAGTAATAAATTTAAAATAAGGTACCTATTATACTATATTGAAACAAAAATATGAAAGAAATAATCATGGCAATACAGATAAAATTTATATTTTAAACACGTTTGTTTTAATCATAAAGAATAGTTATTTGTCAAACTAGAGAGGAAAGCGCTTCTTTTTCCCCCTCGAGTTCGAAGTTTGCCTCATGAGCGCAGCGAGTGAGGCATTTCGAACGAGAGTGGAAGAAGAGCTTTCCTCTCGTGTTAGACACAACATTTTTTTCACGACATGTTTCTAAAAACGATTTGCTCGGACCTAACACACACTTTAAGAACACAACTGACAGATTGGCACGTTAAAAGTTAGGTTATCAGACACAAGGCGGTGTAGCAGTGTTGCCAATGAATCAATCTTAAATATATTTAATAAGTTGTCAAATTGTGATTTAATAACGAAAAGAAATATATAAGACATAATTGTAAGATTATATAAAGTATGTATATCTCTAAAATAAGGATTTTCAATAAAATTAGGAATTTATTTATAATTTTTATAATATATTTTTTTATAAATAACTTTCATATTGGCAGCATTTCCATATTTTCCTCTCTAGGGAGGAACAACACATTTTCCTAAATTTTTCGGAAGAAGAACGGTGGGGTTTCCTACCATATCGTGAAAAAATATAATTGTTTATTGTTTATTTGCTCTAACATTTTCCATATTTCCAATGAAGCAGCCTGCTGCCTTGCCCTTGAATTCATATGTGTATCAGTGCATCACTGAACATTATACCCAGTCATTTCCTCATCAGTATCTGGTCACCCTACTCATGTTTGAAGGCCAAGATTTGCCGGCTGGCATCCAGGAATCTCATTCCTTCCTAACCTCAAATTCTAAAAATGCCATCAGCAACAATCCAGAACTATCCACTCATTTCCGTTATGCAGGTACATAACCTATAAGCTAAGTTTCCGTACGTTCAAGCAACAGCAGCAACCAAGGCGCTAAGGTACGATGTTGGTGTAGCTACTTTGCGGCGGCTCTCAGCCTACCAGCTCCCGGGAAAGTTAAGATTATTACGCAATTATAACACATGATTTACTCAGGTGTGTTGTTCCCACTTATCCCCTGGAACTGGGTTTAATCAAACTTAACAATGCCCCGGTACACCTGAGCTAATCACGCGACGCCGAGTTTACCTCTCATACAAATTAACGCCCTCTTCCTAAAATTATATTATTTACATGCGCTGCTCTGCTTGCATCGTATTGTTCTTGTGCTTTAAATACTTTATAGTACCTTAGTACTTACTCAGTATTCGCGACGGTAAAATTCTCGAAGTTGTAAGTTGCAACTATAAGGAATACGATTACTTTTTGTGTACTGCGACAGTGCGACATTGTATTAATTTGCAAAACAAGACAGTGAGAAATTAGACAAAAAAGAATTGTGGAAATATCGAAATACCGAAATTAAAATAATAACAAAATTTCATACATAATCTAATAAGTGCTAGATTGATTTCCGGAAATTTACCGCCTAGACTATTGAGTTTTTATTGCTACGATTATTTTTTGACGCTTCTTTAAACCAATGAAATGCTTTATTGTATGTCACGTGTCTGCGTTTTAACCAATCCTGTCATTATTATACTGAGAATAATGCTCTTGTGATTATTCCCGGCAATATTCTCTGTAGCTTTTTTGTTTTTGTTGACAGATATCAGATAGTTATCAACACAAGTAAAAATGAGCAAAAAAGGTAGATTTAGTGACGTGCCTGATGATGAAATCAAAAAATAATCTAATTAAATATAACTTGAGAGTTCGATAAATTAGAAAATAATTCTCCAGTATTTTTCCCAAACTTGTCGCCATTTGGCAATAGCCACTCAAGCCCTACGGGCTTTCGTGGCTATTGCCTGGCAACAAGTTTTCGAAAGATCTGTCAAATTATTATTTATTCTCACTCTCTTGTTATATTATTACTGAAAATTACCACGAGTCGGAGACGAATGGTGATTTTCTAGTCATTTAAATATTATTGACTATTTATAGGTTACAATATGGATTTTATGTTCGCATTTACATTTGACAGCAAGGCAACATTTTTCTTAATTTTCCATTTATTTGTCGAACAGAATAAGAAAAGAACTATTTCTGAGAAATGATCTTCGTTAATGCTGCGTCGTACATTTGATGAAACTTCACTAACTTTTAAGTGTAAAAGTTTGATGTTAGTTCTGACCAAATTATAATAGGAACAGTGTGTTGTCTCCCATTTATACGAAAAATTTTCCTTCAAACTTTTCGCATTACTTCTCACTTTTTGTTCACACAATAGGAAATTTGGCAATTGTGTTTATGTTTATGCCAATTTATCAATTCCTGTAAATATTTGTGGTTATTGTAGATGATAAGTTATATTTATTACTTAAACTAAAGAATTGTAAATACAACTTCAATAATTCAAAATTTCCTTATCCGATGAAAAATCGTGTGATTTCAGCACTCGACTTCGTCTCGTGACAAAACTCTCACAACTCGCATGAAATAAATAACTTTCTGCACTTGTTGCACAATATACTATTGTCTGTTTTAAACTTAAATTAAATTTATATCTTGTAGCAAAAAATTTCAAAAAATAATAGCCTTATTAAAGCTATATTTATGCAGCAGGTACTTTAGAAAAATACAGCTGTAAAAGAAGAAACTGTTCATTTTCATCTTCTCATTGTTTGCACATAATTATATATTATATTAGTAAAATAGAAGATGTTTCCTTTGATCTCGTAAAACAAGAATGGTGTTTGAATTTTCAATCATCCTAGTTTTCATTTCATATTTCTGTTCACGCCAGTATTATTAACAAAATCATGAAATAAATGAACCCACTGCTAATTATCAGTTGACTAGTAACACTGTCTGTTCCATCGCGTTATTAAATCATGCAAAATTCATAGAACTAGTTCAGTCGAATAGTCAGCACCCGGGTGCAATATGGCTTCTATAATTTAATATAGTTAATAAGCGTTAATTTCAAAATAGGCGCGCCAGTGATTGCTGTATCAATAATGCAATAAAATTAGCTAGCGGTATTAGAACTTCACCACTGCAGGCTGTACGCGTAGCCGAATTATGAATAAGCGAATGTTAGTCAATTCACTGGTGATGTAGCTACAAAGTAGACCCGCGCTATTATTGATGAGGCTGTGCTAATCACTCACTAATGTTTGTGTGTACTCTGCACTGATTGATGTGTGTTGCTTTACATGTCATATTAAAGTTACATGAAATTGGGACAGATTTGTGAAGGTACAAATATATTTTATACAGTGTCGGATTACCGATTATGCAAAGGTATCTTGCGACATGTTTTTGTCCTTTGTTGTAAAGTTTACAAGTTGAGTTTATTATAGGTGCTTTATATCTTTTAAATGTACTGTGAAAATATAAAATAGCGTTACTTCTTACCTCTAATAGTTTAGAGATGTCAACATTTTGAAGAACAAATTCACTGAATAGGTTTGGTAAAATATGACATGATATATGTTAATATGCAAATATGCCCCAATAATACTACGTATTTCATTAACGGCATAGTTATTATTAGAACTCATAATAATATAAATAATTAAGTATTGTGTAGATTATGAGCACTGATTTCTATGTAACACTAGATTTGGCATAGGCCATATTCTGCCATCTGAGAGCGTTCCCAATTGAACGGGTGAAATTAATGTTTTGTGACCCTTTTGTAAAGTAAAGAGCGCAATCTAAAGCTCTGCTTTCACTCTTTCTACACCGCGCTCGCCACCACCTCTATTTAGGTCATACCACGAAGTATGGTCATACCCATAGACAAGAGAGATAGATTTTTAAATATTGCAGTATCACAAAACCTCAATTTTGACCATTATGGCGGCGTAACGGGGAACGCGTAAATTGGGAACGCTCCGTAACGGCTTATGCCCAATCTAGTGTTATATAGAAATCAGTGATTATGAGTGATAGTAGACACATGAATACGAATTCCCACTGGTCATAAAATATATATTTATATGAAAATATAGAAAATGTGTTTACTGCTGAACTTAGTTGAAAGACAATATTTAATTGGAAAATTAAATCTACGTGACCACAAAATTATCTTCTTGGCTCTGGGAAAATAAAATGTTCTTATTTTTTTTTTAGAGAGTGTGGTTTATTTGAAAATTTAAATACAACTGATGTTATAAATCAGTTTGGAAAGAAAGGATAGGGAAATTAATATTTAAGTTAAGTACTGTTACATTTGTAATTAGTTACTTTTGTTATTCGTTTTTATTTATATAGGTTGTTTGTTTATATTTTTAACCCCCTGAATTGTATTGTTTAGAGGGCGCTTTATTAACAGTAGCCTACAGACACCAAATATATTAGGACGGTCCTGTATATAACATAGGTAACTGCGGTAATCAAGTAGTAACTATTCCACTTATTACGTACGAAATTTTATCCAACATCTCTTAATAAATGCTCTATAACTACGTGCGATTTTAAACAAGAAAAGTAATAGATTACCTTCTAGTGAGTATAATTTTGAGAAAAGTCACTAGTGAATAATTTTTTATTTATAACACATCACCTTGGTAACTACATCGATTGACATTTTAATTTTAAAAATTTAAAGCATATGTCACTATCAAATAATATTTCTTTAATTAATTTTTTATTAATAAGAGATGTTGGATGAAACGTTAAACTTCACTCGTGGGCAAAGTGGAATTACCAACTCGATAAAATTATCATACTCAGCCTTCGGCTTCGTGTCATAAAATTTCTCTCGTGGGTAATTCCTCACTTTGCCCACTTGTAAAGTAAATAACTATTATATACAATAGTTTAGAATATTATAAAATAGTTCAACTGGTCATTGAAATAAAATTTTAATTAATTTCAAATCAAAGTAACAACAGGCCGGTATAATTTTTAAAAATCTATTATTTCAAGTCAACTATCTACGTCAACAACAGGCATCAATTTATTTGAATGCAAACTGTATTATAAAATATTTACAATAAATAATATGTTTTCTTGTGTAATTTTACTTTCGTTGCATTACCGCACCCAGTGTGATAATATTACAAAAACGCACGTATAATTTTCACATTAAAAAACTATATACTTATACTGTCTATTGAAGTACCCTTGTTGGTACTGCTCGCTCTTTTGGTTTCCAGGATATTTATTAATAAGTTTAAGAACATTTATATGAAATAGTTGCATAAACTATACAATGAGATAGAGACAGTCCGATGGTTGAATCGGGCAACAAGAATACCACAGGACATTTCAACAAATCAGATAGAAGATAGTGGCATCAAATGGACAGGTGACACTAACAATATCCGATAGAATTGAACATCGACACCATCCTTGTCACCGAATAATGCAGTACCCAACATCCAACACGTAATAGTTCAAGATAACCAAACTTTCCAACATTCAACTAGTGTGTCTGATGCGTCAAGACACCAAGTAGCAGTAACTCCAGCACCTCTAACAACGTGCCACATTCTACAACTGGCAGGAGGCGAGGCTCGCCCGCTCACTGATCAAACTTTACACAAACAGCGGCGAGCCCGGCAGGTACGAGGCGTGGCAACACTGTAAACAGTTTCACTTCCGGTGTATGTGAATTCCGGTGTAGTGATGTGACAGTGGAGGGAGAATTCGCGTAATCTCGGTTTGGTAAAAGCTGCGAAGTTTGTTATGAAACTGCATAAACAAAACAGATGTGTGGTAGAGGAAGCGTGTGATTTCATATGTTCTTGTTAGTGTTGGCGTTGGGTGTGTGAATGTAACTGCGACGCAAACGCAATGAATGTTTATACGGATCCACACAAATTTTATCCTTTTTTACCTACTCCTACTACCTATTATTATAAAAATAACCTCTTTCTTCTTATACACTATTCGATATCATTTCTATTGGTTTTTCTTTCTCATGTTTAGTATAGGTAGTTTAGGTAATCAGATTTATATGGAATGAGAACGAATACATTCTCGAAAAACATTTCACGGAAATACAAATTATGAAATAGTTTATTGTGTATCTAGTAAGAAAAGAGATATTCCCGGGTGATAGATGGTCCTGCAATACCAGGAGTCCGGGAAGTTTACTTTTCCTGCGTGGTACACATACTATATTTTTTCGATCGGATTAAATTTAATAATTAGTTATTTTATATTTCATTTATAAACGCCAGACAACCAATAAAACAAAGATATTGTAAAATCGTACGGGAATACTTTACCAGTCTCCGGAATAGTTATTTACATTATACGTGCGGTAAGTTTAGTTTTACAGCGCGAAGTTTTGTATTGAAGCACGACGCGCAGTGGAGTGCTTTAATAAAACTGAGCGATGTATAATAAACTTAACGCACACATAATGTATTACATTTTCTGGCCGACATACCTTTTTACTATATTTATTTATATGTATTTTCCATAAATGTTTCTAATTGATATTTATAGTAAGCTGTGCATCAAGACGCTTTGAAAAACTGTGGAACGTGAAAATAATCAACAATTTGAATAAAGTGTCATAATCAAAAGTAGAACCACTCCCTGAAAATGTAAATTACGTTACGAGATATTTCAAGTTTTTATGGTGTGGTGTGACGAAAAGAAAGGCAACAATTATAACCTAAGAAATATGACAATTTAATAATTTCCGCATAGACTACATGAGCGATTTAAATGTTACCTACCTTTCTCAATATTCTGTATTACAATTAATTTAATATGATTAAAATAAAATAAATCACCAATTCTCATCAATCCAATGAATCAGTTTTATCTTCTGACATTTTATTAGTTATGTGACAATTACCAACTGTGAAATATCGGCACTTAGTTAGGATAAGTGTTAAGAGATGGCGCTGCTGGCAAATATCATTTTTATATAAAATTTTTAGTTTTATTTATTTCAATGTTACTTTATTTAACGATTTTGGCGGTAACTAGAGTTTTTTTAATCATTCTTTATTATTACAAAGTTACTTTTTATTTTAATGGCCTCAAAAAGCTAAAAAATATCGGTGCGCGTTCCCGCACCGCGCTGTTTCAAAGAACATGGAAACTGTAAAATCGTAGTTACCGCAAACGTAAATGATGTGTGATTGTTATGTTTACAGTTCAGGAGGCCAGAAAAGATATTCCCGTACTGTTATTTATCGTAACTTAGCAACGACTCTAAAATACCGGATTAATGCACATTGCAGTTCAAAAACACACCGCAAAGGAATCAGCTTTGTTATCATAATTTGCTTGTCCTTTCGATGTGAATTATATGTAAATACCCAACACTATTTTCTACATTTTTTTGTTTGTATTTTATTGTAATCTGACATCTCATATGCCAAAGTATTTTGGTCTTGTGTAAAATAAATTGTTATTATTATTATTATTGTAAATATTTTCAAAATTATAGAATTACTTAGTCTATCTAAAATATTTAGGAAATAAATTAAAAAACAATTACATATAATCAAAATTATACTAAATAACCGTACGAAAATTTTCTTCATTTATGGCCGATATTTCCATCTAGGAATAAACTTCCGAATAAGTTATTCGTTGAATAAATGAAAAAATACGCATTAAAAAACGACAGCTAGAACAATAAGTATCATTTGAGCTATGATTTCGATGCGATATTTTTCATTTATTTGGCGAATAATTTAATCGGTGCTTTATTCGTAGATGGAAAGATCGGCCCTAAACATAATATAATATGATAAGTTCATTTAATATTGATAATTAACGTTTATTTTATCTGGAACAGAACGGCCAGTTTCAGCATTCTACATTTACTTTTCTTTTTCATTAATAATCGCACTCCCCAAATGTCACCGAGATCTACGACAGCAGAGTGCCACACAAAAAATGGGCAAATTTTGTGATGATAAATTTTATTTATTTGAAAAGTCAAATTCAAGTTTTCGGTCATAAAAGTTAATCTTCATACTAGCAGCTAAAACTAACCTAACTTATAAGACACCCTCTTCTGTGGTAGGTAAATCCAAAACAATATCTCAGAATAATTGTAAGACGAATTAGAAATTATCATAAGTGCTTTCAATAATTTGTTATCCTATGATTCAAAATAATTTAGTTTACATATTTTCTAATAGCCTCATTTATATATATTTTAATTCAATTAGGCCAAAACTAATTATTAATTTAATAATGTAGGTTAACATATTTGGGCAATTTAACAGATTACAGTTAGTATTAAATATCAAATAGTTATGTTAGCTAATTTGCGTAAATTACCAAAATGAGGAATGATATATAACGAAGCAAAATTTTGCGTGCTCCGCTAAAATTATGCATATTAAATGCATTAAATTAACGCTGTGCTAAATAAAATACATAACACACTACAATTAGTATAACGTTTCGTTCTAATACAATCGAAACACAAAATAATGATTGTATACTTGAAAACTTGATTTTATTTAAATTTCTCTTTAGATGTAAGTTCCATCAATTCTCCAAAATATGTTCTCAAAAGTACAATGTTAATATTTATCGTTCGTCAACAGATATTTCTTCCGTATTTCAGATTTCCTTTTTAATTTACTTCCGTGTTTCGTTGAAGATTTAATTAATAACATGAAGGGGAAATTTCTGTCAGAGATAGGACATAATTAACGAATATTTTAACGTATTAATTTTAAAGGAATTTCGTTAGCAATTTTACCTTTCATTACCCTTTTATAACTGGGTTTTATTTAATGTCACTCGGGTAATTTGTACACTCTTCACTTAAATGTTTTATTGATTACTTCTTCACGGGTTTTGGGCCCCTGGAGGTATTTGAGGGGCGCGGGAGGAGAAGAGGGGTGGAAGAGACTAAGCTGTGCAAACTCTATCTTCTCCAGTTGTTTAAAGATACATTTTTCAATGCGGAAGACATACAGACGTACTCAGGGGAAATCAGATTGTATTTTTAGTGTGTGTAGATTTTAATGTTTCTTTCAAATGGAATATGGTATTTGTTATTTTGTTGTTTTTACACTTGAAAGAATTTATAGAGATTTCAACAAATTGATTCACAGTCGAATTCACCAACACATTGATCAGTGGTCAACTGATCGAAAGATCAAGCTGATCCGTGGATCAACATAATTTTTTTTTTCATAATTTCATATTAGAATAATGCAATTTTTTTTGTTTGGTTTTGCGAATATTTTTGTTAATTCAAATATTATTTTTGAACGTTTTGATACTCTAATGTGTTGTTATGACCAATTTTCCTCAAATACTTCATAATTATTAGACAAAAATTATAAATACTCTCTTGAGACAGTGATAGGTTGACATTGAGTTGGGCGTAGATAAAATATTTTACACATAATTACAAATTCTGGGCATTAATGGGTTAGGCAGATTTAATTATAATCCGTGAGCCAGCTGTAAAAACAGCGACTCATTTGACCAAAAGATTCAGTAAGTTTTATGGAATCTACCCATTTAGGTACATCGAAAAGTGCAAGTCTGCCATGCAGATCTGGGTGGAGTTCAAACTGGCGTCTATTAAAAAAAGGAAGTAAATACAAAATTTAAAATTTGTGGCCTCAAATTTCGAAACACAAATTTTAAATTTTGAAATTCGTGTGCCACGACAACCCGACCACGTACGAGTGGCAGACTGGTGTCTTTTGATTTGTATTTTCGTCTAGTATTATGAGATGAAAAAGAATATTTTGGTCATTTGAGCCAAATTTCGGGCCACAAATTTTAAATTTTGAAATTCGTCTGCCAAGACAACCCGACCACGTACGAGTGGCAGACTAGTATCTTTTGATATGTATTTTTGTCTAGTATCATGGGATAAAGAGAACATTATGGTCATTTGAGTCATATTTCGAGCAATAAATTTTAAATTTTGAAATTTGTCTGCTGAGACGACTCGACCACGTACGAATGGCAGACTGGTGTCTTTTGATTTGTATTTACCTCTAGTATTTCGAGATTGAAAAGAAAATTTTGGTCACATTATTCAAAATTCCATCATTTACTTTCCTTTTATAATGGACGCCATTTTTAATACCACCCAGATCTAAGTGGCAGACGTGCGCTTTTCGATGTACCTAAACAAATAGAACATACTGAAACTTTTGGTCAAATGGGTCGCAGTTTTTAAAGCTGGCTCACGGACTATTATTTAAATGAAGAAAGAAACGTATAATAAGTATCAAAAGGTTAGTACTAGTAAATTGTTTACTAAAAAATAAATTAAATACTCCTCCAAACCTAACTTGAAATTTATTACTTATGTATAATTTAAACATGAATAAACTCATTGCTGTAGTACGCATCGTAATATGTCTTATATTTTTCTAAATATGGCGATTTGTAATATTTTTCAAAATACGAAAATTTCCCCAAATATGACTTAAAATTGTTAATTTTTTTTATTATATTTCTTAATAATATTCGCGCCAGGAAACCCATTGCAGCAGAGCGCATCGTCATATCTCTAATATTTTTCGAGATATCACGATTTTTTATATTTTCCAAAGAGCAACTTTGAGGGGCTGTAAACTCGAAAACTATACAGCATATCGAAAAATATATACAGTTTTGTGTTTTTCGTGCCATTTAAATAAATTAGTAAATTTTGAAAATTTTTAAATTTTTTTGAATTTTTTTTCTAAATTTTGATTGGAGATATCTCGACAAATATGAAAGATACAAGCTTGCCGTGTTCATCAATCGTTTCAGCTCGACTAAATACATAAACCGGACAACCGGTTGAAATGTTAGAGCAAAAAGTCTGAAAATGGCCAAATTCAGGCCAAACGTCAAGGGGTACCCCTCGACTTTTAGGACATTAAACGCCATTTTAAGGATTTTTGCTCTCACTTTCCATCCCGTAAAGCGATTTTTATGAAACTTTGCATACTTATATGTTTCCACGAGCTGAATCGATTGGTGAACACTGCAAATCTGTATCTTTAAAAATTTGCTAATTTATTATATAAGGCACCAGAAACGCTAAACTGAAGAGAATTTTTAGATATCTCGTGTAGTTTTTGAATAACAGGTCCTTAAAATTGCACTTTGAAAAATACCAAAAATCAACGTATCTCGAAAAATATTAGTGACATGACGATGCGCTCTGCTACAATGGGTTTCTTAGCGCTTATATTATAAAGAAATGTAATAAAAAATACAATTTTAAATGAGGATATTCCGTGAGTCAAATTTTTCTATCGGTATGAGAATCTGTATTGAATGATTAATAATTACAGTTTCTGTTATTTGTTTATTCCCATAGCAACTTAAATTAGTTTACGAAACATATAATTCTTTTTCTCTAAGCTTATTCTATTTTTGAAAAAAATTGAATTTATTGTTTTCTGTGTCCAGTAAAGTTCATATTCCGGTTGTTCAATTTCATTCAAAATCAACTCAATTCTTCATTTTTTCATAAAAGTTTCGTTCACATATCTTGTCTAGTTCATGATATATTTCGCACACGGACATCCATCCATCCATCCTCACACACAGACATCATTGAGAAATTGGTCTTAACGGATTCAGTGGACGTCAAAATATGTATTTCCGCAAAAATCTCGTCAGCGATTTTTTTCCTGATTCCAATACTTCCTTACACTTTGCATAAGAAAGTAAAAAACAGATAAAATAAGATAAATAGTTCCGTCGTGGATTATAAGATCCTCAGTTGGCATCTCACAGCCGACAGTTGCTATTTTGTATAACAAGTGAAGAACGTAATACATCGTGGTAAGAAACTGAGAATCATGATAAAGTTAATACGGTAAATCATATTTGAATCTTCGCTAGTAGTGTGCTGAGGAACACAGTATGTAGCTACACAAAGAAAAATTGTTATGGATCACGCAATCTAACGAAATACATCTTCTCGAGCTACGAAAAGTGCAACATGGAGTTTGTTACATGCACTTCGAGATGCGTGGTGTCTGACGCCTGTTATCTAGGGATTAGAAAGACCATCACAATGAAAAAAGAAACATTTCATGTTATTAGAACTAATAAATAATCGGTTCTTTATCACAAATTGGAATACTGATATAAATAAACAAATTTAATTAGTAAATAGCTCCGAAACTTTACAGTTCATAACCATGATCTAATAAGTAGGCTGCCTTATTTTAATTACATTAACAAATTAATTTGATGCTCAGATTTTACCTTCCCAAAATCAATTCTAGAAGTTGCGGAACTTCGTCTAGCAGGAATTTACAAGGGTCACTAAGATCACATCCTCTGAATTCCAGGATCAATGACGTAAGCATCTTCTCGTTAGATATTACACAATATTGTTCCTTATCGATAATTCGATAAATAGCAGATCTTTTCTATTTTCTAAATTCTGTTTTTTTGATAAATTGCAGAAAAATGGGGAGTGTGACCACAGTTGAATAAAAAAAGTATTATAATACAAATGAAATAATTATAATATCATCACATAATATTAATAAAAAAACTTTTATTTTATCATCAAAAATTTCAACCGACGAAAACCGAAAAGCGAAAAATTAAATATAAAATCTTTCTAGACTTAATAACTAAGCTCCTAAATTAATGTGAATAACTAATTTTGAATCGTCGTATGTTTAAATATATCAAATATGATAAAATACTGTTGTACATATAATTGTACAAAACGGGCTAAAAAAGATGGTGCTTCATTTCACAGGTAAATATGTCACTTTTAGGTTATAACGCTGTATATATACATATTTATTACAGTTTTCCGAAAAGTGTGAAATTAAGCAACAAATGGATATCAACTATAAAACATTTTCTTGGTTTTTACATACAGCAGTTTAATGACAACATAAGAGAGAAATAGTCGTATCTAAAATTACGCAGTGGGAGAAGAACAGCACATTCATACCACGTGACGAGTGGCGTGAAAATGTGCTGTTCTTCTCCCACTACGCAATATTAGAGTTTAGTTATTAAGACTAAAAAGGTTTATTTTATTTTTTCCTCTTCAGTTTTACGTCGTTTATTTATTTTTTTTTTTGTTAAAAAGTTTCTATTTTTAAATTTTTTGAGACTACCTATGTATCTGCATTATAAGTTTTTCTACTGGGTGCTCCATTTTCGCGTAATGGAATGCAACTTAGTATTTTTAAATGGAACATCCTATATATTTTTACAAAATTTTAAAGATCTTATGTTTCTCTGTAAATAAGTTCTTATTAACTATACTCCCAAAATGAACAGTAGAGAAACTATTCACATTGTTATGATTTAATCACACAGAAAATATGCCGTTAAATTGCGTGTGAATGTTTAAACAATCAAATTAGTTGCTGTCAGATCTTTAATAATTATTATTTACAATTTTCACTTTGTTTAACAACTTTTTTGTTATATTTTGTTTAGTAGTTGAACAATTATTCAATTTTTATAAATTTATTTATTGTTTCATGGCATACTTTCGGTGTGTGATTCTGCATTAATAAAAACGTGAATAGTTTCTGTACTGATCATTTTAGGACTATTATGAATAAGAACTATTTTAAAGAGAAACAGAAAGTCTTTCAAATTTTGTAAAAATATATGAGATGTTCCATTTAAAAACATAAAGTTGCATATCATTGCGAGAAAATGGAACACCCGGTAGAAAAACTTATACTGCAGATTCATGGGCATTTTAATGTAAAATATACTTTGACAAAAATTTCGATAATATCTATAATAAACGCATAAAATAAAAAATACAGACCGATGGAGCACCTTGTATATAGTTTACAAAATACATGTTATAATAAATTCAATTTACAGAATAAATCAACAATGGCTTTAAGTACATAGTACATCATGATTCTCTGAAACCAACTATTAATTACATTTCCAAAAATAACTTACTTAGAAACATTAGTATGTTATTTCATTAAACAAGAAATCCATAAACAACAACGTTTGTTTCAGTTTCTCCTTCAGCATCTGTAGTGTGTAGCAATGCTGCGCTTCAGCGTGCTTTCCCCTAATTTACGTTTTGACAGAGCAGAACAAAATGACCAAAATAAAAACGACATCGCTATAACAGCCGAAGGCGATTTGCTACTACAGTTCAGGAAAACAAAACAAGAGACAGTGCGATCGCGTTTACGTTCAAAGACAGTCTGTTTCTGCTGTCATATTTATAATTTTCAGCAGGAGTTTTTTTCCTTTACCGGTTTGTTTTTGAAGTATAATACTGTTGTCGTAAATCGTATTATATTTGTTTTTCAGGCATTGAAATGGATATTCAAAATGTATTTTGTTGATATTTAGAAATAATTGATTTCTCTTCGACAAAGCTTTTTAATTATCGAATAATTAAAATACAAATAAGGAGATTTTATTGTAATAGATATTACGAATTGTTAATTAACTGTATGAAGCCATTGTTCTTTGATGTCAAAATATAAATAAATTGTGTTACAATAGAAAATTCAAACAGAGCTAAAACCCCGTTGTCATTCAAACGTTATTAATTATGGGAAAATATTTAATTGCTATAAAATACAACGCATGTAATAAATGTCACAATTTTGACTTTTATAATCAAACCTATACGCAAAAATATTGCATTAAACTAATAATTAATTGTTAGAAACAATGGCTGGTACCACGAGTTCTATTTTTGGCTATTTTAAGAGGAGTGTTTTAGCCTCGGTTTTAGCGCTGTACAATTACTAAAATTATATCATGAAATATTATTCTAATAACAAAAACTTTATAGGGCTTAATGTAAACTACCACTTCCATATATTGGATTACCAAGGGGATACAATTAATATGTTCCAAATAACAAAAATTTCAGTTTAGTAGTTTTAAAGAAACCGTAATTCCAGAGAATCAAGACCTATACAAAGACAGAGAGGCAGACAGACTGACAGAAGAATGAAAAACATAACACAGTAAAAAAAATTATAGTCAAAATTTTAACTAAATTTATAATCCCAGACGAACCACCGTTAATTTTAATTATTTTACAAGTATCAAATTTTTGAACACGTAACAAATTATTTTTGTGCATTTCGTAACTAAATATATTTGTGAATATAGTAAAAATTTGTTTCTATGTACTTTTGACTAAATATTTTAGTAACTATATTGAAGCAGAACAATAATTCATAGTTATTATAACAAAATAAATTGTTACAAAGGATACAAAACTATCTTTAACAATTTCAAATTGGTAAGTTAGCTAAATGTACTTGTTATTATTAACAAGTCTATTTGTTAAATTTTATAAATGTAACAAATAAATAAAAACAACAATTTTTGTTGAAAAAATTCAGAATTAACAAAATTTAAATTAATAAATTGTCATATTTGTTGTAATTGTTAACTGAACACAATATATTTGTCAATATTAACTAAAAATACATACCAACCGCAAAATTAACAAATCGAAAATCATAATTATTTACTTTACAAGTTTCCCTCATAAAATTTATACCAATCAGAATTCTGACATTTCGGAATGTCGTCCAATCAACGTAGAATTACACGATAATTTTGCACTAGTGCAAATTATCGATAATTCGCACTAGTGCAAATTACCAAGGTGATTCTGGCTTGCTGTCAAATGAAGTTTTTAAATTTTGCTTTATTTTTATGAGAGAAATAGCGTTTGGCTAAATTTTTATCGGGAAATAGTCCTTCGAATATCCCTCGTGCATGTAATTGTCGATAATTTTATCGAGTGGGTGATTCCACTTTGCCCACGTGTGAAGTATAACGTTTTATCCAACACCCCTTAATAAATGCAAAATTTACTAACGACATATTATTTGACAGTGACATATGCTTTCAATTTTCTAAATTAAAATGTCAATCGAAGTAGTTGCTAAGGAGTTGTGTGTTATTATCATTGTTATAAATAAAAAATTTCTCACTAGTGACTTTTCTGTAAATTATACCAACTAGTGGGTAATCTGATACTTTCCTTGTTTAAAATAGCCATAGTTATAGAGCATTTATTGAGAGGCATTGAATAAAATTTTTACTGTGGCGATTAGAATGTTTGAGACGATAATTCCTACAAAAGATCAGATCACCCGTGGAAAAACAAAAACACGCTCATTAATTTGATAGATCATCTCTATTTTGAAATAATAAAAAAGGTACAAATCTCATCCCCTATCAATAACAACTAAAGATTTTTTCTAATGAGAAAATAAATGGCTCCGCGCTTAGAAGGCGGTGGTCGGTTCCAGGGAGCGTGCGTCAAGACTCCGGAGTTCGGCTCCGGTGGCTCCGGTCGCTCCGGAGTTCTTGGGGTCAGTTCAGTCGGTGGCGCACAGCCGCGCAGAACGGACGCGTCTGGTGGAGGCGCCAGCGTCGCTCGGAAGCGCATTTCGCTGAGTACGCGATTGGTTGGTTCTCTTTCATGACTATGAACTTGGGAAGAATTCCGGACAGAATGTGGACTTCGGTGATGTGATATTTAATTTGGTTTGTGATGTGGAAGATGAAGCATGGCGACTCTTAATAAGATTTTAGAGGTACTTATAAAACTTTTTACTTCTGAAATTATTCACTTTTGTAGTTATTAGTTTTAAGTGGAAAAATTTCAGAACTCATAATAAAGATATAATCAAATTTTTAAATGTATTTCTATACACTGTAAAAGAATTTATTTTCAATTTGTTAATTGTACGGTTGTTAAGTATTTTTAGTTCATATTGACAAATATATTGCGTTAAATTAATAATTTGAACAAATACGACAATTTATTAAATTAAAATTTTGTCAAATCCGAATTTTTAGAATAAATAATTTAATAATTATACTCGTCAATAATAACTTGTAAATTTAGCTAACTTTTCAATTCGAAATTGTTGAAGTAAGTTTGTATCCTTTGTAACGACTTAATTTGTTATAATAACTATGATTTATTGTTCTTTTTCAAAATAATTAATAAAATCGAGAATAAAATATTTAGTCAAAAACACATAAAAATAAATGTTTTAATTACTATATTTACAAATATATTAAGTTACGAAATACTCAAAAATGATTTATTACTTGCTATCAAATATGAAACTTGTTAAATTAACAAAAATTAACGGTGGATCATCTGGGACCCAAATTTTGTTAAAATTTTGTCAATTTTGACTATAAATTTTTTATTGTGTAGATATAAGTTTACTTAAATTTATAGTTTCGAATTATATTTAATAATTCGAAACATTGAATTTAAATAAACTTATATCCAGAGAACGATATCTAAAAGTCTAGTTATTAGTTTTGTTAATATGGATAAATAAATGTTAAATGTTAATATGTTATTATTTAACAGTTTTTGTATGAACAATAACTGAAATAAATATAATTAATAATTTAATAATTAAACCGATGAAGACCTCAATATTTGTTATCCTATTATATTTAAAATGAGAAAATATAAAATATTAATTATTTTTATGTGTCAAATAAATTTGTATAAAATATATATGTAGGTACTTATACATATTTCACAAAACAGGATTAAAATTTAAAATAATTAAATTTGTACTTTGAATATATCATTTAACAAATCAAATTATAAATTAATATGTAAACTCAAATTAGATTTGATCCAATTATAATAAATCAATGTAATTATTTATTTGAATTTTGGTTGAATTGTTCAGAATTTCAATAATATTTAATTTAACCGAAATTGAATAACAGAACCATAAATTTATTTCGTTTTCCGAATATTTATAATATTATTCATGGGAATTTAAATAAAATATATTTTACATTCATTTCATTAAATATTGATCAAAATATTGTTTGAATATTTATAACTACTGATACATAATTGTATTGTAAAAATGTAGAAATAAGGTAGATTCTCCATTAATTTGAATACTATAAGAAATTGATTTAACTATGAATTCATGCCTAAATATTATTTTTGTTCTATTTCTAAGAAGGAAAAATATAAGCATTGTTTAAATATCTAACCCTAAAATTTACAACATGATCTTACCAAAATATTTCTTGAAAATATTGAAGCACCACAAAATATTTTTGAACAAATTGGTATAAAAATTTTAAACATCTAAAATCTCTTTTTATAATTACAGTTGATGGTATTACGAGCTCTGTTTTTGGGAATTCTAATGTCCGGTATTATAAAGAAATTTAAACACCAGTTAAATTTACTTCCATACTAAATTTACGTTAAGCCCAAATGACAATAATATTTTTTACGGCAATGTTAAGTAAGTTATAAAATAATTTGAAATGATGTCCATTTATTATAAATAAATAAATTTACTTTAAAAGTAAATTTAAGTGACAGTTAAATTTCTTTATAATTCTGGGAATTAGAGAAATGTTTTAGTGCTGTACAATATTCTAATATTATTTTATAAAACAGTATTCCAAATAAAAAAAGTAGATAATATATTTCTCTGTATCTTTTATTTGAAGCATTTTTTATAAAATAAATTTATAACATTTATCTTATTATACGCAAAACCAGAGCTCCTTGTACCAGCCATTGTGTTTAATATTTTTATTTATTTGTTTCTATGTGGCATATTCTATACCAGTGATGGCGAACCCATGACCCGTAGGTCAGACACTGACCCACGCAAGCTTTTTAGCTGACACACGATTGCTTTCATTCAAACATTTCTTGCCATTTGCACCAAACACTTTTTAATTTTTAATCCCACTAAAAAATTTTAAATCGTCAAACCGAGACCATTTTTACCCGTTAAGCCAATTGAATTTGAAAGATATTTAGGTTTAAAAATACTGAGTTAAAAATTTTTCAACTAACTCTAGTGCAAATGGGTATTAGTGACCCACGAACTACTACTAAAAAAAAATGAACAAAATTTGACCCACGTCTCAAAAAGGTTCGCCATTCCTGTTCTATAGTGTACTTTGTATTTTCATTAAAATTTAGAATTATTGAAAATTTTTCTTCATTAAATGTTTATTCGGACCCGACCGAAATAAATAGATTATCTAAGGATAAGGACTTACTTTATCTTCATAGTATTAGCCAATAGCAATTATAGTAATTAAGTAAATGTAGCAAAGTACTGTCAATTAGCAGTTACTTTCCAATATCATTTAAAATTCTATCACTAAATTTTATGAATCGCCCAATTATTTGTAATAATTAATGAAGAAAATAATTGAGTCAGAAATTTGAATTACAAAACAAATTTGATGAATTTCCAGTTTCATTTTAATAATTTATCTATTTCCTTATCCTTTTCCTAACCGAAAACAAGAATTAACTTCCTTCTTTATTCGTGCCTTTAGTCCATCTTGATGAATTTCCTTCTATGGGTATGATGTTTTATTCAAGCAGGCTCTCATGTCCTTAACAAACCCCCAATCACCAGTTTATTTACACTTCTACCGCCCACGCAATCGTCTACCTCTATCTCGCGTTCTCACGTATCTGTATGATCCCATTTCGGCTGGTCATGGCCTTTCATCCAACATTTACTGCAGCCTATCTTCGCAAATTTATATATAATAATATATGTTCAGTACCACAAGAATGTCCATTCGTATGTTACTGAAAGAGGTTGATGAAGACACAATTTAATTGCTTGAAATTTCAGGTTACAATTCTGTACCTATTTGTTTCTACATTTAAATTTATATTTTTATTTATCGTAGACAGAGAACCTGAGTATAATCTCGTTTTAAATAAATATTATTTAAAATTCCGTTCTGTTTTCAATCAACCTCATACAACCAAAGTTTTTTTTTATGAAACAATAGAAAACATAAGGTTCGTTAAAAATTCTATTACTGTTTTAATTCGTATGTGAAATAAGATTTTGCAAAAGAATTGATTTAATATTTTTTACCTACATTATCATCAATTTACAATAGATATACGAGTTTATGTCGCTAATTTTCTTCCTTTATACATAGTATAAGAAATATAAAAATATCGTTAACGATATTTTCATGCATAATGTATTAAGTGCTAGTTTGATTTCTGGAAATTTTCCACCTGGACTATTGAATTTTTATTGCTACGAAAATTACCAAGACGAGTCGTGATTTTCAAGTAGCAATAAAAATGATATATTCCAGAAGGCAAATTTCCATAGGAAATCAAATCTAGAACGAAATAGATTCGTCTAGAAAATCGTATATTATTACTGACAGATCTATAAAAAATAAAACGTAAATTAACAACGCCAAGGAAAATTTGAAAAGGTTCGAAATTTAAAACGAAATATCATATAATATTAACTCTCGTTTTTCTGCAAAGTTCATTTAAAAAATCGACCAAGTTCTAAAGGTACTACTCCCCACAATACTCGAAAGCGTACATATAGAAACAATTGCGTGAATTTCAGGTTAGAATCCTTTAAAAATCTGTCATATTTATTATATATCAGCGGAGCTGTCATCTGGTACTGGATACATCAGAATTGTGTAATTAATTGTCAATCCATTTATAATTAAATTTCTGGACATTATTCTTACCCATTAACTATACATCTAGTCAAAGTGATTTCTCAAAATTATGCACGGACTATTTGAACCAACCAAAAGTGAGAATTTTTGACTACCAATCAAAATTTAATTACACTGGAAATTATGCACCGTGCATAACCAATCAAATTTCGATTATACTAGAAATATGATTGGTACATACGTCAAAAATTCTCACTTATGATTGGTTAAAAATGTAAAATACGATTTTCGATATAATTCCTACAAATTTAAAGTAATTTATTTAATACTAAAATAATTAATATAAATTTCTTATTTGTTTAACTTAAACTTGGAATGTTTCTCTATTAATAATCCATGAACATGTTTATGTAGATATAATAAAAAAAAATTATGTGCCCAGCACATAACCTCCTGCCCAATACTACTGTTAAACGATACAAAATAGTATTTGATGATACAGAAACATACCTTCTTATTTGTTTATTTTCAATTTATATTTGAATATTAAATTTTATTTCGTACATTTATTTAATTTTTTGATATGTATTTCACGAAGAAAACAACTTCACAATCAACATGTGTCACATTTCGTAATAATTTAAAATTTTTAAATGTTTCCAATGTGTACAAGGAATGCAAATTTTACCTGCAAAATAATGGAATTGAAGTATATTTTATTAGATATTACTCAATTAAAATAGAAAAAAATAACAATTTTTAACAAAAAAAAAAAAACTTACAAATGTCCTAGAGTATTTTACAAAATTTTAATGTAATTGAACCAATTTATTGGTTTATTTTAAGTGCGGAAAATAGCAATATACTATGAAAACTAATTCTGAAACATTTATTGCAGTAGATATATATATAATTATTAATTATTCAAATTCTATATGCTGTTTCAAAGAAAGTACAAGTTATAAAATTTAATCCCGTATAAAATAATGAAAGAAGTCCATTAAATATTTGCAGAAAATTGGTAAATAAACATAGTAAATAATGGAATTGATTAACACGTCGCGAACAATGTTTTTTTGAAACTATAATCGATCAAACATACAAGTGTTGCCAAAAACAATTTGTTGGTCAATAACCCTATAACGATGTAAAAATAAGCTGGAGCCAAAAACTTCAACGATCAATCTTTCAATAAAAAATGTTCTACAAAAAAGCGAAAATTTTTCTTTTTTACACGCCTTACACGGAACATAATTTCAGAAAAAATGACTTCGTAACAAAAACTCTAAAATATACATTTATGTTTTAAGAACACTGTAGGTACATTTCATTTTTGATAAACACGTTTACTGCCAACTACGAGATAACTCGTAGATCGCATTCTTTACTAGGACGCCGACTACTCTACTATCTCGTAATGTGTTTACTTGCTATATTCTTGCAGCTATTATTAAACTCGTGGAATATCAGTGCTAATATGGATAGATGGCTTCTGGGAAGAGAACAAAAAACCAGTGCTAGCTTACATGAACAGAAAATATAATTATAAAAAAATTTATTCAAAATCAAAAAGTAAAAGAATATTATAAAAAATACATTTTTGCAATACCTGTTCTGTAAGTTACCCATTAATAACAAAATTTAAACACAGTAAGTGGAACTTTAATTCCACAATTGGTTTTCATGGTTACATCATTTACTTACCGTCCACGGTGGATGGTAAGTGAAACTTACCGTTCATGGTGGACGGTAAGTAAATATATATCATTCAAATTTTATTTTTAACCTCAATCTGTCAGCTGTTAATTTTGATACCTATTTTTCCTTTTCTTATATTTACGCAGGTATTACAAAAAATAACTTACTAACCTCGAACTGTAAGTGATTTTTTAGGCCTCGAATGTTTAGGAAATCTCGACCCTACGGGTCTCGACATCCCAAACTACATTCTCGACCTAAAAACTATCACTTACAGTTCACGGTACGTAATATACTATTTCTATGCTTTTTGATGATAACTATGTACTATAATTAGAGTTTTTAATAACATAATATAATTAAATGAAGTTGGCTTCTTAGGCCAGAATTCTGAAAATTGCCGTGGCAGTCAACGTGTTAACAAAAAAGATAAAGCCTAATTAAAAAGCCGAGCCAACAAAATTAATTACCATCAGCAGAATCTAATTTCGCCATCCATTTTTAACACACATCTAATTCACTTCACTTAAACCGCGTGGAGATCCATCAATTCCATTAACAGCGTTAAAAAATCACGCGTTCATTAATATTGTTTTAATTGCCACGCGTCGAAGCCCCCGCTGTGTAACAACCTCCGCTGCGGACGTAACGTGAACGTGAACGTGAAATCTCATTGTCATTTGTCTCACGTGTGTTGACCGACAACAACGCCCATAATTAAACGTCACTTTTCTATCTTTGTGTCTTTTATCTTCTGTACGTTGCGGAGTACTGGATGGTTACCTTTTCCGATGGGTATTTACTAATGGGGATGAAGAGATTTAAAAATTATTGCTGTTAATTACAACCTTTCATCAAGGCTTGATTATCTTATCAACACTTTAAATCTAGTTGTTGATTAGGTTGGAGATCAACGGTTTTTCAAAGCGGCAGTGTTAAATTTTTATTGATCAAAAAGTCAAATTTAATTAAAGGATGTTCAATCCAGTTTGTTTACATGGATTAAGATACAGATGAAACAAAGGGATTTATCTCTGTATGCTGTCATCGAATTCTTTTAATTTTCATTGCTTAAAAATACGTGCAAGTCTATTTAAAAATATAGATTAGAAAACGTCTTTATATAAGTCTGTTATCTTTTTGCTTATGAGTTATTTGATTTGACGCTTGTTAACCAGACTTTTTCTATAATCAGAATACCACACTCAGAAATGGGTAATGGTGTAATAGTTTTATTACATTTAAAATTTATTTATTAAAGGACAATTTCTAAAAATCTTTCAGCTTGAAGATGAACAGTAGTTTTTCAAAGGAACAGTTTAAAATTTTTGTTAATTATAGAATGATATTTTATTGAATGAAACTGCACATTAGTGTGTACTTTATTTTGACAACATCGCAAATTTCTTGCTCTCACCCCCTAAACTAACTGCAAATAAATAAATTTTAAAAATGATCTCGCACCACGCATACCTTTCAGATGAGATTAACCCGTGCCTCTAGAATGGTCAATATGTGCATGTAGTTGAAATATGAAAGTCGCTTATACGGAGATCAAAAATTTTATGAAACCTTTAATGTTAGAAGAAAGTAACCATATGTGGAATAGGATCTTAATATGGAATACCGCCATTCAACATTGCACAAATTAAAGATATTTATTGGTAATCATAATCAGTCATACATTTTCGCTTAACTTAGTAACAGTTTTATATTTAACAAATTATTTAACAGTATAATAATTGCATAAAAGCCTAAATAACAATACGAGAAAGTAAGGTATTCCATATTAGGAGCCTATTTCATATTTTATTGTTTTCCTTTACAAATTTGCAGTATATGTCGTTTTCTAGAGGCCATGAAGTGATTAAATTTGAAAGAAAATCATAAATATATGAAATTCCATATTAAAGTTTTCAGGTATCACTAATTTTCAAATTCAAATGAGAGTTTCTAAATATAAAATCTGATAAAATATTGTAGAACACAACGGTGCACAGCAGTATTGCATATCTATATAGTGAAAATCTCTAATTTCTAAATGCCTCAACTATCTAATCTGTTAAATTACATCGAAATCTAATAATTTTAAAACCAAAATTTTAGCTTTTAAGTTGGAATATGAATTTGTAAATTTCTTCTTAAATAATTGGGCTGTGAATTATGACACCTTCAATTCGAATCACACAGCTGACAGTTACCATTTTAACCCCCTATTGCATACTGTTCCCGAACGGGAACATAAAATTTAAATTTTCTTTTCTTTTCTTATGCAGTTTACATTCATGGCAATCATGTTGTAACATTTGGGAACATTATATACACTTTGTCAATTTCCAATTAGGTCATTCCTCCCAATTTGATCAACGTAAAAAAAATTGAACTGGAAAAAGGATAATTACAGAAACTGAGATATAAAATGTAAAATTTGAAGGAAGCAGCTTATTACCTGCTGATATATTACAGCTAAATAAACCTTTACAAAATTTCCAAAAAATTTTTTTATCTGATGTTTTCCTAGAACAGGTTGTTTATCAAACAATTTTGTATAGTACGCAAAGACGACCCAATAGACCAAATTTCTATTGTAAGTTGAATTTGTTCATAATGTTTCCAATAATGAATAAAACTTTAAAAAATTTTTTTTTTATTTTTGGAAAAATATTTATGTAACACACTTATTTGAAATATATGAATATTTCTTTTGTAAAAAATAATGTTTTCGAGCCCTTATTTCAAAAAAATAATTCATGCAATAGAGGGTTAACTTTACTCCTATGGCTTCCCTTCCATAATCATATTTGAAGGCTGTGAAAGTAGAGTGCCACACCCAAAAATGGGTAAATGGCGGAATGTTGTATATCGCTGCAATATGCAAAATTCTTCATGTGTACTACATATGGCCCTGACATTGAAGAGCGCCCTCTTTCTCTTCGCAGCAAGTGCTCCTCTTGGCGCGCCGCCTCATTGAGTTTTGAGTTGACGGTTGACAGATTGAGCCCCTCGTTCTCCCTGCTGCGCGTGTTCGCCAACACGTAGTTTATCAATACGGGAAATCAGCAAATCACCAGCCTCGTACGTGGAAGTGACAACCGCTAACTTCGTTAATTGAAATGACGCGTTGTTTCACGTCTCAGTTACCCGCCTAACTGACTTGGGACGCTGCGAGTGCCGACTGTGCGATGCTACAAGTTGCGATGACGAGCGAATGGTGTAATTTGCAGAGGGAAGTATTTACGCGTGTATTTCCAAGTTTTAATGTATGTGATGTAATTACAGAATTAATAAAATGGTTGTGGTTGCGGGTTTCAGGGAAGTTTAGAATTTGTGATTCGAGATTTCAATGGCGAACAAGTTATTTTATTAATTATAAAATACAAGATCATACGGTTTACTGCATTTTTCCCACTACAGAATTTAAAATATTTATACAAAATTTGGAATGTTTAATCTGTCATTTAACTTAGGACCAATTACTACAGTGTTTCAGATAATTTAATTAAGTTGTCAAGGATATATTTTCTGACAATAAAAAAAATGTCTCTTTAGAAACAAAGACTTGGAGAGAAATTCAAAATCGGGACAGAAACTAACTAAGACAATTTCATATCAACGGGAGATTTGTGCACTTATTCTCCCGTTGTGTAAAATAAACAAAATAAAACAAATCGAATATAATTATCATAGATTATTTATTACAATTCAAATAATTTGTCTCTACGGCCGTTGTTAAAAGTGGCCCTTTTAACGGTTGCTTAGCAAGTTAAAATTGTCACTTTGTGACACCAGTGTTAAAAGTAACGTAACGTGTTAAAAGGGATTTTACTTTATCACGTTGCTAAAGATTTGCATAAATAAATCAACAAATATAACTCTATCTGTCAAAATATCATTCTAAATTTTTTAGTATTTACTAATACACTAGAAAGATCATAGATAAAATTTTGCATGATGTGTTAAAAATGATTTATTTCGTTCGTGGGGTTGTTTCATTCGGCTTCGCCTCGTATCACAAACTTCCCCACTTACTCATAACATGTTACTTTTAACACATATCATAAATGACTATTAAATATTTTTTAAATACACACATTAACCATTATAAATATTGGAGGCGTTAAAAATAGTATATTGTAGCCCTCGCCTATGGCTATAACTACATAATTGTTTATTGTCAAATTGTGGTCGTCATGGAGTAAAAACATTTTTACGGCAACTAGTTGTATTAATTTTCTACTTGTCAAAAAAATAAAGTCAAATTATTTAAATTTTTTAACTTTGGGCGGGCGTAGATAATAGTTATTTGTATCATAAGGTTAGAAACTGCTATTTTGAGAGTGTGAGTTTATTTTGATAGGACGAGCCGTAGGCGAGTTCTACAATACGAGCACTCGCAAAATAGTTTCCAACCGAGGGATACACAAGATTTTTCGCGCCAACATTTATGTAAATTTAATAAATAAATTTAATTTATTACTCATTTTCTTAATCTTTTTATGTTGCTAACTTCACAATATTTGAATGTCAATTATGTTTATTTTCCAATATCATA
Organism: Poecilus cupreus; assembly: GCA_963942605.1. Classification (NCBI taxonomy): domain Eukaryota; kingdom Metazoa; phylum Arthropoda; class Insecta; order Coleoptera; family Carabidae; genus Poecilus; species Poecilus cupreus. Next base: position 3,881,698 of record OZ012731.1, read on the forward strand.
ACCAAAAAAAATCAACATATTTTTATATGGATTTTACACTGCCAATTCAATTATAATTACTTACAAATATGTTTAAAATCCATAAATATTATGTTTTCTTGTATTGCAAATACTCAATTGTAGATATATTGCCATAATATTTTTATGTCAATGTAATACTTTGACATTTCTAGCATCAGAAGTTAGCTAAAATTAGTGAAGTGATGCCAACATATAACCATAAAAAGTTAGCAATTTTTGTCGAACTAGTACGACAAAAACATGATTTCCGACCGCTTTAGGGATATGTAATTGTATCAATGTCAGACGGCGACGCGAAAAATATTGTACAATACACCTGTGATAACGCATTATTAATATACTATGTATTACACAACTCGGCTATCGTCTTGTATCTTACATGCGTATCTTCATGATGCTCTTATCCCACTTTTATCGTAAATATCTATTAGGATTTTTATTTCAGTTTAATGTATTCTTTACAATCCTGGAGGAGGATGCATACATGTTCAAAACGGACATTTTGTTTAATCCTCTGATAAAAATTATGATATTAATGTTTATAAGTTTAAAATTTAATGTGGAAAATAATGATCGGGGATACAGTCAAAGAATCTTTATTTTCTACAACGCCGACGTTTCAACACCACTTGTGTCTTCTTCTGGGCTAGTAGAAAAAATTTATGTGATAATGTTAAAAATGCATACATTTAATGCAATTGGATGTTTAAGTTCTGTAGAGACAGAACAATCGTCACAAATAAAGAATATAAAAAATATGAGACACGTCAGCAAATTTCGCATTTTTCTACTAGCCTTGAAGAAGACACAAATGGTGTCAAACGTCGGCGTTGTAGAAAATAAAGATTCTTTGACTGTATCTCCGATCATTATTTTTCCATATCACTTTTCCAGTCAAACAATCATATTTTTTAAAAAATTTAATAAATAATAAAATACTCATCTGCTGAAGGAAACATTGAACGTGAGCACATAAAGTATTATAGTGACTGTGAATAAAAGTTCTCTGCAATAAATACTTTTATTTAGAAAGGTATTGTTTTGGATGTAAAACATTTCAGCGACATAAAATTTTCATTACACACGGTAAATAAATTTTATATAATACCTCTGTCATCTAGATATTTCTATTTAAATAGGAGAATTTTCCAATGAAATGCGCATAACTAAGTAAATAAATATGGTAATATATTTTTCATCGCAAAAGCATTCAACGTAATAATTCTGAGAACAATTAAATTGTTTTTTTACAGATTTATATTATGTTTTATAGCTAAGTATATTTACATATTTATAGCTACATAAATTAATAATAATTAAAACTGAATGTTGGTCCTATTTTTACCTCTCCCACATACAGGATATTTTTTCTAAAGCAACCAATCAATTTTGCTGGCTAACTAATAACTATAGCGAAAAAATAAATACACAGGCTTTTTTATTTTAATGGAATGGACTGCCTGGAGTATTCCCTTTTCAACGATATGACATGTTCCTATAACCTAAAATTAAAATTTAGGTCACAAATTTCGAAAAACATTAACACCTTTAACATGGAAAATAAAACTTCAGGTAGACTGTTGAACAAAGTTATTGTTTTTTTTTTATTTATTAATATTCCTGTCAATAATTTGTCAACAATTGTTGTCGATGTTTTACAGGGACAATCGACAATTGCGACACAGACCGCAGAAAATTTGGGATTCATTTTTCAGAGTAAGATATTAAACTTTTTCAAATAAAAAGTAAAGATAGAGTTACACAGTGGTAAAATATTTAATATTATATAGAGCAAACTTAAGGTATACAACAATGAATGTTTGTCAGCTGTACAATTCATTATCCAAGTTTGTTATATTGTTAAATGTATGTAAACATATTAGAAATTAATTGTACAATTTAATAAATATAAGATACACTGCATTTACCTGTCTTTCAACTTTTGTATAACATTAAAACGAAACATTTACTAATTTTTTAGAGATCACGGTATATGTCATAATTTCGCGCGTGTAAACAGTAAAAAACTTAGTCAAATTTGAAAAAAAAATTTTTTTAATTTCACCGTCTATTTTTGTTAATTTAACAAGTTTCAAATTTGTTAGCAAGTAACAAATTATTTTTGTGTATTTCGTAACTAAATATATTTATGAATATAGTAATTATTAAAATTAATTTTTAAATGCTTTTGACTAAATATTTTAGTAATTGTATTGAAGCAGAACAATAAATCATAGTTATTATAACAAATTAAGTTGTTACAAAGGATACAATCTTTCTTTAACAAATTCAAATTAATAAGTTAGCTAAATTTACTTGTTATTATTGGCGAATCTATTTTTTCAAATTTTATAATGTTGCAAATAAATAAAAACAACAATTTTTCTTGATAAAAATTCAGAATTGAAAAAATTTTTATTTAACAAATTGTCATATTTGTTCAAATTGTTAATTTAACGTAATATGGGGCCTACTTTGTAACTTATCTGTTAATTTTTAACGGCATGTTAAAAATTATGTCCAATAAAAATATACGTGTCAAATGAAATTTTAAATTTTGTTCAGTGTCGTCTGTTATCATTGGTTAAAATTACAGGCTGTTAAAACAGATAAGTTACAGAATAAGCCCCTATATTATATTATTAACTAAAAATACTTAACAACCCCAAAATAAACAAATCGAAAATAATATTTTTGCAACACCTGTACTGTAAGTTACCCATTAATAACAAAATTTAAACACAGTAAGTGAAACTTTTATTGCACAATTGAATTCCATGGTTACATCATTTACTTACCGTTCACGGTGGAAGGAAAGTGAAACTTACCGTTCATGGTGGACGGTAAGTAAATATATATCATTCAAATTTTATTCCTAACCTCAATCTGTCAGCTGTTAATTTTGATACCTATTTTTCCTTTTCTTATATTTACGCAGGTATTGCAAAAAATATCTTACTAACCTCGAACTGTAAGTGATAGTTTTTAGGTCGAGAATGTAGTTTGGGATGTCGAGACCCGTAGGGTCGAGATTTCCTAAACATTCGAGACCTACAAAATCACTTACAATTCATGGTACGGAATATACTATTTTTTACTGTGTGGTGCGTATACTAGCCGTAAGGGTCCTCAAAAAGGATATAGAACGGAACCAAAGAGGTAAAGTTAATATAGAACTGTATTTTTTTAATTTTTTATAATAAAGAAAATAATGGCGGTGTGTGATTTCACGGTGACCCGGTAAATCTGCGCGACATATATATAGACATGGGAAAGTCATATGTAAATGTGAAAAAGCCCGTAAAAGACATAGTTTGCCATTTTACCCAGAATAAACTGGCCGTATCTTATTTCCAGGAATTTATGACTCCTCGTCACGCACTTTTACAAAAGCATATAACAAAATAATTACATTTTCAGCACTATTAATCTGCATGTAGCGTACAGGAAACTTCAAAACGGCCACCGAACACGCACGTAGTTTTGCTATAAATACGAAATTATATTTGTTTCCCCTACATATAATATAATAAATCTAGCGTTGAAACGTTTACGAACAAATAAATATACATTAAACCGAATTTATATCTATAGCTTGATGCCGGGTTGACTTTAATAGTGATTGATTTTTAAATTACACAAAATGCTGCCTATTTATTTTGTTTTTAGTAGTATTATTTACCGATGGTTCAGATACAATAAACTAGCTGAATATTATTTGTTACTGGACTATAAATTGAAATGTATACACATATTATCTTTTTATCTAAAACATACGAGCCCAGAATCATATCATTTGGCACAATGGGGTCTTTCACCATTTTTTTTTTTATTTATTTATTTTTATGAAACTTTATCTAAATTGAAGACTATCTATACTTTTAAAAAGTCTTAGTTGTTATTCATTAAGCCACAATGATTTTTTTTTAAATGTTCTGACGTCATTATAGAGGTGTTGGTGGATCTAAAACAGTAGAGATTTAAATAATTTTTGTCACATAAATGTTCTATTTTATTGTAATAATAATAATAAGTAAAAAAATATATGACTACAATTATTTACAATCTGTACTGTTTTAGATCCAGCAACACTTCTACAATGACGTCACAACAATTAAAAAAAATCATTGTGGCTTAATGAATAACAATTAAGAATTTTTAAATGTGTAGATAGTCTTCAAATTAAATAAAGTTTCACAAAAAAAATTTTTTTTTAATGGTGAAAGACCCCATTATGGTTTAAAAAAATTGTTCTGATCTTTCAAAGGGAAAATTGTTGTACTCAATTTAATTCTGTTATTTCTAAGAATATTTTAAGAGGAATAATAGCAAATTAACATAAATCACTAACAAAGATTTTATTTTTCCCAAAGGTATTAGATGGTTACCACGAACACTGTTTTTGAACTTGATGCCATAGCAAAATATATAAAAATTTATCAAATAAAAATTGAAGGTATTATTAATTTAAATCTTTTTGATTCCAATAAAATTTACTCATGTGATTTATTCACTAAGCTATGCACAAAAACATTGATTGAATAATCTAAAACTTACAATTGATGAATCATTCCCAAAATTTAATCAATTCGTAATATAAATACCTCCCGCACAGACATATATAAGAATTGAAGATATAATAGTTCAGTCAAAATAGACATTTAACTTCGGAAAACCTTGCATAGAGTTAAAAATTGGTACAGACCTTGAATACTCTATTATAAATAAAATATTAAAAGTCCCCATTGATTCTTCTGCTAAAAAAAAAAACAAGTCAAAGGACAAGATTAA